>CM060423.1:24749109-25446609 GCA_030545235.1 Helianthus tuberosus | reverse complement strand
TGCAACGCGGGCGGGCATAGGTGTAATTTTTATTCGTCCAGGCATGTCTGGTACATGCTCATTTGTCCTGAAAAATTACAATTTTGCTCTCAGTTTAAAATTATAGTCTTTCCATTGTTTTAGTTTTTTTAGTAAAAGTATGGTAGTTTTTTTTATTCATATTTTTTTATTGCAAAAGGAGAAATTTTCATTAAAATGCCAAAGTAACAAATTACAAACAAGTGGCAGGTAAACGGGCAACAAGCTGCGCCGCAACCCCCTTTTGAATTGCAAAACCAATCCTGCTAAAGACGAAACGACCCTTAAAGGTTGAGATATTACTATTCACAACCCGTTGAACCTTTTTTTTATGGTAGTGTTTTTGTTTGAATTGATTGACTCGATGTAATTTTTTTTTGAGATCGTGTTATGAGTAGTATGTACAAGTAACTGAAACACAGACATACATGTTATCAGAGAGAAATATTCGTTTATTGCCCCGCAACGCGGGCGAGGAAAAACTAGTTGAATATATAAATCAAATCAATAGATGTTCGAGCAAATAAATTACAGCTTACATTTTTTAACTTCATTCTCGTAACAGTTGACTTTTTGAGAATAGTTAATAATTAATTCAAATTCAAAAACAATAACATAGAAAGACAAAATGACAAATCACGTGGGGTGTTTTTAAGGAAATAACTAATATATCTACAATTTTTTATATTTCAATTGTTTAAGCTAAACTTAGAAACTCAAAATTTGATAACTATAGTATCAATAATTGTTAAATAAATCTTATCCCGTAATTTGTATGTCAATTTCTTTTAAATATGGTAACTTGAAAATAAAAAGTTATCTTTTCTTTTTTGTTATATTTTGTATAAAATAAATTACATACATCTTTAGAGTGACCAAGACATAATTTGAAAACTTTGATGGCTTGAATAAAAAAATGTCAAATTTTTTATTTTTTATTTATTTATTGTGAATTATCGAATAAAAATAAACAGAACTATAATATTACAACTATTATGGCTTTAATTACTATTTTGGGTAATGATTTTGTCCATTATAAAAATAATTATGTAATGATAAAAACTAATCATTCAAAATTATGTGGTTCTTGAACCCACAATGTGATATGATGTTGCTAGCTAACCATAACCTATAATTGAACTACTAAAGTTTAACTTTAGATATAGTATTTAAATAAGTTTCTAAAGTAGTTTCTTTATGTATCTAGAATGGCTTGGGAAACTTTGATTCAGGATGTAACTTTAATATTGGTGAAACGAGGATGAGAATTCCTATCTCCTTTTTTTTTTTTTTGAAAGAAAACACTTCATTAGAACACTCCCGAGCCCGAAAACCGGACCGGGAAACCAACCAAAACAACCCAATTACATAATTACAAATCTACACCAATCTAACCACGATATCGAATTACATTTTGATCTATTTTTATACCAAAGGAATCCCAGGGATCTAACTTCACTAAAAATACTTTCTACCTTGATTACAGCGGTCGAGAAGACTGCCTTATTCCGCGCTAACCATAGACACCAACAAGCTGTGAATATAATGCCATGCAGCGAATTCCTATCTCCTTAGATGGGTATAAAGTACTAGTGATTAGATTATACGTTATGGGCTAGCGCCCTCAGCCACTTTAGCTAGGTGGCATTATTCCATACCATGCAAATTAACGAAAAAGTCCTTGCTTATGACACATACGTCATGCATACGTGGCGCGATAAAGCCCCTAGGGTTTTATCCACACCATATAGCCTTAATGTTCGGTTTCATCTATTTTGATAAAAAAATACAGATCCCTCTACCCAATCATGTTGTGCCATGTAATTTGCCTCTCTTCTTGCCTAATGCACAAAAAACATAAGGGGTGCATGCCTAAAATGAGATTAGGCAAATTAATTTAAAAAGAACATGTGATTGGTTGATTTGGGTATGAGCCCCGCCATTTACCTTCTCCTCTTCTCTTGCCGCATGCGGCATCTTCCCCAAGAATTTCCACCAAAAAAATCAGCAAACTCATGTTGGTGGTGGACATGCCGTGCGGCATGCATGTTGCCGAAGGCACCCCATATACCCTAGCGCACAAATAGAAAAGCTGGTAATTTTTTCAATATCATTTTTTTAACGGCATAAGATTCTATGATTATAAAACAATGGCCAACATAGGCTGTTAAACCCGAAAGGTACAAAAAGGAAAGAAAAAACAAGACAAACAAAAGATGACAGGAAAAAGCATCAAACAATTATATCTCTAACGTTGAAATCAGTCCACCGCTTCTAAGTCAAACCTTAGAACTTTGACATCGCTTTAATCCAAAAAAAGAGTTTGTCTTTATTTCTTCCACTATTCTTGAAAGTGGTATGAAGACGTTATCGAACTCTTTTTCATTTTTGCCTTCCAAATATGCCACATGGTTGATAACAATATCGCGTTTGTTGCCTTCTTCCAATCTTTGGAACCCTCTAGGGAGTTTGCCAACTCGAGCATGCTTTGGCACGACGTAATCGAAGACTGAAATGGACATTTAACCATACGAAAACTTGCCACCATATAGATTTCGCCATAATACAATCAACAAGGATATGATCCGTTGTTTGTGTTTCGAACCCACATATGTTGCTAATCGTGTTTGGTATCAGAATCTCCCGTTTTTCAAGCTCGAGTCTTGATAAAACTCTATTCAACGAGTACCTCCAGCAGAAATAATTTACCTTTGGTGGAGCCCACCTATTACAAAAAGGCCATTTTGTGCCATTTTTGCCTATCGACTTCTACGTTAATTCTTCCCTAATGACTATGGTTGTAAACGAACCGAATATGGTTGTTAACGAACCGAACGTTAAGCGAATCGTTCGTGAACCGTTCGGCGGAAAGTTCGTTTACGTTCGTTCGTTTAATAAATGAACGAACATAAACAAGAAATTTCATTCAATTCATTAAATGAACGAACATGAACAGAGCTATAGTTCGTTCAATTATGATCATGAACGTTCGTTTGTTTACATTGTTCATGAAAGTTTTTGTACTTTTATTTATTTTATCTGAACTTTTTTATATTTTTTAATTTTTATTTATTTTATTACTCTAATATTAAAACCATTTGGGTTTCAAAACCGAGATTTGAGCCCGTTCCTCTTCATTTTTCGGCAATTATTCATTTGTATTTATCTTTTCAGATTAACATCTCCAAATCTTTTTTTTAAGCAACTCTTACCAAATTTTCCACCAAAAAAAATAATATTTTCATACTTCCTAGTTACAATTAAAAATGATAAGTGACATGACAGATTCGACTCATTTTAAACCCGACAGGATAAAATAAGTAAATTATTTATTTTTGTAGAAATTTATGGAAACATCCCAAGTTACCTCATACATTTGACTACTGTTTCATACAAGACAATGAAACAATACAAGTTACAACCTATTTTTTACCAAACAAACTTTTCAACCTCCCCCTTTCCAACTTCTCTAGCAGCTTAGCGGAACCCGGTATCTCTGACTCAGTGAGTTTCTTGAGATACCCGATCGCCCCGTAGGAAACCATTAGTTTCCTACACCGTTTGCTTGATGATAACAACCCCAAACAAGAGATCGCGTACTTTTTAGCCGTGTTTTGAGGACTAGGATCAAGCAATTGAACTAGGTTCGGGACACTCTTATCATCCTTTTTGACCACCCGACGGTTATGTTGAAGTGTCATCAGGCTCGCAATAGCTTGAGCCGCCACCTCTCGAACCCCATTTGTTTGAGCTTCAAGCAACTTGATTAGTAACGGAATACACCCACTTTCACCCACAAGCTTTTTCACTTCCATCGTGTTGCATATCCGACATATCGATGACGTGGCGGCCTTTTGGGCCCCGAGGGATCCGGATTTTAGAACATGAACTAGTCTTGGGAGTAGCCCAAGTGAGATCAAGGATTCCACCGATACCAACCCAACCAAATTCCGTAATGCAGCGACCGCGGGCTCTTGAGGTAACGGGCCATCGAGATAAGCCAATAGACTGCGGGCCCCACCTTCGGCAATTACAGCCCGTTTAAGATCGTCGTTACTGGCGGTGAGATTTTGCAAGCATTCCGCTGCGTATTCTTTTGAACCCAATAAAATCCCGCTATCGAGCACACTGATCATGATTTTTGCAATCCCTTCTTCGGCTAGGGTTTGGCGGAGTTCGGGAATAACCGATAAATTTTTCAACGTACAAGTGGCGGAAGCTTGAGAAACGGAATCACCGGTGCGGCATATATCGATTAGTGGCGGCACGCCACCGTGCCCCGCTATTGACCTAGCGGTTTCTTCGGACATAGACAGTCTTTGAAGGGTGATGGCTGATTTTTCTCTACCTACCGAGCTTCCGGATTCAAGCAACCTAATTAAAGGTGGAAGAACGCCTTCGGATACAAGCCAACTTTCACAACCACCGGATTCCGCTAAAGAACATATTAAGGTTACGGTTTTTTCCCGGATTCTTGGAGACGTAGCGGTGAGGAGCTGTACCAAAGCCCCAATATTACTACGTCCCACGATGGACAAAACCGTCTTTTCATCTTCTTTCATCACGTCAACAAGGCTGTCAAGAGCTTTATGCTTAGCTTCCAAATGACCGATTTGCAGCCTCGCAAGTAATTCTCGAATATCACTGCTTCGATGAGTTGTGCCTTCAACATCTGATGACATAGTAACCTCACCAAGAACCCCGGTTTTGATCAAAAGCCCGCAATCTCGTAAGTTTAAATCGATTTTTCCTGATAACGAATCAAGATCGCTTTGCATTTGAAGCTTCCCGTCATACTTTCCCTTCGAACAAGTTTCTGCCAACTTGATTGACTCGTTTAATGTTTTGGAAATTGCTTCTAATTGCTCGTTGCATAACGTGTTCTTCGAGAAGCATGGATGACTTGATAGATCTGATAAACGGGACGGGATTTGCTCTAATCGACTTATAATCATTTTCCATCTTCCGGGGAATTCTTTAACCTCTCGTGCCTTCTCTAAAGCCGCTGGTACGAGATCGTTGGCGTACGATAGCCATTCTTCAGCTGATTGGAAGTCAACCATTGACTTATTCATGTTATGACGAAACTCTTCGGCTAATTATAACTCAGGCAAGTCTAATCTGCATAAAAGTTAAACAAAAAACTAACATTTTAAAGACTTTTTTAGTTTACAAAACAAATGAAGACAAATGAGACCAAAATAAAGGAATATAAAGAAACCAAAATCAAATTTGATTCTTGAAGCTTTGAAAAACCATCATCTTCAAGTTATGTTGTTTAAAATGTGATTTAAGAATTTAAAAATAAATACTTTTTATTAAAATAAATGAAAGCTGGCATCACCCAACTTTGATTTAACAAATAATAATACAAATTAGTAAAATAAATAAAGACAAAGGGACCAAGATTTAAAAAAAACTGAAGAATCTTAAATGATTATATAAGAGAGACAAAGTAAGTACAAAGGAAATGCAAACCCCACATGTATGATTAATGACCATCAAGTGCTAGTAAAGTATTGATTTGTAGAAATTATATGTATGTATATACACAAATGTGTATCTGTAATTATTTTTTATTTATTTTCAGGATATGTAGTGTAAAGATGATGAAAGTGAAAGCAAAAACTTTCAACGGCCAAAAAATAGTCGCCCATTTAAGGCTATCATCAAGAAAGTTATCAGTGTTTTGAATATGAAAATGACATGTTCACGAATGCATTTTTTTCTTTTTTGTGAAATATTTAAAAAGAGGAAATTTTCTCAAAAAATATATATCCAAAAATTAGATATGTATTTGTGAAATCTTAATATCTTGACAAAAGTCTTGGTTATGAGTCAAACAGGTTAGTTATTTGAGTTTAAATTTAACGTAAACATTTCGAGCTTAAAATAAGATAATAACGCTATAAATCAACATCGAAGTTGCGAATTTTCAAACGGTTATATCTTTTATAATTCGGAAATCTTCGGATCACATTGTTTAAAAGTAAAGAAATTTAGTGGAAGACTTTACTTTGAAGTGAGAACACAAAGAGGTCTCATCTACCTTCACTACAATACAAGTATTTTACAAAGTTGAAATGTCACCAAACTATCAATGTATTTTTCAAGCAATTAACAGGTCATTCTTTTATTCCACTTTTTATATATATTATGGGTCCCTAATCATTATTTCATTAAAAACCTATATGACCATATGTTGAATTAAAGGACCCATAAAATGAATATTAAGCTTCCAGACAATTAATACAAGAACAATTCCATACCTGATTGTGACTGGCTTCCTACCATCATTTCAAATTCTCAAAATCCATTCAAAGCTATTGAATCTGTAATTATAAACACCAATGATTAATGATTTTCACCGCAATCATGTACCGAATTTTTACACGAAAAGTTGATAATTCTTGAAGAAGAAAAACTTCAAGCACAAATCTTTATAAAAGATGTTCATCAAACTCACCTTCACTACAAAAAAGATTTGAACTTTATTAGAAAAAACAAAACTTTACTAATGAAGAAAGCACAATTTCGGATCCAAGTAGTCATTTTTAAGAAAAAACAGAAACACCCACAAAGATTCAGGTTAGCCCTTTTCAACCAGAGTAAAGTACATATATTCTTAATGCATAATTTGAACAGATAATTAGGTATTACTTTGAATTTGAAAATTGTTGCTTTGTAGTGAAGCAATACCAATTTTAAGCTTCAAAAATAGTTTTTTTCCACTTCACATAGTACAATTAAAGAGTAAACAATATAATTCTTACAGGTTTTAGACATACCCACTAATAATTTGTTCTTTTAAAACCTAATTTCCCATAGATTTGACTTATACTAACCCTGTTTTACCAAAGATCAAACCATAAAATTTAAACACTATTTTTTTCAAAAAAAAAAAAAAAGAATAATAATTTCAAGCAATTTAGGTTTTGAGAATTACCATTTACAGTCAAAGATTTGATCTTAAAACCCCAAATTAAAGAACAAATACATGTCAAATCTTTGAAAAAAAAAATATTTAAGAGATAATAAAATACCCACAAAACATTTGCTCTCAAAATTCAATTTTTCCCCAAATCAAAACCCTTATAACATTGCCCACCAAAGATTTAATCCCAAAACACCATTTTTCAACCAAATAAAGATAAATCTGAAGAAAACTTTAAAGAACATCCACCACAAATGATCTTGAAAACAATAAATTTCAACATTAAATGCTTAATAAATAAGGGACTCAACGGTCAAATGATATCATTCAAAAAGGGTAATGAAGAAAACCAAAATCAGTGAAGAATCATGACAAGATTGAAGTTAAAATTTTAAAAAGTTTAGAACTTTACCAGCAGCAGCCTCGTATGAAGATGATCAATCTTGAAAGTATCAACTCTCTGTGAAGAAGGATAATTGCATTCAAAAATTATATAAAAAAATTAAAAAAAGAAAAATGGTTCTTTTTTTTTTCTTCTTCTGCTTCGAATTTCTCTAAAATGTCAGACGCAAGTCGCAAGCTCCAACATTCACTTTATGAAACAATTGTGGTGAGGAGAGTAAAAAGTATGGTTAGATAAGTGTTCACGTTTTGTTGCATAGTGTACTTATTGTTGATGGATAGTTTCTCTGGGTTTTGTAAATATGGGTCTGGAGAAAGTAATTTCTTATAGTATATCATTTGTGAATTATAATTGACACCCTTTTACTTTTATAGGTTGTCATTACCAGTCCTGGTTATTTTTAATCATATTATGTTAGAGTAAATTACTTTTTGAGTTACAGTGTTTTAGTGGTTTTAACAATTAAGTTCAATATTAAAAAGTTTAACGCTTTAAGTTCTCAACTACTCATTTTATAACGTTATGAGTCCAAATTTGAACACTTGTATTTTTGATTTTGGGCTCAAGTGGTTAAAACCACTAAAACAAAGAGACTCAAAATTTTATAAAATGAGTGGTTAGGGACTCAGGGCGTTAAACTTTTTGATTTTAGACTCAAGTGGTTAAAACCATTGAAACACAGGGACTTAGAAAGTAATTTACTCATTATGTTACTTAAGATTTGCTTTCATTAACGTTAGGAAATTTATGTATGAATGCCAGGTAAACGGGTAACGTCGCAACCGTCTTTTTGAATAGCGCATCCAATTCTATTGAAAACAAAACTTTTGTTCTTTGGCGTCGAAAAATTGTTGTGCATGACTTTCTACACTTATCAAAGAGTAAATTGCCATTTTAGTCCCTGAGTTTTGTCCAAATTTGCCACTGTAGTCCAAATAGTTTTTTTTTTTGCATCTGGGTCCCTGACTTTTACATTTTGTTGCCATTTTGATCATTTTGTCTAACTCCATCCAAAAACCCAGTTTGTAACAGGGGGTATTTTGGGGATTTCCTTAAAAAATGTTTTCAGTTGTCATTTTGATCCAATTCAAAAAATTCAAAAAAATTCAAAAAAATCAAAAAAATTCAAAAAAAATAAAAAAAAATCAGAAAAATTCTAAAAAATTCAAAAAAATCTAAAAATCAAGAAAATTCTAAAAAATCATAAAAATTCTAAAAAATCAAAAAAATTCTAAAAAATCCAAAAATCATTAAATGTTTCGGCACAAACCGTTTCGACCCGTACCGTTTCGAACCGAACCGTTTCGAACCGTACCGTATCGAACCGAACCGTTTCGACGCGAACCGTTTCGAACCCGTACCGTATCGAACCGTACCGTTTTGACGCGAACAGTTTCGAACCGAACCGTTTCGGCCCGTACCGTATCGAACCGTTTCGACGCGAACCGTTTCGACCCGTACCGTTTCGAACCAGAACCGTTTCGACGCGAAGCGTTTCGACCCGTACCGTTTCGAACCGTACCGTATCGAACCGAACCGTATCGAACCGAACCGAACCGTATCGAACCGAACCGTTTCGAACCCGTACCGTATCGAACCGTACCGTTTTGACGCGAAGCGTTTCGACCCGTACCGTATCGAACCGAACCGTTTTGACGCGAAGCGTTTCGGCCCGTACCGTATCGAATCGAACCGTTTCGACGCGAACCGTTTCGAACCCGTACCGTATCGAACCGTACCGTTGAAACGGTTCGGGTCGAAACGGTACGGGTCGAAACGGTTCGCGTCGAAACGGTTCGGCTCGAAACGGTTCGGTTCGAAACGGTTCGGCTCGAAACGGTTCGGTTCGAAACGGTACGGGTTGAAACGGTACGGGTCGAAACGGTTCGCGTCGAAACGGTTCGGGTCGAAACGGTACGGGTCGAAACGGTTCGGCTCGAAACGGTTCGGCTCGAAACGGTCGGTTCGATACGGCACGGTTCGAAACGGCACGGTTCGGAACGGTACGGGTCGAAACGGTTCGGGTCGAAACGGTTCGGCTTCGAAACGGTACGGGTCGAAACGGTTCGCGTCAAAACGGTTCAGGTCGAAACGGTTCAGGTCGAAACTGTTCAGCTCGAAACGGTTCGGTTCGATACGGCACGGTTCGGTTCGAAACGGTACGGGTCGAAACGGTTCGGCTTGAAACGGTACGGGTCGAAACGGTTCGCGTCGAAACAGTTCGGGTTCGAAACGGTTCGCGCCGAAACAGATTTTTTGGATTTTTTAGAATTTTTTTGATTGTTTAGAATTTTTATGATTTTTTTGAATTTTTATTATTTTTTAGAATTTTTTGGATTTTTTTTTTATTTTTTATATTTTTATTTTTATTTTTTGGAATTGGATCAAAATGGCAATTGAAAACATTTAAAATGAAAATCCCCAAAATACCCCTGGTTAAAGATGGAGTTTTTGGATGGAGTTAGTGTATGTAATCAAAATGGCAACAAAATGTAAAAGTCAGTGACCCAGATGCAAAAAAAAAAACTATTTGAACTAAAGTGACAAATTTGGACAAAACTCAGGGACTAAAATGGCAATTTACTCCTTATCAAAAAACGATAAATTTTGTTTGTATGGTAAATTGGTAATCAATAAAATCTTACTCTATAATACATTAACAAAAACAACTTTAGCTACATAAAGAACTTCAAAAGATCAACCTCTTACAACTGGATTGCTTATACTGCTTGTTTCATTCGTAAAATATTGAAATGCCTAAATTACATAAATGTAAAAATACATAAAAAAAAAACCATTCAAGTATTAATGTATTAAAATCTCTAAACATATTCATAATGCACGTAATTGTAAAATAATAATAATAACTTGTAACCTTGAGTTAGTCTAAATGTGATGAAACGACGATTAGTATTTAAATTCTTTTGTTTTTTACTTTTTACAAAAATAAAAAATTATAACATCTAAGGATATGGGGTGTGGGGGTCATGGATAGAACATTATTTAAACATAGGATCATTAATTAAATGCTACACCACCCCCCTCCTTGATTGATGGTGGTTCTCATGGATTAAACCACGATTACCACGACCCTCCCATTTGATAATTTTAAGACCAAAATTTTTTTTTAGAGATTTTAATACCCTCCCATTCTCATGGATTAAACCACGATTACCGAACCGTTTCGACGTGAACCGTTTCGAACCCGTACCGTATCGAACCGTACCGTTTCGACGCGAACCGTTTCGAACCGTACCGTTTCGACCCGTACCGTATCGAACCGAACCGTTTTGACGCGAACCGTTTCGAGCCGAACCGTTTCGACACGAACCGTTTCGAGCCGAACCGTTTCAACACGAACCGTTTCGACCCGTACCGTTTCGAACCCGAACCGTTTCGAGCCGAACCGTTTCGACGCGAAGCGTTTCGACGCGAAGCGTTTCGACGCGAAGCATTTCGACCCGTACCGTTTCGACCCGAACCGTTTCGAGCTGAACCGTTTCGACGCGAACCGTTTCGACCCGTACCGTTTCGAAGCTGAACCGTTTCGAACCGAACCGTTTCATGCTGAACCGTTTCGACCCGAACCGTTTCGACCCGTACCGTTTCGACCCGAACCGTTTCGAGCTGAACCGTTTCGACGCGAACCGTTTCAACCCGTACCGGTTCGATACGGTACGGGTCGAAACGGTTCGCGTCGAAACGGTACGGTTCGAAACGGTTCGGGTTCGAAACGGTTCGGTTTGATACGGTACGGGTCGAAACGGTACGGTTCGAAACGGTTCGCGTCGAAACGGTTCGGTTCGATACGGTACGGGTCGAAACGGTTCGGTTCGGTTCGATACGGTACGGGTCGAAACGGTTCGCGTCGAAACGGTACGGGTTCGAAACGGTTCACGTCGAAACGGTTCGGTTCGATACGGTACGGGTCGAAACGGTTCGGTTCGAAACGGTACGGGTCGAAACGGTTCGTGCCGAAACATTTAATGATTTTTGGATTTTTTAGATTTTTTTTGATTTTTTATAATTTTTATGATTTTTTAGAATTTTTTTGATTTTTATATTTTTTTAGAATTTTTATGATTTTTTAGAATTTTTTATATTTTTTTGAATTTTTTAGAATTTTTATGATTTTTTAGAATTTTTTAGATTTTTTAGATTTTTTTGGAATTTTTTTGATTTTTGGAATTTTTTTGATTTTTTGGAATTAGATCAAAATGGCAACTGAAAATGTTTAAATTGAAAAGAGTAACTGGGTTTTTGGATGGAGTTAGGAAAAGTGATCAAAATGGCAACAAATGTAAAAGTCAGGGACCCAGGGGGGAAAATAAAACTATTTGGATCAAAATGGCAAATTTGGACAAAACTCAGGGACTAAAATGGCAATTTACTCTTTAATTTTTTTCCCACAAGTATCAAGTATGTGCATTTTAGCTAAGGTTAATGACTTTCGTAGTTAGTATAGCACAACTAAGTTAAATAATTTGTTTCATGTATTTTGACGAGTACAAAAATTTGACTATACGAAAATTGAATTTGGTAGCTTTATAGTAAAAAATAATATGTTAACTTTGTTTACTAAAATTATTAAAACTTTTATTTGAGAAAAGTAATTAAGCAAGAGTAAACTGCCATTTTGGTCCCTGTGGTTTGGTCAGTTTTGTCACTTTAGTCCAAATCTCAAACTTATTACATCTGGGTCCATGTGGTTTGGTTTTTGTTGCCATTTTAGTCCAAAATCCAAAAATCCCCTTTTTTACTGTTAAAAGCTGTCTATTTTGTCCTTTAGTGCAGGGGCATTTTGGTCATTTTTTAAATTTCATTTTTTTTCAATAAAACCTAAATCAAAATAATCATCTTTCTCTTCTCTCTCTATAGCACCACCACCACTGCAACCTCCTCCCTCTCTCTCTTCTCTCTCTCTATAGCACCACCACCACCGCCACTCCAAACATCATCATCAAAACACATATCAAGAACATCATCAAAACCCATATCAAGAACATCATCAAAACCATCATCAGAACATCATCAAAACCCAGATCAAGAACATCATCAAATATCATATTTGCAATAAAACCCAGATCAAGAACATCATTAAAACCCAGATTCCAACACCACCCACAAACTTAAAAAACAAACCCACAAACAAAATCAAATCTTGATCAAAACCCAATAACCGTATCCAAATTACAAACAAGCCCACTAAATCAAATCGAAATCAGATCAACTATCAATACCGATTTCAAAACAAAAGAAAAAAAATGAAAAGTTCACCTGCCGCCACCTCACCACCGTCACAACCTGCTGAGCACCACCACCACCGTTAACTGCCTGAGCTTGACTAACCTGCGCCGCCATCTCAAAACCCTAACATCTTTTCCCTTTTTTCCAAATTTTTCACCGTTAACTGCCCCCATCTACCACCACCGCCCCCATCTACCACTACCACCGTTCTCATCACCGTCACCTTATCCCACCACTGTCGGAGATCTATGTCGCCGCCGTTCTCATCACGGAGAACCACCACCTCCTTCACCTGCTCCGCCGGTTCTCATCACGGTGGTGGTGGTAGTTCAGAGAAGAGAGAGAGAGCTGGTCGATGATGAAGATGAACTCAGATCTGTGATGTGTGTGTATATATATATATATATTAATTTTTGAAATAAGAAAATGTTAAATGAAAAGCAAAATGACCAAAATGTCTCTGAACTAAAAGACAAAATAGGAGGTTGCAACAGTAAAAAAATAGGGTTTTTAAATTTTGGACCAAAATGACAACAAAATGCTAACCACAGGGATCCAGATGTAATAAATTTGAGATTTGGACTAAAGTGGCAAAACTGACCAAACCACAGGGACCAAAATGGTAGTTTACTCATTAAGCAATAAGAAACTACACGATTTTACCTAAAAGGTTCTAAGGATACTTTTGAAAAGTTGAAGACTTGAAGGGGTATAGGCATGAGCAAATACCGATCTCGGTGCCATACCGTCCCGATACCGACAAATCCCGATCCCGATTTTTGTGAAAAATGGGTACCGATACCGATACCGAAATACGTCGGTTTGGTACGGTATCGGTACGGTATCGGTATTTTGAGGGTAAAATGCGGTATTATACCGATACCATACCGTACCGATACCGACAAATACCTAAAAGTGGATACCGATACCGGTACCGAAACCCCTTCGGTATGGTATTCTCGGGATCGGGATGGGATCGGTATTGGATACCACTTGCTCATCCCTAAAGGGGTATACAGTAGTAGATAATTAGTTGTGTTTCATAAGACGATCGTACGGTCAATAACGATTGACAAATAGGAGATCAGACCGTTGGAGTTGGTTGTTCAATCGTAAGAGTTTAGACTTTTCAAAATGAACCCCACATTACCTCTAAGTCTATGACTATGAGTGGGGACCACTTAAACTTGTTTTTTTTAATTGTGTGAATTATTCGCGAATGTGGAAAGGTCTATCATACGTTATTTTAATCGGGTTCGTGCTGGAGAGTCCCCTCACATAATAGATCCTCAATTTAAACCCCTCAATAAGAAACCCCGTATCACCCAGACTCTAACTTAAGAACGGGAGGGCAAACTCACTCGTGCCCACATAGGTGAAACTTAAATACATGTGGCCACTACTAGAGCACTAGTGATGGTTACTTAAACTTATTTGCTAATTATCATATTTCTTTTCAGATTTTTTTTTTATTTTAAACGTGTAATAATCTAATTAAATAAAATGGTCTTTCTAATGTCATATGTCATCTAATTATGATAAATGGGTTTATCTAATGCCACGTGACATTTTCTCCACCAATTTAGTAATAATATTAATAAATATATAATAATCTAATATTTCTAAACATATAATAACAAATAAATATAAATATCTAATTTTACTAAAGGACTTCAAATAATAGCAGATGTCATTCTCTTCTTCAATTCATAAATGTTATTATTAATTCATTAATATCTAATTGTAATTTATGATTAAAAAAATATAAATTATCTATAAAGTATTTGCTTCAATGTGTCATTTATAGCGAGTAATCTTATATTCGCTTTAACTTGGTATTGATAGTTCATGTTAGGGTAATATTTGTTTATATCAAAAATTATATTTAACATGTGCAATATCAAGAATAATTCAAATTTTGTAATTATTTTATTCTTCGAATACAACCAATCTTATCATTCAACTCACATAAATTTTGAACATCTATTAAATTTCTTCAAATGAGCTAATATTGAATTACTATATAAGTTTACATTTTTCATAACGTGTTGTGTGTTTTAAGGATGATAAAATACAAAAAAAATCAGTTTGAAATAATTAAGTAGTAAACTAAAAACTGTGTGAGGCAGCTGCCAGAAACGGTGGTTGCTCTTGTTGCTCAGTTAAAAGAAAGAGATGAAGATGAACTGATGCGAGATAATTAGGTTTAACTAACATATATTTAATTTTAATGGTTAGGTTTAACTAACATATGTTTAATTTTAATGGTTTTAATATATTAAAAAACTAGAAAAGTTCTTTTCACCACTAGATTTTATGTGTGTTGGAAATATAATAAGTAAACACGATTTTATAAAAATATCTCATACATTATTTAATTTAAAACTTCGTTATCAAATATACAAAAAAAAGTGTGTGTTGGAAATATAATAAGTAAACACGATTTCATGTTAGGGAATTTTTAGAAAAACCGGACGATTCGATAGGTGTATAATCACATTCAGATCAAATTATTTCGGTGGTTCTCTCGAATAATTTGATCAGATACTACTCTGATTTTCAAGAAATTGAACAACTGTATGTTTGTACGGAATTTGTCTGAACTAGAAGAAAAATGATCAGATCAAAACCTGCCCCTTGGACTCCGCCAGGGCTGCAGCCCCTTGGACCCTGCTCCCAGGGGCACTGCCCCCAGACCCCCGCCAAGGGGGCGTTGCCTCTTGGAACCCCCGTAGAATACGGACTTCGCCCGTACATTTTAAATTATAATAACTCAAATAAGCGTGCACTTCCGCACCTCCTAACTTGTTTGATATGTATTATAATTCGCTTTGATCACCAAGTCAATCCCCGATTACAACAAAATATCTAACATTTCATAAACATATTTTATACATTAATTTAAAGCTTCGATATCAAATATACAAAGTAGGTTAAAATGAAACAGTTTACAAATACAATATATGTAATCTACCCTAAAAAGTAAAAACCATCATTTAAGCGATAATACCCAATAAATAAATCATAATTAGCAGATCCAAAAAAGTAGCAGAAGTAAGCTCGTAATCAAGGTTTTAATTTATTGGTTATTAAATCAGTCGTTTTGCTTGTAAGCACTTTTAAAAATAGTATAACATTGTAAATTATTTAAAACCTTAAATAATATATGTCTAGTTTGCAAGGCCATTTATTTTATCTCTAGTGTGTTTACAATGTTAACAAAGTATTAAGTCTGAAATAAGAAAAATATACAAAGTTAATAAGTCACCAATAAACGAGAAAAAATGAATATTTGGTCCATCAATTGAACTAGCAGGCGTCATAATCAACCAACTCTAATGAAGGAAGTAAAAGAGCTTTCAATCGAACCAGTGTTATAGTTATTTTTCGATCCAATTAGTCGATCGGGTATGAAGAGTCTTGTGGCAAAAGTAGTATCGCTTTCGTGAATGTAAGCCGACGAGTTACAAGCGGTCGTCCTCTATTATCAATCTATCTTTCTATCTATCCTCTTTGTTTCTTCTGAAACATGCGTCATCAGAGATGGTTGAGTTTGAAGATGCTTTTTCTTTTGTCTTGCTCCAAGCCTCCAATGGTTTTGAAATCTTTAATTAACTTGTGGTTGGGTATTAGTTGTCGTTATTTATGTTGTCTCGACAATTTCAGTTTAATATATTTTATCAAGTTTAGTTTGTAAGAAAGGATTCTAAAATCATGTAATAGTTTATGTAACTTAAGTCAAAACATTCAATTTATGTTGTCATTCACTCATTCTACCTAGAAATAAGTAATAGCATGTTATTTGAAATGAAAAATCACATAAAATAAAATATGTTGTGTTGTACCAAAAGCTTATAATAAGATATAGAATATATACACTATTAGACCATGCGTAGTCGTTGGGGTGAAAAATGCCCCACCCTAAGGCGTTTTGCGTCATGTGGCAGTCCAGTTAGCAATGTGGTATTATTTGGCGTTTTTACAAAGGGGGTGTAGTGGGGATGTGGGTCATTATGTTAAATGATATGTAATATAAATAAATAAAACAAAAACCATCAAAAAATCTTATTGGATAAAAAATATGAAGATGGAAGGTGATTGGACAAAGAAATGGGGGGCAAGGCGTGTGCTGGAGAGGTTTTTTTTTTTTTTAATAACGACCAAACACGCCCTAGGGGTGGGAAACCGACGTTATTGGGCGTGATTGGTGGCAAATTTTGAAAAATCCACGCCTGCTACGGATGGTCTTACTATGATCAAGTAAATCAATGCTATATTTTGAGTTGTCGGAATAACATAGTTATAGTTTATGTTATTGTTATTCCGTTCTATTTTGGATTAAAAGTAAAAACAAAACAATGTGAATTAATTAATTCGATCGCTAAACCATGATTTAATGGAATCACCAGTTGCACCGGTCACCAGAGCAATCACCGTCACCGGTATGATGGAGCTCAGTCTAGTTAGGGTACTTATTAAGTTTTCGAACCATCAGAAAACCCATGCTGATGAACCGATTTATATCCATGTTCAATTTTGAGTTTAAAACTCAATAATGATTCTTTTAATTTTTTTATTACATCGTAATTTACCTTTTAAGTGTTATACATGCGAAGAGCTCATATGATCCGGTTATTATAAAAGCCTTAATCACACACAAGATTAAATGTTATATATGTTACTTGTCTTACGTAATTTTAGTACATTTTGATTATTAGTAACTAAAACTTTTATTTTATCTTGTAGGAAATGAAAATGGTTATGTCCCTCTTGATGAAAATAGCGATGATAGTGGATTTTATCTTATAGGCAATCGTGAACTTGATGCATTCATCACTCCAGTGTTATAAACCAATTGTAAAATTTTATTTTTAAAACATTGTTGGGAAAATTATATTTGATTATGGAATTATGTAAGGTTGATTAGTCATCCGGTTGAACCGTCTGGTACAGCCGGTTAAAACAATTCTAAGCCCGACCTAGTACGGTATAAAAACCGGTTTACAAACCACTAAGATTATTATCCCTCTCATAATTATTGGCCCCAACTTTTTCAAACCCAAATTCCAGAATAAGAAAAATAGATGACCAAGAGACTTGATCAAATTCGATTGACACTTTCAATAAACTTCAAACCGGAATTACAAACACACCCAATAATTATAAGGGAAAAGATCAAATAGGAAGTTTATTTTGGCTATGAAGTGTAGGAAGCAATAGGATTAGGACATGTGGCAACATTTAAAATAAAGAAAAAGGGTATTTTAGTCAATCCAACCCTTTCTTCTTCCTTTTCAAAACCCAGTAATTTCAAAACCCACCATTTTCAAAACCCACCATCTTCAACCATTTCTTCACTTTCTATCTCAATAATCACTACATTATAGTGCGATTTTCATCACAAATCAATTATTCAAACACCCGATCAACGTGTTCTTCAGCTTTTTTGAAGAAAACCCAGTTTAATTTCATAAAAAATCTCGTTTTTTCCGGTGATTTTGGAGATAATCACTCGATTAGTTCGATTCGAGCGCTGATAAGTGTTTCAATCATTCAAACTTCGTCAATTGTTGAAGAAATCAATTAGATTCATGTAAGAACTTCTTTAATTTCATTTTTACGATCTGGGTTTTTGATTTAGTCATTGCGTTTTACGATCTTGGCGGGGGTCCGGGGGTAGCGCCCCTGGTAGCGGGGTCCAAGGGGCAGAGCCCCTGGCTGGGGTTTTTTTTTTCCTATTAAATTGCTGTAATAAAAATGCATCAGAAAAATTAATTTTCTATAAATTGACTCTGGAAAACTGCATTCGTAGACAGTGTTTCTGGTTCTATAAACAACAGGTTCTGGTCATTGCGTTTTAGTTAGATTCTGGTTCTGTGAGCAACAGTTTCTGGTCATTGCGTTTTAGAGAGTTTCTGGTTCTATGAACAACAGTTTCTGGTCATTGCGTTTTAGACAGTTTCTGGTTCTGTGAACAACAGTTTCTGGTCATTGCGTTTTACAAATAAAACATTTTTGAAGTGTTTTTACTCATTGCGTTTTAGGTAAACACATTTTTATGTGTATTCAGTTCATTGCGTTTTAGAGAGAACAGTTTCTTTTGTGTTTTTAGGCCATTGCGTTTTAGAAATAAGACATTTTTATGTGTTTTCTAGGCATTACGTTTTAGAAATAAGACATTTTTAAGTGTTTTCTGGCCATTGCGTTTTAGAAATAAGACATTTTTAAGTGTTTTGGGTGCATTGCGTTTTAGAAATAAGACATTTTTAAGTGTTTTGGGTGCATTGCGTTTTATAAAGTACACTTTCTTTTGTGTTTTTAGGCTATTGCATTTTAGAAATAAGACGTTTATTTGTGTTTTCTGGTCATTGCGTTTTAGAAATAAGACATTTCTTTGTGTTTTTTGTGCGTTGCGTTTTAGAAAAAAATCATTTTTTTAAGTTTTTTTTTCATTGCGTTTTACGCAACTGTGTTTTCTCCATTGCGTTTTACGCAACTGGGTTTTCAATTTTTTTTTCGAAAATATAGCAATAGTATACTCGTTTTAAAGATAAAAAAACGCTGGTTTTTTTGGTGCAATTGTTATAAAAAAATAATGTCGTATGAAAAAGTTATTAACGTTTAAAAAATGGGGGGAATTGGAGGAGAGATAAACTATTGTGCTGGATTGACTAGAATGCCCCTAACAAACTCACGCACCTCTTTTTTTTGCTTCAATTTCATTCATTTAATCCTAGCCTTTGATTAATTAAATGGATGGTCAAAATCACTTCCTAACCTTCCTAGCCAAATAAACTTCCTATTGTATCTCTACCCATGATTATAATACCTTCATGAGCCCCCTATGTAACCTAAACCTAATCATACTATATTACCAATTCCTACTTTCTACAAAATATAATTCAAGAATTATAAACAAACATTGTTACCATATTATGTATTTACTTTTATTGCACTCATTGTTCCATAAAATATCTATTTGAAAGTTTCACCTTGTCTCATCCTCTAGTTTTGTTACTTTATTCATAAATTTGTATATAACAAAAAAGACACGACGTACACTATATTCATATTAATGCACTTGGGTGGTAAGACCCATTTTTATTTAAGGCCTAGCTTTTTTTCAAAACATTAAGCATTATATAAGAGTGCTTATTTAAAGTTTAGACATTAAATTGAGATCAAGAAACAACAAATAAAATTATGAAAACAAAGCTTTTGAAGTTTTTGTAACAGTTTGAGTTAAAAGTACTAAACGTGTCAGAATTTTATTATAATTCATATATGGCCGGATTCATTTATTAAAATACATCAGATGTATGGTATATTGCAACATGAAGTTTGTAATAACAACGCTATTAGACAATTAGTTGGAAGTGTTAGAAATTATAATTATAATTACAAAATTAATATAAATATTAAACTATATTTGGGTCATTACACCCCCTAAAATACTGATTAAATAGATCAGCGTACGCTAGTGAGTTATAGGGCTCCCACCTTAACGCGTTCGAACCGTTGAACATTGTTAACTTTCGATAACCTTGATCATTCACTCAATACATGACAATCTTCCTATAACCATAACGATCCCTTCATTTAACCCTTCATTGTATTGTAATTTGATATATGCCATGTTTTCCAAACCATACTTTTCATCTCCGTTTACAAAAATATATAAAATTTCTACTTAACATTTCACAACATTTTCATGTTAAATCATTATTAAACTATGCATCGGGTAGAGTCATTCCTACAAACATCATCACTGAACACCACAACCACTCGGAATCACTCATGTCATCGCTCGGAACCACCACCATGACCAAGTTGTCGCCATAAGCCACCTTATCGTTGCCCTCGCTGATCACCACTATCGTTGATCGCTTACACGATCCCATTTCCTCTCCTGTTTGGTCCATTTACACGCACATCCTAACTCGATCAATGATCCCCCAAACGAAACTATATATATAAAAAATATTGGGGTTTTTATATGTACGATGTATATTTACAACTTAAGATGTATTTATATCTTAAATCTTTTATAATACTGATATACTCCTTACACCCATAGAGTAGGTACCTAGCATTTATTTCAAACTAAAGTTGATATATCAAAGTTCTTTTTTACTTGAGTAAAATTACTTTTCATTTTTTTCTAATCTTTAGTTCTTTCATGGACGCAACCTTCAAATACATTTGCAACGAGCTATCAGAAATCAATAGAGAAAATGATGATGATGTTCCCATGGCTGATTTATCTTTAGCAATGGTCCTCACAAGGAAGTATCAAACTATTTACAAGCAGGGGCGGACCTAGGTTAAGCCCAAGGTGGGCGGATGCACCCCTTGAAAAAAAAAATGCATAGTATTTGTTAGGCATAAAACCCGACCGTATCCCTTGAAAATATGCTTGAGTCACTCATCCGCACCCCCAGCAAATAATTCATGGGTCCGCCACTGTTTACAAGACACAATATCTAGATGTTTTCATCACCGATGATGGTTAACATAAATAAAGAGAGTAGCCCGGAGAGAACTAGCCATGACCAACGAGGCTCGGAGTGCTGGCTTGGAAAGAGCCAGCCGTGACCAACGAGTACGTTGGCCTTTAAAGAGGGTCAATAGTTATGTACTGAAACCGTTGTGCAAGGTATGAGACTTGTCCCACATTGATTGTTTAGGCAACTAATGTGGGATTTATATATTAAATGAGTTGTTTCACCAACCAGATTACTCTTTTGAATTGAGTTCTTTTGTTTGATAGAGTTTTGTACGTGGATATATCCTCGGTCATATGCCCTTTTTGCGACGATTATGAGGAAACGGTGGAGCAATTATTCATTGCATGCTCGGTGGCTATTAGGGTGTGGTCGGCGTTCAGCGTTTGGTGCAACATCCCGCCGTTATTGTTTTTTGAGTTCAAATACATTTTAGACATCCACAAGTTCATTAAGAGTGGTAAGAAGGCGGAGAAGATCATTTACGAGTTGACAATTATTACATGCTGGTGCTTATGGAAAGGAAGGAATGATGTGGTTTTTAATCAGAATAAATGCAGTCCGCAAGATATCATAGGGGAGATTAAATCAAGAGGTTTTGCTTGGGTTAAGAATAGATCTTCATGTAGTTATATTAATTTGATAGATTTGTGCAAATACTCATTGTACATGTTGTAATTTGTTGTCCTTTACCCGTTTAGATTGGAGATGCTGTTGTTTGTTTGGCATTTTGCCCTTTTAGGTCGGATGTGTGTTTAATTAAGTTTATCTTTCAAAAAAAAAGAAAGATATTTTGTAGGTAACAATGAATCATCAAACACCAAAAGACTACAAAAACTATTATTAAGTGATGATTCAAGAATATTCACAGCGCGTGGGTTTAAATTTGTATGCGAGTTTTTAGGGACTTTGGATTTTGGGTGTCGGTGCACCAACGTTGTCGGCTGAAAGTCGTGCACTCTAACGAACACTACTTTTAATTAAAATGTTTACAACTGGCCCCTATAAATTAAATCAAGTTACAAATAATCACCTTCTATTCTACCTATTTTTCAGTTTATTCTTTTACTACAATCGGAAATGGGCCCGCATAACTTGAGTTCAATACTTAACCTTGTGAGACTATCATTTTCGTTCGTGCGGTTTGTTCACTTTTCTCATTTTAGGTCAATTTTTAAAAATGCATCAGTTTCCTCATTGACATACTAGAAACGTGTCACTTCAGTCCAAAAATTAAACTCAGTTAAGTCAGACATGTTAAATGAAGGGTATTATTGTCAATTCATATATATTTTATTTTTACCTTATTTTATGAATTGACAATATTACCCTTCATTTAACCTGTCTGACTTAACTGAGAGTTAATTTTTTGACTGAAGTGACACGTTTCCAGTATGTCAGAGAGGAAACTGATGCATTTTTGAAAATTGGCCTGAAATGACAAAATTAAACAAACCAGAGAAACGAAAATGACAGTTAACTTTTTAAATTATCTGAGGTTAATTATCTCAGGTTGAGTTGTCAAGAAAAAAAAACTAATTGAAACTAAGTTTAAACAAAAATTGAAGCCTAAGATGAATCTTATTTAATAAATGGACCCGACCCTTAGTTTCACTAATAATGCATTATTAGATTTGTGTCCTATTTTATTTATTTATTTTTTTTTTTAAAAGTAAACTTCATTAAAACACGCCTCCGATCCAAACAGGCAAAAGGCCAAACAACCAACAACACCCCCGACCCAAACGGGCAAAGGGCACACAGTTACAACATATACAAATGGTATTTACACCACTCTACCCAACTAATATAATTACAAGACGTTCTATTTTTAACCCAAGCGAAACCTCTTGATTTAATCTCTCCTGTAATATATTGAGGACTTCGACTAGACTAATCTGATTGAAAACCATCTCGTTCCTACATTTCCAAATGCGCCAACAAGAGATAATCACCAATCCGTAAATGATTTTCTTCGTTTTCTTTCCCACATGAGAGAAGTTATGGATATCCAGAATGTCTTTGAAGTCGAAAATATAGTTTAGTTATATAATATAATCTAACATATAATTATATAACAAAAGATATATATTTAACTATAATATAAAACTAAATAATAAACATTATTAATGTGTGTGTATATATGATTATATAAGTAATAAATAGTAAACAAACTGAGCACAAGCTATTAAGCTAACCGATAAACAAAATCGAACCAACAAGTAGCCGGAAAACACATGTAACTCTATTCACACCCTTACTGAGACCAATGGGTAGCGAGAATATTGCTAATTAATCTAAAACTCCGTGTGGAGATAAGAGATAAAATGTGATAAATTTACTAGCGGCGAAAAGAAGCGTAGGCGCCGTTTAAGACCCCGACATCAACATAGGTGTGCATGTTTGATGATTGTGAGACTGGGACAACGGCTACTCCCGAATACAGTAGCAGATTCATATATTTTTGTCAGCGAGTGCAAAAAATAGGTTAGGTTTATCCACATCATGTTAAAAATCATATTAAATTGTATGAAAAAGTTTTAAGTATGCATTCGTGCAAAAACAATTACAATTATTCTAGCCAAAAAAAAAAGCTACCCGTTTTTTGGCCCAACCCAAAACTTTTACCACCTCTAACATGGGCAGAATTTTTACCTGAATATGGAAATATTGTAAGTGATTCTACGACCATGTACAGTTTCCTTATAAACATATATGTGCAATCAAAACACAAGATCTAGTACATGTAAGTGATTCTTAAAAACCCAATAACACAAGATATAGTACATACGACTGATTCTTAAAAACCCTATACTTAATTGGGCCTTTTTACGAAAAGTTATAATGGTAAATGGTCAGTACGGGCCTTTCCCCTTGGGCCCTCAGTAAATACAAATAGAGTTAATTACTGTTTTCGTCCCTAAGGTTTGTTAAAAATAACGGTTTCAGTCCATTAGTTTAAAAATTGCCATTTCAGTCCATTAGTTTCATTTTCGTAACCATTTCAGTCCACTAACTTAACTCCATCCATTTATTTTGTTAACTTTGAGTTAACTAACTAATTCAGGGACGGTTTGCGTCAGTTTTAGAAACACAGGGACTTAAGTATAAACTCTAAAACATTAAAACAAAAAAAATAGTAAATTCCAAAAAATCAAAAAAATTCCAAAAAACCAAACAAATTCCAAAAAATTCTAAAAAATAATAAAAATTCTAAAAAATCCAAAAAATCCGTTTCGGCGCGAACTGTTTCTAACTCGAACCGTTTCGAGCTGAACCGTTTCGACGCGAATCGTTTCGACCCGTACCGTTTCGACCCGAACCGTTTCGAGCTGAACCGTCCGTACCGTTTCGAGCTGAACCGTTTCGACGCGAACCGTTTCGAGCCGAACCGTTTCGACCCGTACCGTTTCGAAGCCGAACTGTTTCGAGCTGAACCGTTTCGAACCGAACAGTTTCGACCCGTACCGTTTCGAAGCCGAACCGTTTCAAGCCGTACCGTTTCGAACCGAACCGTGCCGTTTCGAACCGAACCCTTTCGAGCTGAACCGTTTCGAACCGAACCGTTTCGAGCTGAACCGTTTCGAACCGTACCGTTTCGATGCGAACCGTTTCGAACCGAATCCTTTGGACCCGAACCGGTACGGTTCGATACGGCACGGTTCGGTTCGAAAGGGTTCAGCTCGAAAGGGCACGGTTCGGTTCGAAACGGTACGGCTTGAAACGGTACGGCTTCGAAACGGCACGGGTCGAAACGGTTCAGTTCGAAACGGTTCAGCTCGAAACGGTTCGACTTCGAAACGGTACAGGTCGAAACGGTTCGCGTCGAAACGGTACGGGTCGAAACGGTTCGCGTCGAAACGGTACGGATGGTTCAGCTCGAAATGGTTCGGGTCGAAACAGTTCGCGCCGAAACGGATTTTTTGGATTTTTTGGATTTTTTAGAATTTTTATTATTTTTTAGAATTTTTTGGAATTTGTTTGGTTTTTTGGAATTTTTTTGATTTTTTGGAATTTACTATTTTTTTTGTTTTAATGTTTTAGAGTTTACACTTAAGTCCCTGTGTTTCTACAACTGACGCAAACCGTCCCTGAATTAGTTAGTTAACTCAAAGTTAACAAAATAAATGGATGGAGTTAAGTTAGTGGACTGAAATGGTTACGAAAATGAAACAAATGGACTGAAATGGCAATTTTTAAACTAATAGACTGAAACCGTTATTTTTGACAAAGCTCAGGGACGAAAACAATAATTAACTCATACAAATATTATACTAGTTCCTCGGTTATATTGTTTTATCATGGGGCGTTTGGTTTGCAGGAATTCAATGGAATTTAAAAGAATTGGAATATGAATTCCATCTTTTAAGATGTTTGGTTCACAGAATTTGATGGAATTGGAATCCCAATTCCAATCTTCATGTGTTTGGTTGAAAATGGAATTAGAATTGGGCATGAATTCATTCACATTCCTTTAACAAAAGGAATTCAAAATACTTCCTATTTGTGAAAGAATTAAAGTAAACTGTAACATAGTTTACATAGATTTTATACTAACTTTGAGTTTACCAACTTGTAACACCCTTGTTAAAAGGACTGAATTGAATAATAGTTTACATAGATTTTATACTAACTTTGAGTTTACAATAGATATTCCATGTTAATAAACCAACATATTCATGACACTTACTAAACAAGCTTAAAAGAAACATCTACTAGTCATCTACCGACTAGTTTTAAACATTCAAAACTCGGATGACAAATCATTTACAGCATAGCTTGTTTAGAACTCCTTTTTCCATTTACAGCATGAACATTGTCTAGACAAAGTTAAGTTTAGCGCAGAAGCTTCAAAAAAAATTAGTGTTCGGTTCTTGGAAGCATGCTTGATCAGCATCCGGAAAGCCCACACTTTTACCTGTAAAGCGCCCCTTTCAAACATGTGTCACCACCGGCTTGTCCGCTCGACGCTCCGGTATCTTTTCCTATAGAGTTCAACCATAGCTTGTTTAGAACTCCTTTTTCCATTATATACTACATAATCTGCCCAAATATCACAATACGCGTTTTTAACTTAAATTTCAGTTTCGAGCCTTCTTTGATGCATTTCTACAAACACTTATAGGGCAGAATTTTATATCTTTTATTTTCGAGTTCATGGCTTGTCGCTTAGCCAAAATTAACATCAATCGAGTTATCACATATAGAATCCAACATCAATTTTTTCAGTAACCAGTTTCTATGAATCAATTTACACTAGAATAACCTTCAAAACCCTGGTATTCATCTAGTTCTATATAACCCACTAATCACCCATATTGGTGGCCATGGATTTCACTAAAATTTGGCATGATTTCAACATGTAGTTGCCTAGGGTTTACTCCTAGACACTTAAATGTCTTTATTTCATCTACATAACACACATGCATCAACAAATTTCGAGTTCTCTAAATTCATGAGAATTTCAAGTAGAGAATTTTTATAAAATTTTGCATACCTTATGATCTCCTTTCGATGGGGATCATTAATCTTGGCTCGGATTTCGTTTTGGATTAGATATGAACCTTCAATTTGTGAGTTTTTTGTGATGAACTAGGGCTTTGGGGGAGCCTGGGGTCGCCCCTGGTTCTGGTCGATCTCAACAACACAGGCAAAAATGTGTTTTGAGTTTAGTTTTGTTATTTTATTAAAATTTGTTTTCTTTTAGACACTTTTGGCCCCTCATCTTTCATTATTTATTTGTTTTAACTCTTAACTGCTCATAAGTAATCAACTAACTAGGTTAGTGTCATTCCTAGTTAGTTTATCCTACTAATTTATTTGCAACCTAATTGCAAATTTAAGAATTTGCATTTTCGGGATGTTACAAGTCCACCCCCCTTAAAAAGGGTTTCGTCCCCGAAACCAGAGTACATACCGAATAGTGTAGGGTAGAGACGTTGCATCTCTTCTTCGGACTCCCATGTAGTGTCCGAACCTTTCCTATGCTCCCATTTGATCTTGACTGGTCGATTTGTTGGTTTCGCAAGTGCTTGACTTTTCGATCTAAAATCTCCAATGGTCTTACCGCATAATTCAGGCTATTATCCACCTCGATATCGTCGTAATGGATATAAGTTGTTTCCTCCGTTAGACATTTCCGAAATTGCGACACGTGGAACGTGCCATGTATTCCACTCAACTCTTCCGGTAGCTCGAGGAGATAAGCCACCTTGCCAACCCGTTTGATGATTTTACATGGCCCGATAAACCTCGGGCTTAGTTTCCCTCTTTTTCTGAATCGGATAACACCCTTCCTTGGGGAAAACTTTTAGCATAACTATATCACCTATTTCCTATCCTTTGTCGCCTTTTTGATCGGGTTGTCTTTGACCATTCCTTCACTGAGTCCGTCAGCATACTTACTTGACGCTAGTCTTATATTGACAAGCACTCCCCATAAGTCACAGTGTTATTTAGGCTACAACTTGTTTTATTGCCTAAACTAATTGGTCACCATTTTACCCCATACCTCGTCATTCGGGTATGCAATATTGCCGTCATCGGCCCTTTACGTGCTTATAATTTCATATCTAGTCATTCACACTATAACGTGATTACATTCTATATTACCTTTTTTTTGTCCGCGATCACATCACGCCATGTTTAGTTTTACATCGACTTTTCATTCTTAAGAATCTTTCCTCCGAATGCTTTCGGCATTAAGACCTATATTCTTTAGTACTAACCATTTTCTAATTTCTCTCTCGGTATTTATAGGTGTTAGAACATCGTTTCTTTACTAAAACTGAATTTTAGTTTAATGTTTTTCTCTTTAACCATGTCGATTAATCATATCAAGGAATTGACGATAAGGATTATTCTTTTGGGTTATCATTTTACGCGAGAAATCATAATTGGTTTTCCACGCTTTATATTATCGACCCGTAGGTTCCTTTACTTAGCTTTGTAGACTATTCTATTAGGTCTTCACCTTTTTAGGGTGAGACCCCCCCTAGTATGTTCCTTTGTATTTGCGACCCAATGGTCATTTTGTTCCCGTAGACCTTTTCATTGTTTATAATCTGGTGGTTATGGTGATCCCATGGATCATCTTCTATTCATTTGACCTTTTCCGTAGTCTAAGGCTACACTCATTTTCTTTCGAATTATCTTTCCGACTCTATGACTTCTTATGTGTCATTCGCGTCGGTTTATTTTACTCATACCGTTATTTGGTTTATGCCCCTATTTCCTTTCACCCTGTTACTCGGGTTCTTGATCTTGATGTTTTTAACACTCCGGTTTCATTGGCTTGCATTTTCCTTTTTATACTCTTTTATGACCTATCCCATAGATTCAATAATATTTCACGCTTTCATTATCCAGGTTGCGCTTACTTGGGATATCAACTACTATACTTTATTCAACCCGCCCAACATTAAAGTAGTTGAACATGACTATCGAAATTTCTGTTTTTACAAAATTTTATCGTTTTCTCAGTCATAACTCTTAATCCGAGTCTCTTGACTTTTAATTCGCGTTCTCGACTGTTGGTTACGCAATTATCTGAAAACATACCTATTAATTGGGTATTTTATCGATATTATTTTCATAGCAACCCTACCGGCATTCCTTAAGACTTTGTTTCTTGATTTATTTGGTCGTATAAGCAAAACCCACCGCTTTTACTCAACCAAGTCTTTTATTCTTTCACTCGTCTGGTTTGACTTGTTCGTGTGAGTTCCATCTCCTATGACAGTCAACTTTATCCTTATGCCTTGGCATTCTAAATTGTCGATTCATATTTTCGTTTACTTGATTCTTATCCCTTCCCTTGGGCTCATTATCTTAATGTAATATGCTCCCATTATCCGGCTTCCGTTTACTTTTATTATCAAGCACTTTACTTAATTAATCCGTACATCACCTTTCTTTTGTCAGCGATCCTTAGGTCTGTTTCTTTTACTAATGCCCCGAAGGCCCATGTCTCAAGTCTTATTTGGTAAACTACTGTTATTGTTATTCGGCCTTTGGGGTTTACTCGTTCTTATTCTAACGCTTTCATAATGCTTGTCTTACTACTTCTTTTACATATTCACCCTCATCAAGGTGATTATCGTTCTTCCTCAGGAGGAATTTATTAATAATATGTTACTTGGGTATCTACCCATACCCGAGCTTTTAAATCCAAATTTATTGGTATTTCATTATTTACAACAACATTTAATACGCATTGTCCGTTTAGTTTTTTTTTTTTTTTTTTTTTGAGGATATTCCTATCCAAATCTTAATCTCTTGATTTTTGACTTTAACCCATTGTTACAATAACAAAATCAGTTCATTTCATGTTATTGTTTCATATCGTTGTATGGAATTTATCCACATCGTTCGTTGACACAAACGATGTTTCTATATGTTTTATTTAGTTTGGCTTAGTCTATAACCATGCCCTTGTCATCTATTACTATTGTAAACTCCTACGGTTCGGGTGTTATTACACTCCTCCCTATTATGATGCTTATCTTTCATTACGTTCCCGGGTTCGAGTGTGCGCACACCCCTTCCCAAGGCAATATTTATCATGATTATTTTTACCTCGATGCTCAACGTACAGTTTCAGCACCTCTTATAAACAATAGAACTTTTATTATTACCTATTTCTATTTTTCAAAGCCTTGGTAATTTCGTTGACACTAATGTAGAATGTTAAATAAATCGATATAAAACAAACGATTTATTTGCACTCGTAATAATTAAAAATTCATGCTGAAATTTTAATTTACAAGAGTATACCTGAAACGACATCAGGTTCCACTTTAGCCTCCATGGCTGTTATATAAAACAACTTTGTCCTTGATTTCTGGGCATCAGACCTTGTGTCGGTTGTGTCCCTGGTTCCAAGCCTCTCTGGACATTTAGACTTTTTATGTATTGGCTTACCACATGTGCCCTTGTTAATTTTTCCACAAAATCTACACTGATGTAACACACTTTTTGTAACTCCCTTCTTGGGAGCTTTATTAGACTTGGACTTCTCTACGGATCTTGGATTCATATCCAACACCATCCTTTCTTCTATTTCTTGTAATATGCTGTCTTTCAATTCAGTCATCATATCGTTCACCACCGGCACGATTGTGGTTTGTAATCTATCAATATACTGTGACAGACTATGTTCTAGAGCTTTTCCGACCTCCTCGGAAATCTTAGCTTTCATTTGTTCAGTCAATTGAGATGTCGAATCATCTCCGGTTACTCCAGACATTTCTTTAACTGAAACATCCATCACGATTTATCAATAATTATTTAATTCATTTCCATCTTATTATACGGAAATTTATATCACTCTCACTCAATCATAAATAATGTGTTATTCTTTTTCGGTTTGGTCAAGTATATATCTTGCCTTACCTTTCTTACTTAGTGTATTTTCCCAGGTTCGAGCGTATTTATACACTCCTCCCATCTTTACGTCATCTTGAAATTGAAATGTTTACACTAATTGTTAAACATTTCATTTATGACATTTGCGTCATTCATTTTGATCTAGCCAAGTTCACCACTTGCTTGAACCATTTATGCTTAGTGCACTTTTCCAGGTTTGAGTGTGTAAACACGCGCTTCCTGTGCATATCAATTCAAATTTCCTTTTTCTAGTATTCTAGTAAGTCTACTAAAACAATTAATTCTTACCGGACGATCGATCAAGCTTGAACCGAACACTTTGTTAACAACCTTGAGCTCTGATTACCAACTTGTAACACCCTTGTTAAAAGGACTGAATTGAATAATAGTTTACATAGATTTTATACTAACTTTGAGTTTACAATAGATATTCCATGTTAATAAACCAACATATTCATGACACTTACTAAACAAGTTTAAAAGAAACATCTACTAGTCATCTACCGACTAGTTTTAAACATTCAAAACTCGGATGACAAATCATTTACAGCATGAACATTGTCTAGACAAAGTTAAGTTTAGCGCGGAAGCTTCAAAAAAAAAATTAGTGTTCGGTTCTTGGAAGCATGCTTGATCACCATCCGGAAAGCCCACACTTTTACCTGTAAAGCGCCCCTTTCAAACACGTGTCACCACCGGCTTGTCCGCTCGACGCTCCGGTATCTTTTCCTATAGAGTTCAACCATAGCTTGTTTAGAACTCCTTTTTCCATTATATACTACATAATCTGCCCAAACATCACAATACGCGTTTTTAACTTAAATTTCATTTTCGAGCCTTCTTTGATGCATTTCTACAAACACTTATAGGGCATAATTTTATATCTTTTATTTTCGAGTTCATGGCTTGTCACTTAGCCAAAATTAACATCAATCGAGTTATCACATATAGAATCCAACATCAAATTTTTCAGTAACCAATTTCTATGAATCAATTTACACTAGAATAACCTTTAAAACCCTAGTGTTCATCTAGTTCTATATAACCCACTAATCACCCATATTGGTGGCCATGGAATTCACTAAAATTTGGCATGATTTCAACATGTAGTTGCCTAGGGTTTACTCCTAGACACTTAAATGTCTTTATTTCATCTACATAACACACATGCATCAACAAATTTCGAGTTCTCTAAATTCATGAGAATTTCAAGTAGAGAATTTTTATAAAATTTTGCATACCTTATGATCTCCTTTCGATGGGGATCATTAATCTTGGCTCGGATTTCGTTTTGGATTAGATTTGAACCTTCAATTTGTGAGTTTTTGTGATGAACTAGGGCTTTGGGGGAGCCTGGGGTCGCCCCTGGTTCTGGTCGATCTCAACAACACAGGCAAAAATATGTTTTGAGTTTAGTTTTGTTATTTTATTAAAATTTGTTTTCTTTTAGACACTTTTGGCCACTCATCTTTCATTATTTATTTGTTTTAACTCTTAACTGCTCATAAGTAATCAACTAACTAGGTTAGTGTCATTACTAGTTAGTTTATCCTACTAATTTATTTGCAACCTAATTGCAAATTTAAGAATTTGCATTTTCGGGATGTTACAAGTCCACCCCCCTTAAAAAGGGTTTCGTCCCCGAAACCAGAGTACATACCGAATAGTGTAGGGTAGAGACGTTGCATCTCTTCTTCGGACTCCCATGTAGTGTCCGAACCTTTCCTATGCTCCCATTCGATCTTGACTGATCGATTTGTTTGTTTCGCAAGTGCTTGACTTTTCGATCTAAAATCTCCAATGGTCTTACCGCATAATTCAGGCTATTATCCACCTCGATATCGTCGTAATGGATATAAGTTGTTTCCTCTGTTAGACATTTCCGAAATTACGACACGTGGAACGTGCCATGTATTCCACTCAACTCTTCCGGTAGCTCGAGGAGATAAGCCACCTTGCCAACCCGTTTGATGATTTTACATGGCCCGATAAACCTTGGGCTTAGTTTCCCTCTTTTTCTGAATCGGATAACACCCTTCCTTGGGGAAAACTTTTAGCATAACTATATCACCTATTTCCTATCCTTTGTCGCCTTTTTGATCGGGTTGTCTTTGACCATTCCTTCACTGAGTCCGTCAGCATACTTACTTGACGCTAGTCTTATATTGACAAGCACTCCCCATAAGTCACAGTGTTATTTAGGCTACAACTTGTTTTATTGCCTAAACTAATTGGTCACCATTTTACCCCATACCTCGTCATTCGGGTATGCAATATTGCCGTCATCGGCCCTTTGCGTGCTTATAATTTCATATCTAGTCATTCACACTATAACGTGATTACATTCTATATTACTTTTTTTTGTCCGCGATCACATCACGCCATGTTTAGTTTTACATCGACTTTTCATTCTTAAGAATCTTTCCTCCGAATGCTTTCGGCATTAAGACCTATATTCTTTAGTACTAACCATTTTCTAATTTCTCTCTCGGTATTTATAGGTGTTAGAACATCGTTTCTTTACTAAAACTGAATTTTAGTTTAATGTTTTTCTCTTTAACCATGTCGATTAATCATATCAAGGAATTGACGATAAGGATTATTCTTTTGGGTTATCATTTTACGCGAGAAATCATAATTGGTTTTCCACGCTTTATATTATCGACCCGTAGGTTCCTTTACTTAGCTTTGTAGACTATTCTATTAGGTCTTCACCTTTTTAGGGTGAGACCCCCCCTAGTATGTTCCTTTGTATTTGCGACCCAATGGTCATTTTGTTCCCGTAGACCTTTTCATTGTTTATAATCTGGAGGTTATGGTGATCCCATGGATCATCTTCTATTCATTTGACCTTGTCCGTAGTCTAAGGCTACACTCATTTTCTTTCGGATTATCTTTCCGACTCTATGACTTCTTATGTGTCCTTCGCGTCGGTTTATTTTACTCATACCGTTATTTGGTTTATGCCCCTATTTCCTTTCACCCTGTTACTCGGGTTCTTGATCTTGATGTTTTTAACACTCCGGTTTCATTGGCTTGCATTTTCCTTTTTATACTCTTTTATGACCTATCCCATAGATTCAATAATATTTCACGCTTTCATTATCCAGGTTGCGCTTACTTGGGATATCAACTACTATACTTTATTCAACCCGCCCAACATTAAAGTAGTTGAACATGACTATCGAAATTTCTGTTTTTACAAAATTTTATCGTTTTCTCAGTCATAACTCTTAATCCGAGTCTCTTGACTTTTAATTCGCGTTCTCGACTGTTGGTTACGCATTTATCTGAAAACATACCTATTAATTGGGTATTTTATCGATATTATTTTCATAGCAACCCTACCGGCATTCCTTAAGACTTTGTTTCTTGATTTATTTGGTCGTATCAGCAAAACCCACCGCTTTTACTCAACCAAGTCTTTTATTCTTTCACTCGTCTGGTTTGACTTGTTCGTGTGAGTTCCATCTCCTATGACAGTCAACTTTATCCTTATGCCTTGGCATTCTAAATTGTCGATTCATATTTTCGTTTACTTGATTCTTATCCCTTCCCTTGGGCTCATTATCTTAATGTAATATGCTCCCATTATCCGGCTTCCGTTTACTTTTATTATCAAGCACTTTACTTAATTAATCCGTACATCACCTTTCTTTTGTCAGCGATCCTTAGGTCTGTTTCTTTTACTAATGCCCCGAAGGCCCATGTCTCAAGTCTTATTTGGTAAACTACTGTTATTGTTATTCGGCCTTTGGGGTTTACTCGTTCTTATTCTAACGCTTTCATAATGCTTGTCTTACTACTTCTTTTACATATTCACCCTCATCAAGGTGATTATCGTTCTTCCTCAGGAGGAATTTATTAATAATATGTTACTTGGGTATCTACCCATACCCGAGCTTTTAAATCCAAATTTATTGGTATTTCATTATTTACAACAACAATTAATACGCATTGTCCGTTTAGTTTAGTTTTTTTTTTTTTTTTGAGGATATTCCTATCCAAATCTTAATCTCATGATTTTTGACTTTAACCCATTGTTGACTTTAACCCATTGTTACAATAACAAAATCAGTTCATTTCATGTTATTGTTTCATATCGATGTACGGAATTTATCCACATCGTTCGTTGACACAAACGATGTTTCTATATGTTTCATTTAGTTTGGCTTAGTCTATAACCATGCCCTTGTCATCTATTACTATTGTAAACTCCTAGGGTTCGGGTGTTATTACACTCCTCCCTATTATGATGCTTATCTTTCATTACGTTCCCGGGTTCGAGTGTGCGCGCACCCATTCCCAAGGCAATATTTATCATGATTATTTTTACCTCGATGCTCAACGTACAGTTTCAGCACCTCTTATAAACAATAGAACTTTTATTATTACCTATTTCTATTTTTCAATGCCTTGGTAATTTCGTTGACACTAATGTAGAATGTTAAATAAATCGATATAAAACAAACGATTTATTTGCACTCGTAATAATTAAAAATTCATGCTGAAATTTTAATTTACAAGAGTATACCTGAAACGACATCAGGTTCAGCTTTAGCCTCCATGGCTGTAATATAAAACAACTTTGTCCTTGATTTCTGGGCATCAGACCTTGTGTCGGTTGTGTCCCTGGTTCCAAGCCTCTCTGGACATTTAGACTTTTTATGTATTGGCTTACCACATGTGCCCTTGTTAATTTTTCCACAAAATCTACACTGATGTAACACACTTTTTGTAACTCCCTTCTTGGGAGCTTTATTAGACTTGGACTTCTCTACGGATCTTGGATTCATATCCAACACCATCCTTTCTTCTATTTCTTGTAATATGCTGTCTTTCAATTCAGTCATCATATCGTTCACCACCGGCACGATTGTGGTTTGTAATCTATCAATATACTGTGACAGACTATGTTCTAGAGCTTTTCCGACCTCCTCGGAAATCTTAGCTTTCATTTGTTCAGTCAATTGAGATGTCGAATCATCTCCGGTTACTCCAGACATTTCTTTAACTGAAACATCCATCACGATTTATCAATAATTATTTAATTCATTTCCATCTTATTATACGGAAATTTATATCACTCTCACTCAATCATAAATAATGTGTTATTCTTTTTCGGTTTGGTCAAGTATATATCTTGCCTTACCTTTCTTACTTAGTGTATTTTCCCGGGTTCGAGCGTATTTATACACTCCTCCCATCTTTACGTCATCTTGAAATTGAAATGTTTACACTAATTGTTAAACATTTCATTTATGACATTTGCGTCATTCATTTTGATCTAGCCAAGTTCACCACTTGCTTGAACCATTTATGCTTAGTGCACTTTTCCAGGTTTGAGTGTGTAAACACGCGCTTCCTGTGCATATCAATTCAAATTTCCTTTTTCTAGTATTCTAGTAAGTCTACTAAAACAATTAATTCTTACCGGACGATCGATCAAGCTTGAACCGAACACTTTGTTAACAACCTTGAGCTCTGATTACCAACTTGTAACACCCTTGTTAAAAGGACTGAATTGAATAATAGTTTACATAGATTTTATACTAACTTTGAGTTTACAATAGATATTCCATGTTAATAAACCAACATATTCATGACACTTACTAAACAAGTTTAAAAGAAACATCTACTAGTCATCTACCGACTAGTTTTAAACATTCAAAACTCGGATGACAAATCATTTACAGCATGAACATTGTCTAGACAAAGTTAAGTTTAGCGCGGAAGCTTCAAAAAAAATTAGTGTTCGGATCTTGGAAGCATGCTTGATCACCATCCGGAAAGCCCACACTTTTACCTGTAAAGCGCCCCTTTCAAACACGTGTCACCACCGGCTTGTCCGCTCGACGCTCCGGTATCTTTTCCTATAGAGTTCAACCATAGCTTGTTTAGAACTCCTTTTTCCATTATATACTACATAATCTGCCCAAACATCACAATACGCGTTTTTAACTTAAATTTCATTTTCGAGCCTTCTTTGATGCATTTCTACAAACACTTATAGGGTAGAATTTTATATCTTTTATTTTCGAGTTCATGGCTTGTCGCTTAGCCAAAATTAACATCAATCGAGTTATCACATATAGAATCCAACATCAAATTTTTCAGTAACCAGTTTCTATGAATCAATTTACACTAGAATAACCTTTAAAACCCTAGTGTTCATCTAGTTCTATATAACCCACTAATCACCCATATTGGTGGCCATGGATTTCACTAAAATTTGGCATGATTTCAACATGTAGTTGCCTAGGGTTTACTCCTAGACACTTAAATGTCTTTATTTCATCTACATAACACACATGCATCAACAAATTTCGAGTTCTCTAAATTCATGATAATTTCAAGTAGAGAATTTTTATAAAATTTTGCATACCTTATGATCTCCTTTCGATGGGGATCATTAATCTTGGCTCGGATTTCGTTTTGGATTAGATTTGAACGTTCAATTTGTGAGTTTTTGTGATGAACTAGGGCTTTGGGGGAGCCTGGGGTCGCCCCTGGTTCTGGTCGATCTTAACAACACAGGCAAAAATGTGTTTTGAGTTTAGTTTTGTTATTTTATTAAAATTTGTTTTCTTTTTGACACTTTTGGCCCCTCATCTTTCATTATTTATTTGTTTTAACTCTTAACTGTTCATAAGTAATCAACTAACTAGGTTAGTGTCATTCCTAGTTAGTTTATCCTACTAATTTATTTGCAACCTAATTGCAAATTTAAGAATTTGCATTTTCGGGATGTTACAAGTCCATCCCCCTTAAAAAGGGTTTCGTCCCCGAAACCAGAGTACATACCGAATAGTGTAGGGTAGAGACGTTGCATCTCTTCTTCGGACTCCCATGTAGTGTCCGAACCTTTCCTATGCTCCCATTTGATCTTGACTGATCGATTTGTTTGTTTCGCAAGTGCTTGACTTTTCGATCTAAAATCTCCAATGGTCTTACCACATAATTCAGGCTATTATCCACCTCGATATCGTCGTAATGGATATAAGTTGTTTCCTCCGTTAGACATTTCCGAAATTGCGACACGTGGAACGTGCCATGTATTCCACTCAACTCTTCCGGTAGCTCGAGGAGATAAGCCACCTTGCCAACCCGTTTGATGATTTTACATGGCCCGATAAACCTCGGGCTTAGTTTCCCTCTTTTTCTGAATCGGATAACACCCTTCCTTGGGGAAAACTTTTAGCATAACTATATCACCTATTTCCTATCCTTTGTCGCCTTTTTGATCGGGTTGTCTTTGACCATTCCTTCACTGAGTCCGTCAGCATACTTACTTGACGCTAGTCTTATATTGACAAGCACTCCCCATAGGTCACAGTGTTATTTAGGCTACAACTTGTTTTATTGCCTAAACCAATTGGTCACCATTTTACCTCATACCTCGTCATTCGGGTATGCAATATTGCCGTCATCGGCCCTTTGCGTGCTTATAATTTCATATCTAGTCATTCACACTATAACGTGATTACATTCTATATTACTTTTTTTTTGTCCGCGATCACATCACGCCATGTTTTGTTTTACATCGACTTTTCATTCTTAAGAATCTTTCCTCCGAATGCTTTCGGCATTAAGACTTATATTCTTTAGTACTAACCATTTTCTAATTTCTCTCTCGGTATTTATAGGTGTTAGAACATCGTTTCTTTACTAAAACTGAATTTTAGTTTAATGTTTTTCTCATTGGAATCTTCGACCGTTACGACCCGCACTGTTTCAATCCGTACCAATTCGACCCGAACTGTTTCGACGTGAACGGTTTCGACCCGTACCGTTTCGAATTGAACCGTTTCGACGTGAACCGTTTGACCCGTACAATTTCGACCAGAACTGGTGGTTGTAGGTGCCGGGGTGATGGATTCCAACTCATTTGACAACCAAACATAACAAAAATGGAATTGAGATTCAAATTCCAACAATTTTCAGTTCCACTTGGAATGTTTAAATTCCAAATCCAATTCCTTCAAATTCTAATTCCTATTCAAATTCCAATTCCAATTCCAATTCCAAATCATTCCACGAACTAACTGGCTCAACTCGGCTCAAATTTTAACTTAAAAGCCCAAACTAATATAGATATATGTATAATTACTTTTATGTATATTTAGCTTTTTCGCTTATAACTTTTAAGATACGATGTTTTATAAATTTCCAATTAAACTGTTGCGACATGCTTGTTATTATCTACGTTTACATATAAATTTTACTCAAAACCGAGTTGTAAATAGTTATGTACAAATGACCGAAGCACAAACGTACATGTCATCAAAGCTACCTAACGATTTAGTCTTTTTGTGTTTTTATATATAGAGAGAGTGTGACGTCATTTACTTTTTTCATTATTTTTTGGTAATATAATATAACGCTATATAAATTTTCATAGTTGGTATGTAAATTTAAGTTGTGAATTAACGTCAGTGTTGATTATCGTTTATGTTACATTGTTACACATTTAATTTATTATTATATAACTTTGGTACGAAATTATTTAATATATATTTAGTATGATGAACCCGGTTAAAAGTTAATCTATATGAACAATACATTATTGGAGTCCCTTTAAAAAATGTGATGTTTAAAAGGTGACGTGAGAGTAATAATATTTATTAGAGTAAACTTCTGTTTTGCTCCTTGTGGTTTGGTCACTTTAACGGTTTTGTTCTAAACCTTTAAAAATAGCCATTTTACTCCCTAATGTTTCGGTTTTTTTGCCAGTTTGCTCCCCGCCTCTAACTCCATTCAAATAGTTTGTTTTTCCATTTTGCTCCCCGCAGGGAGCAAATTGGCAACAAAACCAAAACATCAGGGAGTAAAATGACTATTTTTAAAGGTTTGGAGCAAAACCGTTAAAGTGACCAAACCACAGGGAGCAAAACGGAAGTTTACTCTATTTATTAACAACGTTTATGTGATCACTTTTACGTATCAATATATAATTCTTTTTATATTATAACCATTCACAATATGTATTTTGAGTTTAAAATTTTGAAGTAGTAAACTAAGATATTTATATTATCATAAGGTAAAAAACATAATTGTATTTTAAATTTTTTTACATAGACAATCATAACGTGTTACATAAAGGAGGCTAAAACAAGAGAAACCCTTAAGAGCTTCTTGTAAACTTCCATTAGTTTCATTTCAAACTCGATCTCACCATGGAAAAGGCGACTCGTTGTTAACCGGATCATTGAACTTTGGAGGAACCAAAACCGATGATGAAACCTTAAACCTTTTACTCCTCGACCCACCCTCGCTAGTGTCGGGGCTACTTATCCACCCTCCAATCATTTGGTCTCCAAAATAACTACCTTCACCGATATCAGACCCATCCGAATCCAAACCGTGTTGTGTAGCAGAAAACCCCATCCAATCATTGCTACAATCCGACACGCTTGAGTTGTCCCATGATGAATTAAAAGTTGTAGCAACTTCATAATCTGACAACGTTTGTGATGGCACAATCACACTAGGTTGTACTATTTTTTCTATGTCACTAGCAACGTTGTTTTGGTTTTGGTTTTGATATTGGTAATTCCCTTTGAAGTTGAATATACTCGCGAAAGTGAAATGATCGCTTACCCTACTTTTTGGTGACGACTTATTCTCACTGGTTCGCGCCATGATGCTTTGTAGGTTCTTGCTTAGCCTCGCTTTTAATGAAGAAAAGCTAAGTGCGCGTCTTGAATCTGATCCCGACAATGGACTATTTAGCATAGGCGCAAAGTTGGTTCTCGTGTGTTCACCTCTCAAGGCTCGAGCCGCTTCGTCATAGGCTTGAGCCGCTTCTTCAGGGGTGTCATAAGTACCGAGCCATAACCTCACCTTTTGGGACGAATCTTTGATTTCAGCCACCCACCTTCCTGATGGCCTTTGTCTGACCCCAACGAATTTTCGCATGCCTTTCATGGTATTTGTGGTGGTGACGACAGTAGTGGTGGTGGTAGTGGTAGTTACGTTTTTCGTAGTTTCGGACGCTGGCATGATCATTATATAAAATTTAACCAAAAAAATAATACTAAGAAGAAGAAGAATAAAACTTGTGTCACTAATTTTCTATAAAATGGTGTTTTTGGAAGGGGGTGGGAAAGTAGTTTCATGGTTGCATGTGTAGAACTATATATAATGCTGCACCATTGGTGTTTGTAATATATAAATATTCCTCCATTATTTGCATATTTTTTGTTTCCTACTTACAAATCATATTTTATATCCTGTTGCACGAAGCCCTTTTGGCTTGGCTCCCAACAACTAGGTATATACCCAAATAGAATACTCTTATATTTTCATAACAAAAATATAATATCTAATTAATGTGTCTTATTAGTAATTAATCATCTAAAGTATTTATAATAGTGACAAAACAGTTAAATATTTTATCAATAGTTTGTGAATATTACCTACAAACCAAAGATGTAAATAAGAGTTCGTAAGCCTCAATGTTTTCTAAATAATAAGGTTAAGTTACTTGTATACTCTACACTTATGTCTTAAGTAAAGTTTCAATATCAAACCAACGTCAGTAGTGTTGTATATTTGTCATAAATATAAATATCGTTTTAGTTTATGGTTAAATAAATGACCAAGACTGTTTTATATTATTATAGTATTGGTCCACGCCTTGAGTGTGGCTAACATCCGACTCATCAACGATGTGAAATCACTTTTGCAACTTTTGGGTGTGGTAGGGGCGAGAACACCGTGCCGGTGTGGTTGTAACCACAACTGAAGGGGCAAAGGGGAGAGTGTGGGCCGACTTGGCTAGAATCTTCCAACGTGGCATGGTGGCAATGACCACATGTCGGGGAATTAGAATCAAACGGGATTAATCTAAGAGTCGTGAATCACTTTCAGATTAACACAATTCGAAGTTTCATTAGAATTTATTAATCCTCAAGAACAAGTGTGATTCGTATAGAAATTTGTGAACCAAATTTTCACACGGCTTGGAAGGAGCAAGCGAAGCCAAGTAAGCCACATATTTTTTAAACCAAAAGAAAAAAGTCAGAAGGAAGCCAACAAATAACAGGCGGTCTTGGTTTGTCGGCTTATAAATGGTTTAACGGAATCGGAACGTTGAGTGGTAATTTTTAAATCCGGCGTTAACCCTTTCTTTATTTCCATCTTGTCTCTTGTGTTGTCATTTCTACTTCAATTTCCAAATTACCCTTCATGGAATTTCAAGTTAAATGTAGAAGTCTACAACTCTACGTTATATGTGTTATTTTAAAAATATTGTTAATGAATGGCAATTTGGAAATAATATAGTCATCGAGGGTTGGTTTCATTCGAATGCGGCCATTAGATTCCTTGGCAAATCATTCCTCTAGGGTGGAAGTATGAGTTTTTGTTTCCTAGCGTTTGTATTTTCATAACAAGAGGTATGTATGAAAATGACATGTTACACGTTGCAAATCTTGAGAAAGACTAGCTCTTTTTTATTTTTATCACTCCACCTCAAATCTTTTTTACTTTATAAAAGCTAGTCAGCTACAATTCATCAATCTGATCAGCAGAGCTAGAAGCGTCAGTGAAGGAACCAAGATTTTTTACATAGAAGCGGGGGTGGGGCACTTTATATGGGGGCGACTGGAATATTTCCCTTCAAATAACAGTATAACACTATTTTTTTCCTTGAGGGGCTTTCTTTGAATGTAGGTATGCCCCTAAGGAGCGTTGAGAGTTCATTGATCATGCCAAGCCGTGTGAAAATTTGTCTTATTAACGTTGTCGTTTGTTATTGGTTTAACGTCCATAGTATATCATAGAATATCAAAGTTAATATTAAAAAATATAGCTAACTATATATACCACCGGTTGAGTATGCCAATAATCATGATTGAATATTGACAGTGACTAGAATATCACTTATAACAAAGAGTTAGTGAACGTACGACAGAAGATAAACAAACTCTTTGATAAACCTATGCAAGTTAAAACAAAAGGATCCGTATTTACTATTTGGCTATACCACTATTTAGATTATGGTTACTTCCAGGGGCGGAACTAGTATTATTGAATATTGATAGTGACTAGAATATCACTTATAACAAAGAGTTGGTGAACGTACAGCAGATGATAAACAAACTCTTTGATAAACCTATGCAAGTTAAAACAAAAGGATTCAAGGGCGGAACTAGCATTATAAAAGAGGTAGCACGAGCTACGGCTCAACCCCGTATCGTAGTGTATTTTTTTCTGGTTTTATACATACCCCTAAACATAAATAAGGATATCCCTAACCAAAAATAGGATATTTGATATTATTAAAATTTCAATTTTTTGATAAGCACAAATCATTTACAACCTAAAACTTATAAAATAATTAAAAGGATGCCATTTTGTAAATTGCAAAGCTTAGCCCAAGATCCAAAACAATAAAATAAACCTTTTAATTATGGGTGGCAATTGGAAACCAAACGTCGAACAGAAGCCAGTGCTGATCGTCCCTGCTAAAATCGTCGCAGTTGACCGAGTGCACGGTAAAAAAAATTGGGATACCCCTAAGTTAATGGGCTAGCTCCACCACTGGTTACATCAAAGAATAACTCGATAACCAACCATCATTTTGATTATAGTTAGTAGACCCCAGATCGTTTTATGTAGTAGATTAAACAAGTAACCGTACTCCATGAATAGATCGATACATACATTAAGCTTATGGCGACGTTATGTCTTAAGATGATTTATTATGAGGGTAATAATTTTTATATTAATAACCTATATATGCAACATCGAAAGTGCAGTTAAAGAGTTAGTATTTTAGACTCGTTCGTAAAAAGAAACATATGTGAATTCAAAAGTTTAATATATTCTAAAAAGAGAGAAAAAATCTTTTAACAAAAGGACTTTAGTTGGGCTATTGTATCATCCGTATCATCCTTGGATCGTATATATAAAGTTGAGTTTTGTGTGCTTCCAATTATGACATCATCAGAATTCACTTAAATAATTGGCTTATTTTATATTCCTATCAACAAGTAGCATATAAAAAAACAAAATCTTTTGGTTTTTACCATCTAAACACCCTATAATTAATCTATTATATAATTAACAAGATTATCACAAAGGAAAACTCCAAAAGTATTTATTTTTTATTTTTTATTTGGATTACATGGACAAATCCAACACGTTAAACTTTTACCACTTCAAATTTGTTTGATGCTTGCCCTTGTGGGAACAAATCAATTAGTTTAGAAAAATACTATTCTTTGGCTGCTTAATTTCCAACTATTCATGGAAAGTTGTTTAGTACATTTTTTCCACTAATAGTTCATATGAGACTTTTACTAACCGAAAACAAAATTCACGGGTAGCGCGTACAAATGGCTCAAGAACGTCGAGTTTATTCAAAGGCATGAAAGCGAATATTTTTGGCCATTCGGTTGTCATGAATTCTCTAAAAGGGTATGTTTGGTATGGGGGAATGGAATGGACGGGGTAATGGAATGGATGAGGTAATGGAATGGATGAGGTAATGGAATTGATCATTACCATTTCATGTCTTGTTTGGTTACATGTGAGAATGTAATGAACCATTACTTTTTGTTGTTTGGTATGCGAGAAAAGACGAAGGAATAAAATTGGATGTCGGTGGTCAATGATAGGCGGCGATGGTGGGTGGCAGTTGTAGCGGCGACGGTGGTGGTGGGTGGAGACGGCGACGGGTGGTGACAGCGGTGGTGGTGGTGGGTGACGGCGAAGGTGGGTGGCGGCGGTGGTCAGAGGTGGTAGCGGTGGCGACGGTGGTGGCAGGTGGTAGCGGTGGTGGCGGTGGGTGGTGGTGGTTGATAGCGATGGCGGAGGTGGGTGGCAACGGCGGCGGTGATCGGAAGTGGCAGCCACAATGGTGGCGGCGATGATCGAAGGTGGGTGGTGGCGGTGATCAGAGGTGGCAACGACGATGGTGGATGGCGGTGGCGGGGATGGAGGTGGGTGGAGATAACGACGGTGGCGGGTGACGGCGAAGGTGGGTGACGGCGGCGGTTGACAGTGGTGGTGGGTGGTGGCAACGGTAGTAGGTTGTGGTATTGTTAATGAAGGGTGAAGAGGGAATGGAAAAAAAAACAGGGGGAGGGATGGAATGATTTTGAGGGAATGGAATGCATTTTGGAATGGGCGATTTCATTCCATCGACTAACCAAATACTCTTTCATTCATTCCCTCTCAATGGTCAATTCCATTCCACCTCTCATTCCAGCATACCAAACGCTACGACTTGATTACAATGTTTAATCTCCAATAACAAAATGTCTCCAAAAAATCATAAATAAGATCCCTACAATATAGTTAGATGATAATCTCATAAGATCCCTACAAAATTGTTAGAAAATAGATGATAATCTTCTAAAATAATAACTCTTTGAAACTAAGTATGGATCGAGTCAAAGTTGTTGCTCCTTACAGGTTCGGCTCTGAAAATTCAAGTGCCATGTTCGAGTTCGAAAAAATGTGCCTTAATTGCCACCAAAAGAAACATCGGATATTGTTTAATTATTATTGTTTGTAAATCAAATGGGTATTGGGCTATATAAACCTAATAGGCTAACTTCTAAAACTTAAGAATTGTTTTGTAATAGGCGTATCAATAACTTGGTCTTTGTATGGGTATACTATTTAAAAAAATAAAACATATATATTTATCGGATTTTTTTTTTAATATGCCTCTCGGAATCACGGGCCCTGGCCGATGGTCCTCCCCTCCCACCCCCAGGGCCGCCCATGCTCCCTTAATCGCTCTCCATGCGAGTTGCCTATCGGGTCAGGTAGGATTATTGGATCTATGCTCGTACATTAGAAACAGTCACTAAAGATGTATTTGTAGGCTATTGTGACATGAAAAGAGTAACTAAACCAAATTAAAAATAAAAGTTAATTACACAAGCGGCCCATATGATGAAAATTTATTACAACTAGATTTAGGCCCCGGCGGTGGAAACCGTACAATTATACCTTACCAAAACTTATTACAACTAGATTTAGGCTCCGCTGTAATGCGACGGGAACATTTATTTTATGCCTTACTAAAACTACATAATATATACATTATAACATTCATTGATTGTTACCAATAATATTACAACATGCAAAAACTATTTTAGTAACTAAACATATTAATGCGTGAGGTACAACTAGAAGAAAACAACTTGCAAACCAAACGTACAACGTAAGAAGCAACTTGCAAATCCAAACGTACAACGTAAGAAGCACAATAAAACCTAAATGTGTGAGGTACACCTAGAAGAAGCACAAGTATGTTGCTAATTGATAATATATAAATTTTGTTCTCTAAGTTTTTAGAAACTACACCAGATAACACATCCTTTACTCAGTTGTAACACGGTCGAATGTTTGGTACTTGACGTAACACGATTGAATGTTTTGTGAAACTTGGTGCAATACCAACTTGAAGGACCCGAATGGTTAATCTCGAAAGTATAAGGGTGGTTTGGTTTTGGTCTCATGGGGTGGCTTGGAGGAGATCAAGGATAATAATAATAATAATACTAATATTAATATGAATATTATTAATTATTTGAAGTCTATGTTTATCTTTTAGTGATTCATATAATTGTTTTATTATGTTCGTTATCTTGAATCGGCAGTAGCATTTGAGTTGGGATAGAAGTAGTTATTGAATAGAATTAGGTTAAGTTAGTTTAGTATATATATTAGGTTGTTTTTCCAATTGTTCATAAGTTTGAGAATTCAATAATAATAAGAAGTTTGTTTCTTCTCTTTTGTGCATCTGATCGTACATCAAATATTTGTTTTATCTCCTATTTTTGTTTGTTGAAGGAGTTTGACAAGAGTTATTAAATTCTAGTTGTGTTCTTGATTCACTTGTGTAAACGATCTCAGGCACTGGCGGACTTGTAGTGTTAATAGGGGTAGCACAGGCTACCCCTAAACCCCGTCTCCGTTGTGTAAAAATACCTCTTAACTCCATTTTCGTAGTGTAAAAATGTCCCTCAACTCTGTTTCTGTTATATAAAGGATACCCCTGATCCTAAAAAAAAATATGATACCCCTAACTTTTTAGGCTAGTTCCGCCACTGATCTCAGGCTTAACATGTTTGGTACTGGACAATAATCGACGTTATAATTTCTATTAATTTTTTTATATAATAACGACCCATATTACTTAAAGTCGTTAAGAAATAACCAAACTAAAATTTCATTTCTCACATCCCCTTCAAGATTCTACCTTCACTGGATAAACGTTGTTGGCGGGATGAACGTTTCTTTCCGGCCCTTTCTTTTTATGTACGGACTATGGAGTAGTTTAGCCCAGTTTAAAAACTTTGATTAGCCCAATTGTTTATGCAACTTTTAATTTTTTGAATTTTACTAAAATTATTTCAGAAATACTTAAATTTCTACTTTGTGAGAACAGTAAACCTAGATCCTGCTAAATCGTTTCAACTTTAATCACTTGTATTACTACATTTTTCTAGAAACCTTTATCTTTAGTAAAAATGTATTTATATAACTTAGGGAAACCCATCAAAAAAGCATTCATAAACCTAAATAATAAAATGGATTATAATAGTATAATATAGCTATGTTTGCGGTATGCACATATAATGTATAAATGTGTGGACGCTCGGGAGACAAAAGTGAAAGTGTACTAATTTTAGCGTTATTTTACTGATTTCGTGAAAATAACGTTAAAAGAGGGGGATGGTTAATCATGCATCATGTGGTGGCATTGATAGCCGAAAGACAAAAGGATACATACTCTAATCGGCCTTTGTCCCGATTGTTGAGTGTTATGTGCCTTGTGTCCAAGGCTTGATACAAAACTACTATCGAGCCGGGGGTCTCACTAGAAGCAGCATCTCTATTCCTACGGGGTAGATGTAAGGCTGCTATATCTTACCCTCCTCAGAGCCTACCTTAGCTTTGCTATTGATGGATTTACTGATGATGATGATGATGATTAATATTATAATATAAATCATCTTTAATTAGAGAAATAGTTAAGCCATCAGAGACTTTAAGTTTAATTCCTACTTGTGTCATATTAGGGTTGTTAGGATCTGAGTTTGGTTTTGATTGTGTTTAACGTTTGAATTAAGATGAACAATGAAAGAGATGTGCAGCGGAAATTAATGGAAACAAACTTTTCACAATTAAACAGGAGAATTGCTTTAAACACACATTTTCAACAATGAACCGAATGCTTAAATTTATTCCAAACACCGATTACACTTGCATGTATGTAACAAAACTCCCCCTCAGCCTGAGCTCACAATGATCTGTTCGTACAGGAAGAAAGATGGTGAAGAGCTAATAGAACAGTACAGGGTACTGTTCTATTTATAGGCACGGACAAACCACTGTGTCATCTTAGCTGACGTCACCATGAAAGTGACATCTAACCTCCTAACAAACTCTAACCTCTGATCTATACAAGTACTGCTATGCTAACAACTGTTATTACAATTCATTACATAAAGACAAAGTAAACTACTGCTGAAGCCTTCCACTGATGTGAACCCAACAGCACTTGATATAACCAGCAGTGCTTGACTCAAGGCAGTAGATTGAACAACAGGACTTTTAGTCTTCATCAGCCTTTGACTTGATCAGCAGTTGTAGGTCAGCAGTTATACCGATCAGTAGATAGGAGGTCAGCAGATGTTGAAACCACTTTCAAGGGGAGAGACTTGTATACATAACATCTGCTTATTCTAGATCCACTGCTCTGATCCAGTTTTGGCTTTAATTATCTGTTCCTCTGATAGGGTTCAATCCCAACAATCTCCCCCTGGAACAGATAATGCCAAAACCCTTCATTATTGGTAGATCTTTATTGCCTCATCAACAGTTCCCTTATTTTCCCTTTGAGTTGTAACTCAAAGGCTAAGGCATCTGTGTCATCTTCATCCCTGCACAGTGGAAGATCAAGTAGATCCTGTAAATCTTCAAGACTTAGGCCAAGTGCTTGTTCCCTTGTTATTTTCTTCACTTCTCCACTAGACTTGAACACTGTCAGTACATGGGTCTGTTTGTCAGTTTTCCATTTTAGTACTTTTGAGTCTGGTGGGTTTCTTAGGAGATCTTTATTAGATGAGGAGTTTGGTGATGCAGGCATTGTAGTGACTGTTTGAGCAGTGCTTGCAGGTTGGTTTAGGCCAAGAGTTTCAGCTATCATCTGCTTAATGCCTTCTTTTACAAGTTCATCTCCTGCCATTAATTCTGCCATTGTTTCAGTATCCAACTGTTGTTGTCTTCTTTTGTAGATGGCAGCACCAGCTGGAGCAGTGGCTCTCCTGATTTGCAGCTTTGGTGGTCTTGTTGAAACCTCTGCTTCAGGATAGTCAGGTTTTTGTGGAACTGTAGGATCTTTCTTCCTTAATTCCTCCAACCTTTTGTAGGTGGTCCTGACTTTGTCTTCTTTCCATCTTGACACTTGATTTTTAGACCCATAATCAGCAGCAACTAACTCCTCTTTCATTCTCTTCAGCTCTAATGTCTTTTCAGGCACATTCTTCTTGTACTTTGACCAATCTGGAGGAGTGTGCTTGACCTTATTCTTAATCATTTCTTGAATCCTGGCTGCTTCACTTTCAAGCTCAGGAATGGTCCACTCTTTGTACATGTATTTTCCCCCTTGTATTTTTTATGAGTTATGATGTTTTCAATATAGTCTTTTCTCAAAGATTCATCAGCTTTTTCTGAAATTTGTCTGCATACATTCTTTGCAAACTGCTCTAAGGATCTGACTTGAGTGAATAAAAATTGGTAATGCCTTTGAATTTCTTTGTCAGTCTTTCCTTGAGAATTTCTTTTAGAGATATCCTCTGCCTGTAGTGCTTTAATTTTCAAGTACTCTTCAATGTTGTTAGGCCTAGGATATCCTTCAACTGATGGCAACTTCCTTTTAGCAGGATCATCCTCACAGTAGAAGGATTTAATCTCTTCTCTGACTGCAATGAGTTCAAGAGGATATTGGAAGCCTGCAGGAGTGATGATAGGGATTGGTTGTTGTACTGGAGCTGAAGAGAGAGGAACAGGTTTTGGAATAAGTGCAAGAGATTGTGAAGATGTTGGTGGTGGTGATGGGGAGTCATCATCTGGTATGAAAATCCTTCTCCTTTTTATTGTAGGAGAGGCTGATGATGTTTTGGGTGGATCAGTGGTGGTGATTTGAGTGGTAAAAGGTGGCTGACTAACAGTTGTTGAAACAACTGGTGTTTCAACCACTGTTGCCATTACAACAGATGTTGTAACATCTGATGTCTTCTGCTTTTTGGCAGGAGGTGATGGTGGTGAGATTGTTTTTAGTGGTAAAGGTGGTTTTGGTGGTGAGATGATTTTTGGTGGTGATGGTAAGGCAGTGGTTGTGGTGTGTGTTGAAGTAGTGTGTGTTGAAGTGATAGCAGATGTTGAAACTACTGAAGTACCAGCAGTTGTTGATACAGCAGGAGTTACAACAGCGGTTTGAGTGGAAGATTGATGTTGGGGGCTTTTGGAAAGTGGTTTTGAAGAATGCTTTGTGAGTCTGGATGGTGTGGATTTGGGTTCCCTCACTTTTTCTAGTGAGATTCTTTCTTTTTGGCTCAGGATTTTGAACATCCTTTGGCTCAGAACAACCCTGCGCATTCAGCTCCATATAAGCTCTTTTCTCCTCATTCCACCTGGACATATCCTTTGCCTCTCTGTCCCTTTTTACACTTGCTTTTGCTTCAGCAAGTGCATTTGTGGTAACATCAATCTTTTTGCTACCATCTGGCAAAGGAATCTTTTTAGTCATTGCATCTTTTTCTGGTTCAATATACAAACCATCATCTATTCCCTTCTTCTTCCACCCCTTAATTTTCTCCCACTTTTTGGCATTATCTGGGGGTAGTTGATCGATGAAGAGAACAGTGGGAGGAACAGTGCCAGTGGTGTTCAAGAGATGGGCCTTTATAGCCTTGATGTCTGCTTGAGTGTTTCTAAACCTGGACTCCATTATGTTTCTCAGATCTTGTACATGTATTGCATGTTGCTGATCAGCCATTTATTGTTGTTGTTGGAGCAGGGGTTGAAATTGATTCCATAACTCATTTGTAGCAGGTGTTTGTGGTGGAACAGATGCTTGAGCTGGAACAGCAGTGGGTTGCACCTTTTGAACTTTCAACAACTGTTGCAGCATTTCTTTGATTTCTACAACAGAGGTATCCAATTTTTCAACTTTATCCGTCAATTCTAGGTACTTTAAACCATCACCCAACTTAATGGGATCATTTGATTTCCCACTAACAATGGTTTGAACAGTGGTTGACTTAGGGAATGTATTCCAATAGTCATCCACTGATGCCCCTTTTTCTTGGTACTGGGGACTTCTTCCCTCAACACTTGATAACCTTTTGATGGTACTAGTAGTCAAAACAAACTTACTAGTGGTTATCATAGGTGCTATAGAAGGAATTGCCTCCAAGGAAGTCTTATTGATGTAACCACTGTCCAAATGCAAACCAGTGGGTTCAGCACTTGTAGTGGCTGCTTCACTTGGATTACCACCAAGAGTTACTTGTAACTCAAGGGGTGTAACCTCCTCAGGTCTTGTTGGTGGGTTAGCTATGATTGATACATCAGACCCAGTCGTTTGTTGAAGTATGTTCTCATTGATAGGTGAGTGAGAAGGACTGGTTTGTGCCTGGTTCAGATCAATAGCATCCAACAATAATTTAGTTGGTGGGGGAATTGTGGAGGTGAGGTTGGGTGTAGAAAGAGAATTTGCCCCGGGCATTGGGCTATGGATGATGGAAGCAAGTGATTCCAGAGCATCATATTGTGGTGTCCCTATTTGTACAACCTGTTCTTTTTTAGAAGAAGCAGGAGGAGTTTCAGCCATGGGTTGAGATATTTGTACCAACTGCTGTGAGGAAGTAGCAGCAGTGGTTTCTTGTGACTTTTGTGTTGTCACTGGCAGTTGCTCTGGTATCTCATCCTCTAGAGTTGCCTTTTTGATAGGTTTGGGGGGTTTTTGAGTTTTCTTTTGTTTTGGCTTTTTGGTGATTTTAGGTGTGGGTTTCAAAGCAGTTGTTTTGCTGCTTTGATCACCTTGAGCAGTGGGCTCAGCAGCAGATACCTGAGGAGCAGTGGTAGCTACTAAATTTTGCTCAGGCACCTCTGCTTGTGTTTTGCAAGGTGTTGACATTCTTGTAAAAGTTTCTGCAGTTAAGCTGTTTATTTGAAAAGATACGCCTTGTTTTATTGCAGCAGCATCATTCTTACCAAGTTTCTTTTCAAAGTAGTAACTTAAAAATCTTGGAAAAAGTAAGAATGGCTTTTTATCAACATTTTTAACCAAATCATTAAAGATTTCATGGGAGTAATTGAAATTTTCATCTTGAAGAATAGCATATCCCAGGTTTTGAATCTTTAATGGTATCTCATTAAAAGACGTGGTTTTGTTTGAAACACACATAAGCAGGGTATGGAACAGGAATCTTGTTGCAGATGGAAAATTACCTTTTTGTAAGGTATCCTTTTTAATTTGTTCTGCATACCCCCTTTCAAGGAAATCAGTTTTTAACTCATTTTTGGGAAAGAAAGTTTTACCTTGCTGATCATTGAGTTCAAAGACTTCCGAGATGGATTGTGGTGTGATTTTGACAGGTTTACCCATTAGAGTAGAGTTAATGGCTAAGACATCCTCGCCTTGTTTGTCAAGGGTAACATTCTTCCAAAACTCTCTTTCGGTGTCCAAGTAAATTGGAGCATCTGCTGTTAACAAAGTTTTGTACTTTGATGCAGACATGATGTCAATGATGGAATCGAAAGTATCAGTGGTGCCTGGTTTTGTCAAAAGACCCAGATAATTGTGAGGTGCTTTGTATGGTATTTCGATGGGTCTAACCGTTTGAGCGGCCTTTTTACAAGAAGATTTGGAAGTGGGTTTTGCAGATGACTTCGATTTTGTCATTTTGGAGAAGACGATCGAAGAAGACTGTGAGGAAATTTGAGGAATGAGATGACAACTGCCTTGCAAAAGGAATTTTTAAGAATTCAATTCGACAGTAAAACCCTGTTTGGGGTTTTGAAGGGGGTTTTATAGAGAAAAAGTTAATGCTGACGTGGCAGCGGTTACAAAAGATCTGATCGCTATGTACTGTCCACGTGCCAACCCCTGATGAGATGAAGGATAATTTGTCTTTTATGAAGACCACTGATGGAACAAGACCAGTGGTTGTAATATGAAAGCAGTGGGTGATTTTTACTATCAGTGGATAGCATATCAGCGGATAAAACACTGATTTTGAACAACATTGTTTATCATGGAAATGAGAGAGCAGGAGTTAACTTTCAGCAGTGGACAGACTTTTCAGTAGAACAGATCTTTGAACACAGCAGTGGTTATGGCAGACATTTAAGGATTTTAATGAAAAACTCACTTTTAGCTATTTTTAAGGATGGATTTTTTATTTTCTGAAAACGTTTTAATGCTTTTATTCATAGAAAAACAGGATTTTGCCTGTTATTCCATGTTTAGCATGCCAATCCTAGAGATCAAGCTTTCAAAGGTGGATGTGTCTAATGCTTTGGTTAGCACATCTGCCAGCTGATCCTTAGTTGGAACATGGTGCAGAGAAATCAAACATTTTTCATAGCAATCCCTCACAAAGTGATGTCTGATGTCGATGTGTTTGGTGGTTGAGTGGGAAACTGGATTTTTGATGATATTTTCTGCTGCCTGGCTGTCCAACATGAGTGGTGTCTTTAAAGCAGTGATACCAAAATACAACAACTGATTTTGAAGCCAAAGCAGTTGGGCTGTACAGCTTGCAGCAGCTATATATTCTGCTTCAGCAGTGGATGTGGAAACAACTGCTTGCTTCTTGCTTTGCCAAGACACTAAGCAATTGCCTAGGAATTGGCACCCTCCTGAAGTGGACTTCCTTGTCTTGTCACATCCAGCAAAGTCACTATCTGAGAAACCTGAAAGCTCAATTTTACCATCAGTTAGATACCATATACCAAGTATGGGAGCACCTTTTAGGTATCTGAATATCCTTTTTACAGCAATAAGGTTTGACTTTCTAGGGGCTGATTGGGATCTTGCACAGACACATGTTGCAAACATGATGTCTGGTCTGGATGCAGTTAGGTACAATAAAGACCCAATCATGCTTCTATATAAAGTTTGATCAACCAAATTATCCTTCTCATCAGACATGACTACTTTATTGGTTACAATGGGTGTACTACATGGCTTGCAATCATTCATCTCAAATTTCTTTAAAAGTTCTTTGGCATATTTGCCTTGATGGATAAAAGTGCCATTTTGCAGTTGTCTTACTTGGAGACCAAGAAAGCACTGGAGTTCACCCATTGCACTCATTTCAAACTCTGTTGCCTAAACTCTTCACACATTTTGTTACATGTGCTTCCAAAGATGATGTCATCCACATAAATCTGAACAATCATCAAATCCTTTCCTCTCCATTTTAGAAACAATGTTTTGTTTATCTTACCTCTTGTGAAACCAATGAAAATTAGAAAGGTGGAAAGAGTTTCATACCAGGCCCTTGGTGCTTGTTTCAGGCTATACAAAGCTTTATTCAGCTTGTAGACATGATTTGGATTAAATGGATCCTCAAAGCCTGGAGGTTGACAAACATAAACCTCATCTTGAATCTTACCATAGAGGAATGCACATTTGATATCCATTTGGTACACCTTGATGTTGTGGTTGACAGCAAAGGCCAGAAATAATCTGATAGCTTCAAGTCTTGCTACAGGGGCAAATGTTTCATCATAGTCTGAAACATTGAACCACAAGCCTGGCTTTATTTTTTACAACAATACCCATTTCATCAGTTTTATTTTTGAAGACCCATTTTGTGCCAATAGGACTTACACCCTCTGGCAATGGTACAAGCTCCCAAACTTGTTGTCTTCTAAACTGTTGGAGCTCCTCTTGCATGGCCTCTACCCAACTGTTGTCTTTTAGTGCCTCTTGGTACTTGACTGGCTGATGGAGAGATAGAAAACCAGCAAAAAGACAAATGTTTTGGGATTGACTTCTTGTGAGCACCCCTTCATTGATGTTACCAATAATTTGGTCTGGTGGATGAGATTTCAAGAAGATAAGATCTCCTTGGTATGGAACAATGGCATTGAGTGGGGAGGGCTGCAGATGTGAATCATCTGAGCTAACCACTGCTGGTGACTTTGATGATCCAGCAGTCAGGGGCGGACCTGTGTGGTAGTGAGGGGTAGCCCGGGATACCCCTCAACTTTTTTGGCGGAGTGTAATTTTTTTCTAAATCTTCGTTTTATTTATCAGGGATACCCCTAAGCATATGTTAGGATACCCCTAAGTGTAGGTGAATATTAGATGAAATGAAATTTTACCCGGAAAACGAAAATTTCCGGTACACAGAACTTGCAGAGGGACACCATTGAAGGAAGAAGATGAAGTTATTTTAAGATAATATAATATTATAGGAGCATCAGGGAACAAAAGAAAAGTAAACAGGTGTTCCAAATGTCAGAAGTAATATTTAATCATTTAGTTAAATACTTATTTAATTTAATTAACTTATTGTAATTACTTTTCTGTCTTTTTTTCACTGTATTTATTTACCATTTTATCTATACATAAGTTACTTGAAAATGACATGCACTCACAAATCACAATTTTCACAAAATCACATGCACTTTGTTTTTTTTAAACGGTGAAAATAATATAAGGAAAATGTAAATAGTTCTTTTCAAATTTTTATCAGAGAGTGACTAATAAAGTATGGATTAAGAAAGATTGGTTAATAATTCTGCATTTTAGAAATAGTTTTACAACACGCGTCTGTAACCTAGTAATTATATATACACACGCTAGTTGCACATGGCCCCTAAGGGCTCTCGAATAATCAAGGATGAGTCTAAGTAAAAGAAAATTTAAGGGCCTATTTTTACTAGCTGCACAGGGCCCTTTTGGGGTCCTCGAATTCTCAGGGATGGGTCTATGTAAAAAAATTTGGGATACCCCTGAATATTTTTTCTAGTTCCACCACTGCCAGCAGTGGCTTCAAAAGGTGGTGGAATAGGAGGTAATGGTGTGGACACATGCTGACTTTGATCCACTGTTTGAGGACTTTTGTCAACAGTGTTTGATGATGTGGAAGCATGGGTTAATGGGCTACTTTGATCAACAACTGTTGAGGTAGCAGAGGTTGAGCTTTGACAGCTGTTTTGAACATCTGCTGCTCTTCCCATTGTGGCAGACTTTTGTTGAGGAATGATGATCTCATACCCATAGTCTGGAGATGAATCCTCTGATGGACCTGCACTGTTAGTCTTGACAGCCGTATTTTCAAAAGTGAATTTATCAAGATCAAACAAATCTGCAGGGTTTGCTAGGATTTTCATTGATGAAAGTTCATTAATCTTTACATTCAAAGTCTCTTCCACTGTTTTGGTCCTTGTGTTAAACACTTTGTAGGCCTTAGCAGTGGTAGAGTATCCCAGATGATAACCACAATCAATTTTGGCTGCAAACTTAGAAATGGAATCTTTTAAGTTTAAAATGAAGCATGGCAACCAAAAACTTTGAAGTATGAAATCAATGGCTTTATTTTATACAGCAGTTCATAGGCAGTCTTTTGATGCCTGGGGTTGATTAAAACTCTGTTTTGGACATAGCAAGCAGTGTTTACTGCCTCTGTCCAAAAAGTTAATGGCAAACCTGTATCAGCAAGCATGGTTCTGGCATCCTCAATCAAGGTTCTGTTCTTTCTTTCAACAACCCCATTTTGTTCTGGTGTTCTTGGAATGCTGTATTGCCTCACAATTCCTTTTGACACACATAAATCATCTAACTCCTTGTTCCTGAACTCTGTGCCATTGTCACTTCTGAAGATTTTTACTGGAATGTCAAACTGCTTTTCAACATGTTTCACAAAGTCTTGCAGAATGCCTGCAGTCTCATCTTTTGACTGTAAAAAGTAATTCCATGTAAACCTAGAAAAGTCATCAACAATAACCAAACAATATCTTTTTTTTCTAAGACTCGTGACTTTAACTGGGCCAAACAAATCCATATGAAGCATTTGCAAACATTTGGTTTTTTGGACTCATCAATGGATTTGTAGGAGCTTTTATGTTGCTTTCCTTTTAAGCAGGAAACACAATGCTCAGGACAGGTGAACAGTTTTTGAGGTAAACCTCTTACTAACCCCTGTTTTGAAATAGCAGTGATTGTCTTGAGATTTATGTGCCCCAATCTCCTGTGCCATAATTCTGTCTCTTTATTTGATGCAGCTGAGAACAAACAGGCATCAGTTCTGGGGCTCTCTTTTGACATATCCACCACATAAACATTGCCACTTCTTTGAGCAACAAGTTTTGTTTTTCCAGTTTTTATTATTGCTTCAATCTTTTCAACCATTTCTGGTCCAACAATCTTACAACACTCTTTTGTGAAGAATGATCCATACCCCTTATCACTCATTTGTGAAACACTCAGAAGGTTGAATTTTAGATTATCTATCAGATTGACATTTTCAAATTTTACATTTCCAGACTGTATTGTACCAGACCCCAGAACTTTCCCTTTACTATTATTACCAAAGGATATATCACCCCCTCCATGGATTTTGAAATCTTTGAGAAGGGCTTTACATCCTGTCATGTGCCTGGAGCCTCCACTATCTACATACCAAAGGCTATCTAAGCATGCAGAAGCTCCTTGCACATGAAGTAAAAGGATTAGTTCATTAGGGTCTCCAAAGCCAATAAGGCTTTGGATGGGGTCTCAACAGTGTCTGGGATGAGTTCAGATGGATGGGCAGTAGTTAGGTCAGGGGTTTGGACAGTTTTAGGAATGTTTTTCTCTAACCACTGTTGGGGTTCTTGACCAATCACCTGCTGATAACCAAAAGGATGCATGTTCACTCTTGGTTTAGAGAGCCTTTTTGTAGGTCTCATAAACATGTGGGATCCTTTGGTACGGTGGTTGTCCCTTGCCTCTTCTGAATTGATTGGCAGGGGGTTCATCAGTCACTTGAACATCTCTTTGGACAGATGTTTGATTCAGCTGTTTTGTAACAGCTATTTGGACTGGCACAAACAGTGGTTGATTCTTGGTGAATTTGACAGATGATGTTGATGGACTCAAGGATGTTTTAGCAGTGTATTCATTCTTTTTCACATCAAAGTTTTTGAGATACACACATTCTTGAGTTTTGTGGTTATTTTTACCACAGATGGTGCAGCTTTCAGCAGGTACAATGACACTTGTTTTGTTTAGATCATATGCTTTTAGATGAAAACAGTCTTTTGTTAGATGATTTCTCTTTTCACAAAAATCACAAAATAGGTTTTTGATCTTTTCTCTTTTCTTCCTTTTCTCAGATTCCTTAGCAATAGAGGTTTGAACCACTGTTGGGATATCTTTGATAGGAATGACCTTTGCTTTTGGAGCTGTGACACCATCAGTGGTTGTGAAATCCATGGGCTTGAAATTTTCAAGAATGTCACACTCATCAGACCATGTGGGTTTAAATTGGTATTTCTTAATTTCCTCAAAAGTTGAGGACCCCACAGATCTTTCCAAAGTGATTTTTTTACCAAGTTTGTCAGTTATTTTAACCTCTTGGCCATTCTTGTTGGTTGGTTTAATTTCAGATGAACTAGCTTGTTTTGCAGCAGTGTTTACAAGATCATCATATTTTCTATATCTACACCAAACTTGACATTGCTTTCAAGCTGTTTCTCAAGAATAACCTCATACCCTTTACAAGATTTCACCCATCTTTCACAGGTGATCTGGGTGGACTCCAAATCCTTTTTACAAACTTGGTATTTTTCTTCCATAGTTTGGAGTTGAGTTTTGGTTATGCTCTGCTCTTCTTTGAGACTTCTGATTTCTTTGTCTTTTTCAGCCAATTTGTTTCTAAGTTCTTTTAATAACTTTTCAAATTTGACTTCATCAGTTAAGACTTTATCCCTAAGGTTTTCATGTACCTCTTTGATGTTAGCAAATGCAATAATGCATTTGTCTGAACACAGTTTTTCAAGAACTTGAGGAGATACCTTAGCAGCAGCCATCATGGCACAATCACATTGATGATCACCTTCTTCATCAGCTCTAACTTCTTTCTCTCCTGCTTCCTTCTCTTCTTCTTCTTCTTTGTCTTCTTTGGACCAAGGGTCAGACAGTGGTTCAATCAGGGTTTCTGAATTTTCTCCCAGCAGTAGTTCACCAGCAACTGCAGTAACCACTGCTTCAGCCACTTCATCCATTGTTTCAGCACTTAGCTGTTCTCCTTCAGTTTCAACCCCTTCTGGTATTGACTCTAATGCCATCAAACAAAATTCATCATTAAAAGTATCATTAGAAACATAGAGTGCAAAATTTTCATCACCAAGCTCATCAGGCATGCTGCTCCAGTCAACAAAACCTTGGGTGAAAAAGCTTTGTTGATCTGGTTGTACCACTGTTGGAGCAGCTTGTTGAGGTGCAACAGGTTGCACTTGTGCCTGAGGGACAGGGGTTTGAACATACTGAATTTGTGGAACAGTGGTTTGAACATAATGCACAGGCACAGGGGTTGCAGCATAGTGAGCAGTGTTAACATGTGCTGCAGGGGTATATTGGGTATAGTGCACAGTGCTTTGATGTTGTGGTCTAGGGTTTGAGCTGGGATGAGTTATTATTGGACCAGTGGTTTGACTCTTGCATTCCCTAGCAAAATGACCTAGCCTATTGCACTTGTAACACTTCAGTTTTGATTTATCCAACCCCACCCTTAAGTTCCCATGTAACCCTGGGAATTTTCTCCCTGTTCTTTTATAGAATTTGCTTGTTCTTACACTAAGCAAAGCCAATTGATGCAAAATGTCCATCTCCTTTAAGTCAGTGGGATCATAGTGTGTCAAATCATTTAGTTCAAAACACAAGTTATCTGACATCTGGTTTTCACAATTTGCAGTAAAAGCATAATTTGCAGAGTGAGAATCAGAGTTGTTAAAATTTCCACCAGCAGTTATATCAATAAAATGATCAAAACTCTGATCCTTACTACTGCTAACAGATTCTTCCTGACCAATCAGAGTTGTACTGCCAAAGGCATAGTCATCAGCAACTTTGCCAGACTCTTGCAACTTCTTTTTCTGGTTTAACTCCCTTTCGTAGGTCAAGAGTCTACCATGAAGTTGGGTCAGGGTCAGATCTTTGAACTCAGCTGAATTTCTAGTTACAAAAGCAATTGTGTCCCATTTTTCAGGTAGTAATCTAAGAAACCTGCTATTTTGTGTTGAATTAGGAAATGTAACTTTAACAAGTCTTAGCTCACTAATGAGACATCTAAATCGCTAAAACTGTTGGGTCAATGATTCACCCTTGATGTGACAAAAGGTTTCATACTGCTGATTCAGAATTTCCCTATTATTTTCAATCACTTCTTCCGTTCCCCCAAACTGTTCCTTCAGTGCATCCCATAGCTCTTTGGCACTGTTCCAATGTAACAGCCCAACATAGATTTCATTGGGTAATGCAGATGCAATGATGCTAAATGCTTTGGCATCGAGTTCGAACTTTTGGAAATCAGTTTCAGTATAATTTTCAGGTTTTTTAGGTTCGAACTTCTTTGTATCCTCAGCACTTGGCACCATGGGAACGTGTGGTCCAAAAACAACAGATTTCCAACATCCGGTATTCTGTTGAGCAAGGATGTGACCCATCCTTCTCTCCCAGATGTTGTATTCATTACGTTTAAGCATGAGTGGTTTGAAAAGAGAGCCAATGTTATTCTTATCATCTTGTGATTGTGACGTCATCCTGGTTGTTTTACAGGCACTGATTAATCAACTTTGATGGTGATTAAACCTTACACTGTTTTTCAACAAAACGAACAAACTATCAGTATCAACGATTGTGAGCTGAACTATTTATGTCAAAATGATTGTTAAATCAAATTTGACTGTCCGAGCTCTGATACCAATTGTTAGGATCTGAGTTTGGTTTTGATTGTGTTTAACGTTTGAATTAAGATGAACAATGAAAGAGATGTGCAGCGGAAATTAATGGAAACAAACTTTTCACAATCAAACAGGAGAATTGCTTTAAACACACATTTTCAACAATGAACCGAATGCTTAAATTTATTCCAAACACCGATTACACTTGCATGTATGTAACAAAACTCCCCCTCAGCCTGAGCTCACAATGATTTGTTCGTACATGAAGAAAGATGGTGAAGAGCTAATAGAAAAGTACATGGTACTGTTCTATTTATAGGCACGGACAAACCACTGTGGCATCTTAGCTGACGTCACCATGAAAGTGACATCTAACCTCCTAGCAAACTCTAACCTCTGATCTATACAAGTACTGCTATGCTAACAACTGTTATTACAATTCATTACATAAATACAAAGTAAACTACTGTTGAAGCCTTCCACTGATGTGAACCCAACAGCACTTGATATAACCAGCAGTGCTTGACTCAAGGCAGTAGATTGAACAGCAGGACTTTTAGTCTTCATCAGCCTTTGACTTGATCAGCAGTTGTAGGTCAGCAGTTGTACCGATCAGTAGATAGGAGGTCAGTAGATGTTGAAACCACTTTCAAGGGGAGAGACTTGTATACATAACATTTGCTTATTCTGGATCCACTGCTCTGATCCAGTTTTGGCTTTAATTATCTGTTCCTCTGATAGGGTTCGATCCCAACAAGGGTGGATGTAGGCAATAAAGGATTTAGACTAGGCCTTGTGTGAGGTTGTCAGTTCGATTCCCAAGCCCAATCGGGTTTTCGTCTCACCGTGTGTTACGTCAGAGAGTTCTGCTCTTGTGGTGGCACAACGACTGTCAAGTGGCAGCCGATGGTATGGTTTCCCGGGGGGACGCCCAAAAAAGCCAAATTTTAAAGCCAACATGAGCCCGGTTAAGACAACATAGCATGGCCAAAGTGGGACAAAACGGGACTCTCTGATTTGGAGAATATGATAACCTTATACATGAAGTTCACCGTTAAAAAAAACGAGTCTTTCCCTAAAGCTATTATCGAATATTTTTGTATTGAAACGAGATAAAACCATTATATTACCTTTCCTGTATGCTACTTAATCAATTTCTTAGTTAAGCCTACTTTTATTCTTTTTTCGTGAGATGTTAGTGAGTATATAATAGTGATTAAAGTTATACATCAATGTAAGAATCTGGACGGCAAATGTGCCTATTTTTTGATGACTACTTTAAAACCAATTTGTTTGTTAACAAATATTTGTAAGCATACGGCCAACCAGACAGGTTAGGATGATGGGTCGAAACGTGCTTGGGTCAGAGCAGGTAGAGGTCAATAGGGTTATAAGAAAAATGAGTTTAAATGAAAAGAAGTCGTTTTAAAATAGTAACAATTTGATTCAGGTCGGTGGCTAATGGCAATGAGGCAAAGTGGTGTCAGTGGCAATGACGGTGGCGGTGGTGAAGATGATGGAGGTGGTGGCAATGGTGTCAACGATGGTGACGGCAGTGTCAATGGCGGGTGTTGCTGGCTATTTCGATGGTGGTGGTGTTAGTGTGGGGCGACAACGAGGTTTGCAGTGGTGCGGGCGACAGTCATGGTTGTGTTGGCGGCAACGAATAGGCGGTTGACAGGGTCGTTCCAATGTTTTTGGAGACCCAAAGCGAACTATGAAGTGGGGACCCTAATTTCGCCCATAAACTCTCCTCCAATGCTGACGGACCCGACGCCGTGAGTGATTACAATTACCTTTTTCGTCTAGTAATACCCGATAGCCTAAAAAATGAAAGTAGGTTGCGATGGGAAGTGGGAACAATGACCGTGGTTGTATATTAGGGGCTTTAGGCCACTGTATAATTATGCTTAGGTCGATGGTTGTTGTGTTGTAATAGTTGGAAATTAATATGAAACTAGAATTACGACCCGCCGCAATGCGGCGGGGATTCTTTAGTTATAACTAAGTCGATTTAAGACGCGCATGTTATGTTGAATCAGTCAAACGGGAAAAAATAGACGATGTAAAAACGTTCACCCACACACGCACGTTGCGTCGTGTTAACTCATAAAATTTAGAACCAAACGTAAAAACGTTAAACCAAAGACGCACGTTCCAATGTGTTAAGTCACAAAATTTAGAACGAAGTATAAAGCGAAAAATTTGCGGAAAACAAAAACTATAAAGGACCAAAGCTGAAAATAAAAAAAAAGTTGTGAGGATAGATTGCAAAAGATAAAAAGTTTTGTGTTAAAAGTAAAAAAAAACAAATAGTTTTGGGTTAAAAGTAATTTATGAAATACTTTTGGGTGAAAAGTAAAAACATTAATTTTTTTTTTAAAAACCCTCAAAAGCCAAGGTTTTAACAACCATATTCATAACCATTTTTTGTTTAAAAACCCCAAAGCCAAGATTACCACACATAAGTAAAAAAAATCAAAGTGGTTAAATTGCAAAAGATGGAAACTTTTGAATTAGAAGTGAAAAATCAAATTAATCAAAGTAGTTAAATCGTATAAGGTAGAAACTTTTGAATTAGAAGTGGAAAATCAAATTAATCAAAAGGGTTAAATTGCCAAAGATTTAAACTTTAAACTTAAATTGTCAAATATTAAAACTTTAGGGTTAAAAGGAAACAAAGATTAAACTTTAAACTTAAATTGTTAAGGATAAAAACTTTAGGGTTACAAAGTAAAATTCTAGTTTTTTTTTGAAAACCCCCCTAAGCACATGTTACAACACAATAATGCATATTCAAGTTGCTTCTTTATAAGTTAATAATGGGCCTTGATACTGGACCTTTTTTTTGCTAATAATATTTATTTTGGTCTTCTCTAATGAAAAACTTGTTTAGTTTGAAATAAACTTATTTATTTTACCTAATACATATACTATATATATAAAGTTTCTAAAAACTTGGAGGTTATCTTTTGGTGGCCATAGGCCCTTGCTTACACTGACAAGCCTATTGAGCCGGCCCGGGCGATTTACACAAATTATGGTCATAGACGGTGCTAGCCCAATTATGACTCATTTTAAGTTAATGGGTTTCTCTATGATCTGTTGTCTAGATTGAAGAGACCGGTTTTTTAAGTTAATGGGTTTCTCTATGATCCGTTGTCTAGATTGAATAGATAGGTTAATTTGAACAAAGACACATAAAAAATCTTATAGAATAAGCATGGTCGCATCATGTCGGACCGTGATAGAGCCATCCTCCATCTATACGCTCACAAACAAAGAGTTGTTACTCTTTATTTATTGCCCCACTTAAGCATCATTAATTCCCACTTTTAAACACTAAAGGGTTGTTTGGTAGCTTCTTAATGATCATTCAGATGCTACTTCTTAATGGTTTAAAACATCTAAATGAATAAGAGGTAACCTCAAATCTGAATGGTTAACATGTCAAAATCTTCTACCTTCTCATTGGTAAAATTCTCAATAGTTCCATTAAGAGATAGTCTCTTAATGACCATTAAGATGCTACCAAACAGTCCCTAAATTTAAGCAATAAGGCAATGTGTAATGGTTTAGGTGAATAAAGCCCTACCTTTGGGCATTTTCCGTCATATGGCAGTACAGTCAGCAAGGGGTATTATTGAGCGTTTTTCAAACATGGGTGTAGTGGGGATATGTGCATTATATTAAAAAGGGGTGTTAAACAAGTACATAAAAAAACATCCAAAAAATGGTATTGGGCAAGCATAGGAAAGAATGCATGTGATTGGCCAAACAATTGGATGTTTGGCGTGGTTTAAAAAATGCCGGGGGGCTTTTTTTTGAAAAAAAAAACCCTAGAAAAGGTCTGTGGGGGTGAGGGTGGGGTATGATTGGGCGTGTTTGGGGGAAAAACTGGGCAAAAACGCCTAGTGATCATGGTCTAAGGCTATGGGGTATACTTTCACGCCCCTTAACTACACATGGGCACCACATCACCTACTTGATCCTCTTTCAGTTCATCTCACACCAAGGAAATGGTTTAACTCCATTAACGCACCTTAAATTAATTAAAATACATATATATAGCATTTTATGTGTGTGTGTAAATTTTGTAATGCTTGATTCCCTCCCTCTCTCTCCTAGTTAACTTCTTAACATGTGAAGCTTTTAATGCCTCTTAACACCCTTCAGGAGCGGTTTAACAGGTGTTAACGGATGCCAACTAGGATTAACACCTATGGGTATTAGAGTATACCAGGTGGGCTAATGTGTACTTGTAAAGTTTTCAAGCCAATCTACAAGTTTCTTTTCTTTAGAGCCTTGAAGTGAAAATTTTACTTTCAAGTGAAGCAAATAACCTTCGACTTTGGTTGTTTGGCCCGCTTCTGCAACACCTCTCTCGTCAAATGATGCGTAGGGGGAGCCTTCCAAGTCGCCTTTGCAATTTCTGGCCCCGTATTCTAGCTGTGCCATGGGGGAATATTTCCGCGATAATGGAATGCACGCATTAATAATCTATGATGATCTTAGTAAACAGGCAGTGGCATATCGACAAATGTCATTATTGTTACGCCGACCACCAGGCCGTGAGGCTTTCCCAGGGATGTTTTCTATTTACATTCCCGTCTCTTGAAGCCATCTCTTTCCCGTCACGCAAGAAGATTTTCTTGCACAAACCTAGTAGTTATGGTTAGGTTTGAATTTTACAACGGAGCTATTAGTTCTTGAGTCAATATTCTTAATCAAAGTCGTCAACTTTGGTTAACTTGTGCTAAATATAGAAGGAATTAGACATCAAATTAGGGCAAACTAGTACCGTATATGTTCATATATAACGAAAAAATTAAAAGGATTTACCAACTCGTGAAGCTACGGATAGTAGGTTCGTTAAATATATAACAAGTTAAATCTAAAAATAATACTAATGGATATAACAAGTTAAATCTAAAAAGTAATACTAATGGATATAACAAGTTAAATCTAAAAAATAATACTAATGGTCTAATAATAGTTACATGCTTTATCGAATCAGTGCCTTTGTTTATTAATAATCCTAAGATGAGGTAGACATGGTAAATTAGAGCTCATAGTTGGTAAACTAGTGATTATATCATTAATTAATATTGTCAAGTTGGTTAATACGATGATGATATGGTTTACTTGCTACGGTAACAATAATTAGGTAATAACTAATAGTAATAACAATATTTATTAAAAATGCAGAAAAAATAAGAGGAGAAACTGCCAAAATGGTCCTTGAGGTTTGGTCACTTTTGCCACTTTAGTTCAAAACTCAAATATTTTGAAACTGGGTCCCTGTAGTTTTAATTTTTTTTTTTGCCATTTTCATCTAAAAGCAAAAACTGAATAGATTTTTCAGTTAACATCCAGTTTTTTGCTGTCTTTTCCTCCCTTTTAATGAAGGGTAAAATTGTCAGATTTTTTTAATTTGTTATAATAAAACGTTAAAAGACTATTTTGCCCTTCATTAAAAGGGAGGAAAAAGATAGAAAAACAGGATATTAGTTGAAAAATCTGATCAGATTTTAATTTTGGATAAAAATGGCAACAATATTGAAACCACAAGGACCCAAATTCAAAAGGTTTGAGTTTTGTACTAATGTGACAAAAGTGACCAAACCTCAGGGACCATTTTGACAGCTAACTCAAAAACAAAAGAAATGGGGTAAGAATCGCCAACCGCGAATGAACCATTCGTATTGTAATGTGTTTTATGTTTTATAACTTCATTTCGTGTTTTATGCCTCGTATTGTTTTGTATTTCATGTTTTAGAACTTCATTTCGTGTTTTATAACTTCATTTCGTATATTTATACTCCTATTTCATGTATTTGTACCTCAATTTCAAGTATTTCTAAACAAAACTTTTAGCCCAAGTTGGTTTTCGGTATTAACCAAAATTAGCTGAACCGAACTGACAAACTAACCGAATAAACCAAGCTGATTTAAACGAAAATTGATTGGTTAATAAAATAGATTAAGCAATGACTTACTTCAGTTTTGATTGAAGCTAATAACTGAACCAAGCCGAACCAAACCATACACCCTACGTGAAACTCAAAGCCGAGTGGTGTCTGAATGCAAATGAGAAGTATACCACTTGGGCTGCATTTGTTTTGTTATTTTTTTATACCGTACAAAATGTATATAAATGGTATAAACGTTTGGGCACTCAGCAAAATGAGAGGTACACTATTCATGGAAATAAAATAAAATTGTAGTGTTATTGTTTTTATGAACAGCAGATTAATATACTCCTAGATACTTCTATTAACCATCTATAGATGAAACCCTTCATATCTTTAGGGTGATCGGGGCACTCGCGGGGAGGGGGATCGGTGACCCCATTCACCGCTCGGGAACACCGGAGCCATCGGTGCGGGGAGGGGGTGCGGGGAGGAGACACCGAAGAAGTAGGGAGAGAGATGGTGGGGCCACCCTTTTTTCAACCAATCAATTATTATTATTTTTTTGAATAAAAAAACAAGTCACCTAAGAGGGGAGTGCCGCCATCAAATTGGGGTGTGAGGGGAGTTGACGTGGCATAACCTGATTGGGTGTGCGTAAGAGAGGGGACTCCCCTAAGAGGGGAGTGCCCCTCTCACCCTTAACAAAGAGGAGATATAATATTATTAGGGGGGTCAGGACGCCCCGTGATACATCAAAGTTCACGCGTCAATCCACTTTATACACTGCCGCCTTAATTCATCACGCGTGGACTTCAACACGCGTGATAGCTATTTTTGAATATTTGTTACTGGATTGAGTACTGGTGTGCTGAAGAGGGTTGTACTGGTGTGGTGAAAAGGGTGTGCTGAAGAGGGCAGGTAGGTGGTGATTGAACTGCTTGTAGTAAACCCTAGGAGCTTTTTGTATGGAAAGTGTTGGACTTTATTTGGCCCACTTGTTCAAAAATAATTCGAGATCGCTTAAACCGAACATTGAGGCCCAAATCATTTTGACAAAAACCAATTTGAGGTCGCTTAAACCGAACATTGAATTCGTCATCATCCTCATTTAAGCCCAAACCGGTTTAAATGAAATTGTTATTGTTAATTTATAATTAAAAAAAACCATCACTTGGGATGGGTACCTCTAGTAAAATCCATCACTAGTAATGAAATCAAGCTCAATGACGTGACGGAAAATGACTGGATGTTGTACCCCTACACTAATACATAATAATGGGTTTTATATGATCTCTCCAACATGAATGGATTAGTTATTTAAATATGTGCGTGTGCTTTTTTGTCATCTCCATCATATTAATTTGAATAAATAGGACTCCTCCAAAATCAATCGATTAAAGTAGGTTCCAATCAATTCTGGGGTCCCATTTGTGTGGAATCCAGAAAGAATGGCCGAGTCATAAGGTAAAATTATGAGTTAGGGTTAGGAATCTTAATTTAAAATAATAATTGTTTTTGCTTTGAATATTTTTCTATCTTTGATCGCAAGTTTACAACTTGATTTATGGCACATTTGAATTTTGGGGAACCTTTATTCTTTTTTCGTTTATTTCTTGTGGATCACCTACTAGCCCACAATCTATGTTTGAGCATGCAACAAGTTTAATCGAGTTTTTAAATTTGAAATCTACTAAACAACTTTATATGAACCTATATTTCACACAATTCTTTGCCGTGGTAACTTTACTCGTAAGATCGAAACTAGGGGTGTAAACAAGAGGAGCTACTTGCAAGCGGCTGGAAAAAAAAAACTCAAAACGAGCCGAGCTTAAACGAGCTCAAGCCCGAGCCTAAAATAAGCTTGTTTAGTAAACAAGTGCGGGCCCAAACTTCATTTATCAAGCCCGAGCCGGCTTGCAAGCCTAAACAAGGCTATAATCTATTTCATTTGTATTTAATATATTAAATATCTATTTATATACATATGATTTTTATAGATAACAAGTTTTGGTACGATATCTATATACCTATCTATAGTTTCTACTAAAATGTATTATGCATGGTTTTCTAAAAACTATCCGTGTTTATACACAGGTTTTATTACTAGTAATAAAAATAAGAAATAATAAATATATATACATATATTATGTTATACATAAATTTGATAAAAAAAGATACTTATAAATTATATGGGGAAGGTTATTATACAATAGCCCCTTAAGATACGGAGTGAGTTACGCATGCTCATTTTTTAAAATACGCACGCTACAAAATTCAAATTCCGCATGCAATCAAACATGAAAATTACGCATACGTTGGGTTAACCCTTATTACGTATGTTTTAATACATAATTGCGCACGTTATTTGCTCACTTTGCACGTTAAAACCCATTTGTATTTAAAACTTTTACTAATTTATAAAATTAAATTAATAAATAATAAACAAGGTGAGCTCAAGCTAGACAAACTACCCACAAGTTGAGCTCAAGCTTTAGAACTAAAGCTCAAATCGAGCCCACCTCAAGCTTTCATATGTTAAACGAGCCCAAGCTCAGCTCGGCTCGTTTACATCCTAATCAAAAGGATATATATATATATATAGGGATAAGATCATACGAGAACCACCTCTTATTGCGAGAACCGCGGGAACCAATGTGAACACAACAAAAAATGCCTAAAAATAGCTAAAAATCACACAAAAATTTTTTTTTAAATATTTTTTATATAAAAATCGCTACTTTTCGAAGCAAAAAAAAAATTTAATTTTTTTTTGCCACTAAAAGTAGCGATTTGAGCATAAAAAATATTAAAAAAAAATTTAGAATTTTTTTTTGATTTTTTTTTATTTTAGTTTTTAGCATTTTAGCTTGGGGGGGGGGGGGGTTAGGTTTTTTGGGGGTTTTAGTTTTTAGCATTTAGCTTGGGGGGGGGGGGGGTAGGTTTTTTTTTTTTTTTTTGGGGGGGGGGGGGTAGGTTTTTTTGGCTATTTTAGGTTGTGGGGGGGGGGGGGGGGGGATATTCCACGGTCCTCCCAACCGCCGGAGTGTGACACTCCGCAAGCTAGCCCAAACCCATAGCTGCCTGGGGGTTAATACCCCGTCCTGAGCCGAGTCCGTTTCCTCTGGGAAGAGGTGGCTAGTTTCCCCCTGCCTGGACTCGAACCCGGGTCTCTGGGGAGAGATGGGGTGGGTTTGGCCAACTGGGCTACCCCAGTTGGTTTATTTTAGGTTGTGTTCACATTGGTTTTCGCGGTTCTCGCAATAAATGGAGTTCTCGCATGAGCCACTCCCTATATATATATATATATATATATAATTAAAAACCAACCAAACATTCCTCACTTTGTTAGCTGAAATGATGGAACGGGTATCGATTCTGATGTTTCCTTCAAGGTTATATATAGCCTTATAGGAGTAAAGAAAAAAGTTATAAATAAAATATTTTTTTGGACCTAAGTAGAGTTGTGCAAAGAATAAATACTACCTTCGTACAATCAGTAGATACAAAGAATAAACGAGCTACAAATGAAATGTTCTAAAAAATTTTATAGCGTAATCTAATGGTCAAGTTTGGTTTTATACGACCGCTTTTTGATATAAACCTAAACTAACCGTTCGCTATGGTTTGAAATTTTTAAAACTGACAAACTGAAAATTAGGAAAAAAAAAATCCCGACTATGAAACCAAATCAATAACCAGTTTAGACGTATTCATGGACTTATATTGAACCATGCACACAAACGAGCTCATATGGCAACGATATAATGATGAAACGATGTAATGATGATAGGTTCAAATGTGAATGAAATTTGTACATTTGAGGATCAAATATAAATACTCAAACTTAAGTACTTTATTTGTAAACGAATGGAACTCAAGGGACTTTCAACATATTGGGGAATAACCTTGGAGGCATCAAGATGAGTCATGAGTATAAACTAATAAGTGAGAGAATCAAGAATCACATAAAAGTCTCCACCTTTGCATCCATCGACAATCAATTTTATATATTAAATAAATTATTTATAATCAATGGTCCAATATAACAATGAAATACTATAATTGACATTTTGTCATTAATATTAATAATGATAATAATTTTAAAATAGTTTTTTTTTGAAAGGTGTAGATCGATTGGAAACCCACTACCGATTGCGCTTCAACCCTTTTTATCGGAAGCACAACCACCCGGGTTCGAATGAGGGGGAGTGCAGAGCCCTTCCTCGCACCTCGTGGAAACTTAATCCCGACTGACAGGCTTGAACCCGTGACCCCGGTCAGGAACCCCACCAAGGTGGGTAAACCTTACCACCTCACTTGCAGTTAATGGGGAACCTGAGCCTTATTTAAGAACTCAAGCACTTTCCACTAAAATAGTTAAGGAATGATAGATAATGTTGAAGCATTAACTGCCGGGTCAAGTGGGGTTGGGTCGGATCTTGGTGTTGTACAATATCATGTCATGTCACATAACAGTACATTTTATAATAAGTGAACTTAACATATAAATACATGGAGTTACAGATTGATATGTTATATATATTCTTCGATTAAAAGGAAAATAATTAAAAAGAAAACATTGAAAGGAAGTAAGAAAGCCGCCATAAATTCACTTTTGTTGTGGATCTTTTTAGAATTTTATTCACTCATAGAGTGTAAACCTTCCCTTTCTTACCTTTATACCCATTATATATAAACCCTTTTTGCTACATATAGGTTTGTTATGATCAGATAATTCTAAATATGGATAAAGAAATCAAGGCAACACTATCCAAGAGTGGGTCCCTTTAGCCATTGAAGTGGAACCCACATGAGATACAAGTCCAAAGAAGCAAGCCAAGAAGAAAATGAGAAGAAGAATTAATTGTCTCAATTTTCCTCTCTTCTCATCTACACCTCCATCAATCAATGGCCTTCACCTTCTTTAACTTTGAGTCCACCCAAAGAGAAGCAGATTCCATCTTTTGGCCAGTATTTCTCCATCTGTAACTTTCATCATTTTTTCAATGAATCTTGATCTGGGTTTTGGTCAATTCTCAATCTTTTTGCTTGAATCTGTCAGAAGTTGAAGTCTTTTTGTTGGGTTTCTTGAAATCTTTCATAAACCCTCATAATTATATGTTAATCTTGGATCTTGATTTGTTTTCTTTGTTGTTCAATCCACTCTGTTATTAGGATAATTAGGATTCTGGGTTTGATTTTTCATTGTGTTGGGTCTTCCAAAATCTTTAATGGAAGTTGATTGAACAATTGTCTTGAATCTCATTTTGTAATTAGGGTTTTGCTAATTCTTTTACTTTCTGGGGTCTTAATCTTGATTTGTTTGCTTCCTCATTCATTTTCCTTTCTTAGATTAATTAGGGTCATTAGATGTTTGGTAAAACCATGAATTTGATTACTACAGTTATAGGCTTTGCAATGAGTGCCACTTTCATTGTATTTGTCTGTGCTAGACTCTTTTGTGGGCGATTTCGTCGGTATGAATCACGCGAATTGTTTGAGATTGACTCAAGGATTGACCTTGAAGGGGTATGCTTTCTATTCCTATAACATTTGTGCCTTACATTTCTTAGTATGCTACACCAAATGTTATGAGCTCCAAATAACATTGGACATTTGAAACTATTAAGGTTGTTATATACTTACTTGAATTTGAGTCCGAATTTTTTACCGAGTAAAACTGGAGCTAACTGATTTCTTGCTTCAGATTGATTAGTTTGTTGTGTTGAAATTGATTTTAGTTTCCAATAATTTGTGCAATGAAGATGGAACTCTAGAAGTATAGATGCAAAAAACACCCTTATTGTGGTCTGATATAGTTCCACAAACTAAAGGATACCCTTTTAATCGTATTTTCTGCATTGAAGTCGTATGCAAGTTGCATACTTCAATTTTTTTTGTAGAATTCAGTACTTGTTAACGGATTTGTATAGTCGATAATCTTTCTGCAGATACTTTGTCTTATAAAAATGATCACATTCCAGTCAACACATAGTTTAGTGCAAAATACGTTTGGGCTACCATTTCATCACACAATTGCGAAAAGAAAAACATATTTACCAATTCGACACCTTCATCCATACTTATATTCTTGACTTACGTTTGCAAATGTGTTTCTGTGTTATGAGGATTTTATTCTAACCTAACCATTTGGAAACACAATGACAGCAAGAGCATCGGGTCGTAGGCCTTGAACCAGCTATGGTTGCAGCCATTCCCACTATGAAATTTGACCGTGAAGCCTTCGGTTCCATGGAAGATGCCCAGTAAGTGACATTTAGATGTTAGAACCATAAAAAAGTGACATTTTACAGGTAGTTGACTTTTTTTTTTTTGAAAAATTCCCAGGTGTACAATATGTTTAGGTGAATACCAAGAGAAAGAGGTGCTAAGAATTATGCCAAAATGCGGGCATAGTTTTCATCTTTCTTGTATTGATTTGTGGCTAAGAAAGCAATCGACTTGCCCGGTGTGTCGTCTATCTGTAAAAGCCACAAACAGTCCTGAGATTTCAAGGGAGATCTCGATGGAGCGGTCCCGCCAGTGGCTGCTATCACACCCGGGTCAAGGAAGTAGTCAAAGTCAAAGAGGAGATTCAGCCATGGGAGATGTAGAAGCAGGATCAGAAGCAGGAAGATGATAGAATCTGAAGAAAGTTGAAAGATTTAGGGATGCTTTTCATTCTTGATTGCTTGGGATTGGTGTGTATATGGTTGCTTTTTTTTTCTTTCTTTCTATTGTTGGTTTACATATTTATATTTGTCTAATTTAACACAATGAATACTTGTTATGGAAGCATGTAATCAGTGTGATTACTGGTTTTCTAATTTATTTTAGTTTGTATATAAATAAAAAGGTGAGCTTTCACAATGCTCTTAAAGTGTTATTTGAGCATTACTAATACTAAGACCACCCGTAATGGGCGTGGTTTTTTCAAAATTTTCCATCAAACACGCCCAATATCGCCGCACCCCCACCCTTTGGGGCGTGTTTTGGCGTTTTTTGCGAAAAAAAAACTTGTTCAGCGTGATTTAAAACACGCCAAAATTGCAAATTGTTGGCCAATCAGATAACACCATGTGGGTTTAAATAGATAGAGATGGAGATAGCCGGAATTTTTGCCGGATTCGAGTGGGTTTGTGCTGAGTTAAACTAAAACCACCCGCATCCCAACCCTTCTTCTTCGTTTGACCGGCAAAAAATCCGGCAAGAAATCCGGCAGACCACAAAGCCCAAACCCACTCGAATCCGGCAAATTAGGCCCCTGTGGTTCTAGTTTAAGTTTAAAAATGGCAAATTAGGCCCCTGTGGTTTTAGTTTTCAGTTAAAAACTTGAATTTCAATAGTTTGGGGCAAATAAGTTTATTCTTTAATACTAGTATTGTAATTTTTTTTAATTTAATGAAATATTATTAGTTTTTAATTTAAAAAAATTAATAATTGTGTAATGATTGTTTGGGGCATTATTCTACTACGCCCCTTTTGTAAAAATGTCCAATAATGCCCCCTTGCTGACTGGACTGTCACATGGCGGAAAACGCCCAAGGGTAGGGGCATTATTCACTAAACCACTACACATGGTCTAAGGAGCCTTAAACTTTGATCAAGTATTAATGTGGTTAACCTGTGTAGCTAGTCCTTACATACCAAAAGGCTTGTAGCATAACGGTATCATAACATATTTCATTTGCTTTTTCTTAATAAATCCGGTGATAAGAAAAAACTCGTTAGGTACAAATTATAAGTCTTATTTTGCATGCACCAACATTACTTTGGGTCTGTTCTAACATCTCATCTATAGGATGTACCAACATTATATTGGATGTGTAAAATTAAGTATACTAAACTCTGATCACTGTTTGTATAAGCCTTAATATTACATTAACATATCATGATCACTGTTTGAATAAACCTTAATATTACATGAACATATCAACTAAAGATCAAGGTAGTTTTGTAATTTACTATTTACAATGTTATCAAGTTTTTGAAACCAATCCAATTACGGACCCTAGGTTTACATAGGGTGTAAACGAGCCAAGCAGTTACGAGCTCAAATCGAGCTGAGCTTAAGCGAGCTCGAGCATGAATCCGAGTCCGAACCTAAAAACAAGCTTGATTAATAATCGAGCCAAAACCTATAATAAGCTTGTTCATTAAACGAGTCCGAGCCCAAGCACAAACCTACAATAAGCTTGTTTAATAAACGAGTCTGAGTCCAATCCCCAAACCTATAATATGCTTGTTTAATAAAGGGGCCCGAACCTTAAAATAATCTTGTTTAACAAACAAGCCCGAGCTCAAGCTTCACTTATCGAGCTCGAGTTGACTCCTGAGCCTAAACGAGCCTTTATTTATATAACTTTTATTTTAATATATAAAAATATTCATCTAATAATTATTATTATAAAGAAAAGTATGATAAAAATATTAAATAATATATATTAATATAAAGTCCATGCCGAGAGGCTGTGACACTCCCCTATTGGCACAGACAAATTACGATTTTACTCCTAGTTTATAATTACGAATTTGCCCCTATTCAAAATTACGATTTTGCCCCTAGTTCAAAATTACAATATTGCCATCGTTTTAGCTTTTTGACAAATTACGATTCTGCCCCCAGTTCACATTACGATCTTGCCATCGTTTTAGCTTTTGAAAAATTACGATTTTACCCCCAGTTCAAAATTACGATCTTGCCCCCAGTCAAAATTATAGTCTTGCCATCGTTTTAGTTTTTTTAGCAAAACTATGGAAGTGTTTTATATTACTCCCTCCGTCCCATTAAAAGTGTCCTATTTTGAATTTTCAAAGTCTTTATTTATAAAATTTGACCTTAAATAATTTTGTTTGTGTTAGATAATACTTGATGAAAGTTATATGATTTGAGTGTGTTTTACAAGTGTTTTTATCGGGTTAATTTTCATAAAGTTTTATATAACACAAAAAATATATAATTAAAGTCAAAGTTTATAAATAAAGAATTTGAAAATTCAAAATAAGGCACATTTAATGGGACGGAGGGAGTAATTGCTTGGCTTGATGTAATTATTCGTGCCATGCAGCTACCTAGAACTCGTTCATTGGTCCTGACAAATTACAGTTTTGCCCCCAACTCAAAATTACAGTCTTGCTATCGTTTTAGCTTTTTTTAGCAAACTATGATAGTGTTTTTTTTAATTAGTTAAGAAATATTCGATCTAACTCCGCGTAACACAGACGGGCCATAAAACTATTTATGTTACATATATAAGATTTAAAATTAAAATGTATAAAAAATATTTATAAGTATATTTATATTTAAATTAATTAATAAATAATAACTAAGGCAAACTTGAGCCAGAGCTAGAAAAACCACTCACGAGCCAAACTCTAGCTTTTTAAACTGGGGTTCAAACCGAGTCAAGCTCGAGCTCGGGTATCCATATATAGCATTCCATGCCAATTCCTTAAACCAAACACAGAAACATCAAAAATGGAGAATGAGACACGAGTCACAAACCTTGTGACAGTTTTAGAGCACGCAACCGTCATGGCAAAGCAGCTTCCATCAACCACCGACTCTGCAACTATTTACGCCTCCCTCCACGCCGCTCACCGCCACCTCTCTCTCTTCCTCGCTCACACCACACAATCACCACCACCACCACAACAACAACTACAAGCGGATAATATCGATGATGATGATGAACCGATGCGAATTGCCGATGAGGAGGATTCGAAGATCGAAACGATGGAGGAGCGATTGAAAGATATCTCGATTCAGCAGCGCAATAACAAGCGGTTGAAACGATCGTTATCGTCGGCGTCGTTAGATTGCCACATCGAATCGGCTAGGGCTCGGTTTGATGACGATCCTCATGTAGCCAGATTGAGAGCTTTAGATCTGATTTTTCAGTTTCATAGTTGAATTCGAAACGTTGTTTTAGATCTGGATTTACTATCAATTTTACAGTTATCAGTTTTATTCTTGAATTCTGCAAAGTTTTGGTAGGGGAGGGAGTAGAAGAATGCATCTTTGAGATACAAGATGAACCGAAAATACGCGGGTCGGGTTGGCCCGTTAATATTTTTGTTATTAATAATCAAACAACTTTAGATGATAAGTTTACATCTTACATTAAAACAACTAAAGTAAGTTTACAGGAAATAAAGTTACTTCATCTTTGTTCACAAGGGTGTAAAGCGGGAAAGGTTGGAGATGACCGTTTACCGTGCGGTAACATTGCCGTCAACCCCGTATTTGATCCGGTAAACACAATGGGACGGGGGAGTCACCGCTTGTGCCATATTGCTTTTTTTGACAGTTGGGATGTCAGACGGCTATAATGTGGACGAGTGGAGCACCCCTTGCTTTTAAGTGCAAAATAGAGAGTGAAGAGGAGAGTTGATAGGGCGGGGTATGATTGGATGGGGTGGAGAGGGGACTACTCCCCTCTAATGGAGCTCCCGTACCCCCAATCCGGCTAATTCCGTCATGTCACTTGTACCATCCATTACTCTAAAATACTTTCTTACATCGCTTGGACCTTTCTATTTTTTTCTTTTTTCATTACAAATTTATTAACACATAAGTAACTAAACATTAAAATAGTTCATACATGGTCCATTAAGAAAGACAATGTCTTTAAACACATAGGGTTGGAAGAGGAGGTGTTGAGTCCAAATCGTTAGAGATGATAAAGACTAAAAGAACCATTAAAAAATATTCCTAAAAATATAAAATAATACATTCCTAAAAACAAAAACTAACAATTTCTAATACTCAAAATTAAATATTCAACACACAGTTTTAAACTAATAATAAATAATATTCCTCTAAAATCAAAAACTAACAAATTTCTAATACTCAAAATTAAATATTCAACACACAGTTTTAAACTAATAATAAATAATATTCCTAAATGGTATATATATAATTTATTTAAAATGAAAATTAGTTTTTTTAGCTTCAAACACTCAAACGACAGTTGAAAGAGAGTATTTACATTAACCACGCGGCAACCATCCAAACCACCCCTACCCGTTGGACACCACCCGCTAGACTAACGGCGGTGTGACTCGCACGGGTAAGGGGTACGCCCCCACAATCAACCCCCTCCAACACACACCGCTATAACCTATGTCATCCAGATTTTATTTATAATAAAATTATGCATTAGAGTATTTCCGTTTAATCCAATTGTTTTTTAATTGAAAATAAAGAAGTTTATCTTCACATATTTTATTACATAGTTATTAACAATATGATATGATTAATAACATTTAGGATGCATTATAATAGAATTTTAAAACACAAACTAGTATCATATGTCGAGGATTATATATTTATAACGAACTTTGCTTATTTCTCAATTTTATTTTATTACATAAAAAATTTTCAAAATAGAAAATGTTATGGATCAGTATTGGAATCATTAACTGATGAGAAATTAACTTACATAAACTTCTTTTTTTTTAATTATGTGGAATGTATAACAACTTTAGAAGGGATTCGATATGTTAATATATGATAAGGATATCATATAAGAAAAAAAAATCATGTAAAAATTTAAACGGAAATTCTTTTAAAAATATTAAACAAGTACTGTTATTTTCAGAACTATGGGTCTATGGTAATCAGGTTCAAACTTCCTAGAAAAACAAAATCAATGCTTCTGATAATCTTTTTATTAATGTAACAAGACATGTTGGGAATACTGGCTTGAATGTCAAGCAACTTATTTGGGACATATAAAACTTTGATGGATAAAATGGTAAATCACTAAATTGGACAACACCAGACTACACACATAGAAAAGTGAAGGAGAAAAAAAAAAGACCTCAAAACACAGTATAATTTCATACCCACAAAACTAATAATATGAAATGTTGGGAAACATGATATATAGTTTACTATTTACATGCATGACTCCCTTAAGTCTACATGCTCCTTCATTTCATTCAAATCCGAATTTTCAAAGAGTAAATCATCATAAAACAAATTCCCAGTTGCATCAACACCGTCGTCATCTCCTACCGCCCCCAATTCACACAGTTCTGGAGGAAGGGACCGTGTAAAATCGCTAAAAACATCAGAATTCGCGTTGGCAGATGGTGCCTGCTGAGGAGACACAGCCGGTGGTTCAGTGTCATCGTTAAACTGTAGCGCTGCAGATTGTGGTGCAGCCATGACATCCAGTTGTTGTTCACAAGTGAACTTAAGCTGCTCGTCCCAATCGAACGCTAGTGAAGCTGCAGAAGGTTGCAGCTGAGTCATGGTGGATGGCATGGGTTCATCAGCAGCTAGTAAAGAAGACAGTTGACTGCTGATGCTAACTGTCTCACCCATGATTCCTTGTGATGATTGCTGTGATGATTGTGGTGGAGTCTTGACAGCAAGTTGTTGTTGTTCACATGTGAACTTAAGCGGGTCATCCCAATCGAACGCTTGAAAAGCCGAAGAAGGTTGTAGTTGAGTCATGGGTTCATCAACGGCTAGAAGTGCGGCTAAAGAAGACAGTTGACTGCTCATGTTAACCGACTCGTCCATGACTCCCTGTGATACACTTGATGATTGTTGAAGTGGTGGAGAATGTGTAGAATTATCCATATTTGATAGATGACTGTTTTGCCCAAACACGAGTGTCCCATCACGAGTAAATCTAAGTCCAGCAAAACCCGTGTTTGGGTTTGGGTGCACCCTGTGGTCTTCAATACGTGTTAAAAGAACGTTTCTTGATTCGTCATTATACACACTAAAATTATGGAAGTCGGGTTTCAACCGGATTGTTTTTAGAAGGGATAAACTTTGAGGCATTAAACTTGATCTTGGATTATAATCATTGTAATTAAAATGAGCGTTTCTTGATCCCATTTGAAAACGATTCCAATGTGCTTGTTGGAAAGTGTCTTGCCGTGTGTTGAAACCATAGTTATCATACGAAGAACCTGTAAACGCTTCCTGAGCTCGTTTCACACACGTTCGGTGCTTCTACAAAATTTAAGGCAATATTTTCATAATAATAATGATGTCAAATGAACATATGAAAATCTAGTAATGTAAAATTAAGAAACAGCAACAGTATTATCTTAGTTATTATGTGGTTGGTTCCATTCTCCTCAATGCTTAGGAGCTTAAGTGACATTTCCAAAATGCTAATCACTCAGTAATCAATTACTTCAAATCTTAAGTTTTAATGACTATTAAATGTGATATATTTCAAGATTGGTAAAATAATCTTGATAATTAATTAAATATTTATTCGTTTAAATGCATAGTAGAACTAATCATAATGAAGCATGCATGCTTGTTTTTCCGAAAACAATTCCTAGATTTTCTACGACAAAATACACCAATACGTGCACTTTGTAGGATTTGATCTCCCAACATTTTGGTTACAGACCGATGTCCCCGTGGTTAGAAGTAATTAATTAAATATTTATTTGTTTTAATTGCACAGTGTAGAAATAATGATTATGAAGCATGCATGCTTAATTAGTTATATGAAAATTACAAACCTGCAAATGACTAGCCACATTTGCTCTTGTCAATCCAGGGACATTCATGAGTTCAACTATCTTCTTTGGAAAAGCCTCTAACTCCCAAAACAACAAAACAAATATTATTAAATTTGGACACACATTAAATAGAAATTAAATTAATTCTAAAAAAATACCATCAATTGTATTCCTATTTATGGTGTAAAATTTTCACCATCATATTTTCTATATATGACCAACAACAAAAATCTGATGTAACATGAATTACAAAACTAAAAAAGAGTTGAATGAAGATGAAGGATTATCTTACTATCTTCACCCAACTGCGCGACGGCTTCCAAGAACTTTTGATGCATTTCTTTTGTCCAAACTACCCGCGGTTTCTTTTCAGTATTTTCAGGTTGCTCGTTATCATCCCTCGATCTTTTACTCCCGCTTGCATTTTCTCTATACCCGGATGATAATTCTTTATTATTATCTTCTCGTGCCAATGCAGATGACCAAAGATTGTTCATGTCATCCACTGTAAAAATGAGAATGAATATTGTGAACGAATTGAATTAGAGTCTCTAAGAAATACACAACTTGTTATATAGTTCACAATGTTTCAGTTAGACCCCTTTACTTTAACTTGGCATTTAATTATCACCCATGACTTCAGCCAAACACCAACTTTAGTCCTCCAACATCCAGACTCACAACCTATGTTATGGTCTCACTTATTCACTCACCCTTTTTATTGAATTTATTAATACAACTAATATTGATTACTTTAAAGCAATTACTAAATAATAAATTATAAATTATAAATATAAGATTGATATTAACTAAAAATTATAAAAACATTGCATTATATAAAAAACAATACATCACCTAAAACTAAGGATGGCAATCAAACCCGAACCCGTTGGGTAAACCCGAAACCCGACACATTTGGGACGGGTTTGGGGTCGGTTAATCGGGTTTGGGACGGGTTTGGGAATAGTTTTTATTTTTTCGCGGGTTTGGGACGGGTTTAGGATTTAGTGATACACCCGTTACCCGACCCAGTTACCCGATAAAGTGTACCCATTTACCCGATTGTATACCCGATATAATTTTTTTATATTATTAAATATGTATATATATATATATATGGGGGGGGGGGGGGGGTATTGCACGGACCTCCCGGCCGCTGGAGTGATCCCACTCCACAAGCTAGCTTAGCCCCATAGCTGCCTGGCGGTTAATACCCACCGAGCTGTCGTCTTGGCGGTCTTGCGCCTACCAAGACTCGAACCCCGGCTCTCTTGGGAAAGAGGGGGTGAGGCTGGCCAACTGGGCTACCCCAGTTGGTTTATATATATATATGTGATACATCTATTTTTACACGTATAGGTATTCTATTCCGTATACATTGTAGTTATTTGATATATATTTTATAATGACAATACAAAATGTAACCGGTTAGTAGTTACCCGATAAATACCCAATGGGTTTTGAGATGAGTATACCAACGAGTAATCTTTTTAAATTAACGGGTTTACCCGAAACCCGCGGGTATACCCGATACCCGATGGGTATTTACCCGCTAGAAACCCGACGGGTTTGAGACAAGCTTATCTAACCGGGTTTAGGTTTGGGATTACCTAAACCCGACCCCATTGCCATCCCTACAGCTAAAACTGAAAAAGAAGGTAAGCAAAGTACCCAAAAAAAAAAAAAAAATCATGTACCAGAGCATTGAGAAAAAAAAATTAAACAAAGTTGAAGCCGCTTACGAGACCAAAATTACTTTAATTTGGAAACAATTCATTTTCGGGTTAAAAATTTTATCGGTATGTTGAGAATAAAAATTTTAAAAAGTGTATTAATTTTTTTTGCTAACGAACACAAGTTACTAGAGGAAAATCAAATTAAATGTTCAGTCAAATTTTATAATATAAAAAAAAACTTAAAGTTAAATGTCGTAAATCCTTCATGAGCGTGAGTGAACTAACGTGTACTACTTCACGAACCCTCTCGTGCATACCTGGCGCGGTATGCTTATGTGGCTCACGCGTCACGTCATGCTTGCGGGCTCTCTTTTACATAAAATAACACCATGTCTAAGGTGACAATAACACCATGTCTAAGGTGGGTTTTCATGCATTAGACTACGTGGAATCATGGCAAGGGCGTGAGGGCAAAGCTCTGCCACGTAGGCGTCACGCAGACCTTAATTAGGGGCAGGGGCAGACCTGGCTTATATCCAGGCGTAGCACGGGGCTACGGCTCAACCCTTTACCGGTAGTGTAATTTTTTTCGACTTTTATACAAAAGGACACCCTAAACAACTACGAGGACACCCCTCAAAAATTTTTTTACAAACCAATAATAAGCCCAGCTGGTGATTGATGATACAAACCAATAATAAGCCCAATTAGAAACTAATAATAGGCCCAAAATAACTAAATAATAGCACATTAGATTAGCCCAAATAACTAAATACAACATTACAATGTGGACATGACAAAAAGTTATGGTAATCCAAGAAACCGAAAGAATGTTTTTGAAGTTGAGATATTTAATGAGGTTTTGGATATGCAAATTCAAGAATTAGGGAAATCGATTTAGTGAGGGTAACAACTAGTTTGATAAAAAAATATGTCGGGTTTTAATCCTTCTAACGTTTTTCTAAGTTTGACCCATCGAAGATATTGGCGTTTGCTAAGATGTACCCGGATGATTTTACTACACAAGAAATAGGGACTCTTTTGGGTGATATTGAGTCATTTCGTCACACAATAAGCAATGATGATAAATTTGCAAACTTGAATGGAATAAGTGATCTTGCGCGTGTTATGGTTGAAACGGGAACGCATGGTTTTGTCCTTCAGTTTATCTGGTAGTTAGCTACCTTTGCTTTTACCGGTTGCAACCGCAAACCGTTGAAAGATGTTTTTCGAAATTGAAGTTTGTCAAGACGGATTTATGCAATCGAATGGGCCCGAAATTTTTGAACAATGCTATGGTTTGTGCTGTCGAAAAGGAGTTTTTACGTGAAGTAAAAGACGACGATGTGATGCAACGATTTCAAGCTATGAAAAAAAAAGAGGACAAATCTATTAGGTACCTGTTTTACTTTATTTATTTATTGTCGTTTTTTTAATATTGTATGATTGTACGGTGTTTTATTATACCTCTGAGTTAATGTTCTAATTCCGCCACTGCTTAGGGGCTTTGCTCTCCATATCACAGAAAGTAAGGGGTGGTGAAGGGCAAGAGCAAAGCCCCAAAAAATCAGGTGGGTTAATCCCACAATGGGAAGAGGCAACGCCCTCATAGTATGTTGGCGTGGTAATGTGGAGGGCATTGTCTTCCCTTCTCCACGACCCATTCCGTCTATAGGTGTGTTCAACCATTTATACCAAGGATGATTATGATAGATAAAAAGATTAGCAAATACCCATGTGAATGAATACCGATGCATTTTTTACAGAATTGTTTAAATTGCCAAAATATTAATCCGGGTGAATAGATGACAATATGAAAAAACGGCATTACGGCAGCTAAAGCTTGAGATGTTGCCAAGAAAGTAAACAAATGAATGCATATAGTTTAGTAGTTTACCACTTATAAAAGTATATGATAAGCGCACTACGATATAATAAATCTATTATAGCAAAAGGCCAAAAGTCTTGAAACAAAGAAGGGTACAATTAGAGGTCATATCATTATATGCCTATATTAGCCAAACAATTAACATCATGGAGAACCCAAAGAATCCTAATATGACTTAACATATTGGAACAAAGAGAGCTCCTAAATTTATTTTAGAGTAAATTACGATTTTAACCCATGTGGTTATATCATTTTTACTATATTAGCCTAAAATATGATTTTTTAACATCTGTGCTCACATGGTCTCTATAACTAACTATTTTGGCCCCTGAGTCTAACTCCACCCCTTACCCTTGTTAATTATTTGTCACATGCAAGTCACATGATGGGTGTTTTTATAATTTACTCTTTACAAAATCACATCATCATCTTTAAAATTGCACAATCATCACTAACATCATCACCCTCAAACCACCTGCAGCCAGACCATTAACCAGACCAACCACCTATCTTTCTACAACCACCTAGAACTGCAAAACCAAATTCACACACAAAACTCACAAAACCGTCACAAGATCCAACTGAATCATCAACCAAACCACTCTAATCCACTGAATCACAACTCGATCCAACAAAAAACCGCTCAAATAACCTGTCACACCCCCAAGATACCACATGCGGAAACCCCCGCGAGGCGTGTGACGTACCAGGATCTAGCCATCAATCATATTGAACTCATAACAATATTTGATTTAAAAGCTTTCATTAGCATAAAGTGTTACAAAAAACATTATGTGACAACCGTCAAAAATCCAGGAATCCGTACAATTAATTAATCATGATTAGTGCTTAATGACTGTGCTGAACTACAAATAATTGCTTTCTGATTACTGCATCATACATACATGTGCATCACATATTGCATACTGTCACATCATTTTTACTTACAAACTTTAAGTGACATAAACGATGCACAAAGCACAGCTAGCACAGTTAGCGGATAACTCAGAAAAATGCTGACGATGTTCAGTACATAGACAAACAGTGTTTTTAAGACCCAGTATGGGCCAGAGACAAGGTACTACACTAGTATGGTGTGTAGGGAAGTAAGGACCACAAAACTGCTTCACTAGGTGATAGTTTAAGTGCCGGAAAGTGCCTAAAACCCACATAAAGTGCAGAATTCTGCATATTTCAGCAAAAATCAGCAATTTAACAAGCTAGTAACATGCAAAAATATGGCAAAATGGTCCTGAATGCTTTCCTAAGTGTCGGGAATTAAAAGTGTCACAAAAGGGTACTTAAAGATCACTAAACGGAATAGTTTGACACTTTAACGAACCGGTATCTAAACGAACAACCGGACACTACCCGAAACACCAAAATTATACTAGAGGCATTGTTTTAATGTTTCTGAGCATTAAAACACCCTAACACACTATATAACACATCATACACATAAACACTAACTAATACACTTAACTTCCAACTATATAATCTAACTTACCATTTAAACCAAACCAAGACCCCCCCCCCCATGGTGGACGGTCACAAGTGACCCCACCATAATCTTCTCTAAATCTTGCTTAAATCTTCCTTGGATTGCCTAGATTTGTTTAGATTGTGTCATGTACTATTGAAACATGTTACACAATGGACAAAGGAGTTAAATGGTTATAAGAAGTCATGAGATCATTCATAATCACCACAACTCATCTTCCTCTCCTCCCTTGCTTTATTCTCGGCCGAAACCCACCCAAGCAACACCATCATTTTCATCCATTGTCCATCCATTCCAAGACCATCCTAAGGTGTAAGAAGGTGATTAAGGAAGTGTGGAGCTTGTGGATCTTGAAGGACCTCTTCCGATTGCTTTTATCCTCCACATTTGTCATCTACCACATCAAGTGTTCTTCCCTAGCCCTGTGCTAGTAGTAAGGCCCTTATGATCTCTTGATACTTCATATGTTGTTGGTTAAAAGATGATGTACATTGTTAATCTTGATAAACACTAAAAGACATATTCATGAATCTCTAACATAAGCTTATAAACATATGAATACTTGTTGATTTGTGCTTATTTGCTTCTTGTTGATTGATTATTAGTGTTAGTGATGTTAGACATCATATGGAACCTACTAGATTGTGATTAAACACATGATCTAGTAAGTTAATGTGATGATCTTGTGAAAGACCAAGATCATCATGCTTTATGTTTTCATGAACTTGAAAAATGAACATGATTTTATGAATGATGGAACATGTAATATGTTACTAGACATAAACTTGAATGATTTCAAAGATAGTTTTCCAAAGAAACCAAGTTAAACCACAAGATTTACAAGAACATTGTTTTTTAAAGAAACTAACCATGTTTCTAGTGTTGAAACAAGTATAAGAATACATTGTTTACAAGAAAATTTCAAAAGAATGATTTTTGGAAAAATCATCTAGTAAGTTGTAAACACCTAAATCCTTTAAGAATGAGATTTTTAAAGAAATAAACACACTTTAAAGGGTAACTAAGTCTACTAAACACACTACCAAGATACTACAAGTTTTTATGAAAGTTCAAGTTCATGATTATTATGTAGATAACAATATTTTGGCACTTGGTAAGTATAAGTTGTTTAAGGTTGATTGTTGATTATTTGTGATGATTTTGAAAAGAAAATGATATGCTTTGATAGCATGGACACCTCCATTTTTAGGGGAAACTATGGCAAAATTTTCTAAAAATACAAACACTTAGAAAAATATTTTCTAAACAAATATTTACAAGTGAGTTTTAACTATGGTTTTCAATACAAACTTTGCCATAGATTTTGTTACAAAAATACAAGTATCGGAGGTTGGTTTTCATAAATAAAAATTGGTAAATATGTATTTAGAATATATATTTACATTAAAGACACATTGTGTGTGATTATTTGCATACTTGGTGTAATAGTTATATTATTTTAGGATTTAAAGTAATATAACTTAACATATACCAAGAATCTACAATCCAAAATATTACAAAAAATCACAAGGAATAAATACATAGGTTACACACATAATATTGCAAAACCGAACGAAAGAACGTAACTTATAAAATATTCCGGAAAATGCGTTTATAAACATATTTTTGGTAAATAATATTTTGGATACAAGGAATGAAAGTGTGACTTTTATTATTACAAAGTATATCATATTTTCGACAAGGAGAAAATATATTATTTTTGAGAAGCAAAAATATACTTTCTTGGAATATTTAGAAGATATATGATTTTTGGGAAAAATATATATTTTCTTGAAATACAATATTTTTGACAAAGTAAGTTTAAATATATTTTCTAAAGTGAGACTTGAAAATATATTAATTTGTAACTACAAATACAAGAATACGAAGATACATGTATGAGATACCCCCATCCTTGGGAAGGAAATACTTGAGAAGTATTATTACAAAAATACTGTTTAACAATTATTCCAAAATTAAATATAATTTAAAGTTCAAATAATTATTATTTTAACAAGTAATTATAACTTGGAATAACATTGAAGACATAAAAGAAACGTAACTCAAGAACATAAATACTAAGGCAAGGCACGGCCCGTTCGTCTAATAGACCCTAGTACATTGTAGGGAGTCGTGTTTGCTGAGGAGATTTGAGTTACGAGTACAGAAGACGCAAAACTGTGAGTTCATGTCCCCCTTTTCTTTTAACTGTTTTCAGTTTTATAACTTCGGGGGTGAAATACATGTTACAATTATTTACAAACGTTTTATACATGGTATGATTAGCTAAGGAGGGTTACTGCTTGATCATGTGAAAGGTGGGTATAACACTTAAGGCAATTAATCCTCGTCGTAGGACCGAGGGACATGAGTGATAGATCTATTTGGGTGTAGCGAGCCCACACCCATGAGACCAGGGTGGCCCATGTGGTGACTATGTCCACATACTAATGTCGTGGCAAAATTCCGCTAGGTTTGAGTTTTCCTGCACCATTTCACACATGCCATTGGCCTTGCAAACCATTGGTGATCTATTTTTCCTTATTGCTACATACCAGGGACATACATACATACAGACATACTTTAAAGGTTTATTCATACACAAACACATGAACTTGCTCAACTTCTGTTGATATTTTTAAATTACATGTATTTCAGGGAACTAAGTGGATCAGGCAGGTGTTGCATGTTTTCAAGTTGCGTTATAAATAAAAGATGTCATCCAAGTCTTCAGAGTTTAGGAGATGTATCTTAATCCTGGACGAGATACATGGTTCTAAACTCGGGTTTGTTTAAAGGTCTTTTGTCGAGTCTTTGTGAACTCATTAAAACATGTTATGGGTTGTAACTTGAATTTGGTGTCAACGTTTCAGACAAGTATGTTATGTTGTTTTCAAACTTAATTAATGGATGAACATCTTATGGTTTTTATCATATAGCGTTGTTATGATTGAATGCTATGGTATTAAGAAAGTCACACCAATAATCACGCTTCCGCAAAAGTCAGGTTGTGACACATTAAATGTAATACATCGTGTTCAGCGGAAGCATAATACATGTTTAACTAAAACCCAAGAGTATGAAATCATCTAGTCTCGTCTCAAGTTTCCATGTTCCTCGACCCATGACCACTCCAGCATCCCAGACAACAAGTTTCACATCCACATGTATCAATAACCTGCGAGCATGCACACACGTGTATCAGATAACGCTGGTGAGTTCATAGTTTTACGAAAACGTTAGTTACCAAGTGTTTAGTTCTGTTCATTGATTACAATTCTTAAAGTAATGTTGATAATATCTCGATATTGAACAAGACGGCTCTTGATGTATGTTTTGCCCGTTCCCCAGTGCTCCTATCAAAGCACTGGGCATGACTGGGTCATTATGTAACGCCCCAAAACCCGAATGTTTATATATTCACCATATGTTCCTGTATGTTATAATATGAAACAAATAACTAGGCTAATTAACCTAGTTAAGTGTAGGGTAAAAACTATTAAAGGTTTAAAAGTTTGTGCCAATTATATTTAAAAGGGTGAACACGAGGGGCTAAATCGTAACATGGAAACTTATGTTTTATAAAACAACAATTTAACACACAACACACATTAAGTGTGTGTGTGTGTCGAACGTTCAGGAGAAGAACAAGGGGTTCAAACCCTAGTTCTTCAAGAAGCTTCAAGTTGGATGATGAATTAAAGCTCAAACTCAGAACCGAACACAAATTTGTGATCACCTACACTAGGGGATCATAAGGTATGTCTTAGATTCTAGATTGGTGATTACCCACGAAGTGGGTTATGTTGTAAATCATGAAATTGTATGAAATTAAGCATGTAGAGGTGTTAGAAACACCAAATAGAACTTGTGTTATAAATAATTTCAAGTAATTGGGTGATTTAGAATGAAACCCATTGCATGAGTGTGAAGATGATGATCATGATGAACTTGTAGATGTTATAGTGTGATCTTTTGATGTATAAGGTGTTGTATGATAGGCTAGGATAGATAAACTTGATGTGGAATTTATGATTATGAGATTTTGCTTGAATGTAATGGTTCATAAGATGAAATAAGGAAGAACATGCTTTAAGCACTTGTACATTATGCTTAGAAAGTGTTATGCACACCAAGTGTTTGATGAAATGCTTAGGAGAAAATGATAAGTGAGATTGTATGCTAATAATGAATGTGATGACATGTATGGATAGGAGTCATGTCAACATGGACACAAGCATGGAAGGGCAACGGGCCAAGGATAAACACGGAAGCTATGCTTGAACTCGGACGCATGAGGTAAGTGCACTCCGAACTTACCCTTTTGTTTGGTACAGTAATTATGATATATGGTATTTATTGAATGTAGTGTGAGAAGATATGAATCGAGGTTATTACTAAGTTAAGTTCAAGTACAGATGAGTTGGGAGTGGTTAAGAAAAGAGATTCGATTAAGTTTGGGGTAAGAAAGGGAACTTACATAATGAATTAGGCATAAAGATGAGTTATGGGTAAATCGAGAATATGTTCATATGAAGGAAAGTTAATGATACTAACCGTTTCTATTGAGAGTTAATGTAAAGTATAGGCATGTTAACAATGAAAGTGAAGGTTAGCTGCGCAATCCGATGCTAGTGAAGGAATGGATGCATGAAGGGGCTGGTATAAGAGAAAGCAGGATATGTTGACGCCTTACTATGCATGTGTTAAGATTTATTTTTATTATGTCACCTGTTGCTATTGATTTGATTGAATGTGGTGACTGCAGGCCGTACAGGGTTTTGGATGTTTCATCAAGAAGTGTACGCGGTTGAAGATCGAGTCAATACATGGATTGTACGGGGGTGTGTTTATTGTCACTTAAATTGATATAAGTATGTTAGTTTTTGATTTATTTATAAAAAGGGATTAATGTATTTATTTGAAAGAAAGATTATTATGAAAGAAATTTTAGGTATGTACTTTCCGCTGCGATAAATTGGGTTAAAACGTTTTAGGGCGTCACACATTAGTTCACACCCGTCCTCTCCGGTACAGGGTGAGGGTGCCAAACCTAAGTAGCGCTACCAACTAATACCCCGCTACCTCTCCGGTAATAAAAAGATGGGACTTAAGAGTGATAGAGTGAGATTATTATCCAACATTCCAGTTTTACCCAAAAGACTTATCCCTCCCCGGGATACCCACTGACTGTCCCAACCACCGGGACGCATGCTCAAGAGTAGTGAACTCACCTTGGTTTGCTCGGTATGTTCATCTATGTATTCAAGTTGATCAATCAAATCCTAGCATGGTTATCAAAGCCAATCAGTTTCATATAGACTCAAGCCACATAGTTCACGTATTCTTTACACATACTATACTTGCAGTGTACACAGATTTCACATATCGTTATGCCAGTCACCTCAGTAATTCATGCAACATACCAATTTATCATCATGTATTTCACACATATTCTAGCTAATTAACACACAAGAGATTATGGTTCATACTTCTCATAATTAATCAGAAATTGTAGCACACCCTAGTGTGCTACTCATTGACACAGAATCCTTTCAATTGATGTACCGTCCATCAACACATAATTACATATCATTCACGTAAATGTATGAGTCAGAATACATAGCCCAGATTACTCAGCGGTCCCCATTGGGCTATGCAGCCCAATCGCATCCGTGTATCCATGGTTTCAGTTAAGCGGCCCAGTTCGTGTTCATGTATGATCCGATTTGTGAAAGTAGCCCGGTTCATGTAAGGCCCAAGTTACTGCCCCAATCATTCTTAATCCATTTAGTTTAACCATTTAACTAGTTTATAATTTAACAACATAAGAACCACCCCTTTATCCCGGTTAACATGCAAGCTTCTGGCGAAATACCCATATGACGAAACCTATGTTTCACCGAGCCAGGTATGACGAAAGACTACCCTCTTTCAGCACAATACATCCGACGAAACACCCAACTTTCGTCGACTACCCAGGTGACGAAACACCCAACTTTCGTCGAAGCCAATTATGACGAAACATCATTGATGTTTCGTCGGGTCAGTTAACAGATCTTTTGTCACAGAGTCATCAGTTACACACGAGTACAGCATAATCAAGGGATCAAACGATGGTTTCTTGCAAGTTCTGTAATCCTATCTACTTGATCATCATTGACTATACCAACGTAACAGTATCTTTAAATCATGCAATTCCTAATCAAACATCAATCATTGACATATACGAAACATAACAGTATCTCTAAATCATACAATTCCTAACCAAACATCCATCATTGACATATACAAAACATAATAGTATCATCGTTTAGCCTATAAATCATTGGTCCTACAATCAGATGTTCACCTATTATGAAATCAACTCATTACACGGTGACAGTTGCAGATTCACAATAGTTTAATGAAGTACAATCATATACGAAATCACAACCAAGCAAACACAGAATCATAACTGTGACAACCCAAACTTTTATGATTTGTATTACCTAATTCCACGATCTTTAAACTAGTACTATTACGTGTGTTCATTTTGTGATTCTAGTAAACATACTTGATTTTCTACTTGATTGGTTATGTGAGATTTGGTGTTGTTAAGTGGTTGCGGGATTGGTTAAGCTTAGCCGCATACCACCTTAGTTGCACACTAGAACCGCTGGAACCGGGCCACACCCTTGCGCTTGTTGCTTGTTCTCGGCCCAGTCTCCACAAGCCCAAACCGGAACCAGCCCATCTTTTCCTTTTGCATACGTGAATGAATATAGAAGGGGCACACACCTTGTTTTTCAAAACTAATGCAAACCCTAGACCCCTTTGAGTTTATGACGGCAGCAAGGTGGCTCGGAGAGCAACCCTCCACTCACTTCGATGCACTCTCTACAATCTTTTGGTTAGTATAGTTTCTTTTTAATTTTAATTAATTGTTTCTGATTATGTGCGAATTGGTGTGAATTGTAAAGTGTGATTTGCGATTATGATTATGTGAATTCGTATGATCTCGAGTAGTTATAAACCATGGTAGGAATTGTATGAATTATGATCAATAACTTATATGGATAAATGGGTTCTATCGATAATTGAACGACTAGATAATACTAAAGAAATGCATGCTAATGACTCAGTGATTTAGGGACGTGTACGTGATGATTGTAATCAGATTTGTTTGATCAAATCAATTTAGTAAATGGATGACATCGATGTAATAGATCCAAATTCTATTGGACCTCAAACAAAAGCTACTGACCACACAACTATTGCTTCAGTTTGATCGAGAATCACATGCTCACATGCAAACATTAAATGTTGAGTGGATCTATAATGAGTCATGTGATAATCTGATTCAAGACTCAGCCTTTTATTAATAAGCTTTGATTTAATGGCCGACAATAATAGAAGGATGGTTAGGGTTGCAGAGGTTCACGGCGGCGGTACACTAAACATGGACTTTTGTCAGAATGCCATTTTAACAGAATAATTTTTATAGCATGTATTGTGTGTGATGTCAATGATTGGTTGCATGACTTCGAATGGGGTGATGATGATCAATGGTTGTGATTGTTTGCCTTGTTTCGATAGTGGAATGTGGTGTAACAGTAGAATGATTAGGGCCACATGGGTTATGAAAAGTTGGTTGACTATAGGTAACTAGTTGACCACGATTGATAGAATTAATTTATTAATTTAGCACACTTGCATCGCACAATCATAAAACATATATTTGAACTACATGCTCCTGATCTTGTACGTAAATTGGAAACTGGTATGTTCGCACACATTAGGCTCAGTCACACACTCGGACATGAACCGCACAACTATCTGGGCCTGTGCACAGTTGGGTTTTAGGCATTGTTTGGTTGCACATTGGCCCTTGGGCCACGAATGGTTGATAGAACCGCACAACTGTTTGAATGTTTGTTATGTGACGCTAAATGTCTAAATGAAACTTGATATGGCATGAGAATTTACTATGTGAATATATTTGAATAATGGGGTTTTGTGGCACAAACAACAGATACCACATGCCTATTGATGAGTGTATTTCAAGAATGCAACTTGTGCTTATGTGAACAACGTATGTGATACAAATGAACACAAAACTGAACTATCTTGGTAACCATGTTAGGATTTGGTTGACAAACTGTGAATAACGTGACATAACATACCGAGCACTCTAAGGTGAGTTCACTGCTTTTTCTCAAGCATGCATCCCGGGGAGGGATATCGGGTAACGTTCCGGGGAGGAACGCGTGTTTATTGGGATGTTTGTTATTGTACTCAGTATCTATCTCGTAAGACCCCTTACATCTACCGACAGTTGCCGAGGAGGCAACGAGGTTATTAGTTGATAGCGCTATTAGGTTTGGCACCCTCACACCGTACCGGGGAGGACGGTCGTGAACTAATTTCCTTAAAGCATGACCAATGTTTTGATAGAGACATTGGGGTTGGGCAATCACATATCTTGTAGCTATTCGGTAACCAAGTAATAACAACATCAAAACAACGAAACATCAAATCAAATCATCGAAACTGTGAAACGCTTTAAACTGGTAACTGGTATCTAAACACGATAACAAAACTTTGAACTCACCAGCGTCGTCTGACACACTTGTCTGCATGCTTGCAGGTCTATTGGGTTATAACTTGTGGAACTTGCTGTCTGGAAGGCTGGAGTGGTCATGGGTCGAGATACATAGAATCTCCATACAAGCTTAATGGTTTATGTACACATGGTTTACGAAATACTTAACAAATGAGTTAAGCTTCCGCTGTATACGATGCATGATATGTAACGTTTGTAACACTTTAAGTTAATGAATGAAAGTTTTATTTAAACATATTTATGAGTTCAATGTGATTGGTGGCTTGGATCCTGGTACGTCACACGCCTCGCGGGGGTTTCCGCCTGTGGTATTTTGGGGGTGTGACAATAACACACCATTAACGAGAGGATACTAACCGTATGCCGAAGGAGTTAGGTTAATCGAGATGGAAAGAATGCCTTGAGGGTTTCTACTGCCGTCACACCAAGAATGAGGAGAAAGGACTCTCAGGGTTTTCCTCTAACCGTTATGACGTTTATAAAGGGTTAAACAAATGTTGGGCCGTGAAACGGATTGGGCCGAAAGTCCTTATTGACGAAAAACATGTGTTTCGTCGCAAGGGAATTGGCGAATCATTCAATCTTTCATCGAGGAGAGTTTGTGACGAAACTCTTATAAATTTTATAAATGAACCTTAATTAAATTATGTTTAATACTACATATTCAACAACCAATTAATACACACAAGACACACTAATTAGTCTCATACTAATCAGTCACATAACATGAATCAAATTGTAGGACATCATTACAAAATCAGTGATGTGCAAAGGGAAAGACCTTGAAATCTCAGGTTGTCACATAATCTCTCCGGCGAAAAACGGTTTCCGGTGACCGAAACACTTCCGGCGTACAACACCGGTGAAGAATCGGCAAACGCAACCGCAAATTTGGTGAAATCTAGAGAGAAAAATAGGAGTTTTAGAGAGAGAAATAAAACAGATCAAAGAGAGAAATAGAAACAGAGTGGTAATTTGTTGATCCTGAAGATCTGGAATTCCTACTTAATTTGTTGTTTGTGAAGAGGATATTAATTTGTTGTTCTTGAAGAGGATATTAATTTTGTTGATTGTATGTTGGAATTTTGCAGATCTAGAATTCGTATTAATTTGTTGAAGGTCTGGAAATTTAATTTGTGAAGAAAAGACGTTCTTGAATTTGGGTTTTGTTTTTTATTTGTTCTTGTTCATGAAGATCTGAAACTGAAATGTGGGTTTTGGTTAATGGGGTGATGATGATGGTTGAAGGTGGTCATGTTCTTGAAAATTTGGGTTTGAAGATGATGTATTCTTGAAGATGATGATTTGTGCTTGAAGATCTGGGTTAGAAGATGATAATGTGCAGATGATAGAAATTAGATTTAAGTTTTGTTTTTTTAAGGGAGGAGAAATTACAAAAAAGGGGAGAATGTTGGTGCGTGCGTCTGTCGACTTCGTCTTGTATCGAGTCTTGTAGTCGTTTAGATAGATCAGGGCACGTATTACGAGAAAAATGTCAAATATAGGATGAGTGACAAGTTCAAACGGAATTAGAAGTAGTAATTTCGTTTGAAACCACCATGACATGTTCAAACGAAATTAGCTAATTCTGTTTGAACGTAATTTCGTTTGAAGCAGTTTCAAACGGAATTAGATGCCTATATATAGGTGCTTGCTGATTTCGTTTGAGTAGATTCTTGTATGTTTGTTTCCGGAGCCGAAGTGCTGCCGAAGTGTCGTCTCGCTGTAAATCGTTGTCAAATCAATCAAATCGACAGTTAAAGTGTATATATTGCTGAATTGAACTCAATACGTCTGTTTCCGCCTTTCGTATTGAGCAAAAACTCTTCTGATCGACTCGTTCGGGTCTGAAAACGATCCTACAAGTGGTATCAGAGCTCAGGAGGAAGAGTTCTTACCAATTTAGCTGCAAATTTTGTTTTTCTGCACCTTCTTTTCAAAATTAACAACTTTTTACGGTCAAAATGTCCTAAATTTCTCACAGTATGTGCGCAACAGTGTTTAACAAATCCTTGAAAAAATTGGACCTTAATTCGATCTAAAACTGGTAAAATCTGTAATTTCGTTTAAAAACCAGCACGAGTATGATGACGTCAGCAGCTTTTCATACGGAATAAGTCTGTTGATTCCGTTTGAAACCGGTATTTCGCTTTTGAAGACATCAAAGAATAGATCCATTCATAAACACTAACTAGTTATTGGTTTAAATGGTAAGTTAGATTAAAAAACAAAAACCAAATAGTAGAAATCAGTATGAACATCACTTTTGAAGACATCAAAGAATAGATCCATTCATAAACATTATAATCAGGCAAACTTAAATAATCATCAACAACACAAAAAATACATATAAATGATCAAAAAAATATTGCGATTAAAGATTTAAAATACATAACAATCTAATCTTGATTATATACCTGCAGAATAAGTGGAATGATCTACAAAAAAAACAAAAAAAAAATAATGCAAATCAGCCGAAAGGGTTTTGAACAAAAAAACTATCCTAAACGATCAAACAAAATCACATACAGTGTATTTCTGTTAGATGGTGTAGTTTACCTTAGATTTGTAAAGGTTTCTTGGTTGAAGATTATGATCGGAGAAGTTAGATAGAAGAGAGATAAAGAGGTTGTCCGTGTTATGAATATTATGAACAATAATTCAATCAAAACTATATATATGATCCATATTAAAGTTGGGTTATTTGGGAAACCTGGAAATACCCACCCAAGCAATCCGGATCCCGCGTGGAATTTAGATTTTGGTTTTTGTTTTGTCAAAATTGGTTTGTTTACAAAGAAATTACATGAATTCCCTCCCAAAATCAACCTCCACTAAACCAATGGATGCCACATAATCAAAATGGCTCCACCATTCAAAGACAAATGGCCCAAATCATCACATTTATTAATATATATAGATTTTTATATCTTTATCATTACATTATTCTCTCTCATTCACTCACAACCACTTTCAATATATATTAAAAAATTATAGTGGGTGAATAGTGTCCCCCCAAATATACAGATGAACAGTAACATTTTCTCTCTCATCCACTCACAACCACTTTTTATACTTTTTATATTTTAAAAACCCCACACACAGATTTTGATTCCCAGGATGTGAATGCTCTTACAACCTATTTACCATCCACTTTTTATCCTTTTCATCAAGTTCTTTTACACCGAATTGAATTAATTGCACACGTATCAGGACTAGGTCAACGAACAATTTTAATTACACTACACCCCTTTTTTCTCGTTTTCATCTTCAACAACAGTCGGTTCAAACGTCGTTCCAGCCCCACAGGGGGCTGCTCCCTCTTCTCGAATAACAATTCTCAAAATCACTAAATTCTGATACCAATTGTTGGAAAAAAAAGGCCCTTGATCAAACATACAAATACGAAATTTAACAAATTGTTCGAATTTTTTATTATTTATCAATGAAAGCACATCAAATTACCAGAGCTGACCTTGAGAATTCGTGTACCATGTTTGAGCTTGAAAAAACGTTCCCTTAGGCCTTAACGAAATATATAATATAAACTAGTTTTTCATACATAAATTGCGTATTTGGCTCACTAAAGGTCTAAACCTAATGTCAATGGGTTAACAACTAATCTAAACCATAAGAATAGTCCTGTAAGTGGGTTATGTTGGTGTTTGTATGGGTATACACTGTTAAAAGACTTTTTTTACATATACATATCGGGTTTTTTTAGAATAACGTGCCCTTCGAAATATTGGACCCTAGACGGTGGTCCTCTGCCCACCCCAGGGTCGCCTCTGCAAATTACAATAGAGCTAACAATCTATTTATACTATTTCAATTCTAATCCTAACCCAACTCAAACTCTATTTAATTATAAAATAATTAACTAGATAAACTTATCTAATTCAAACAAACAATTATCCCTAATTAAAATATAAAAAAACTCAATAAATAATTTTTTCAAAAATTATCTATAACCCGTCTTTGATCTATGTGTCTTCAAATCAAGATTAACATCTTCAATAAGATGCATGTAGGTACCTACATACATGCATATATAATTACATCCACATATGTAGTTAGGCCGGAGGGTGTGGGGGCGCCACCCAGGCCAGATCAGCATCTATAGCGCCCCTAGGCGCTATACACCCATACCGAGCAAGTGAAGAGGGGGCGCCATAGGAGGGGGCTCCATCATGTTAACGAGCTTTTGTGGCGAAGAACGTGGAGGGATTGGTCAAGATAAGGGGAGCTATAGGCAGTAGGGGGCTTTATCCCACACCCTTCAAGTTAAAGGAGGGAGTTTTAAAACCCTTGTGTGAGGTGACCGTGAGGTGGCGGTGATAAAGCCCCTACCACACTCTCCAGCCTTATAACCGCCTTTTGTTTTTAATCATATTTTGAAGTCAAAATATAACTAAAACTAAACATATTGTTGGTGCAGTTGTCTGTCGACTTCATCTTTGTTCGAGTCTCAGATTGTGAAAGAGCCCGAAGACCGGTAAAGACTGAAGAATGAGAAGACTCGTTACTTCAGACTCGTCAACATTCGAGGGGGAGTCTGTTAGTGCATACATCTGTCGACTTCGTCTTGTATCGAGTGTAATAGAATAGATGAAACAAGTCACACAGTTCGAGATTAACAGGATACAGAGATGTGTTTGTCATTACACACGTGCATAAAAGTAAGACATATCTACATTCCACTCTTCTTCAGACCCTACCAGTAATTTCACCACGAGTGAGATTTTATTAGGCGTGTTATTGTGTACTTGTGTTATTATGTTTGTATATGTGTAGATACCTACATATGTGTAGGATCGTTTTAGCGACCTGACGAGTCGATCAGAAGAGTTCTCGATCTAATCAAAGGCGGAATTCAGAGATTAGATCTTGTTTCAGCTTGATATTCACTATTAATTGTCTCTTGTTTTGATTAGAACACGTTTACAAGGCTGGAGACACTTCGGCAGAGCTTCGCTACCGGAATCCAAGAGTTACAAATGAAAATTACAAGTCATCTATTTATACTATTTCCAGTTCGTTTGAACAAGCATCTCCATGCATAAAAACCATTAGACCATGTGTAGTGGTATAACATGTGAAAGAATGTGATAGCCTTTTTTTCGCCACGTGTCCTCCACGTTATCTTAATCCCTCCTCATTAGTTACGTAATTATTACACGATTATTCATTATTATTACATTTTTTATTTTATTAAACTATTTTAACAATATACAGAAAATCCAAAAATCAAATCAAATAGAATTTTTTTTGTTAACTAAATCAAATATAAACCTTAAGAAAAACTAAACCAAATAGGGTTAGTTACGTTTTTCATCCATGTTGGTTTGAAAATAACCATTACATTGCATTAGTTTAAAAAATGCTAAACAATCCATGTACTTTCTCTTTTGTGACAATTAAAGGCCACCCTCGCTAACGTCATCCAGTTATTTTGTTAGTTTATTTGAAATGGCCATAATACCCCTATTATTATAATTAAAATAAATAAAGAGTTAGTTACGTTTTTCATCCATGTGGTTTGTTGAAATTAATCATTACCATCCATTAGTTTAATTGCCAAAACAGTACCAGTATCCTTCACTTTACTTTTCACTCTCACTGTTTCTTTAGATCATGCCAAAACATCACATGTTTCGGCTCCACAACTATGTTCCGAAGTACTCAGTAATGTAATTGTTTTTTTAATTTTCAGGAATGTAATTTTTTTTAAATTCTTAGGAATATAATTTTTTTTATTTTTAGGAATGTATTTTTTTTTCATTTTTAACGACATTGTGGATGGGGCTTGAGATTTCTCACCGGCGTTAATGATAAATGAGCGTTGACGTGGCGTGCTGTTATTGGACTTGGCTACTAGCCGTTGGACCCCAACAACATTATTTAAAAAAAAAGATTTTTTATTAAAAAAAATAATTCACTCCATCTATATAAAAAACTCAACATTTTCACCATTTTCACCTCACTCTCTTCTACACAACTCCTTCTCAACCTTCATTTTTATAAAAGTAATACATCCACACAACCGCAACTTTGATCCGAACAACCCCGACGGTTTCGGCGATCTACCGAACACCACTTCGTCTTAAGGATCTCAACCGAACCAACAACGTTTTACCGATCTGAGCATATTAGCGTACAATCAACTTCTAGCGAACCTACCTTTTATGTTTCCACAATAACCGCTCATTCCTCTATCCCAAACTCCACCTACACCCGAATTCGTACCGGAAACTCAACCTACACCGGAAACTCAACTTACACCACCTGAATCCTCTACGCGAAAAAAAAAACGAAACCATAAAAAGAAAACCGAGGCCGAAAAGGAAAAAAACTGTCAGAAACTCAAGATTTAACAGGAAATATGTAATATTATAACAAATAATCTGTCAATCGGTACAAAAGATTCAGTTGAAACAAATGATTGACAGAACAGAACACAAGATTCTTATCAATGAGATGATCCTAACACCAAGAATCTATAGATCTCTCAAAATACATAAGAGATCAGAAAGAAAGATAAAGAAGCTGATGTGTGGTGTAAAGAATGATCGAGACTGTTCTATCTACTATCGCATACACAGAAGGCATATATAAGCCCAGACTGCAACCGCCCTTTTAACTCCAGCCCAATGCCAGCTAATTTCCAGCCCAAAATGCAGCAACGGTCAACTTAAAAGCTTAGCCCAAATCTCGCATAAAAGGAAACAAGTAACAAGAAAATAATGAATAAGAATCGATAATAAAGGAAATAAATAAAGTATTAAAACTGAAAATTCACTAATATCTTTAACACCCCCCCCCCCCCTCAGTTTTAATACCAAAAGGATTAGATCAACCTAAAGACTTACACATTTTGTTATGATCGGCTGGAAGTAATCCTTTCGTGAAAATATCAGCCAATTGATCACCAGAGCTAACACCAACAGTTTTAATTAACCCTGAAGCTATCTTTTCTCTAAGAAAGAAAAGATCAATCTCAAAGTGTTTGGTTTTATCATGGAACACAGGATTTGCCGCGATAGATAAAGCAGCACTGCTATCGCATTTTAACATAACAGGTAAATCAATTTTAACTTGTAACTCTTGCAACACATTGATCAACCACATAATCTCACAAAGTGCAGCACACATAGATCTGTATTCTGCTTCAGGAGATGATCTAGATACCACACTCTGTTTTTTACTTTTCCAAGAAATTAAAGAATTTCCCAGAAAGATGCCAAAACCAGTGACAGATTTTCTACTATCAACACACTTTGCCCAATCTGAATCTGTAAAGGCAGATAATTCAAAATTTTCACTCTTTTTAAACATAAGACCAGCACCAGGAGCATTCTTCAAATACCTTAGTAACTTAAAAGCAATTTGAGAATGAGCGGCAGTGGGCTTATGCATATATTGAGAAAGATAATGAACAGTGTATGCTATATCAGGTCTTGTATGGGATAGATAAATCAACTTTCCAACAAGTTTCTGATATTTGCATATTTCGACAAAATTTGAAGCTTCCTTTTTGTACAAGTTTGAAACAGAATAGTTTGGCTCAATAGGGCAACTCACAGGCTTACAGCCACTCAGGCCAAATTCATTTAGAAGATCCATACAATACTTCCTTTGAGACAAAACAATACCTTCATCAGTTCTTATAACTTCTATTCCCAAAAAGAACTTTAACTGACCCAAGTCTTTGATTAAAAATTCTGATTTTAAAAATGTTTTGACATTGTTGATTTCTTTTTCATTGTTCCCTGTCACAATTATATCATCTACGTAAACAAGGAGAACAAAAAACACACCATCATTATTTTTTATAAACATAGAATAGTCACATTTAAATTGAACAAAACCAATATTAAGCAAAACATTAACAAGCCTCTCATTCCACATCTGAGGGGCTTGTTTCAAACCGTACAAAGACTTGTTAAGTTTTCAAACTATTTAATGTTATCACCAGTTTTCAAACCATCAGATAAATCCATAAATACTTCTTCTTTCAAATTTCCATATAAAAAAGCATTATTGATATCTAATTGAAATAAAGGCCAGTTATACTGAACGGACAAACTAATAACACATCTTATAGTAACCATTTTTACGACTGGCGAGAAGGTTTCATCAAAGTCTATTCCTTCTCTTTGATTGAAACCTTTGGCAATAAGTCTTGCCTTATACCTTTCAATTTCACCCGTAGACCTATATTTTACTCTATATACCCATTTACAACCTATAGGTCTTCTTCCTTTCGGAAGATCAACAATGGTCCAAGTGTTATTCCTATGAAGGGCACTAACCTCTTCATTCATAGCATTTATCTAGTTAATGTCCTTAACAGCTTCAGCATAAGAAGTAGGCTCAACAATTTTGTTCACATTAGAGGCAAAACAGACACTTTCTGATGGCAAATTAGCATAATTGACAACCCTATCATATCCATACTTAACTCTACCTTCAACGACATAATCATCGAAGTGTTTAGGAACTGAAACGGATCTAGTAGACTTCCTAGTTGTAACATGAATACCCTCAGAAAGGTTTGATTCATCATTACTACTCGACTCAGCCCTCACAGAACTGGTTTCAGAGCCATTCAACTGTTGATCACTAGCCATGCCACTAGAATTTGATGGCTGCTGAGTGTCAAAAGAAGATGATTCAACAGGACTACTGTGTTGAAGAGTCACAGTAGTTGAATCATTATGTACCTCCTCTTCATCATCGGGATTTGTTTCACTTAAAAAAACAAAGTTGTCAAAAAAATTTAAATGGTTTAAAGACTTATTATTATCTAGATCATTTTGTAAAGCCAAGTTAGCCTTATAAGGAAAAACATCTTCATAAAAGCTAACATCTCTTGAAAAAATAAACTTTCTTTGATCTAGACTCCAAACTTTATAGCCCTTTTTGTAGTTAGAATAACCCATAAAAACACATTTTTCAGCCATTTCTTCAAGTTTATCATTATTAGTTAAAACAGTAAAGAAGCAGAGACAACCAAAGATTTTCAAGTGACTAAGAGAAGGTTTGAAACCAAAAAGTAATTCATAAGGAGATTTGCCATTTAACACAGAAGATGGTGTCCTGTTAATTAAATATGAAGCAGTAAGAATGCATTCAGACCAAAATCTTAAAGGAATACCAGACTGAAACAGTAATGCTCTTGCAATGTTCAATAAATGCCTATGTTTCCTTTCAACAATTCCATTTTGTTGAGGGGTGTAAGTACATGATGTTTGGTGTATTATTCCATGAGTTTTAACAAAATTTGACATTTGTGAATTAATAAACTCTGTTCCATTATCAGTTCTAAGGATTTTAATTTTAACCTCAAACTGTGTTTCAATCAAATTATAAAATTTTTGAACATTTTCAAGCACTTCAAACTTGGACTTCATTAAATAAATCCACACAGCCCTAGAATAATCATCAACAACGGTAAGGAAGTATTTATACCCTTCTATACTAGACACCTTATACGGCCCTCAAACATCTAGATGAATTAAATCACCAACCTTTTTTGATTTGTGTTCACTTAAAGGGAAAGGGATTCTATGTTGTTTGGCTTTATGACAAACATCACAAGGATCGGTATTACTACAAGATATGAGATTTAGAACACTTAAAACTTGATCAGAAGGATGTCCAAGTCTAGAGTGCCAGAGTTTTACTGTTTCAGCTTGATTAAAGCAAACAATAACATAATTGAAAAAATTACCACATAAATACAACCCATCAGTTTGTTTACCAGTCACTAGGGTTTTCTTTAAGCAAGAATCCTGAATATAACAAGTATTTTCATCAAAAACAACTTTACGATTATTATCCTTAGCCAACTTGTGCATAGAAATTAAATTGACACAATACTCAGGAACAACAAAGACATCTTTGAGAATAACTGAATTAGACAACTTATAACAACCTATTTTGGTGACTTTAGCATCAGTTCCATTTGGATGTTTAACAGAAATATTGTACTCAGACACATCAACCAAATTAAACATGTTGTCACTAGACATAATCATATGTTGATTTGCACCAGAATCAATTATCCAACTCATATTGTTATTAGACCAGACTTTACTATTAAAACAGTACATTTTCTTATGCCAGCCTAAGGAAGAGAAAACATTATAACTAATTCCTCCTACATTTGTCTTTGAAGTATCTTCCATCTTTTTCTCATTAAGCAATCCTACCAGTTTAGAAAATTGTTCAGAAGTAAGAGAGTTCAAAGAATTATCAGCAGATGCAGAATTAGCAGACTTATCATTCACAGAATTGTTTGACACTCCAGATTTGGACCATTGATTATTGTTCTTAGGTCTATAATTTGGAGGGTATCCATGTAGCTCAAAACATTTATCAACCGTATGACCAACTTTGTTACAATGAGAACACTTTAGATTAGGATTTGGTCCTTTATTGAACTTATTTTTATTTTCATTAAACTGATTTGCCTTAGAAACAAAACCAACATTAGGAGTTTTTGAAGCACTATTAGACTACCTATGTGACTCTTCTCTTGAAATGATTGAAAAAGCAGTTTTCACAGTAGGCAAAGGATCTCTGGTTAACAAGTTGGTCCTAACAGGTTGATAAACCTCATCTAAACCCATTAGAAATTGCATAAGTTTTATTAAGTGTCTGAATTCATTATACTTAGTAGCAGCATTGCATGTACAGGAAGGTAATTGAAGCATGGCATAAAATTGTTTCCACATGGTGTTAATCCTATGATAATAATCAGAAACACTAGATCCATTTTGATTCACAGAATTAATCTTTTGATATAAACCAAAAACCACAGAACCATCAACTTTATCATACGTTTCTTTTAAATCATTCCATACTTCAGAAGCAAGTTGTGAATAAACTTGACCAACATACAATTCATCGGAAATAGAATTTAGAATCCAAGTCAACACAATGGAATTACATCTATCCCACTGTTTACCTAGAACATCATCAGTTTTTTACTTTAGACAAGTACCATCAACGAATCCTAATTTATTTTTAGCCATTAAAGCACGTTTCATAGCATTTGACCAAACTATGTAATTCTCAGTTCCCTTTAATTTGATATTAACAATAGTAAGACCACTAGAATCACTAGCATGCAGGTACAGAGGATCACTAGCATCCAACTTGCTTATCAAAGTAACAGAAGATTCAGTCTTATCACCCATATTGAACAATAAAATCTAATAGTAAAAAAACAAGGCAGCAAACAAACAGTAGTCACAAACCCAAAACAAGAGCCAAACACGAACAAAAAAACAAGGGCGAAACCACACCAGTGTTCCAGATCGTTGGTTCGTCACTCAAAAGGTGCCAACGCAGGTCTTAGTGTAGAAGCCAACTACCTTACCACACAAAAAAAAAGGACAGATCTCACTGAGGGTTTTTCCCAAGTTAGGGTTCTCCTAAAAATAAAACTCACAGTTGTAACCTTCACTTAGGGTTACAAACTGTGAGGCAAAGAAGATAGTGAAACGCTCCAAATAATGATCAGCGCCTCCCTTGATCCGGATCTACGCCTCAAACAACAGAAAACCCTATATCTGACTCAGATCTGGAAACCCCAAACCAAGAGCTCAACACAAACTGATTAACAAGGATTGTTAATCGATCTTCAACAACAGCGGAAAAGTACCAGGCACAATGATTCAACCTTTGAGCTCTGATGCCATGTCAGAAACTCAAGATTTAACAGGAAATATGTAATATTATAACAAATAATATGTCAATCGGTACAAAAGATTCAGTTGAAACAAATGATTGACTGAACAGAACACAAGATTCTTATCAACGAGATGATCCTAACACCAAGAAGCTGTAGATCTCTCGAAATACATAAGAGATCAGAAAGAAAGATAAAGAAGCTGATGTGTGGTGTAAAGAATGATCGAGATTGTTCTATATACTATCGCATACACATAAGGCATATATAAGCCCAGGCTGCAACCGCCCTTTTAACTCCAGCCCAATGCCAGCTAATTTCCAGCCCAAAATGCAGCAACGGTTAACTTAAAAGCTTAGCCCAAATCTCGCATAAAAGGAAACAAGTAACAAGAAAATAATGAATAAGAATCGATAATAAAGGAAATAAATAAAGTATTAAAACTGAAAATTCGTTAATATCTTTAACAAAAACAAAAAAAGGATCGTCACGTACATCCGTGGACAAGCGAATAAGAGTTGGTGTTGACGAAAGCTTAGCTTCCGATTTTGGACAATTCGGTTATAGGTATATTTTTATTATATTTATTGTAAAAAAATGAGTTAATTGCCATTTTCGTCTGTGTGGTTTCGTGGAAAATATCACTTCAGTAAAAAAAAAAAATTTGCGCCAGTTCCGTCCTCAACATTTTTGAAACGTGTCATTTCAGTCCAAAAAGATAACGCCTTGCGCCAGTTTCGTCCTCAACATTTTTGAAACGTGTCATTTCAGTCCAAAAAGATAACGCGCAGTTAAAAACGTTGATGACGGAACTGGCGCAAGGCGTTATCTTTTTGGACTGAAATGTCACGTTTCAAAAATGTTGAGGACGGAACTGACGCAATTTTTTTTTTGGATTGAAATGATATTCCACCAAATCACAGGGACGAAAATGGCAGTTAACTCTAAAAAAATACATTTTGTAACTATAATATATTTTTTAATAGGTTTATTTTTTTATAGGTATCAACCAACATAGTGACGATTTTGAAACCGAATTAACAACCTTTATCATAAAACTTTGGGACAAAATTTCTATCGGAAAAATGATAGTCTATCGTCTAAGCTTGCGTGAAATAAACATTGCCATGACCGCTTCAACGACAACTACAACAATTTAAAGAACAACCCAAAAAGTGACGAAACGGACACCAATTTGTTGATGCATGCGATGTCCTTGTATTCGGAAGGGAAAAAAGGGCCACCTTTAAATTTATTCATTGTTGGCGCATTGCGAAAAACTGGCCAAAATGGGCACGAGTACCTTTAGTGGGATGTTCGTACCTACTTTGAGATCAACTTAAGCGACGATGATTTTGAATCCGAACGGCCACCGGGAAGAGATAAGTCAAAAAAGCGGGCTCAAAAATCATCAACTACGAGTAATGAAAAACCCCCCACTTTGGTCGGCATCCAAGAAGAAATCCACGTGTTCAACAACATCCAACAAGAAAGAAACACTAAAAAAATAAAGGCTTTTAGCCTTTACGAAGAAAAGCAAAAGGATTTGAAAATACTAGCTATGAAGATCGATCACCTTGAAGGCGAAAAGCGAGAAACGTACATGAAACTTAAAAAAGAAATCGTGGATAAATATCGTAGCTAGTTTCGATTATTTTAGATTATGTTTTTATGTTTCGTTTTTTAAGTTTAAATTATGTAATCGGTTTTTTTAGTAATTTAATCTATTTTTTATTTAAATTTTGTAGGTGTTTTTATTATTGATAATTATTATATTAGCAATAATGCTATTTTTATAAAAATTATTAGATAATATATAATTACTAAATAAAAATAATAATAAAAAATATGTGTTACGTGTCGAATAACGCCCCTCTTCCACACTCCTTCCTACACCCCATTTTTTTTCACCACACCACTATTATAACGCGCGCTGATGTGGTGTTCACATGTCGAATAACACTTATTCTTCAAGACTCTCGACACCGTCACCGTCACCGTCACCGTCACCGTCACCGTCACCGTCTGGTCTAACAAGTTTTAATTCTGTCATAAACAAGGACTGATACGTCATTCATAAAAGTACAAGGACCCCATCTACAAGTGAAAAGATTTTAAAAAACCAAAACCCCAAACTAAAAAAAGAAAACATTTGCAGCCATGGGAGACACTGAAGAATCAAAGCTTCAACTTCTTCTTGAATGGTTAAAGGTAACGCATAAACACCCTTTTTTTCCCCACCTCTTCTCTCCATTATTGCGTATTATTAACCTCTGATTCGAATTCCTGTGAAAACCCCAGTTAAATGGAGTGGAATTACGCGGTTGTGACATCAAATACAACAATTCAAACAAAGGGTTTGGTGTATATTCATCTAATGCTGCCACTGATGGTAATTTCTACCTTTATTCTTTATTTTCTTATTTATGTTGTTGCCAATTTTATGTGATCTAAGAACAACTGAAATTAAACAAAGTTCATTTTTTTTTGTTTTATATAAGATGGTGACATGTCATAGTTACAAGAGTGATCTTGTCAATTTTGATAATTAGGGTTAAAAAGTTTAGATCTTTAGGAGTTGATGGGACAAAATATGAATTTTTGATGTTAAATGTGGGTTATTATTTATTAAAAAATCTATTTAGGGATTAATGGTTATTTATTTTGATATATTTGTAGGGGTTTTATTGGTGGTTCCTCTTAATTTGGCTATAACTCCAATGAGGGTATTGCAAGATCCTATTTTGGGACCTGTTTGCTCAGCAATGTTTGAGGAAGGAGAAGTGGATGACAGATTTTTGATAATCTTGTTTCTGACGTTCGAGTCTATACGAAAAAATTCTTCGTGGAAACCGTATGTAACTAAACTTTGATTTATGCTGCATATGTACATCATAAATATACATATTTATATGTGTGGGCGCTCGGGGGGCAAAAGTGAAAGTGCACCAATTTTAACGTTATTTTACTAATTTCGTGAAAATAACGTTAAAAGAGGGGGATGGTTAATCATGCATCATGTGGTGACGCTGATAGCCGAAAGACAAGGGGGTACATGCACTAATCGACAGTTGTCTCAATTGTTGAGTGTTATGTGCCTTATGTCCAAGGCTTGATGCAAAACTACTATCGAGCCGGGGGGTCTCACTAGAAGCGGCCTCTCTATTCCTACGGGGTAGAGGTAAGACTGTCTACATCTTACCCTCCTCAGACCCTACCTTAGCTTTGCTATTGATGGGATTTACATATATATATATATATATATATATATACAGATATACTTCTTTTTATGTATTGCAATGATTTTGAATAAATTAGGTACCTTGATATGCTTCCAACAACTTTCGGAAATCCACTTTGGTTCTCTGAAGACGAGCTGTCGGAGCTAAGTGGGACTACTTTGTTTAAGGCAACCGAATTGCAGGTGTTATTTTATTTCTACTAAAAATGAGGAATAAAGTTTGTTTTTTTCCTTAGGAGTTGTTAACGTGTGTATGCTACAGAAAAAGAGTTTGCAGTCCTTGTACGATGATAAAGTGAAAGAGCTTGTGAAGAAGCTTTTGATTCTTGATGGTGACTTAGAAAGGTGTACATCATATTTTGGTCCTCGATAACTTTAATTTTTGTTGTTGTTAACTAATCTCGTGAACTATTAACGGTGATGTTATAAGTTTAATAATGACAACTTCATGTCTTTTCTGTTTTGTAGCGAACTATGCTTCAATGACTTTCTTTGGTATTCATCTTTCTCTGAAAGTTATATCCTAATTTCTGTGATTCCCCGATTATTTTCTTCTTTTTTTGCATTAGCATTTTTACTCTTGAAATTGCGATTCCGGGTTATTTTTATAGGGCGAATTCGATATTTTGGACTCGTGCTTTGAGTATCCCTCTTCCTCGTTCTTTTGTATTTCCCCAAATTCAAGAAGAAGAACATAATCATGCATCCAGTACAGAGTTAGCTAATGGTGATAATGACAAAAGTGAGGTTTTATTAAATTATTATGATTTTGATGATGAGAAAAATGTGATTATTTTATTATTCAAGTCAATGAAATATTTCTTTATTCATTTCAGAATTGGAGGTCAATACGTCTTCCATACAAGAAGAGACTGTTTGGGTCGAGGGTCTTGTTCCTGGCATTGATTTTTGCAACCATGGTAATCCAATTTATTTGTTGTTTGATTTTTTAAAGTAAATATGTGAGTTGTTATTTGGAATATTGGATATGGGAATTGGTTAATGTATGTTTGAGCCTTGAGAATTGAGATAAACAGGATTTGGTTATGTATGTATTTGTATTGGTCATTGATTAATGATTAGTTCTATGTCTTTTTTTTGTACTTTGTAATATTAAAAAACAACTTATTTAGGTTATGCACGCGCATACTGGGTAGGGATAAAGGTTGTAGATCTAAGAAGTGAGTAATTGGGTCAAAGTCAACAGTATAAGTCAAATATTTTGTCTTGCAGATTTGAAGGCTGCAGCAACATGGGAAGTTGATGGAACGGGATCAGCAACCGGCGTTCCTTTGTCCATGTATCTTCTTTCTGGTAATTAATTATCCCTAATTTGGTATCTTTTTACTTCTTATTCGATGAAAACTGTGATGTTTGGCTATTTTTATACTTCTTTCTGGTAATTAATTATCCCTAATTTGGTATCTTTATACTTCTTGACGTAACAACATGGTTTACATATAATCTTTGGCTATTTTTGTGTATTGAGGGAAGTATTTGGTTCTATTATTTTGAATTATTGATTTGACTGTTTTACCCTTTGTAATAAATTAGTTGAAGAAGCTTGTCTTAAAACTGGGGAAGAGATATCAATCAGCTACGGTAACAAAGGAAATGAGGTACAATTATTCTCATCACCATGATTTGTACATTTTTTTTTCTTTTTACCGTACTAATTGCGATATATTATAATTGCAGGAACTTCTATACCTATATGGATTTGTCACTGATAATAACCCAAATGATTATATTATGGTAATCGTTTCTTGTACACCATCACTGAACTGAATGTTTAAATTCATTTATTGACCTTTTTATGGTTAGTTTCTTGGGGGTAATATGGTCATCTTACCATGTTTATTTCTTCACAGGTACACTATCCAGCCGAAGCTATCAAAGACGCACCGTTTTCACAAACCAAACTACAACTTCTAGAAGCACAAGTCGGTACCATTACACCATTGCGAATTTCAATCATTAAAAATTCTTGATCATTAGCTCATTACAATTTTCAAGGCCAGTTGACTAACAGGCAAACAACGATTGTAACGGTTTAACTTATGATCAAATCTACAGAAAGCTGAAATGAGGTGCCTTTTATCAAAAAAATCGCTTGATCATGGGTTCTTTTCAAATGAAAAAGAAACCAGAGATGAAGTCAAAGAGACTGAAGTTGTTAACTATAGTTGGAGCGGTCAACGCAAGACACCGTCTTACCTAAACAGCCTCGTTTTTCCCGAAGAATTCTTAACGTGCTTGAGGACTATTGCCATGAGTGAAGATGAGATATTTCGGGTTTCATCTTTGCTTGAAGAGGTGCACTCCTATTCCTGCTCTAATTCTTGCATTATCGTTGCTCTCAATGTTAAGAAAACATTAAACTTACCAACATTTTGAGTAAAATGCCATTTTCGTCCCTGAGGTTTGGCTAGTTTTGCGATTTCGTTCAAAGGTTTGTTTTTCCGCATCTGGATCCAAAAGGTTTTAAATCTTGCCATTTTCATCCGGCTCGTTAACTTCATCCATTTTTCTCCGTTAAGTCAGGGGTATTTCCGTCTTTTTGTTAACTTAAACGGCAATGTGGAAAAACAAACCTTTGGACGAAAGTCGCAAAGCTGGCCAAACCTCAGCGACGAAAATGGCATTTTACTCAAAAAAAAAAAAATTATCTAAGGTAACCTTGTGAAAATAATGGTGTAGCAGTTGATGTGTCAGTAACTTTGATTATGTTTGTGGCATATGAGTAACCTACATTTTTGCGTATAAAAGCTTGTTGATTCGGAAGGGGACAGACAACCATCGGATATAGAAGTACGTGCAGCTGTATGGGAAGCTTGTGGGGATGCGGGCGCCCTACAATTGCTCGTTGATCTTCTAAATACACGGTTGGCCTACGTTTTAGTTTCTTACCCTTAGAAAAATCAAAATTGACTTGTGGTTTCGTGAAATTTGAAGGATGATGGATCTTGAAGAGGGGTCAGGAACGGAAGATTCTGACACCGAGTTACTTGAGAAGGCCGTCTGCTACAAAAACAAAACGCCAGAAGATGGCAAAAGGTACGCAAGAAAGTCAAATTTTGACTTTTAAAGTTTTATTTCACAATTGACAAGTATTATTTATATTTTCTGAGATACAAGAAACTAAATAAAATGTTGGTTAAAATTGAATTTTAAAGGACCAGGTTTGAACCTTGAATAATCATATAATGGATTCTTATTTTGGGTGGGTGAGCAGTGACTATTTTGCTTATATAGATTATTATTTTGTCACAATGTTTTAAATACCGGTTCATACTGGCCGATAATACCGGTAATATGGGCCGTCGACCTCGAGCCCAGTACGATAAGGACCGGTTAAACTAGCAAACGGTAAATGTTATGTGCATTCTTATTTTGGGTGGGTAAGCATTGACTACTTTGCTTATATAGATTATTATTTTGTCACAATGTTTAAATACCGCTTCATACTGGTCGATAATACCGGTAATATGGGCCACCAACCTCGAGCCCGGTACGATAAGGACCGGTTAAACTAGCAAACGGTAAATGTTATGTGCCGGTGGTAAATCCGATATTACCGGTTCAAACCGTTGTGCCGGTTTTGTTAATCTACAAGTTTGATTTTTAAATTTGTAATAATTTGTAATAAAATTCCGATAATTCCAAGATTTACCTTCCATACCTTGGTAAAAAAAAACTGAAAAAAGACCTAGAGATCATTGATCGCTTGCCGCAAACAGTTCCAGGCTTCCCATCCAGGCTACTTGTCCATTCCATTGTTGCATTCAAAGTTCAAATCGAGTACTTGTGGAGTGTTTTTTGGATTATTTTTTTTATTATAGTTATGGAATCATGTACTTTTAGATGATTTTTTAAGTTGAAGTTGTATTATTATGGAATTATAGGGTTAACTAGTCAACCTGGTATAACCGCCTGGTACAAGCCAGTACTCCCGATTAAACCATTTCTAAGCCCTATCCGGTACAGTTTAAAATCCGGTTTGTAAAACAATGATTTTGTCTGGCTTTTTGCAAATTTTCTAATTATTTAGAAGTAGAAACAAAGTCAAAAGTGTTTTTCTAGGCAGGTCAGCAATAGCTATCAATATTTAACTAAATTTAATACATTGTTTAAGGCAGATGTAATTTGAGTTACATGAAAGGGCATCTATGATATTTAGCTACATATTGAGAATATTGCTGACCTGCCTAGAAAAAACACTTTTGACTTTATGATATTTGCATAAATGTTAGGTTAAATATTTAGCTAAATATTTTCATGATGATAAAGTCAAACATGATGTTAGGTTGTTCAAAAAGGCCTTTTTCTCCCTATCTATCTAACACTAATATTTTCTTCTCTTTTTATAAAATTATCTGATTGAAGCAATGGCACCAATGAAGCATCTAAGAATGAAGAAATTAGTCGAAACAAATATGCAAGCATAGTGTACAGGCGAGGTCAAAAGCAACTCACCCGACAATTCCTCAAAGAAGCAGAACACGCGTTACAGTTAGCTTTGAGTGAAAGCAATTAAAACATACCGTTTTAACGACTTTCAACTCCATTTTTTACTAGACATTAGTAATTTAGTATCTTAAGTATATTGTTTTGTGTTAAACTTCTGGGATTTGCAATGCTGATGCGAACTTGTACTCAGATGCAGCAAGTATAGTACATGTTGCTATTGGCTGGATGTTGGTTATTTTAAAGCCCAGATGGGAAGTTATATATGATTAAGATATACTGGCTTGGATTTTGAAGCTTGTATATTTAAACCCTTGTTTTTTTTTTTTTGTTTGTTTGTTAAGTATAGAAACCTTAAACTAACTCATTTTCTGCCTGTAGCTTGTTTTACCATTTTTAATAAATAAGCTAGTGGGTTACCACCCGCGTTTCGCAGCGGGTTTGAAATGTAGATAAAAATAAGGAGTTAATAGCCAAAATGGTCCCTGAGGTTTGCTCACTTTTGCCACTTTAGTCCAAAACCCAAATTTGTTACATCTGGGTCCCCGAGGTTTGCATTTTGTTGCCATTTTGGTCCAAAAATGAAATCTGGTCAGATTTCTCAAAAAAAACCTCAAGTTTTGTCCTTTTGCACAGGGGTAAAATGGTCATTTTGCACACCACCCCCACTACCCACCCCCACCCCCACCCCTTTTCTTCTTTTTCCCCTTCTGCCTTCACATTAAACCTAGCACCGATTCACTCCCTTCTCTCTCTCTCTGCTCACCGATCACCGGAGCCGGCGGCGCCGATACACCCACACACCCCACCCCGCCTGCATCCTCTCTAAAATACACACACCTGGCCGCACCCCCATCTCGATCTCTCTCGTTTTAATAGGTGTTGTGGTTGTTGTTAATGATATTGATGATAGTGATGGCGGCGTTGGAGGTGTTTGGGTTACGAAGATGATGATTACAGTAGTGGAGGTGTTTGGTTGGGTGCGGTAGCGGTGGCGGCGGCGGTGGAGGTGTTTGGTTGGGTGCGGTAGCGGCGGCGGTAGTGGAGGTGTTTCCATCACCATCACTGATCGTAAACATCAGTTTCTCCACCTTGAAACCCCAATGCCGCCACCATTCATCATCATCTTCGCCGTAAACATCAGTTTGTTCAGGTGTTTGGTTGGGTGCGGTTGTGGCTGCAAAAATTGAACCACGTCTCCTTGTGCGATCCTTCAGGTGGTTACTTTGGTTTGATTTGTTTAGAGATTCCTTCAGGTGGTTTGATTTGTTTAGAGATTACTTCAGGTGGTTTGATTTGTTTGTGAATTTGTGTTGCTTTGATTGAGTTATTTTTTATTTGATTTTGACCTAGATAGATGTCTGTATGAAGAAGAAGAAATGGGCAGGGGAAATGGGGAATGAGATAGAGGGTGAGGATGATGGTGGTGGTTGAATGTGACGGTGGATGATGGTGGTGGTTGAATGTGACGGTGGAGCCATGGCGGTTATTCCTCCTTGTTCCCAATGTAAAACAGATCTGAGCCTCGTTTCTTTTTACAAACCGTGGTGGTGGCGGTGGTGGCGGTGGTGGCGGCAGAGAGGAGTAGAGGGAGAGAGAGAGAGGTGGTTGTAGGTTTATTATTTTTAATTAATAATTAGTTATAATAAAATGAAAATGACCATTTTACCCCTGTGCAAAAGGACAAAACTTGAGGTTTTTTTTTAGAAATCTGACCATATTTTATTTTTGGACCAAAATGGCAACAAAATGCAAACCTCGGGGACCCAGATGTAACAAATTTGGGTTTTGGACTAAAGTGGCAAAAGTGAGCAAACCTCAGGGACCATTTTGGCTATTAACTCTAAAAATAAGCAAATCGATAGGGTCAGTTTACGTGAAGATAAAAAGAAATCACGTCGCGACAGTTTTCAAAAATCGTAGAAAAGTTATTTGTTAAGTTCGTTACGGTATCGACACTGGTTATAACAATAAAAACGAACATATGTGGCGAGTTCGGAATAATTAAAATAACGTACTAACGACGATACATACAAAAAATTTAGAAAAAATATTTAGTTGCAAGAAAAACTAAAAAGAAACGAAAGAAAACAAGTAAAAGGTAAAAACTAAAAAAACAAGTAAAAGGTAAAAACTAAAAGTTCACGGTCTAAATAGTAATTACAGTAGAATATAGAAAAGTAAAATTTTGGGGTCTAAATATAGCAATTATAATATAAGGGTAAATAATAATAAAAAAACTTTATTGAATTTGAGAGGTTAAATATGTCATTGTAGAGGATTGATGTAAACAAAATAGCCTTTCAAAATAATAATAACTAGGGGTGTTCACGATCTGGTTTTGACGCTTTTTTGGTCAAGCCGTTTGTAACGATTTTTTAATATTAAAAACCAATATCGATATTTTATAAAGGGACAAGAAAAATATTAGATGGACATAAATTGTGGGCTCAAGTTACTCTTCATGCAAACTAGTAGAGGTACAATTTTATTTTAACTAGAATTATGACTCACCGCAATGCGGCGGAGATTCTTTAGTTATAACTAAGTCGATTTAAGACGCGCACGTTATGTTGAACCTGTCAAACAGGAAAAAATAGACGATGTAAAAACGTTCACCCACATACGCACGTTGCGTCGTGTTAACTCGTAAAATTTAGAACGAAACGTAAAAACGTTAAACTAAAGACGCACGTTCCGATGTGTTAAGTCACAAAATTTAGAACGAAGCATAAAGCGAAAAATTTGCGGAAAACAAAAACTATAAAGGACCAAAGCTGAAAGTAAAAAGTTGTGAGGATAGATTGCAAAAGATAAAAAGTTTTGTGTTAAAAGTAAAAAACAAATAGTTTTTGGTTAAAAGTAATTCATGAAATACTTTTGGGTGAAAAGTAAAAAAATCAATTTTTTTTAAAAAAAACCCCAAAAGCCATGGTTTTAACAACCATATGCATAACAATTTTTTGTTTGAAAAACCACCAAAGCCAAGATTACCACACATAAGTAAAAAAAAAATCAAAGTGGTTAAATTGCAAAAGATGAAAACTTTTGAATTAGAAGTGAAAAATCAAATTAATCAAAGGGATTAAATTGTATAAGATAGAAACTTTTGAATTAGAAGTGAAAAATCAAATTAATCAAAAGGGTTAAATTAACAAAGATTAAAACTCTAAACTTAAAATGTCAAAGATTAAAACTTTAGGGTTAAAAAGGAAACAAAGATTAAACTTTAAACTTAAATTGTTAAAGATTAAAACTTTAGGGTTAAAAAGGAAAATTCGAGTTTTTTTTTTTGGAAAAACTCCCTAAGCACATGTTACAACACATGTATGCATATTCAACTTGCTTATTTATAGGTTAATAAATAATAATTTATTAGTAACTCATGTTCTGCCTAAATCTTGGTTGGTATCATAAAACAAAGAGTTAAGTTTCGTTTTCCTCATTGGCGAAGCTTGACCTGAATGACCGGGGGTCGAAAACGTATATACCAAAAAAATTCTATAGAACTGGGGGGTCGAAAACGTATATACCCAAAAATTTATATATGAAAACTACATATATAACACTACTGAGCGAAAAGTTTGGGGGGTCGGACGCCCCTCCCCGCCCCTTCTATACTTCGCCAATGGTTTTGCTCCATGTGGTTTGGTCATTTTAACGGTTTTGCTCCAATAGTTTAAAAACAGACATTTTCCTCCCTGATCTTTCGAGTTTGTAGCCAGTTTGCTCCCTGGCTCTAACTGAGTTAAAACGCTCAATTAAAAGTAGGGGCATTTCGGTAGTTTACTCCCTCGCTCTAACTCAATTAAAACGTTTAGTTAAAAGTCGCGGTAGTCGTGGTCGGCAGGTGGTAGTTGCAGGTGGTGATGGATGGTTGTAGATGGTAGTGACCGGTAGAAAGAGTGGTTGGAAAGATGGATGATCAAAAAAGAATTATTTATACACATGTAAATAAACAAGTTATAGGTTTATTTAGGTGAAAAGACTTACATGCCTTTGTTTTTATCTATAAAATTACCAAAATACCCTTCTAGTTAATGGATTTTTTGGATGGAGTTAGAGGTGAGAAGCAAAATGACGCTAAGTTAGAAAAAATTAGGAAGAAAAATGACAATTTTTAAACTATTGGGGCAAAACCGTTAAAATAACCAAATCACAGAGAGTAAAATGGAAGTTAACTCTAAAACAAAACAGAAACCAAGAACATATATATAAATTATTACTGATTATTGATGTGGGCTTGTAAATTAATTTATCCTTCAATTATTGTCCATGTCCACAAACCACCTCAAAAGAAGGCAGCAAACTGAATAAATTTTCCTAGACATCTTTCTTTACCCAAACACAAAAAAAAAACAAGTAAATAAATAAACATTATATGATCAAACCAAAGGTCTCCTTTCTTCCTCTTCATTTCTTCGGTTTTCATCTCTAGCCAGCGGCAACTCTTTCATCTTCGGAACCATTCTTGGAGCCGGTTTGTTCTCGGGTATCATCTTCAAAATGATTCCCATAGAGATCAAGATCAAACCCGTCCCGTGTTGCTCTGTCAATGGCTTTGTGAAGATCAAGTATGATAACAACAAAGTGACCGCCTTTCTGGCTGTCGTTATCTGTCATAAGTACAAGCTCATAAGTACCGATTCAAAGTGGGGATTTGGGGTTAAAAGAAAATGTACCATTGCAGTGGTAGCGGCTCCGAATATGGCAATTAGGGAAAGAACCGAGACTTGACCGATAAACGTTGCCATTGCTTCAAACACTAGGACACCATACACATAAGGATGCTGTACCCAACAAAACAAAATTTATCAAAAATATGAAATATGCAACTTGCAAGTCTATTTGACCAAAAAAGTCCATTATTGACTTTCAGGGTCAAACTAACATGAGAGATTTCTAAAGACCAAAATTTTAAAGATTTGTATAACAGACACGTCTGATAAGACTTGTACTCATGTTCTTATAAGTAACTAGGGGTGCAAACGAGCCGAGCTCAATTTGATCTTTGTTTTTGCTCGAGCTCGGCTCATTTATTATCTATTAATTAATATATTAAAAAAATAATATAAATAATAGGCTCTTTTAGGCTCACAAGCTCAATAAGTGATGCTCAGGCTCGGACCGCAAACAATTATAAATAAGCTTGGCTCGTTTACAAGACAATTTTAAATAAGGGGTAAATGTTATTAAATATTAATAAAAACTAATATTACACTAACGCTCAACGAGCCTGACGAGTTTCACATGCCAGGCTCGAGCTTGATAAATATACGAGCTTTAATTTGGGCTCGAGCTCGATAAGGCTCAGCTCGTTTCGAGCTTTTTCTCGAGCCGATCTCCAGCAGCTCTCGAGCCGCTCAACTCGTTTGCACCCCTAACTAGGATGGACTAATTAAACAAAAGATACTTCACCTGAGAGCAAGAACTCCACGCTTTGAATAATTCTCCCGTCAAAAGCATTGGAGGAATCAGAAAGGGCAAGCCCACAACAGTCGAGCAAAATAGCATCTCCATCTGCACAAGAAACCCAATATTTCCATAAAGTTAATAAAAAACAGTTTTTTCCTCGTTCACAAGTAACATATCAGTTATCAAGCCACATTCAAATCACCTGTGTTGTATCAGGATTCATGGTAAATATAGCTTCTTGAAAATTCCCAAGAAACGAATCCATGATCAAAGCGCCAGAAACCATCACAACACCAAGAATGCTAAAATTTGGGGAAGTATTTGCATCCGCAAGAGTGAATAGTATCAAACCAACAACTAATAGTAACGCAGAAACGTACTCATGAGGAGGGTATTTTCGTCTTAACCCCGGAATAAACGCTCCCATGATCATCACCGGAAGAACCTTGGTGGATTTAAACATGAGTTGAGCAGGGTAATTTAGGAAAGCTAAAGACCCTTTGGTGAGACCGTGAGAACCCATAAGAACTGCTGAGAGCTTGACGTACGTCTTCCATGGGTTCACCATTTGTTTTGTGGTGAACCCTTGCAAATAAATCAACGCGAGGTAAACCCATCCTTGAATGAATGTAAAATACCAGCCGTAACTACACAAAATAAAAGTACCAAAAAAAGCCAACATTTTTAAGCAAATATTTAACGTTATTGATACTTTAAAGAAAGCTAGAATTCAAGATTTGATTATTTAATCCAAATAACTGACCTGAATTTGAGCCTATTATATACATATTCCTGAAAAAAAAAAGCAGCAGCATGAATGTAATTAATTAGCATTATAAGATTAATTTCTAATCAACACAGAAAGTAACCAATACTGCTACTCACAATACAAAAGTCCATGTTTGACTTTTGAAGGTCAAATGGCAAATAGACAATAAGTCTCATATGCAAATAAGTAAATAACAATATTAAACTATATGAAATATTATAAAGAGTTAATTACTGTTTTCGTCCCTGTGGTTTGTCAAAAATCACTATTTCAGTCCATTAGTTTAAAAATTGAGATTTCAGTCCCTGTGGTTTCACTTTCGAAACCATTTCAGTCCACCTCGTAACCATTTCAGTCCCTGTACTAACAGAATAAATGGATTGAAATGGTTACGAAAGTGAAACCACATGGACTGAAATGGTTACGAAAGTGAAACCACAGGGACTGAAATCGCAATTTTTAAACTAATGAACTGAAATAGTGATTTTTGACAAAACCACAGGGACGAAAACAGTAATTAACTCTATTATAAAATAGACACTAGTTTAAGAATCATAAAACTAAAAAAATCATGCACAATACAGAAGTCCATGTTTGACTTTTGAAAGCCAAATGATATATTTTACAACCTCAGACAATTAATCTCATATGGGAATAAATAATAACAACATTAAACCATATGAAAGATTATTAAATAGACACTGGTTTAAGAATAATAAAACTAAAAAAATATACACAATACATAGTTAGATAGCACCAAGTTTAAGACTTTGAAAACTCAAGAAAGACTGTACCTAAACTAAACTTAATGTCTAAACAATTAAAGTACAACAGCTTTAAGTGGTATACAAAACATTTTTATGTAATGTTACAAATTTTATTTTATTGTATATCAATTGCCATTCTTTTCCTTTATGACATAAAATGCAATAAAGACTTGTACTTTGAGCATTAAAAGTTGTATCTTCCACCAGATAAGACCAAACCCCTGTGGTACGAGTCCCAATCTATCCCTAATGTGACCCACCCATATCTTGGTCACTTGACAAGCAATGTGGGGCTTAAATGTAAGTACCAATGAACTCAACTATGATCTTGGTGGACCAAAATTATAATTATTTTTTTAATACTTGTGTAGGGTAATTTATTAAATTAATAATTCAAACTTAAAGAAGGATGATGAAATCATCCAAAACTCTACACAAACAACCTTTTTGCACGGATTATTCCTTGATACCAAATTGAGATAAGAATTATCTTTATAACTTGAGTAGGACCCATCTAGGATTCACCAAAGTTTCAAGGCAAGTAGGCAACAATCAAGTACTTAAAATCTTTTAATAAAAATTCCGGATAAAAAGTAACATATTTAGGAAAAAGTAAAAGCTTAAGATGAAGAAAGAGTCCACAAAGCCTAAAAAATATCCAAAAATATTGAAGGCAGTTTGCACAAAGTTTTGCATGCAAGCAATCAAAAAAAGTAGAAAACTTTAATTCTTATTTAATTATTTACACAATTTATTTACTAAAAATATCGTAATTTCTCCAAGAAAAACCCAAATTGTAAAAAAAAAAAAAAAAAAAACCATCAAATCAATCATGGGTTTGTGAAAAAAAACAAGATTCTTGAACAAGCTCTGCAGATCAAAACTGGGTTTCTGAACAAACACCCAATTCTTGAAAAATAACCATCATATGAAGAACAAGAAACCCTTTAATAATTATAAGAAATAAAATATGGGTTCATGAAATTATGACATTACAACAAAAATCTTGTTAAAAAAATCAAACTTTACATGAATTAAAAAAAACCCTAAAAAATTCAAGAAAAAAAAAACAGAGGGTTTTAAAACAATTACCTCACAAACACCATTAACAGAAAAATCAAATATGGGTTTATAAAATTATGACACCACAACAAAAATCTTGTTAATAAAAATACAAACTTTACATTACATAAATAACAAAAACCCTAAACATTTCAAGAAAACAAATAACAGAGGGTTTAGAAAACAATTACCTCACAAACACCATTAACAAGATACCCAAAGAAAAACCCTGAAGAACAGATGAGAAATTGCTGCCATTTTGGTCGATCAGAGAGAGAAATACTAAACAAAGATCGGGATTGTTCTTCGTTGTTCTTCATGTTTCTTGCAACACTTGATGAAAAAGTTTAGAACTTTGCTAAAGATTGATGGATGAATTGTTGTTCATATAAAGAAATTAATGATCAAGTGAGATTTGTGCATGTTGACTTTCGAGAGAGAAAGAATTGATTAAAGGGAGCGTATCGGTTCAATCACGTTAAGCATGTATTGAAAACATATGAAAAATAATAAATAAAGGTTTTAATTTTGTGTAGAGAGAGAAAGCTTGAAGAGAGAGAGAGAGAGAGAGAGAGAGTAAAGAGAGATTATGGTTTAGGAGGAGGCCAACTCAGGATGGAGAAGAGGGGTGTGTATATTTTAGGAGACTTTGACTAAGTTTGTATTCAAAGATATTTTCTTTAGCTTAATAGGTTAAAACCCGTATATTACACAGCTTACATAAATTTTACTTGTGTGTACGTAGTCCGACAGCTGGATTACGTGTCTAACCCAAAAATTTAGACCATTTCTCGATTTGTGCGTATCATCCTTTCGCAGAGACCATGCTAATCTTCTCTGTATCATTCCAATTTTATCGTTCAAATTTATCCACTTGGGAATAGCCCAGTGGTGTTGGTGATTTTAGATAGAGCTTAGGATATGAGAGGTCAGGGGTTTAATCCCCATGGTGTGCAACGTCAGCCATTAAAAAAAACATAAATTTAATTTTATATAATTAATAATAAAAAAGATATATTTTAAAAAAACCTATTATATTACACGTTTTTAATAATTTATGAATTATACCGTAAAATCGAGAACTAAATTTTCTTTGAATGGAATATAAAATTGTTATATTTAAAAAATTGTGTTATTATTCTACATGTTGATGCAATGCGCGATAAATGATGGGTTTAAACCAATTATAACAGTACACTTACCATTATAGCGATGCGTCTAAAAACACTTACAGCTTGATAGAAGCATATGCCCGACCTAGAGTAATTATTTAATTATAGTGCAAAAATAATAATACAATTATTGAGTATATATATACACTCATAATAAAAACTAATGTTTATGCTTATCTAAATTTTTGTTTAAAATTATTTATAGGAAAACAACTATTTATTCTTATCTAGTTTTTTTGTCTAAAATTTTTATTATTATTTAATATGATCATAATAAAACAAACGTTTATATTCTTATTTAATTTTTTGTTTAAAATTATTATTATTATTATTATTATTTAATACAACCATAATAAAAACATATGTTTATCCTTATCTAATATTTTGTTTAAAATTATTATTATTTAATATAAGAGATTAATAGGAAAATAAGGTGAGAAAACACCAAAAAGTAACAAGTGTCCAAAAAAGATATTCATTTATTAGTATAGAAAGATTTAAGATATTATTTTCCTTTTAAAAGAAAAAAATTATAAAAATGTTTCCAGCCTTAGATAATATCCATTTATTTTGATTATTTTTTTTCTTTTGTATTTTTTATAATAATGTTAAATATAAATATGGGCATGATTTTCTACAAACGTTCAAAATTTTACAAACAGTAAAAACAGATTTGGTGGTGACATGTGAGCGTCTTAACTTACACTAATGTGAATATTGTAAAAAAAAACTTATGTATATGCCACTCACATGCTAAAGATCATGCACATGTGAGTCACGTGCATCTTCCACCATCTTTTTAAACGTTTGTACTTTTTTATATGTTATTATTTTTTTGGGGAATTGGCCTGTAATAATCACACCTAGACCTTATTGGCCATTAATAATCCAACCTTAGAATATTCCTCTCACCAGTCTCACATTTCACCTATTTTTCCTACAATGGTCCCCCGTTAAAAAAACTTAACGGAGTTAAGTTTTTTTTCCAAATTACAAACAGATTTTTTAGGGCTTCTGATCAGAACAACGATACGAGTCCATTGATGTAAAACTTGTCTCGAAATGGTGCTCTAAGTGACTTGATTTTGGTTAATTGGAAATTTAAACACCCGAATTGAAGCGCCGTTTTCATCGTTTGGAGCACCGTTTCGAGGCAAGTTTTACATCAATGGACTCGTATCGTCGTTCTAATCAAAAGCCCTAAAAATATCTATTTGTAATTTGAAAAAAAGCTTAACTCCGTTAAGTTTTTTTAACGGGGGACCATTATATGAAAAATATGTGAAAGGTGGGACTAGTGGGGGAAATATTCTGAGGTGGGATTATTAATGGCCAATAAGGTCTAGGTGGGATTATTACAGGCCAATTTCCCTTATTTTTTTTAAATACACCATAAAATCGAGTATTTTATTATGTTTCAACGAGTATACTATTGCTATATAATTTAAAAAATAGCATGAACTAAGTGTTAGTGAAAGTGGGTGTTTATAGTGCTTTTGGATTGTGCAATTTTAATGAGTTTTTGGATTGTGCAATTTTATGGAGTTTTTGCACCGTACAATTTTATGAAGTTTTTAAACTGTGCAATTTTATGGTTTTTTAGACTGTGCAATTTTTGTGATGTTTTATACTGCAATTCACTCCATGAACCCGTGAATTACAACTATACATTTACCAAGAGAAAAACCACAAACCTAATTAAAAACATTAAAACCATGTTTTTTAGATGAAAAACGCCATGAAAATTGTCCAGTTAAAATCGCCATAAAGATACCGTTAAAAACGCATAATAATGTCTCCAATTTAAAAACGCCATCATAAAACCCAGTTCAGAAAGACACCATGAAATGTTCAGTTAAAAAAAGCTATAAAAAAACCCGGTTTAGAAAAACACCATAAAATGACCAGTTGAAACGCCATAAAAACCAATTTCATTTTTTTTTTCAAAAAACACACAATAATGTCCCCAATTTAAGAACGTCATCATAAAACCCAGTTCAGAAAAAACACCGTAAAATGTTCAGTTGAAAAAATATCATAAAAACCCATATCAGAAAGTATTGCAATAGTATACTCGTTAGAAAGATAAAAAAATGTTCGATCATATGTTGTAATTATTTTAAAAGATAACCATGTATATAAAGTTAAAAACATTTTAAATATGACGGAAGAAATGACATGCCATTAGCATGTGCACCTTTATTTGGATCTTTCCATTATACCACTTCTAGTAATTCCAATGTTCCTAATATTTACAAAAATATCACCGCATCAATCTTAGTTACAAATCACAAAGATTTTGCAGATGAGATTCATTACTACAACTTTTAAAGTTTTGACCATTTGTAGCTAAACCCTACGCTATATTTATATTCGTATATAATGTGAGATGTATAACATTTACAAGGAGTTTTAGCAAAAATTGGTTTTTGTTGTATAGTTAAAGTTGCACATGCTCCTTTGCTTCAACTATAAACATTTAGTACATTTTTGGTTGTTTTCGTTCGTTTAACGTTGACATTTTTTTAATAAATGAATGAATCATTTAGTTCGTTTAATTATTTTTCATTTACTTTCGTATACCTTACTTTCTCAAGGTTCATTTCTGTATCCATTTAATTGTACTTACCACCTTATTAATTTAAAATCAATTTGATTTTAATTTGCATATTAAACACCTCATTATAGAGTTTAATCTGTTCATTTAAGTGTTTATGTTAGCTTGTTTGGTTAAAATTATATGAAATAAGGTCACATGGTGTGGGGTATATCCACTTGGGAATAGCCCAGTGATGTTAGTGAGTTTAGATAGAGCTTAGGATAGGAGAGGTCAGGGGTTCAATCCCCATGGTGTGCAACGTTAGCCATTCAAAAAAAACATGGTGTGGGGTAACACCCCCTTGAGGGTGGAGTCCCCATACACCTCTTAAAAGAGAAAAAATGATGATAAAAATGTTTTCGGTCTTACATAACATCCGTTTATTTTGATTTGTTTTTTTCTTATAATAACTAGTTTTTTTTTAAGTCGCGCGTTGCGGCGAAACCGAGTAAATGATAATGTAAAACAAACGTGATTTGAAAATAAAGAATGTTGTTTAGAAAACCAAACCATCAGAACGATTTAATTTATCATTGTACCGTTTTATGATACTAAATAAATACTTTATTTTTAGTACAACTTCGTTTTTAACAAAACTTATAACAAAATGTCAGGTAAAATAATAAGTACAACTACGTACTTAAGTTTTTAGAAAAAAGTTATAAACGTAAACTATTAAAAAAGTATCAAATTAATCGATATATTAATATATGTTCTAAAAAAGAAGAAAAACAATTATTAAAAAATAGTAAAGAAAATATATGTTTTAAATAAGGAAAAAAATTAAAGATGTGATATTAAAAGTAAATATAATAATAAACTATTATAGTATATTAAATAATAAATAATAAAAAGCTATATATTATTATAAAAATAAAGTTACTATTCATCATCACTCGTCAACAATATATATGATGGTAAAGAAAATATATGTTTTAAATAAGGAAAAAAAATTAAAGATGTGTCATTAAAAGTAAATATAATAATAAACTATTATAGTATATTAAATAATAAATAATAAAAAGCTATATATTATTCTAAAAAAGAAGAAAAACAATTATTAAAAAATGGTAAAGAAAATATATGTTTTAAATAAGGAAAAAAATTAAAGATGTGATATTAAAAGTAAATATAATAATAAACTATTATAGTATATTAAATAATAAATAATAAAAAGCTATATATTATTATAAAAGTAAAGTTACTATTCATCATCACTCGTCAACAATATATATGATGATGGTAAAGAAAATATATGTTTTAAATAAGGAAAAAAAATTAAAGATGTGTCATTAAAAGTAAATATAATAATAAACTATTATAGTATATTAAATAATAAATAATAAAAAGCTATATATTATTATAAAAATAAAGTTACTATTCATCATCACTCGTCAACAATATATATAATGTCAAATATTTTTATATTTGTTTATGATGTGAGATTATAGACATTGACATGGAGTTTAAGCTAAAAATGGTTTTTGTTTTGTGGTTAGAGCTACACATGTTCCTTGGCTTCAACTATAAATGTTTAGTATATTTTTTGTTTTGTGGTTAGAGCTACACATGTTCCTTGGCTTCAACTATAAATGTTTAGTATATTTTTTGTTTGTATTCGTTTGTTAACGTAAACATAATTCTTTTGAATTTTCTTACACGAACGAATAATTTACATTCGTTTAATGGTCTTTTATTTACTTTCTTATACTTTCTTTTTTCAAGTTTCATTTCTGCATTCATTTAATTGTATTTATCACCTCATTAATTTAAAATTAATTTGATTTTAATTTGTAGATTTAACACCTTATTCTAGAGTTTAACTTATTCGTTTTAGGTGTTCGTATTAACTTGTTTGGTTAAAGTTAACAAAATAATTTGAACAAGACTTATTTGTGTTCTTTCACCTAGTTTACATACTATTTGACAAGTGTCTTGATTAAGTTTAATAATATTATCTTATAATAAGTGTGTGTTTTTTAAACCTAGATCAAAATATCTTCTAACATCTCGAGTTGATCATTCCTCTCATGTTTTTTTTTCTTTTTCATTCACAATTTGATGTTCTAGATTCCTCTCTAGTCTAGATTCCTCGTTGATTCTTCCCCTCGTTCTTAATATCTTCGACATCTCACTTCCATGCAACACATTCTTTTCGAGATTGATAAACATAAACTTCTCTAACAATGCATTTCAATATAAAAGTTTATCATAGAAAATAAAACCGTTTCTTCCTAAAAATAAGTAAAAGCCTTAATGATGAAATATATGTGAAAATGATAATTTCAACGGTTTCAATTAATTAACCCTTTACAAACAAAAGGTACCTTAAGATCTTGAGGTATATTTTAACTTTCCTTAACTCCATCCAATCCAAGGTGCTGTTTGTTTTTTCATAAAACCTTTGTGCAGGCTCTTCTGTCTGCGCGGCGCAGACCACGCGCAGACATTGTCACACGCAGACTGTTTGTTTTTCTGAAGACGTTTCATTAAAAAATGTCTGCGCGAGGTCTTCTTGGTGCAGACTTGATCCAACCACTTCTAAGATCTTCTAAGGTCTGCAGAGGGTTAAACACCACCACCCACCACCACCACCGACCAACCACACCACCACCGACCACCACCCACCACCACCACCACCGTCCATCACCACTACCACCATGGCACCATCCACCACCCACCACCGTCCATCACCACCACCATCTACGACCCACCACCGTTCATCACCCACCACCGTCCATCACCACCACCACCATCCACCACCCACCACCACCCATCACCACCACCACCGCCACCACCACTGGCCACCATCCATCAACGTCCACCACCCACCACCGTCCACCACCCACCACCATCCATCTCCACCACCACCACCATTGTCCACCACCCACCACTGTCCTCCAACACCACCACCGTCCACCACCACCGTCCACTAGCCCCCACCGACTATCTCCACCACCACCGTCCACCGTCCACCACCCACCACCGTCTACCACCATCACCGTCCACCACCACCACCACCACCACCACCCACCACCACCACCACCACCAGTTTATTTTGGAAGCCTGCAGAAGTTAAAAAACAAACAGTCTTCTTCTTGCAGGCTGCAGACATTTAGTCTACCTCTTCTGCTACAGAAGTCTACAGATGTGGTCTGCAGACTGTAGACATTTTACCTCTTAAAAAACAAACAACACCTAAGTGTCACATCACTTAATTTATCTCATTTCACTTTACCTCATATCAAGAAAATGGTTTAATCTCGTTAACTCCACTTAACCCTATTCTTTTAGTGGTTTGGGTGTAAAAAAGGAAAACAAATTAAGACAATCTTACCATGTTGGGGTGTGCTTATACATACATGACCGATAATGGGAAAAGGTTCAGCAAAATCGACTGAATACTTGTAAGTTTTTCATTCCTATCTAAATGGCCAGTAACGAAGTGTATCGGGTTACCGTGGTATAAATCGGATCATATGCCCATGCTGTTAGTTTGCTCGGATACAAACTTTGGTGCACCTTCATTCCGTTTTTTTTAATTCTTGGACCAAAGAAGACGGGCTTTAAACTATAGTTCATAAGGCTTACGAGGGGGTGGCTCCTTTCTACCCGCCTGATAAACTCATGGCAGCCCGTTTGAAAGCAATAAAAATGGCAATCAAACCTTGGTGTGAAGAGAAGAGAAAAAGTAATAGTGGGCTTTTGGTTGATTTAAAAAAAGAAAGTGGATTTGTTAGATATGAAAGCGGAAATGATAGCTTTATCCGAATTGGAGATTAAAGAAAGAGAGACGTGGTTAAAAACAATTAACGAATTGGATGAAAATAGGATGGAGGACCTAAGGCAAAGGGCGAAAATAAAATGGGCGGTGGAGGGGGATGAAATCTCGTCCTTTTTTCATTGAATAATAAAGAGTCATAAAAAAACAATCGTATAAATGAGCTGAATTTTAAAGATGTGTGGGTGTCTCAACCGGACGAGCTCATATTGGAAATAAAAGTACACTTTGAAGCAATCTTCAAGGAACAACTTCATGAAAGACCAAGGTTCCTAAATGACAGTTTTAAACGACTTGACACATCTCAAACGGCCATGTTAGTCAAACATTTTACAAAGGAAGAAATAAAAGAAGCAGTTTGGAGTTGTTGTAGAGAAACAACACTCGGTCCTGACGGTTTACGTTTTATTTCGTAAAGAATTTTTGGGACATTTTCGAGCCGGATTTTAACACCTTGTTGGATTATTTTTATGTTCATGGGAAATTAAACCGAGGGTGTATCTCTAGCTTCATTACGCTTGTCCCAAAAATATCAAGTCCTCAATTAATCAACAACTTTCGACCGATCAACCTAATCGGTTGTATCTCTAAGGTGATATAAAAAATACTCGCCTTAAGATTAAAAAAGGTGATCGGTTCGGTGGTTAGTTGTCACACCCCTTTCTAAGGCGGAAGCACGAGGTGTGATCCTGAAAGGTTCTCATTGCATACGAAAGGTAAACATACTACATGCTCGTAAAATAACTCCAAATACCATTATCATTACATAATTAAAACATAACACATGTTAAGTGTTTACATCACAAGACAGCATATTGTCTGAAAAGTTTACACTTTATTTTAAAGACAAACATGAAGGTTTGATTCTTATATCCCACACAAGATGAGATATAGAAAGCAAATCCCACAAATATAGGCATCGGAGTCTTAACACGACATGACTAAAACAAAACAGGCATCAAGCCTTCTTAGATGGTCTCCATACACCTTGTAGTGGCCTTGGAATGGATGTATAATGATCAAAAGTGAGGGTGTATGATAGTGGAGGTGAGGCCGAGAGCAAAGAGGGCAAGGGAGGAAGGAGGTGAAGTGAATGAGAATGTATTATTTGTTTAGGATCTTATAAGATCTTTCAAATCTTTTAATGGTATAATTCTTAGGATATTCCCCAACATAATATCTAATAAAATCAAATGAAATCAAATAAAATCCCCATGGTGGGACCCTTGTCCAACCGTCCAACTAAAGAGGGGGGGGGGGGGGGGGCAAAGTGTAAAATTTGGGAAGTTGGAGGTTTAAAGTGCAAACGGTAAGGTTTAAGTATGTTTAAGTGTGTTTAGGGGTTTTTTATGATTTTTAAGATGTTCTAGCATCAATACTAGTTTAATATCATAAAAAAATTACTTCTAGTCAAATTTTGATGTCCCAGTTATTGTCCGGTTGTTCGGTTCGGTACGGCTCGTTAAAGTGTTGAATTGCGCAGTTTCACTAGGTATAAAGCACCTTTTGTGGCAGTTTCAATTCCCGACACTTTGTAAGTTATTTTGGACAATAAAACATAAATTTTGCATGATATTATTGTGTTAAAAGCTGAATTATTGCTGAATCATGCAGATTTATGTTGAATTCCGCATTTAAAGTGAGTTTCGGGTGATTTTTAGTGCAGAGTTTAGCTTCCGGAAAGTTTATATGTTAACCCTTGTATCCATACTTGGGTTTTAATGTATTTTAGACGTGGGACCTACTCCTAGGCCCTAATTCTATTATCTGACTGCTTTCTGCAGAGCTGCTGACACAGTGTGTCTTACCGGTGAGTTTACTAGTCTTTCTGACGCAACGCTAAAAGTAATGCATAAAGAAATATTTGAAGTATAAAATGTGCATGAATTCACAAGCATAGCATGAAATCAGAAAATGTTGACATTTAAGCACATAATTACAGATATTAAATAATAATTATGTACGGAAATTACCGGTTTTGTGCCAGTTGTCACATTAGTGATGTATAATCCGCTTATATTGAAGGTAGAAGCATTCTTGAAGGTCCTTTGATTGTGAACGATATTGTCTCATGGGCTAAAAAGACAAAAGGCAAGGTAATGTTATTAATGGTGGATTTCGAAAAGGCTTTCGATAACATAAATTGGGGTTTCTTGGATTCGGTTTTATTACAAATGGGTTTCCCGGCATTATGGAGAAAATGGGTTTCGAGTATTCTCTCCTAGGATAGATCTTCCATATTAGTAGACGACTCACCTTCCTTGGAATTCAATATCCAAAGGGGCGTTCGACAATGTGACCACTTTCCCCCTACTTTTCATAATTGAAATGGAAGCTCTCCGTGTGGCCACGGAAAAGGGTATAAAAACACAGAGTGCGGGTCCTACTATCTCTCACTTATTATATACGGATGATGCATTATTTGTGGGTGGACGGTCCGAGACGAACTTTCATAATCTAGATAGAATGCTTATATGTTTTCATTTGTCATCCAGGCTTAAAGTCAACTTCACAAAAAGTAACTTGTATGGGGTGGGTGTAGATAATGGTGAGATCTCCCGAATGGCATCAATTCTTGATAGCAAAACGGGGGTTTTCCCATTTATTTAACCTTGGATTACCAGTAGGGGCGAATATGGGGCTCCGTAAAAATCGGAGACCGGTGGTTGAAAGATTTGAAAACAAGCCATCACAATGGAAGGCTAGAACACTATCATTTGGAGGACGGTTGACTCTAATCAAGGTGGTACTAGGTAATCTCCCAATAGGGATGACAATCAAACCCGAACCCGATGTGTAAACCCGAAACCCGACACATTTGGGACGAGTTTGGGACGGGTATACCCAATATAATTTCTTTTATATTATTAATATGTATATATATGATTATTTGTAACGCCCCAAAACCCAAATGTTTAACTTACGAATGTGTTTCCTTGTTTTATGGCATGAGGTGGGTTAATAGGTTATAAATAACTTAGTTAAAGTATGAGTTAAATAGTGAGGAAGGAAGTTTGTGACTAATAAGAAAAATGGCAAACTTGAGGGACTAAACTTGGTGGAATGGAATTAAGTTTATACATAAAAAAAAGAACTAGAATGTGCATATGTGTGTGCGTGAAGTGTCTGGAGAAAGAAAGAGAGGAGAAAACCCTCTTACAAGAACAAGTATGTAATTCCAACTCAAATAAAGATCAATTGGATGTGAAATCAATGCATGAAAGAAGAATCCTTACCATCTAGACAAGATAAACATGTGGTAAGTTGTAATTTGTGATTTGGTGATCTTGTATGAAGTGGGTTTGTGATCAATCCTGAAATTTGTTGAAATTGAGCATGGATATGTGTTAGAATGACCAAATAGAACTTGTTTTATGTATGATATCAAGTAATTTGATGTTTGAAGGTGAAACCCATTTGGGTTAGTGAAAATGGCGACATGGGTATAACACCCATGTCCAATCCTTGTCCAAAATTTGGTTTAGTATGTTGTATGTGATGAATACTTGTTAGATAAGTTGAGTATGGTATGGAATTAGGTTGATTTTAGTTGTATTTGATTGATGAAGACAAGAAGTATGAAGATGAGCATAAGATGCTTGTACAATGTGCTTAGAAAGTAGTACGCACACCAAGTGTTTGTTGAAATGCCTAGGTGAGATTAATAGATGAAATGGTATGCAAATGATGGATGAAAGTGTCTAATGTGTGGAGGTGATGTAATTCGATGATAATTAAACATGAGAAATATGTTTTGAATGGAGTACATGTAGGATGTTGGTTTAATATATGATTTGGTAAACACTATGCATTAGAAGCTGTACTCTATGCTTGGGTAATATGATGCACATTATGTGTATTGCTATATGAGTATGAAATGTGTATGATGTTCGTAGTATAATCTATTAATGTTGAGAATGTATCAGCTTAAGTTGATAATTCAAATGATGGACAGTTGACTTTCTAAAAGTCAATTGTGCATAAATAGCATAGTAAGACATTTGGCCACAAATGTAATGTTAGGAAAATCGCAAGGCACATGCTATATCAATAAATGTTATATGTGACGATATAAAGAATTATGTGGAATGAATGTAATTTAGAATGTGCGTGTATGCTAATAATGCGGTAACCATAATGACATGAAAGTATAGGATCATGTCAAGGCGGGTGGAAGTGTGGAAGGCTAACGGGAAAGATGCGAGGAAGCAAGTATGAAACGAACGCTTAAGGTAAGTGATTTCCGAAATCACTTCTTATTTATAAATGAAGTTTGGTATGTTGTATATAGGGAACCATGTAAGAAGTTACTGGTAAGGTTAAGTACCAAGGTAAGTTCATATGAACTTCGTCTATCCTTAATGTAAATTAAGATGATAGTTTCATCATGTTAATGGAATGTTCATCATGTTACTAAAATGTTCATTATATTAATGGAATGTTCATCATGTTAATGGAATGTTCATCACGTTAGTGGAATGTTCATCATGTTAATGGAATGTTCATCATGTTAATGAAATGTTGATCATGTTAATGGAACGTTCATCACGTTAATGGAATGTTCATCATGTTTGTTGGAAGTTAGGCGATTATGTTTATTTGTAACTGCATCGATTTGTATTGATATGTTTGTAGGTAAGGCTCAACTTTAGATGCTTGCGATGTTCAAAGTTTGATATTTGAATACGAATAAATGAATGTGACCTGTATGCATGTATGTAGATATGGAACTGTAGCGTGTGTAAGTAGTGTGAACTTGTATGTATGCACATATGAATGAGATTCGTATGAATGTACTTAGATATATGAAAGTGTATGTGTGTGTTGTAATCTAATGATTGTAGATCACTGGTATACGTATATGTGAAGATGTGGGCTTTCAACATGTTTGAGATTATGTATTCGTAACTATGTCACTATTGAGAATGAAATGAAGTGTAGGTATGGGAACGCCGGACTCTCGAGGAATTGATGTCGGACTCGAGTAAATAAAATTGAGAGGATGTTTCAATGGAATACCTTACGTAATTAGAATGGGATATAGCCTTTTAAGTATATTTATTAAATTTATATATGATGTCACCATGTACTAATGTGTTGGTTATATATGGTGACCGCATGTTAGTCAGATATTCATGATGGACAAGTGAACGAGGATCGAGTTGAAGATCATGGATTGTATGGGAAAGCGGTCACGTTGTTTGTAACTATTTGTTAACATAGTTACATTAAGTAAATGATCAATGATGTATTTATGTTAAAAGGGTTGACCTAAACGGTATTCAAGTATGTTAGAGCAATTAAAAGAAAGAAATTTTACGCTTCATTTTCCGCTTCGTCATTTTGGGTCAAATCGTGATAAGGGTCTTACAATACATCCATTTTTTACACATATAGGTATTCTGTTCCGTATACATTGTAGTTATTTACTATATATATTTTTATAATAACAATACAAAATGTAACCGGTTAGTAGTTACCCGATAGATACCCAATGGGTTTTGAGATAAGTATACCTAACGAGTAATCTTTTTAAATTAACGGGTTTACCCGAAACCCACGGGTATACCTGATACCCGATGGGTATTTACCCGCTAGAAACCCGACAGGTTTTGGGATTACCTAAACCCGTCCCAAAGCCGACCCAGTGGCGGATCTAAGAACTTTTTTCACTGGGTTCCTTTTAGTGGATTCTCATTAATTCTCACTATCTTTTTCCAAATCATACGAGGTTTTCACTACTTTTCCCATTTTTTTCTAAATCGAATGGGTTCCTGGGAACCCGCAAAAGTGACCTAGATCCGCCCCTGACCCGACCCATTGCCATCCCTATCTCCAAACCTATTACTTCTCCTGTTTAGTGCACCGGTTGAAGTCATCAAACGACTAGAGAAAATTAGAAGAAAATTCATATGGGGTGGGTGTCTTGACAACAACAAGATAAGTTGGGCTCCTTGGTATAAGGTGGTGGCGCCATTGGAACAAGGTGGTTTGGGCATTGGGAGTCTATCGGCGATAAATAAAGCACTAATGGTCAAATGGAGTGTGAGATTCAAAAATGAATCTTCTCAACTTTAGGCGAGAGTTATCACGACATTACACCAAGGGACCCGATGCTACTCTCCCATCCCACTCAAAAGTACCATAAGTGGTGTATGGAAAGGCATCATAAACACGGGTAGGGCATCGGGGTCTCGTGTGATTGAAGTACGAAGTCGTATAGAGGTTAAAATGGGGGAAGGTGACAAGACCTACTTTTAGCTTGATAATTGGGTAGGCAATGAGCCCTTGCACGAATTGTTCCCCAACCTCTTCTCCTTGGAAACAGATAAATTCTTCACAATACGCCAAAGGTATCGAATCATAAACGGGTGCATCCAATGGGTTTGGGGCAACAGAAAAAACTTAACGCTAAACAGAGATTTGGTGGACTGGATTACCTGTAAATCAGCGCTACAAAATCAGCATTTGGCACAAGGGATGGATAAGTGGTTATGGAAAACGGGTACTGAATTAGATATGTTCTAGGTTTGCGTCCTACGAAAAGAGTTAGACATTATGCCCACTATTCCAGAAACAAAAGTGTTGCAGTGGACCAACTGGTTACCAAAGAAAATAAACTGTTTTCTATGGCGGGTCGTACTCAATCGGATGCCGACACGCGAGGCTTTGGCGATGAGACACGTTCCAATACCGACGGTGAGACGTGCATTATGTAACGGGGCAGCTGAAACGGTAGACCATCTACTTATCTCATGTGAATTTGCTCACCAAGTATGGGTATCAATCACAATGGATGAAAGTTCCATTGTCGAGGTATGTGCTAAGTGTTATAGGGTTGCTGGAATTTCTTTAAAACCTGCAGCTTCAGAGGCGTAAGAAGAAGGCGACATATGTGATTCTGGCATCAGTTTGCTAGTCAACTAGGTTTATTTAAACAACGCGTTGCGCCTGGTTCACTCGGGTTCATTCTATATCCTAACAATTTCAAAGGACTTTTACAGTAGTTTTTTTTCTTTTTTGACTTTCTCTTTTTTTGTTTTTTATTATTTTTCTTTAAACTTTTACCCCTTTAACTTTCAGTGTTAACAATTTCAACCTCTTAACTTTCTAAAAATTTTGTAATCAAGCTTTACGTGTTTATTTTTATGTACACGTTTCTATAAATTTAAATTAATTTACGTTTAGATGTAAATTTTTCCCGTTAATAAGTTGAGTCAAATATAATATATTCCTTATGCTTATTATTATGTATATTTTCTGTTGGTTTACGTTTTGATGTAATTTTTTTCTATAAATGAGCCGGTTAAAATATAATATGTTTTCATGTTTATATTTATGTGCGTATTCAAATGGTCTACGTTTTGACGTAAATTTTTTGTTTGGAAACACGTCGAGTAAAATATAATACGTTTTCATTAAACGCTTTAAATTCGAGCCACTTTACGTTTCGGCACGCCACAACACGCCGTAAATATTTTCTTACGTGCTTTTTTTATGAACGCGTCGGTATAAATTTAAGTTGGTTTATGATTCGATGTAAATTTTCTTCGAATGTGTCAAATATAATTCGTTTTCATGCTTATTTTTATGTATGTTTTCAATTGGTCTACGCTTTAATGCAAATTACAATTAACAAGTTATGTGGATAGTGTTTTTATCTTATTAACTTTTTTGTTTCTTTCTTGATTTTTTTCTGGAATTTATTATTTTTATTTTTTTAGTTTTCTTTATGTTTAGTGTTTTAGTTTTAGGTTTCTTTTCATTAAAGCTATATTTAAGATAACATTTATGTTTCCATTTACAATTAATTTAAAATCAATTCGTCCCGTTTTCTAATTTAAATTTATTTTTATGGTTTTCGTTCGATGTAAAACATGTGTCGATATTCTTTTGAGCATATTTCTTTCGGTTGGTATACTAAACCAAAATAGATATCGACCGAAACCCCGCAGTGTAGCGCGAGTATTCCTACTAGTTTGTGATATTACTCTTAAGCTAGCTACAGTTGCTACTTTTTTTGTTAATTTAAATACTCGAAGCTATACTCGAAGCACTGGATTTCCCACGCTACGCTTTCCACCTCAACGCGCTGGGATTCTTCGCGTTACGCTTTCCAACTCGAGCGATGTGCCCGTGTTAAACCAAGACGAAACAACCATTGGTATTTAACCAAACATACTCAAATATCTAAATAGATCGAAGACATCCGAAAAAATAATATAACAAAATAGAAGAGTTGTTGAAGTCTGTAAAACCAATATCAAATCGACAGAAAAATTGAACAATTTGTTTCAATTACCAATACCATAGTACCATCAAAACATCTCCACAACAGGTTACAATTATTGGTCTAATCTAAAAGGAATACCAAAAGAATAAAAGAGCGTCTGCCTTGTTCCTTATTCTCTTACTCTGGCGTATGAGCTATGTATTCCAAACCATTCTTTTATGGCGTATGAGCTATGTATTCCAAACCATTCTTTTATAGCTTTATGCCTCTGAAGCACAACTGCACTTGACACAACAAAACTATGCAACTCAATCTCCATCTCATCATCAACACTCAAATATTTCTTAAAATCCCTTGGAACGTCACTCTAGAAGTTTCCAAAAAGATTGAGCCAAACACATGAATCCTCAAAAATGGTTAAACGATCGTTTGAGGGTTTGTCTAACGACTGTTTGAGATTCGGACCAGCGTCATAGCCATACCTTTGATCAACGAGTTTTATAACTTGACCTTTTCATAGTCAAAGTTATTATGCTCAGTTCTATTGAGAAATAAGTCATAGCCATACCTTTGATCAACGACAGTTATAGTTTGACCTTTTCATAGTCAAAGTCATTATGCTTAGTTCTATTGAGAAAGAAAATTAACTATGATAGTATGATGACTGCTGGAGTACTAGGTATTAAAAATCACAAATTGACTTAATTTGCTAAGCAAGCTAGCCTACCCAATGGTGAAAGTTGTTCTCTTGAAAAATCAATGAAATCGAAGCTATTCATCAGACGGATTTAAGTATTGTTGTATTCCAAATAAATAAACTTCAAATCATCAATTGCAAGTAAAGTAGCAATTAGAATGGAAAACATACCTGTGTTGGTGAGAAATAAGAGCATCCATGGTAGGAGAGTTCGTGAGGTGATCGTGACGCAGATTCACGAATAGAAGATGAGATAAAGTTTTGACCACTACGATAAAAAAAAAATTCAAAATGATGATCTCAATTTTTTAGGTTGTCTAGTCTGAAAAGGAGAGCATTCAAATAACTTCAAACTTACCATTGATGAAGATCTTGGTTTTTTTTTTTTTTTTTTGGGGGGGGGGGGGGGGGTGAAAATCGTCAAATGGAAAAGTGAAAGATTATATAAACTGAAATCATATAAACCGCTTGTAACCATCAATTCATAGAAAAGTTTCAATAGGAAGAGTAATAGTCGGGTGTTCCGTTACCACTGGGGTCGTCATCAAACTGGAGGCGACCTCAGGCAACCGTCGTCTTCAGGTGAATTCTTAAATACATAAAAAGTCAAACTTTAGTTTAAAAAATGGAGACTAAATATAAAAAAAATATAATATAATTACCAAATTCCAATTAAATACCTTCATGACAAAAATAAACTACAAAATCAATTAGGTATAACGAAAGAAGTGCATCAAATGTAATTGATCCAGTTGTATCTCTAATCTTAGGTTTCATTGCTTGATACTATAATGGTCATATTGATTCTGTTTCATTACTTAAATAGACATATAATTAAAATATTTAATTGTAATGGTCAACATATAATCAAAAGATTTAATTGTAACAGTCTTTATTGGAATAAATGTAAACTTTTTAGTGACGCGTGATTTGTTTATATTGGTGTGCATCTACTTACAAGTCCATTACAAAATTTTCCTATTTGATCTAATAGTATCAAACTGCAAGCGGATAACTCAAGTATACCCAAATTAACATGTTTGTAGATGATGTTTGTTTTTGTTACATTCTATTTGCTAGGACAAAATTGATTTTTAATCCATGTTCAAAAAAATTGTAGAGTATAACTATACTTTTAGTTCTTATTTTAATAAAGGTTTTGTTGCTGGTAATTAGCAAATAGTGCTAGAATAGGTACGAACATCTGTACAAATATAACGTACTAACTTGAATATCATCAGACTCATAACGCTTTAACCCTTCGGTAAGAGAGCCTGATGAAAGACAACATGAAACTTTTCAGAGGCACCAACATACTCAGAGTTAAAACCACGGCTGTAACCAAAATTACAATAAAAATGTATGAAAACTACAGAAATACAAACAAAAGCATTTAAATTTACGACAGCTCGACTTACCGGAGCTTGACTGGAACTTCGCCGGAACCCTAGATGAACTCATTGGCTGCAAATGCCATCATCTGCCCCATCGTTCTTCCGGCCATGTGACAACCGCCTCGATCTCTTCTCCCCCTTTGATTTAGGGTTTTTGGTGTTCAACAACACAATTGCGGTTTCGATCTCCATTAGCCATCGCCATTGCCGGAATCCTTCTCCGACCCCTCTCTTCCATCCCTTATCCGATCTCTCTCTCCCCTCCGGACGTCGTCTGTCTTCCTTCTCTTCTACGATCTATCTCTTTCCTCCGGCTCCCTCTCAATTTTTGTTGATTCTTAAAAGTGTGACCAGGTTTCAAGAATCTAGAGGTGGAATTGTGACAACTGTGCTCTGTAAACGATGTACGATGTAAAACAGTATCAATTATTAATAAAACGATGTGTTTTGGTGTTATTATGTGTGTATTTGTGTTTGATGATTTTACGATTTGATTCGAGTTCGATTTCAAGCTTTAAATCGCTTTCTAGAAAGTTTTACGCAAACTGGTGCGTAAATGCAGTCAGTTTGATGCAAAAAACACTCCGGAATAGTGACATAGGCTTAACATACCTTAAATAACCTTTACATAACTTAGAAATAAGTTTTGGATGGTTTGGTGTGTCGAAAACAAGTCTATTCGATCGCAGGGACTATTTGTGTCAAACTGCGAAAGTATGCCGATTCGTTCTCTAACGAACATTCTAGAACTTTATCATAAGTTAAACATGACCTAAATATCCTTTACATAGCTTAGACATAGGCTTTGAGGTGTTTGGTGCGCAAAAATAAACTTTTTGATCAAACAGGGACTAAAAGCGTCAAAAAGTGCATAAGTTTGCATTTTTGCGCATATCTTACGTTCTGAATATATCCGGACATCCAAAAAATTTTTAATCATTAAAATATTTTATTTTAGTGATTGGTATGCAAAAATACCATTCGTCGCTTAATTTGGATCGTTTTTGCGTCCTTTCGAGTTTTCGTCGTAATTAACCGAATAACGCAACCGTACGACCAAACGGACAGACATCCGAGATGTTTTAAGCATATTTTAAGTTCCCTATACTTTAACTTCATTTTACAGCCTTGAAATGGGGTTAACGGGGCTTAAACGTGTCAAAAATGCATAAAAAACCAAGTTTTAGACTTGTAGGGACTAAAACTGACAATCTGCCAAACTTCTCTAGGAGGGGCGCGTAAGGTTGTGTATGTGTCTACGCGGCCCGCGACAACATGTCAGACAGAAACATTGAATTTGGTCATTTGAGCTGAATTTGATGGTTTTGATGCTTGTTTTGCAATACCATTTGATGGTTTTTGAGTTCCCATTGTTTTGTAAACTATGGGTAACACATGGAGGGTCTAGATTCAAGCACGAATTACTAGAAATGATCCTAACGGTTCTTGGAATTCTATAAATACCCACCATGTTCCCATTCATTCCTTACACCATTTGATCTGAATTTGCTCTAAGTTGAAGTTAATACTTCATACCTGAGTGCTTTAGATCAAATCCTTCCTTGCTTGGACCTTTTGTAAGTTTCTTTCATGCTTTTTATTGCTTTTCAAGCATGAAAGTCAAACAGTGTTTGACTTTCTGTTTTGACCACGAATTGGTCAACACAAAGTTCGTTTAAACTTTGAAACGTGAGCGTAATCACGATGGTTATAGTCCCTTGTGACTATACCTACTGATTACCACGTTGATTAGGCGTAGTGACGAGTCATAGTTTTGGTCAAAATGCGTATTTATGCATATTTTGCAACCAAACTATTCTTGGGTATCAAAACCCTTTGTTTTGATATCAAAACCTATTTCTAACTTAGTTAAACATGTTTTAACATGTTTAACTCGTCACTTTTAGTCTAGTGCTTGTATAGGGTCGTAAGATAAGCGGTCTTAACAACCGCTTAGACTTTCGAACCCGACCCGTTTGGTCGATCATTAGGATCCGCCCAAGCATATTTGTGACCATAGTTGTATAGGGAATAACCTTCCGAGGTTATACCTTATGGTCACTTAGTTTAATTAGTTGTATGATAGGTAGTTTATATGCCTTAGGAAAATGACCAAAATGCCCTTTTTATGCATAATTGGATTTTAAGCATATGTAACTTAAACTTTTGTCACTTAACTGATTATGCAACATATTTAGGCATATAATACTTGTCATAGGACTAGTTAGGCGTCTCGAACGCACTTTTGCGCGAACGACGCATTAACGTAGCATAAGCTACCTTAATGGGTCATAACGGGTCGAAAGCACTTAGGATAGGTTCAGATTTAGGATGTAGGCTTCGTTAAACCATATCACATGAGTTCCAATACTCATTTGGTTTACGAGACCTCATTCTACCCGATCCTCCGATTTAGGTGTTAATTTATTAACTAGCGATCCGATTACTAGGTGCTACTTGATTTCCTTGGTTTGCCTAAGCTTCGTTAAGTTCATTAGATCGTGGATACTTTTGAAATCAAAGTGAGTACATAGTTCCCCTATGTTACTGTTTTCAATTTTTGTGGGGTGATTCATATGTGTTAAACGATTTCGATGCTTTTAACGACGATTTTTCTAAAAACGAATACTATGGTTTATATTAAACAAGAACGATTTTGATAATGTGAATGAACTTGTTGGACGTAATTACATAACGAATAACATTCATTAATTTTGGCCGAACCGACCCGTATTAGGTTATGGTACCATAGGATCTGACAAATCTTGTTATCAGACTGCACCCATGGTTATGTATGGGGTTATGTGGGTAACGACTGAACCTGTTGATTGTTAACTTACCCTTTGGTGGTTTGTTAATACGAGTTGAATGATGGACGAGTTACGAAGGTTTGAATGTTATAAACGAGACGACCAAAAGTTAGTTTTCACAATTAAAACGAGAACGATTTGAACAAGTTAAACAAATTGAAAGAACAATTGGTTTTTTATTAGTGTTTAAATAACGGGACGGGTGTAACATGATAAAAACATGGTAGATACGCCGCTGGTACTTCTTATATATAAATGCTTTTATCATATTACATTCTGTGGCGTTATTTAGTTCACTTGGGCAAACGATTTTAAAACGATGTCACACAAACGATGTTTATTAAGTGATATAAACCATACGAGTTTTACTACGAGATGATTTACATTTTGGTTTACTTAAACAAATGTTTTGGGTTAAGATTCATGGCTACGAGATTTTATAAACTATAACCAACTTGTTTTGAGTTGGTTAATCATGTTGAAATACTATATACTTTTCAAAACAAGGTTTTCAACTATTGACTCTTGTAGTCTAACGAGGTATTACAACATGTAAACGAGCCATGAATCCGACACTCTCACAAAACCTATGTGCTCGCCGGCATTTCTTTGCTGACTTTATTTTTACATATGTTTCAGGTGGTGTTGAATGATGTTGATTGCGAATAGGATGCATGCTCACTTAGGACTGGACGAGGCCTTAGTGACTTAATAACAATGATAGTCTATGTTTAACTTGTTGTTCTAATCTTTAAGACAATGTAAATGTTTAACTATTCAATAAAATGAAACTTTTTGAATCCATGGTTGTGAAACAATGATTCTGCCACGACACTCTCCGACATTTCCGCCGCGGTTTCGTTGTTTTAACGTGGTTGGGGTGTGACAGAAGAGTTGGTATCAGAGCCAATTTTTATAGGGAATTAGGTTATTAGTAATGCTTTGACCTAGACTATAACTTTTCTAGGACCCTAACACAAGTTTTCTTGTGTTTAGATTTTTAAAACAATAACGTCACCTATCTTTAGGTGATAACCACAATGAGAACACAATAACAAATCCGATTCGAAAATCAATCATCTATTCCTAGATGATTTCTTATAAGGTTTTGAACCCTATAAGTTTTCAAAATCTCGTCAAAGTTTGGGTCTTATAATGTGAACACGTGCAATCTAGAAGGGTGGACGCCTGTACCTCGGGTTTTCTGTCTAAGGCTAGAGTGTTCGTACAAATCCACATAATCGGACCAGTCACTCTTACTTGGGAACTCTTGGGGTGAGTGTCCACTTATAGGCTAAAGCATGTCTTCGCGATATATTATTTTGACCCATTTACTTTGATTAGTCACTGCGTGTCGTTTGTTTGTTCGAGGTAACGAACCAATGATCGAATTCCTTATCTTTTGTCGATGTTTTCAATACCTATTTTGTTTATCCGATTGTCGATCTCACTTGTTTCTCATGTTTCCCTGTTCTTTTTTGAATATGCCTCCTCGAAGAGATGCACAACCTCAAACCAACGCCGAAGTCACAGCCCTTGTCGCTCAGCAAATGGTTGATGTGCTTCCGAACCTAATAACTCAGATTCATCAAATATACAACAACAATAACAACAACAATGCCCAATGTAGTTTAACTTTCAATTCGGCTTAACCACTAAAGTTTTCTGGGTCTCAAGGAGCAACTGCGCTCCTGCAATGGTTCGAGAGTATCGAAAGTACATTTAGACATGTTTAGTGTCCGAATGAGCGTAAGGTTGAATTTGCATCCAGTGTTTTCGAGAAGCGTGCTCTTACGTGGTGGAACGGTGTGATGCGTGATAGGGGTGCCGATGTGGCCATGGCACAAACTTGGGAAGAGCTTCGAGCTCTCATGATGAAAGAGTTTTGTCCCCGTCACGAGATTCGGGCTTTGGAACGAGAATTTGATGATCTGAAACAAGACGGGGGAGAACACCGTGCTTACACGGATCGTTATGAGGAGCTCAGTTTGTTGTGTCCTACTATGGTTACCCCGTTGGAGAAATAGATTGAGAGGTATATCGATGGTTTACCCGATTCTGTGCAAGATATTGTCACTGGTAGTAATCCTACCACTGTGCGTCAGGCGATTGAATTGGCTGCTACTCTGACCGAGTCTCAGGTCAGAAAAGGTAAACTGACCCGCAAGGGTGACAATAAGCAGTCGACCGATACCATTCAAGACAAGGGTAAAGGTAAGGGAAAGAAGAAAGGCGACTCTTCAAGGAGGTCGAGGAAGTGCAAGGCTTCCCAGAATTTTGTTGTTACTGCGTAAAATGCGTAAAATGCTCAGAACCCACCAGCACAACCTCCTACAAAGAAACAGTATGCTGGTACTGCACCTCATTGTACTCGGTGCAATGGTCATCATGTGGCACATCAGGCTTGCAAACAGTGCACTACGTGTGGTAAACTTGGGCACCTGTCCAACATTTGTCATCTGGGTCAAAACCAAGCTGTTCAGAATCCAGCACAAGCTCAGGGAATGCTGCTAGATTCCCACCAGGCTCATGTTATAATTGCGGTGAGATGGGTCATGTCTGCAACAACTGCCCGAGATTGGTAAATGCTAATGTGAATCCCACTCGTGGACGAGCATACAACTTGAATGAAAACGAGGCTCAAGCTGACAACGAGGTTGTTAATGGTACATTCCTTGTTAACCATCAACCTGCATCTGTTCTTTTCGATTCTGGTGCAGATAGAAGTTTTGTTTCATTATCATTTGAGCCTTTGCTTACAATACCTAGAACTAAACTGAGGAAACCCTTATCTGTCAAAATTGATACTGGTAAACCCCTTGTACTCGATTCTGTTATTCGCAATTGTCAATTGAACCTCGATAACCATCTTTTTCCTATTGACCTCACACCAATGCAACTTGGGAGTTTTGACATTATCGTAGGGATGGATTGGTTAACTAAACATCATGCTGAGGTGGTTTGTTTTGATAAGATTGTACGTATTCCTCTTTCGTCTGGTGAAGTCCTAGAGATTTGTGGCGAGAAACCATCTGGAGGTTTGAAACTAATGTCGTGTATGAAAGCCCAAAGTTATTTACGAAAATGATATGTCGCCTTTCTGGCACATGTCACCAAAGAGAAGGGCAAAAGCAAGTGTATTCAAGATATTCCGATTGTCCATGATTATCTAGAGGTGTTTCCTGATGAACTGCCTGGTTTGCCTCCAGTTCGTCAAGTCGAGTTCCATATTGATCTTGTACCCAATGCCAACCCGATTGCGAAAGCACCTTATCGTCTTGCACCGTCTGAGATGCAAGAATTATCTAAACAGCTTCAAGAGTTATCTGATAAAGGATTCATCCGACCAAGTTATTCACCTTGGGGCGCTCCTGTCCTATTTGTGAAAAAGAAAGATGGGTCTTTTCGAATGTGTATCGATTATCGTGAGCTTAACAAGCTTACCATCAAGAATCGATATCCCCTTCCACGAATTGATGATCTCTTTGATCAGCTGCAGGGTGCTACATGCTTTTCCAAGATCGATCTGCGTTCTGGGTATCATCAGCTTCGTGTACTCGAAGAAGACATTCCCAAAACTGCTTTCCGCATGAGATATGGACATTACGAGTTTACTGTCATGCCTTTTGGTTTGACGAAGGCCCCAGCTATTTTCATGGACTTAATGAATAGGGTTTGTAAACCTTATTTAGATAAATTCATCATTGTGTTCATTGACGACATCCTCATTTATTCGAAGTCTCGAGCCGATCACGAACAACATCTTCGTTTGACACTGGAACTCCAGAAGAAGGAACAACTTTTTGCTAAATTCTCCAAGTGTGAATTCTGGCTTAAGGAAGTTCAATTCTTGGGTCATATTATTAACAAGCAGGGTATTCGTGTGGATCCTTCCAAAATTGCTGCTATTAAGGATTGGAACACACCTACGACACCCACATAAATCCGTTCTTTTCTTGGTCTTGCTGGTTATTATCGACGATTTATTTCAAACTTCTCAAAGATCGTGGTTCCTCTCACTGCTTTGACTCAAAAGAATAAGCCTTTTGAGTGGGGACCTAAACAAGAAGAAGCGTTCCAAACGCTGAAACGAAAACTCTGTGATGCTCCTGTCTTATCTTTGCCCGAGGGAAACAATGATTTCGTTGTCTATTGTGACGCGTCAAATCTAGGCCTTGGTTGTGTTCTTATTCAACGAGGTAAAGTCATAGCTTATGCGTCAAGACAGCTAAAAGTTCACAAGAAGAACTATACGACTCATGATCTTGAGTTGGGTGCTGTGGTTTTCGCTCTTAAAATCTGGAGACACTATCTTTATGGCACGAAGTGTGTGGTTTTCACAGACCACAAAAGTCTCCAACACATTCTTAATCAGAAGGAGCTGAACATGAGACAATGACGCTGGGTTGAACTCTTAAACGATTATGATTGCGAGATTCGCTACCATCCTGGTAAGGCGAATGTCGTAGCCGATGAGCTAAGCCAAAAGGAACAAGTAAAGCTTCATTCTGTTCGAACTCTATCTGATATCCAATCATGTGTCCTTCAAGGTCAACGATCATGAGTAACCAAAGGCTTATTGAAATATGAGCAACCGCTTCAACTTGAGCTTAAACTCGAAACGAAAGACGATGGGTTACTCTATTTCAAGGATCGTTTGTGGATTCCGAAACAAGACGATCTTAGCACTTTAGTGATGGACGAATCCATAAGTCTCGATATTCTATCCATCCTGGTGCTGACAAAATGTACAAGGATCTTCGTACTCAGTACTGGTGGCCTGGTATGAAAAAGGATGTTTCCTTGTATGTATTGAAATCCCTAACTTGTCTCAAAGTCAAGGATGAACATCAACGACCATCTGTTTTGCTTGTACAACCAGAGATACCGGTATGGAAGTGGGAGAACATTACGATGGATCTCATCACAAAGTTACCGCGTACATCTAGAGGTCACGATGCTATTTGGGTTGTTATTGATCGATTAATGAAGTCAGCTCACTTTATACCGATTCGAGAGGATCTATCTGCTGATAAACTTGCCATGATTTATGTCGACGAGATTGTGTCTCGTCATGGTGTTCCTTTGGATATCATTTCCGATCGTGATGCTCGATTTTCATCTCATTTTTGGAAGACCATGCAATCTGCTTTGGGAACCCAACTAAATCTAAGCACTGCTTATCATCCCCAAACAGATGGACAATCTGAGAGGACGATTCAAACATTGGAGGATATGCTTAGAGCATGCGTGATAGACTTTGGTGGTAATTGGGATTCTCATCTGTCGTTGATTAAATTCTCTTATAACAATAGTTATCATGCTAGCATTAATATGGCACCGTTCGAAGCTTTATACGGTCGAAAATATCGTTCACCTGTCTGTTGGAATGAGATCGGTGAAGCTCAGCTTACTGGACCTGAGCTCATTCTGGAAACAACAGATAAAATTAAGAAAATTCGCGACAATCTTCTGACAGCTAGAAACCGTCAAAAGAGTTATGCAGATATGCGACGCAAGCCATTGGAATTTCAAGTTGGCGACCATTTCCTACTCAAGGTATCTCCTTGGAAGGGAGTGGTGAGATTTGGAAAGAAAGGAAAACTTGCACCACTGTCACACCCCGATATTTCCACGTGTTACCGGTGGGCCCAGTGGGGGAGTATCGTGACGTGGTTGGTAACATTATAGTCAAACAACACAATATTTAAATGCACAGCGGAAGCAAAGATAGATATAATTCGAATTTAATAAATTGTAATATCAAGTATCACAAATAGTCAAAAATAATCCACAGGTGGATCAAAATAAAAATGGAAACATTGTTCAACAGTTTTGACATCCAAGCTTGCGAGACTTATTGTGGACGCTAGGAGAAAGCCAGCCTAGTTCGCGTAGTACCTGCACTTAACCTTTTTGGGAAAATACGCCAGTTTACACTGGTAAATACAATTAACTGACTCATTTAGAAAAGGTTTAATAAAATTGATTTGAATGCACGTGGCACAAACTTTTTATAACTTGGGATAATTATTTGCATATAATCTTGTAAAAGAATTACATGTTCCTTATGCGTTCAGTAGCCTGATCCGCAGACCGGGTTAAATATCAATAGACACACCACATTATTTATTTATTTTGGCACTGACGGGTGTACGCCTACACCCCGTGCTTAGGTCGTGGCCATTTCGTAAAATGATGCCAAGGATATCCGGGACATGGTCATTAACCCCCCAAAGGCTTTAAGCAAACAAAACATTTCAAAACGGAGCATATCAATAATTTAACCTCTATTCGATTAAAGATTCAATGTCCGACCAAGCGGTATTTTATATACCATACCCCAAGCCCGTATAGGGAAAATAAGTTAAAGTATTTACCTTTGCAAGTATCAATCACAAAATAGCAAGTGCGTGTAGCTTTTACCGGGTCTCCTATTCTGGAACGAAGGTTTATAATAACCTATTAGAATCCTAACGGGTCTTTAATTAAGCCTAAACTTAGACCGGTTAGTTTTAAAGAAAGATACGGTTCAAACGCACGATTAAGCGAAGACCGGAATAGAATGTGATTTAGACCCGACAAGTTTGAAGATTTGTATAATATGGGTAAACTAAACACATCCTGGATTTTGAGATAAAAACGATAACGTTTGACCCGTTTCGGCTAATTTATGCAAACTAGTTACATAAACCGAACCGAACGCGTAAGAAGCGTAACGGGTAACCGTAAGAGTCGCTAACAGGTTTCCTAAGTTAATATGCCTTAAATATGTTGTGATATCAGTAGGATATCTTTCATTATGCCCAAAACGAGTTTAATCTCAATTTAAGCCCCGTAGGGGTATTTTGGTCATTTTAAAGATTATAAAAGAGATTAAATGAAATTCTGAGAATCGGGTCTGAATAAATCAGAAAAACAACTTACTTTAACATGTTATATCAGTTGGTAATAAGTCTTTTATGACAAAATGGTTTTAAACCCAAACTATGCGTTTAATATGCTTAAAAAGCCTTTTTTAAGCGATTTCCGGGTTATACCGGAAATCTGAGTTTTATGATCAGATTATAAAGTTTAAAATACTTTATTTATTATATAAAATCAGTAGCAATTGGATTGGTGTCAAAATATTATGTAGAACTCATTTTATGACCGAAAAGGGTATAATCGGTATTAACCGAATCAAGGCCATAACCTTAGGTTATGAGCAGGCTAAAAATTATTAAAAATCATTACAATTCCCAAAATATTATATTACATCAGTGGGTAAAAGGTTTGGTGTCAAAATTGGGTTTAGATAGGCTTTATGCTAATGGCGCCGTTTAATTACTAAAAGGCGTCCTAATTACGCTAATGAGCATAACTCCTAATCTAGACCTCCGAATGTTGTGAAAATTTAGGGACATGTTTATAAACCAGTAACAAAGATTATTGTCCTTTCACATATCCAAAATTCTTGTTTTATGGCCAAAAGGGCATATTGGTCAACATTAGGCAATTTAACGGAAACGTGTAAACGACTCGGGTAATCAATGAACCAACCACAGAGGGTTATACCAACATGTAGCCTGGTCCTAAGGAAGCTCTAAGGCATTTCCAAAACATACTAAAACGGGTCAGAACTGAAGTCAAAGCAAAAGTCAAAGTTTTGCGACTTTCGGTTTCGAACCGGGTCTAAACAGAAAATTGTCGGATCAAACAAGCTTAGACCAGTTCTTATACTTAGTACCAAGTTATATGAGTGGAAAATAGGTTACATGCCTTCTACATTGCTAATTACATGTTAATTCGCAAATTAAGCTTCTGTTGACTTTTTCTAATCAACTTTGACCCGACAAATGGTCTAGTTAGAGTGAGAATCAGAGGGTGCCCTTTTAAGGGTTTAATGCCCACATAATTACCAACTTATAACTACCTTCAATCCGACTAATCACTGGACCATTAATGATTAATCGCTAAGTCAAACGTTAATTACGACGGTTTGACTTTTAAGCTAATAACTAAGTAAAACTTGATTAAGGAAGGTCAAGGGTACTTACCAAAGTCTAATGCACGACTAGGGATGACTTGGGTCTGCTCTTATGCTCCAGGAAGCTCCACAATTGCAGATGGAAGGTGTGATCACAATGTTGCAACATGAGGGCCTTTTATAGTGCTTAAAACTCACTAGATTGTGGACAACCAAAGCTACAACTGATCATGGATCACCCACAAGTGTCCCTAAGTGCCTAGGAATTATTAGGGGTCGCCCATGGAGTGAAAATATATGTTTTAAGTCGGTTATAGTGTATAAACAGGCTGCTGTCCCACTTTTCTGTATCTGGGGGTCGCACGCGGCCCGCGTAAGCTCCTGTTAAGACTTACGCGGCCCGCCTGAGTCCTGCTGTCAGATTTAAAACTTTTTAGTTATTGCATCTTGGCTCTTGGCCCTTCGAAAGGTCACCCAACCTTTATTTCTTGCATTTTGAGCCCTTCAATTCGACTTATAAGGGCTTTAAGACTTATACCCACTTTGTTAAGTCCTTGGTCCCTTTTTGTTTACCCGAAAGGTCATAATTTTCAACGTTGGAGCTTTAACCCCTCGCTTGCGAATTTTATCATAACTTTCTCATACGATAACGAAACTTGGTGAAATTTTTATCATGTATTCTAGTGAGCATAATTAATCGTTATAAAGCTTCGGGTTTGCTAAAAGGTTACTCAGAGGTATACCTTAAACATGTTGACACATTTAACCCCTGTAGTTTGTAATCTCTCACTTTCTTTCACAATTAGCTTCGTATGATCCATGATTCATTCGTTTAAGGGTATGAGCATCATGTAGGGTTACTGTAAAGTATATCTATCCCTTGTTGAAATTTTGAACCCTTATATTCATATACTTTCCATGTTTGTCAACTTTAGTCCCTGTAGAGTATATTTTCGCACGTTCAAGCTTATGACACATGTCAATACATTATAGGACGTGAATTTTCGAGGTGTTACATCCTCACCCCCTTAAAAGAAATCTCAACCTCGAGATTTATCGAAACAAATGAGGGTACTTTTCTTTCATTGTGGACTCTACCTCCCACGTGTACTCGGGACCTCTACGGGCATCCCATTTAACCTTTACGATCGGTACATGCTTCCTTCGAAGCTTCTTAACCTGTCGATCCTCGATCGACACAGGTTTTTCAACAAACTTCAAGCTCTCTTCTATCTGCACATCTGTATGTGGTATGACTAGTGATTCATCAGCGAAACACTTCTTCAGATTGCAGATGTGGAATACATTGTGAATACCACTGAGCTCTTCAGGTAAGTTTAACTTATAGGCAACTGATCCGACACGTTCGATGACTTCGAATGGCCCTATGTATCTTGGGCTTAACTTGCCTTTCTTACCAAATCGCATCACTCCCTTCCAGGGTGATACTTTAAGCAACACTTTGTCACCTACCTCGAAGTTAAAAGGTTTACGCTTTAAATCTGCGTAGCTTTTCTGCCTATCCCTGGCAGCTTTCAGGCGGTCATGAATCTGGACAATCTTGTCCGTCGTTTCAAAGACTATTTCCGGTCCTGTCAGTTGGACATCTCCAACTTCCGCCCAACAAACGGGCGTTCTGCACTTTCTACCATACAAGGCCTCGAAAGGCGCAGACTTAATGCTGGTATGGTAGCTATTGTTATATGAGAACTCGATTAATGGTAGGTGGTTATCCCAACTACCACCTAAGTCGATCACACATGCACGAAGCATGTCTTCCAAAGTTTGGATTGTACGCTCACTCTGGCCGTCCGTCTGAGGATGGTAAGCCGTACTAAAATTTAAGCGCGTGCCCAAAGACTGTTGGAAACTTTTCCAAAAATGTGACGTGTATCTAGTATCTCTGTCAGAGATAATAGACATAGGCACGCCATGTAGAGATACAATCTTATCTACGTATAGTTAGGCTAACATGTCGGAGCTATAGGTCTCCTTAATGGGTAGGAAATGTGCTGACTTAGTCAGTCTATCTACTATCACCCATATCGTATCATTTTCTTTCCTTCTCTTTGGCAACTTGGTGATGAAATCCATCGTCACCATTTCCCACTTCCACTTGGGAAGTTCAGGCTGTTGCAGCAAACCTGACAGCTTCTGATGTTCAGCTTTTACTTGCGTACACGTCAAACATTTAGCTACATAGGTAGCTATAGACTTCTTCAAGCCTATCCACCAAAAATTTGCCTTCAGATCCTGGTACATCTTATCAGCTCCAGGATGAACGGAATATTTAGAATTGTGGGCTTCCTGGAGGATAACATCCCTAAGTCCTCCATAAACTGGAACCCATATTCGTCCATTTAACCTCAGGATTCCGTCCTTGCCATAGGATAACTGTTCTTCAGTTACTCCTAGTTTTTCATTAGGATAGTTAGCTTCCAACACAGCTTCCTTCTGTGCAGCTAACAACCTTTCATTCAAACTGTTCTTTACCTCAATGCTCTTGGCATTGATTCTTATGGGCTTCACCCTTTCCTTTCTACTTAAGGCATCGGTGACTACATTCGCCTTTCCAGGATGATATCTGATCTCACAGTCATAATCATTTAAGGTTTCCATCCAACGTCGTTGCCTCATGTTCAAATCTTTTTGGTTAAATAGGTGCTGGAGGCTCTTGTGATCAGAGTAGATCACACACTTGATACCATATAAATAGTGCCTCCATAGTTTTAGTGCGAATACAACGTCACCCAACTCCAAGTCATGGGTGGTGTAATTCTTTTCATGCACATTTAACTGACGTGAAGCATAGGCAATAACCTTGCCTTTCTGCATAAGCACACACCCCATGCCAGTGTGTGATGCGTCGCAGTAAACCACGAATTCTTCGGTACCTTCAGGCAATGTCAATACAGGAGCGTTGCTCAACTTCTGCTTCAAAATATCGAAAGATTCTTGCAGCTTGGGTCCCCAGTTGAACTTAATATCCTTCCTAGTCAAGGAAGTTAGGGGTGCAGCAATCCTTGAAAAATTTTCAATAAAGCACCTATAGTATCCTGCCAATCCCAAGAAACTGCGAATTTATGTGGGCGTCTTCGGCTCTTGCCAATTCATGACAGCTTCAACCTTAGCGAGATCTACCTGGATTCCGCGTTCGCTAACCACATGTCCAAGGAATTGGACTTCTCGAAGCCAAAATTCACACTTAGAGAATTTGGCGTAGAGCTTTTCCTGCTGAAGTAGTGAAAGAATACATCGAAGATGTTTCTCATGGTCGGCCTGATTCTTTGAATAAATCAGAATGTCGTCAATGAAGACGATAACAAATTTGTCTAAGTATGGTTTGTAGACACGGTTCATGAGGTCCATGAATGCTGCTGGTGCATTAGTGAGCCCAAAAGGCATCACTAGGAACTCGTAGTGACCGTAACGAGTCCTAAATGCAGTCTTGTGTACGTCTTCATCTCTAACCTTCAGTTGGTGATAGCCTGACCTTAAGTGAATCTTAGAGAAGTAACTTGCCCCTTGCAGCTGATCGAATAGATCGTCGATCCTGGGCAATGGATACCTATTCTTGATAGTGACTTTATTAAGCTCACGATAATCGATGCACAGACGCATCGATCCATCCTTCTTCTTGACAAATAAGATTGGTGCTCCCCAAGGAGACGAACTAGGTCTAATGAAACCTTTGGCTAGCAATTCATCTAGTTGTGTTCTCAATTCCTTCATCTCTGTTGGTGCCAATCTATAAGGTGCTCTAGCAACTGGTGCTGCTCCAGGGATAATGTCAATTCTGAATTCTACTTGCCTATCTGGTGGTAAACCAGGTAGTTCTTCAGGAAAAACTTCAGGGTATTCAGAAATGACGGGGATATCTTCCATCTTAGGTTTCGGCTCATCAATAGTCATTTGTGACATGTAGATGACACAACCCTTCTTTAAACACCTAGAGGCCTTGAGCATAGTCACTTGCTCAGGTAGTCCATACTGGGTATCTCCCTGAATGGTAAGTGATTCACCAGACGGAGTCTTGATTACCACTTGCTTCTTATTGCAGATAATCTGGGCCTGGTTATGAGATAACCAGTCCATGCCTAGAACGATATCAAAACCAGCTGGAAGTAGGAACAAAGGAAAATAGTGGTTCTTAATGGATATGAAACATCCATCTAATATGGTTTAGGCAGTTTCTAAGGTGCCATCTGCTAATTCCACCTCATACATTACACTTAGGGTTTTAACAGGTAAATTCAGCAAATTGCAAAACTTATTATCTACAAATGATTTATCAGCTCCTGAATCAAATAGCACTCTTGCATAAACATCATTTATGAGGAAGGTACCTGTGATCACATTGTCGTCCTGGACAGCTTCCTTTGCATCCATCCTAAAGACCCTAGCATTGGTCTTCTTTCCTTCATCATCTTTCTTTGCATATTTTGGGCAATTTGTCTTAATGTGCCCTTTTTCGTTGCAACTGTAGCACGTTGCGTCCTTTGGTTTCTTGCACTCTAGGGTCTTATGTTCTGAAGATTTGCAAATCCCACAAGGCCTCGGCTGAGATTGGGATTTTGGGTCAAGTCTGCACCTCCCAAAGTGGTGCTTCTGACAAATCTTACACTTGGGCTTATCTCCAGATTGATGCCCATCCTTCTTAGAACCAGACCCCTTCTTGTGGTCATTGTTTCCCCTGTGCTTCTTATCTGACCGTCGTGAACTATCATCTTCACGCTTCCTTTTCTCGGCATCCGTGTTCCTCAGCGATCTCTGTCTGACCGCGTCCAGTGTGAGGGACAAAGATATATCAGCTACAGATCTGAAAATAGCTGGTCGAGAGGCTTTTACACTTGCCTTGATCTCTGGGGCTAAACCCCCAATGAAACGAGCTATTCTTTTGGGTTCCGGGGTCACCAGATAGGGAACCAACCTTGACATTGTATTAAAACTCGTAAGATAAGCTTGGCAATCCAGATTCTTCATAACCAAAGACAGAAAATCCGATTCAATCTTCTCTACCTCATGTTGAGGGCAGTAGTTCTCCTTGATCAGCGACACAAACTGTTCCCAAGTCATATTGTACAATGGAATTTTCCCTGTAGCTTGGATCAAGGATCTCCACCAGGCTAAGGCCTCACCTTTGAACGATTGAGACACAAACTTTACCACATCCTTCTCAGCGCATCCGCTGATATCAACCACGGTGTCCATCTCATCCAACCATGTCATGCAGTCTATGGCTCATTTCTCCCCAGTGAAATCCCTGGGTTTGCAGGAAACAAAATACTTGTAGGAGCAACCCTTATCACGGGGTCCTTGATTCAGTACGATCCTTTGAGATGGAACACTTTGCTGATTTGAGGACTGTCGATCGTCATCGTTTTTCTTTGGCTCGTCTTTCTTAGAGGGTGGTGGCTTGCTGTGAGCCTCAGAATGAGTCTTAGGCTTGGAATGCGGTACGGAGAGGGTTCTACTCCAAGTCCCACTATATTCCTGATACTGCCGCTCTATGGCTTTCGTAACAGCGTTGTCTATTAACGCTTGCAGTTCAGCATCCGCTATATTAATTCGGGCATCATCCTGATTCTCCCGTGGGTGACTGTTGATTTCATCCGAGTCAGCCATTGTATCTTGAACTGTTACATAAGATAGTGACAATAATTTATTTGGGAGTTTATTATGGATTTGCCTTTTATGGCAGTTCATTAACCATGGTAAATACAGACCATATTTGGTTAATTTGTTACTCACAATTATTTAGGATTTCTATTATAATCTATCCTAATTATAAAACAATAATAGTATTATTAGTGGCACATAAGGCCTAGTCACAGGGACATTTTTAAATCATAAGCCATGATTTCAGAGAATCAAAGCATGAAGGTTTGAACATAGTTCTTTACCTTTTCTGACAGGGAGTCGTAGACTACTACTGTCTTTTGTCTTATATGACAATGAGTATGGCCCGTAGGCACTATATTACCAATGTATGGTCAACATATGATCATCTTAATTGATGACTTAAACCCATGATTTATAGATCATTAAGTTAGGTTAGGAATCTTTGGAAGAATCCTTATATAAGAATGACGTGTGTGATTTTTAACGAATCACGTCTGCCAGGAGCGTTAACATGTTTTCAGATGTTAACAGGGATTCGAATATTTTACACAGGTTTTACCATCTTGGCCAAGTCTTATAATGACATGCAGGCTAGGCTATACCATTGAGATTCTTATTTAATATTTAAATAGGCAGATATATTTTTAAAAGGAATGATTTTGATTTATTTATTTCATGTATAATATATTTATGCATATAATGACAAAAATGAAATTTATAAACTTAACATTCCATTAAATATTAAAAAGGATTACACATTGCCCTAAACGGGACTTTTTAGCAGAACAACTTGCCCACGCAGGGGCCAAACCGAAATACAAGTCCACGCAGGGACCAAGTACTAAAACAGATGTCCACGCAGAGACAAAAAGATAAGTCCACGCAAGGACTAAATACACAAATAAATGTCCACGCAGGGACTAAATTGAAATAGAAAATACAACAATACATATAGGGATTTAATGATCCCTCTTCTTCTTCCCCTTTAACAAGCTCGCTAGGCCTTTGAGGAATCCCCTGTTGTTCCTACGTTCTTCTTGGAATTCATGTTCCACCCGACTTAGTCTTTGGAGGATTTCCTCCTGTTCCGGTGGGGGAAATCGTGGTGGCTGCGACTGTTGTCGAATCGGAGGTCGTGCAGGTATTTGATACCCATGAGTTGGATATCCCATTCCCCAAGGGGTTCCATATGGTCCTTCAGGATGAAGGGCGAGGTAGTTTGACGCCACTTGGTAAGGGTCTTCAGCATGGTTATAGTTTGTGTGAGCCGGCTGCTCAAACGGGTTGTACGCTGTTGATCCAGCGTACGCAGGAATCGGGTTACCAAAACCCATTGGTGGCGGCCGTGGTGCAACTGGTGCAGAGCTCACCTCTGGAATTGGGTTTGAAGGCCCACCCATATGTGGGTCTTCATGCAGTGGCGGGTAGTGACTGGCACTTGAGTGATGAGGGGTGCTGAAGTGAAAATCCCCTCCTCGCGCAGATATACGTGCGCCCGTTCTCCTACGCCTTGGTGGTTCTGGAGGTGCTTGATGAACTGGCGGCGATGGAGGCGGTGGCGTGACAGCCACGAAATGTGAATCCCCAGAGGGATCCTGCTGCTCCTGCTGCTGGTGAGGTGATGAATGGTGAGAAGGTGTGAAGTACTATTCATGTTGGTTAAATCTTGCTTGGAAACTGTCTGGACCACCGTAGGGTGATCCGTGGAAGGATGAACCATCAGAGACCTCAATAGGATGGTTGGGGGTACCGCTTGCAGGTTCGACGGGATCCGTGTCCTCGTCCATGTCCATTGCATTGTCTTCCGAGAAATGATCCTCTGGTCCCAATGGGTTAAAACCCACTGGTTCTTGAATATAGTTTGCCGGGTTAAACCGGCCCTGAAAGACACGAGTGGGGTTGTCAAAGGAATTGTGCGAGAGGGATCGCTGGAGAGGTATATATGAAGGTTGTGGGTTATCGGGCTCGTTTTCCGAGTGCGGCCCAAAAGAATGACGATAGGGAGGTGTTGAACTGTGCGAGACAGACCGTCTAGTGGGCTCAAAAAGGTTCCTCCTGTTTCCCTGAGGATCGGCACTCGCAGTAGTAGAAGGAGCTCGCCGGTGAGAAGGCCCGGCCTCGTGATCGTTGGGGGCAGTGATTGGCCCCTTGCCTCTTCCTCCTCTTCTGAATCTTGGCGGCATGTTTCCTGTTAATAATAAAAGATACAACAAGAAATATATAAAGGACAAAGTTAAAATAAAAACAAATTTGGATTTGTCCTATGTTCTTTGTCTAGACTCGAAAATTTAGGAATGTGCAATCGTGTCATTGAGATTAAACACAAAAGGCTAGTGTTTAATTCACTCAATGTTGGCTCTGATACCAACCTGTCACACCCCGATATTTTCACCTATTACCGGTGGGGGAGTAACGTGACGTGGTTGGTAACATCATAGTCAAACAACACAATATTTAATATGCACGCGGAAGCAAAAGATAGATATATTTCAACTTTAATAAATTGTAATATCAAGTATCACAATTAGTCGAAAATAATCCACAGGTGGATCAAAATAAAAACGGAAACATTGATCAACAGTTTTGACATCCAAGCTTGCGAGACTTATTGTGGACGCTAGGAGAAAGCCAGCCTAGTTTGCGTAGTACCTGCACTTAACCTTTTTGGGAAAATACGTCAGTTTACACTGGTAAATACAATTAACTGACTCATTTAGAAAAGGTTTAATAAAATTGATTTGAATGCACGTGGCACAAACTTTTTATAACTTGGGATAATTATTTGCATATAATCTTGTAAAAGAATTACATGTTCCTTATGCGTTCAGTAGCCCGATCCGCAGACCGGGTTAAAGATCAATAGACACACCACATTATTTATTTATTTTGGCACTGACGGGTGTACGCCTACACCCCGTGCTTAGGTCGTGGCCATTTCGTAAAATGATGCCAAGGATATTCGGGACATGGTCATTAACCCCCCAAAGGCTTTAAGCAAACAAAACATTTCAAAACGAAGCATATCAATGATTTAACCTCTATTCGATTAAAGATTCAATGTCCGACCAAGCGGTATTTTATATACCATACCCCAAGCCCGTATAGGGAAAATAAGTTAAAGTATTTACCTTTGAAAGTATCAATCACAAAATAGCAAGTGCATGTAGCTTTTACCGGGTCTCCTATTCTGGAACGAAGGTTTATAATAACCTATTAGAATCCTAACGGGTCTTTAATTAAGCCTAAACTTAGACCGGTTAGTTTTAAAGAAAGATACGGTTCAAACACACGATTAAGCGAAGACCGTAATAGAATGTGATTTAGACCCGACAAGTTTGAAGACTTGTATAATATGGGTAAACTAAACACATCCTGGATTTTGAGATAAAAACGATAACGTTTGACCCGTTTCGGCTAATTTATGCAAACTAGTTACATAAACCGAACCAAACGCGTAAGAAGCGTAACGGGTAACCGTAAGAGTTGCTAATAGGGTTTCTAAGTTAATATGCCTTAAATATGTTGTGATATCAGTAGGATACCTTTCATTATGCCCAAAACGAGTTTAATCTCAATTTAAGCCCCGTAGGGGTATTTTGGTCATTTTAAAGATTATAAAAGCGATTAAATAAAATTCTGAACTTACTTTAACAGGTTATATCAGTTGGTAATAAGTCTTTTATGACAAAATGGTTTTAAACCCAAACTATGCGTTTAATATGCTTAAAAAGCCGTTTTTAAGCGATTTCCGGGTTATACGGGAAATCTGAGTTTTCTGATCAGATTATAAAGTTTAAATACTTTATTTATTATATAAAATCAGTAGCAATTGGATTGGTGTCAAAATATTATGTAGAACTCATTTTATGACCGAAAAGGGTATAATCGGTATTAACCGAATCAAGGCCATAACCTTAGGTTATGAGCAGGCTAAAAATAATTAAAAATCTTTACAATTCCCAAAATATTATATTACATTAGTGGGTAAAAGGTTTGGTGTCAAAATTGGGTTTAGATAGGCTTTATGCTAATGGCGCCGTTTAATTACTAAAAGGCGTCCTAATTACGCTAATGAGCATAACTCCTAATCTAGACCTCCGAATGATGTGAAAATTTTGGGACATGTTTATAAATCAGTAACAAAGATTATTGTCCTTTCACATATCCAAAATTCTTGTTTTATGGCCAAAAGGGCATATTGGTCAACATTAGGCAATTTAACGAAAACGTGTAAACGACTCGGGTAATCAATGAACGAACCACATAGGGTTATACCAACATGTAGCCTGGTCCTAAGGAAGCTCTAAGGCATTTCCAAAACATACTAAAACGGGTCAGAACTGAATTCAAAGCAAAAGTCAAAGTTTTGCGACATTCGGTTTCGAATCGGGTCTAAACAGAAAATTGTCGGATCAAACAAGCTTAGACCAGTTCTTATACTTATTACCAAGTTATATGAGTGGTAAAATAGGTTACATGCCTTCTACATTGCTAATTACATGTTAATTCGCAAATTAAGCTTCTGTTGACTTTTTCTAATCAACTTTGACCCGACAAATGGTCTAGTTAGAGTGGGAATCAGAGGGTGCCCTTTTAAGGGTTTAATGCCCACATAATTACCAACTTATAACTACCTTCAATTCGACTAATCACTGGACCATTAATGATTAATCGCTAAGTCATACGTTAATTACGACGGTTTGACTTTTAAGCTAATAACTAAGTAAAACTTGATTAAGGAAGGTCAAGGGTACTTACCAAAGTCTAATGCACGACTAGGGATGACTTGGGTCTGCTCTTATGCTCCAGGAAGCTACACAATTGCAGATGGAAGGTGTGATCACAATGTTGCAACATGAGGGCCTTTTATAGTGCTTAAAATTCACTAGATTGTTGACAACCAAAGCTACAACTGATCATGGATCACCCACAAGTGTCCCTAAGTGCCTAGGAATTATTAGGGGTCGCCCATGGAGTGAAAATATATGTTTTAAGTCGGTTATAGCGTATAAACAGGCTGCTGTCCCACTTTTCTATATCTGGGGGTCGCACGCGGCCCGCGTAAGCACCTGTTAAGACTTACGCGGCCCGCCTGAGTCCTGCTGTCAGATTTAAAAATTTTTAGTTATTGCATCTTGGCTCTTGGCCTTTCGAAAGGTCACCCAACCTTTATTTATTGCATTTTGAGCCCTTCAATTCGACTTATAAGGGCTTTAAGACTTATACCCACTTTGTTAAGTCCTTGGTCCCTTTTTGTTTACCCGAAAGGTCATAATTTTCAGCGTTGGCGCTTTAACCCCTCGCTTGCGAATTTTATCATAACTTTCTTATACGATAACGAAACTTGGTGAAATTTTTATCATGTATTCTAGTGATCATAATTAATCGTTATAAAGCTTCGGGTTTGCTAAAAGGTCACTCAGAGGTATACCTTAAACATGTTGACACATTTAACCCCTGTAGTTTGTAATCTCTCACTTTCTTTCACAATTAGCTTCGTATGATCCATGATTCATTCGTTTAAGGGTATGAGCATCATGTAGGGTTACTGTAAAGTATATCTATCCCTTGTTGAAATTATGAACCCTTATATTCACATACTTTCCATGTTTGTCAACTTTAGTCCCTGTAGAGTATATTTTCACACGTTCAAGCTTATGACACGTGTCAATACATTATAGGATGTGAATTTTCGAGGTGTTACAACCACAATATGTTGGACCATTTAAGATTGTTGAAAGAATCAGAAAGGTTGCCTATCGACTAGAGCTACCTCCAGAACTTGGGAATATTCACCCAACATTCCATGTGTCCAATTTGCGAAAGTGTTTAGCCGATACTGATCTTCACATTCCACTCGATGAAATTCAAATTGATGAAATGATGCACTTTGTCGAGAAACCTGTGAAAATAGTGGACCGTGTAGTCAAACAATTGAAGAACAAACGAATTTGATTGGTCAAAGTTTGCTGGGAGTCCAAACATAGCCCAGATTTTACTTGGGAGCGTGAGGACCCAATGAAGGCGAAATATCCACAATTCTTCTCACAAGTTTCCTCTAGTTAAAATTTCGGGACGAAATTTCCTAAAGTAGGAGAGACTGTGACAACCGTGCTCTCTAAACTATGTACGATGTAAAACAATATCAATTATTAATAAAACAATGTGTTTTGGTGTTATTATGTGTAACAACTCTCATCAAAAAGTACTATTTAGTATTTTAATTATCCAATAGGAAACCCTAATTGAGAAACCCAAGTGATACTGAACAAACCCTAAAATTTTCAGAACAATCGGAATCAGGATCAGGGCCCCTAAAACTCAGGGGGGGTAAACCCTACTCGGTAAAATCCACACAGTTTGCTGTCAAAAACTTAAAATTACATGAAACCAACTCAGCTAAGCTACTGTGACACGAAGCTAACCTAGGGTAGAGTAGGTCCTGTCGCGCCACGCGACAGAAACAATAGAACCCCTCGCGTGGCGCGAGGGGGTGATTTTTCAACTATAAATAGGTTGTTGTGGGACTTGAATTCTGGACTTACAACGTCGAAAGAATTCGCACTATACACTGAGATACACACTGAATACTCCAAATTACACCCCCGGGTCTCGAAATTCTGCCGCAAAACAGGGTATTAGCACAATCGCTACTACGATTCATTTTCCGACGATCAATATATCCAATGGATGTTTAAGTGCCGCCCACATTAGGGTTATACCTTGTCATTCGTCGTTAATTCGATGGATGAAGTATCACACTTTGTCATTCGTTGTGAGAATTTGATCTCGTGAGTTATCATAAATGCTGGATTGATTACTAACCCAGTTTTGTGTGCATTGTTATTTAAATTAGGTTAACAAGGCTAATTCATAGACTAGACTCTGTCCGTATTAAATCAGCAATGTGAGTCATTCTCTTTTTATCAAATTACTTTCCAAAACATGTTATTTTCAAAGTTATAATTACGGGGATTAAGTCTTTGTAATCACCAAGTTACAGCCGGTATGTGGGGTTTTGTATACATTACTTGATAATCGTCACCATTGGGGCAGCCAATTGGGGGATATGACCATAGTCACAGATTCGGTCGAGTGACAAATACCGTGGGTAGTTGGTTTGATATTAGAAACATTGTAATCGCTCTTAATACTGTAAATTATAACAAATGTGTCATTTTAGTAAATAGAATGATTCACTCAGTATTTTCCGCTGACAAAACCTTTTTCAAACATGTTTCAGGTGATCTGTTGTAATTCAGGAAAAGTGCTGAGAAACATTTCAAGCTTGAGAAAGTGGCTCATTATAAAATAAAGAAATAAGTTTTGTAATATAACGATTTCGTAGTAAAATCATAATATTGTAAATTATCGGGGTTTTATCCCGAATTGTGAAATAAAATAAATCGGGAAAATTTTAGCTTTAAACGATCCTGTTAAATAAACTTTCGCTGTCAAACTCAATTAATTAAATACCGCAGTATTTCTGTCCCGCGGCTCCTGAAACGGGTCAAACCGGGTCGGGGGCCGTGACAGAAAAAGGTGGTATCAGAGCCACTGAGTTAAGCTAATTAAGTATTTAGAAATACTTAATTTTTTCCTGATTACTATTATGTGATTATGTGTGTTATTAACTGATTATTTGTTAGTTACAGTATGGGTAAGCAAAAGCTGTCAAGCATCTATCTTAAATTAGATAGATCATCCAATGAGAAGGGAAGTTCATCCCGAACCAAATCCTCGAATCAGACTGAAATTCCTGAAGAAGGAATATTTGTGTGAAAGGCACAATACGAGGAATCACTTTCTCCTAGAAGGAGGGAGATGATTATTAAGAAAAGTAAAGAGAAAATCCGAGAAAAGAAGATTAAACGGGAAACCCAGGAATTAATTGATAAATCACCTTGGGAAGATAAGATAGATGTGAAATGGGCAAATTTATATATGCTAGCCACAGTAGCAGAAAATATAAATCTTTAAATATTTTAAAGTTTTAGCACCTTATCCTTACAATCTAGAAACCCTGTGCAATAAATAAAATTTCAAAACCTAAGTATGTTTTCCAGTTATCTTTGTAATAAATTAGTACACAGTATGTAATAAATTAAAAAGTTATTTATGAATTTTAACTTAGTATTTTATGCATTTTGCATATACGCTACATCAGCATGAGTGGGATATCTGAAGCCTTTCAGAACCTTAATCTTTACCCAGTGAATATCGAAGTTTCCAAAGAATATACTGGATACTTTCCCGATGTAGAACAACCGGTAGAATTCAAGGTTCCTCCTTTGAACAAGCCAAAACGAAAGAAAAGAAAGAATTACGTGTGGGGAAGTCGTATACGTAAGAAAAAGCCAGCTACAAAACTTCCCAAAATAAATAATCCTTTGAAAAAGGGAAAAGAAATTATAACCGGAGAAAGTTCTAAACAGCAGGAAATGGAAACTGAAAACAAGGAAGAGGTTAAGGAGATAGGAATGCAGATGGAGGAAGGTATTAAAGAAATAGTAATGGAAGTTGGGCAAGGCTCTAGACCAACTCAGATAGAAATCGGAGAGAGCTCCAATCAAAACCAGGGAAGGACCTTTCAAGATGAGATAGATTTCCTATTGGCAAGCTGTGAAACCATTCAGCCTGTCAATACTAATATTTTTACTTATCCTCTTGAAAACCAACTCCCTATGAATTGGGAACCAGCAATTCCAGACCCAATAGTCCACTCCCAACCCATAGGAATGGACGAATGGTGGACGAACGATTGGCAATTTCAAAATATTGTCAACGATCCTTATTCCTTTCTTCCACAATTCGATCCAGAACCCCTACCTAATCCACCCATGAGTAATGAAAACATGGCTGAACTTCGCCACTTTGGTGAAGAGTTGTTTGATGCGGGAACTAGAATCAGGGAAATAGGGGGACAAATTGCTTGGAAGTACGATGAAAGGGAACTGCGTTTTTAGGACGACAAGTGACGAGAGATAGTACGATGGTAAAACGGTGGTTGTATAATAGTAATAGTAAAATTAGTCTGTAAATAACGAATAAAACTCTGTAAGATATTGGTGTGTAATGATGCATACTATATTAGATATAAAATGAAATCGAGAAATCGATTGTTTTGACTATACCTGTATTGTAAAATTTTCTGATTGTTTGTATATAATTATTATTTGGCAGATACTAATAAAATTTATATATACATTATCAGATGGCAAACAGTGGTAATGAACCTATAAATGAAGTTAATCAGTCTGAACAACATTCAAGAGATCAATATATGACTCGGAAAGATATCGAAAACATTGTTGCTCAAGGGATAGCCAATGCTATTCCAGCATTCGTTGATGCTATAAGGAATCCGATCGAACCGCAACAAATTGTCCCTAGTAAACATATTACTGAAGATAACTTCAGTAATAGTGTAAACGGAGGCAATAATCATGTAGATCATAATAGGGAACCACATCAAGCTTCAAAACCCAAGAAAATGAAAACTGCAACCCCTGGTTGCACTTTCAAAGAATTCCTTGCTTGTAAACCCACTGAATTTGCAGGCAATGAAGGAGCAACTGCATCACTGCATTGGTTAGAGAAAACCGAAGCAGTCATTGCAATAAGTAAATGTGGTAAAGATGATCAGGTCATGTACGCATCAAATCTCTTCAAAGAAGGAGCACTCGAATGGTGGAACACTGTGTTACAATCAAAAGGAAGAGTAATAGCTTATGCTATGACTTGGGAAGAATTTAAGGGTTTTGTGGAAAGAAAATTATGTCCTGAGTATGAAAAGGAACAGATGACGAATAAGTTTCTAAATCATCGGATGATGGGTGTAGATTGTCGTGGTTATACCTCGACATTCTTTGAATATGCTAGAGTGGTACCAACACTGGCTTCGCCAGAACCGGTACTCATTTCTCGCTATATTTGGGGGCTAATTAGCGAAATCCGCAATATTGTTAAAGCTGCGAGACCACGCACTATTGACGATGCTGTGGAATTAGCTAATACCCTAACCGATGAACTGGTACGCACAAGAGATGAAGATAGGAAAAAGGAACTAGCTCAGAAAATTACCCAAGGATTTCGTGTGGGTATTAATAATAGCTTCAAGAGAAAAGGAACAGGGCAATCTCCAGCTCCGTCATTCTGCAGAAAATGCAAAAAGAAACATTATGGAAGATGCGATATCACTTGCAATTTTTGCAAAACTATAGGACATCGTGAAGAAAACTGCAAAAAGAAGACTGTAATCTGTTTTAACTGTGGAGAAGCGGGGCATTATAAAACAGAATGTCCTAAATTGATCAAACCAGTGGATAACAAACCCAAGGCAACCGAAGGAACTACTAAGAAGAATGCCAGGGCATTTCAGCTGACCACTCAAGAAGCAGAACTCATTCTGGATGTGATAGCGGGTACGTTCTTAGTTCACAACGTGTACGCAAAAGTATTATTTGACTCTGGTGCAAACCAAAGTTTTATAAATACTTTATTTTGCCAAGCTCTTAGGTTACCTTTAACCAACATTAGGCAGATTTTTACAATCGAAACCGCAGATGGGAATTCAGTTAAAATTGATCAGGTTTTGCAAAAAGTAGAAATAGAACTTTCAGGTCATAAATTTTCTGCAAACCTATTACCTATGAAATTAGCTGAATTCGATGTTGTGTTAGGAATGGATTGGTTAATAGCCAACCATGCTCGAATTCTTTGTGATAGGAATTCCATAGAAATTCAGGCACCTACTGGAGAAATAATTATGATTACAGGAGATAAACCACGGAAACCCATGAAGTTCATATCAGTAATGAAAGTTGCTAGTTATGAACGAAAGCAAGGAATAGTGTATATGATTTCAGTAATCATTAGCACTAAAGGTAAAGATCTTAAGGAAATACCCGTAGTCTCAGAATATCCTGATGTATTTCCAGAAGATTTACCAGGATTACCTCCAGATAGGGAAGTAGAATTTAGGATTCATCTAATTCCAGGAACTACACCGATAGCCAAGGCACCTTATCGGTTAGCACCCACAGAAATGTTAGAACTGAAAAAGCAATTAGATGAATTACTAAGTAAAGGATTCATACAACCTAGCTCATCCCCTTGGGGAGCGCCAGTGTTGTTTGTGAAGAAAAAAGATGGATCAATGAGAATGTGTATCGATTATAGGGAATTGAATAAGGTTACAATTAAGAATCGATATCCATTACCTAGGATTGATGATCTTTTTGATCAACTTCAGGGGGCTAGATATTTTTCTAAGATAGATTTACGCTTCGGATATCATCAATTGAAGGTACAAGAAGAAGACATACCCAAAACTGCTTTCAGAACTAGGTATGGTCATTATGAGTTTACAGTCATGCCCTTTGGGTTAACAAATGCACCTGCAGCATTCATGGACCTGATGAATAGGATCTGTAAACCGTACTTGGATAAATTTGTAATTGTCTTCATAGACGATATACTTATTTATTCCAAAAGTCAGGACGAACATTGTCAGCACTTGCATGCACTCTTAACTTTGTTAAGAAAAGAAAAGTTGTACGCCAAATTCTCGAAATGCGAATTTTGGCTAAAGGAAGTGCAATTCTTAGGACACATGGTGAATCACGAAGGTATTCACGTAGATCCTGCTAAGATAGAGGCAATTACCAAATGGAAGGTTCCACAAACAGCAATGGAAATAAGAAGTTTTATAGGTTTAGCTGGGTATTATAGACGGTTTATTAAGGATTTTTCCAAGATAGCTGTACCATTAACTAAGCTAACCTGTAAAGCCATTAAGTTTGAATGGGGATCTAAGCAAGAAGAAGCCTTTAGAATTTTGAAGCAGAAATTAACAAATGCACCAATCTTAGCCTTACCAGAAGGAACTGAAGATTTTGAAGTATATTGTGATGCTTCAAAATTAGGATATGGATGTTTGCTTATGCAACGCAAAAAGGTGATTGCGTATGCCTCAAGACAATTGAAAAAGCATGAAGAAAATTATACTACTCATGATTTAGAATTAGGAGCCGTAATTTTTGCCCTTAAGATTTGGAGACATTATCTTTACGGAAGTAAGTTTACTATCTATACAGATCATAAGAGTTTAAGATATATATTTGGGCAAAAAGAGTTAAACATGAGGCAAAGGAGATGGATGGAAATCTTAAGCGACTACGACTGTGATATTCAATATCACGAAGGAAAGGCAAATGTAGTTGCAGATGCCTTAAGTCGTAAGTATTATGAGAAACAACGACGAGTTCGTGCTCTCAGATTAAATCTACAAATAGATTTAATGGAACAATTGAAGAATGTTCAAACTACAGCAATCAAAGATGATGCTGAAGGAATGAAAGGACGAATGAAGGAATTAGAACAAGGAGCAGATGGAATTTGGAGATTCCACAAAAGTAGAATTTGGGTACCTAAGCAGGGAGACTTAAGACCTAAGATTTTAGAAGAAGCTCATAAATCTATGTATACCATGCATCCAGGAAACAATAAAATGTACCAAGATTTAAGAAAGAACTTTTGGTGGATAGGAATGAAAAAGGACATAGCAAGATATGTTTCTAAATGTCTTACTTGTTCACAAGTTAAAGCAGAACATCAGAAACCTTCAGGATTACTACAACAATTAGAAATGCCAGTATGGAAATGGGAACTTATAACAATGGATTTTGTTACTAAGTTACCCAAAACCAGAAAAGGTAATGATGCGATTTGGGTAATTGTGGATCGATTAACCAAATCAGCTCACTTTCTACCTATGAAAGAAACCTTTACCATGGAAAGACTAGCAAAGTTGTATGTAGATGAAATCGTATCTCTACATGGAGTTCCGCTCTCCATTGTATCAGATAGAGATAGTCAATTCACTTCCCATTTCTGGAAAAGTTTCCAGCAAGCTATGGGAACTCGATTAAATCTGAGCACTGCATATCATCCTCAAACAGACGGACAAAGTGAAAGGACAATCCAAACTCTAGAAGACATGCTCCGAGCATGTGTAATAGATTTTGGTGGAAGTTGGGATGATCATTTACCATTAATTGAATTCTCCTATAATAATAGTTATCATTCAAGCATTGAAACTGCCCCATTTGAAGCACTATATGGAAGAAAGTGTAGAACTCCAGTTTGTTGGGCAGAAATAGGAGAAAGTCAATTATCAGGTCCTGAAATAGTGCAAGAAACAACTGATAAGATTACTCAAATCAAGGAAAGGCTGAAAACGGCTCGAGATCGCCAAAAGAGTTATGCAGACAATAGATGCAAGCCGTTAGAATTCCAAGTTGGAGACAGAGTACTGTTGAAAGTTTCTCCTTGGAAAGGAGTTGTGAGATTCGGTAAGAAAGGAAAGCTAAGTCCCAGATACGTAGGACCATTTCCAGTGATCCAACGTATAGGACCAGTTGCTTATCGTTTAAAACTACCAGAAGAATTAGCAGGAGTACATGATGTATTTCATGTATCCAATCTCAAGAAATGCTTATCAGATGAATCACTGGTAGTACCTCTTCGAGATATAGAGGTAAATGAAAAACTAAAATTTGTTGAGAAACCTCTTCAGATTGAGGATCGAAAGATCAAGTTTCTTAAACATAAACGACTAGTTCTAGTCAAAGTCAGATGGGATTCAAAGAGAGGAGCTGAATACACTTGGGAGCTGGAATCAGAAATGAAGCGAAAGTATCCTCACTTATTCCAGTAAATCTCGAGGACGAGATTTTTATTAAGGTGGGGAGAATGTAACAACTCTCATCAAAAAGTACTATTTAGTATTTTAATTATCCAATAGGAAACCCTAATTGAGAAACCCAAGTGATTCTGAACAAACCCTAAAATTTTCAGAACAATCGGAATCAGGATCAGGGCCCCTAAAACTCAGGGGGGGTAAACCCTACTCGGTAAAATCCACACAGTTTGCTGTCAAAAACTTAAAATTACACGAAACCAACTCAGCTAAGCTACTGTGACACGAAGCTAACCTAGGGTAGAGTAGGTCCTGTCGCGCCACGCGACAGAAACAATAGAACCCCTCGCGTGGCGCGAGGGGGTGATTTTTCAACTATAAATAGGTTGTTGTGGGACTTGAATTCTAGACTTACAACGTCGAAAGAATTCGCACTATACACTGAGATACACACTGAATACTCCAAATTACACCCCCGGGTCTCGAAATTCTGCCGCAAAACAGGGTATTAGCACAATCGCTGCTACGATTCATTTTCCGACGATCAATATATCCAATGGATGTTTAAGTGCCGCCCACATTAGGGTTATACCTTGTCGTTCGTCGTTAATTCGATGGATGAAGTATCGCACTTTGTCATTCGTTGTGAGAATTTGATCTCGTGAGTTATCGTAAATGCTGGATTTATTACTAACCCAGTTTTGTGTGCATTGTTATTTAAATTAGGTTAACAAGGCTAATTCATAGACTAGACTCTGTCCGTATTAAATCAGCAATGTGAGTCATTCTCTTTTTATCAAATTACTTTCCAAAACATGTTATTTTCAAAGTTATAATTACGGGGATTAAGTCTTTGTAATCACCAAGTTACAGCCGGTATGTGGGGTTTTGTATACATTACTTGATAATCGTCACCGTTGGGGCAGCCAATTGGGGGATATGACCATAGTCACAGATTCGGTCGAGTGACAAATACCGTGGGTAGTTGGTTTGATATTAGAAACATTGTAATCGCTCTTAATACTGTAAATTATAACAAATGTGTCATTTTAGTAAATAGAATGATTCACTCAGTATTTTCCGCTGACAAAACCTTTTTCAAACATGTTTCAGGTGATCTGTTGTAATTCAGGAAAAGTGCTGAGAAACATTTCAAGCTTGAGAAAGTGGCTCATTATAAAATAAAGAAATAAGTTTTGTAATATAACGATTTCGTAGTAAAATCATAATATTGTAAATTATCGGGGTTTTATCCCGAATTGTGCAATAAAATAAATCGGGAAAATTTTAGCTTTAAACGATCCTGTTAAATAAACTTTCGCTGTCAAACTCAATTAATTAAATACCGCAGTATTTCTGTCCCGCGGCTCCTGAAACGGGTCAAACCGGGTCGGGGGCCGTGACATTATGTGTGTATTTGTGTTTGATGATTTTACGATTTGATTCGAGTTCGATTTCAAGCTTTAAATCAATTTCTAGAAAGTTTTACGCAAACTGGTGCGTAAACGCAACCAGTTTAATGCAACAAACACTCTGTAATAGTGACATAGGCTTAAAATACCTTAAATAACCTTTACATAACTTAGAAATAAGTTTTGGATGGTTTGGTGTGTCGAAAACAAGTCTATTCGATCGCAGGGACTATTTGTGTCAAACTGCGAAAGTATGCCGATTCGTTCTGTAATGAACATTCTGGAACTTGATCATAAGTTAAACATGACCTAAATATCCTTTACATAGCTTAGACATAGGCTTTGAGGTGTTTGGTGCGCAAAAATAAACTTTTTGATCAAACAGGGACTAAAAGCGTCAAGAAGTGCATAAGTTTGCATTTTTGCGCATATCTTACGTTCTGAAAATATCCGGACATCCAAAAATTTTTGTAATCATTAAAATATTTTATTTTAGTGATTGGTATGCAAAATTACCATTCGTCGCTTAATTTGGATCATTTTTGCGTCCGTTCGAGTTTTCGTCGTAATTAACCGAATAACGCAACCGTACGACCAAACGGACCGACATCCGAGATGTTTTTAAGCATATTTTAAGTTCCCTATACTTTAACTTCATTTTACAGCCTTGAAATGGGGTTAACGGGGCTTAAACGTGTCAAAAATGCATCAAAAACCAAGTTTTAGACTTACAGGGACTAAAACTGACAATCTGCCAAACTTCTCAAGGAGGGGCGTGTAACGTTGTGTATGTGTCTGCGCGGCCCGCGACAACATGTCAGACAGAAACATTGAATTTGGTCATTTGAGCTGAATTTGATGGTTTTGATGCTTGTTTTGCAATACCATTTGATGGTTTTTGAGTTCCCATTGTTTTGTAAACTATGGGTAACACATAGAGGGTCTAGATTCAAGCACGAATTACGAGAAACGATCCTAACGGTTCTTGGAATTCTATAAATACCCACCATGTTCTCATTCATTCCTCACACCATTTGATCTGAATTTGTTCTAAGTTGAAGTTAATACTTCATACCTGAGTGCTTTAGATCAAATCCTTCCTTGCTTGGACCTTTTGTAAGTTTCTTTCATGCTTTTTATTGTTTTTCAAGTATGAAAGTCAAACAGTGTTTGACTTTCTGCTTTGACCACGAATTGGTCAACACAAAGTTCGTTCGAACTTTGCAACGAGAGCGTAATCACGATGGTTATAGTCCCTTGTGACTATACCTACTGATTACCACGTTGATTAGGCGTAGTGACGAGTCATAGTTTCGGTCAAAATGCGTATTTATGCGTATTTTGCAACCAAACTATTCTTGGGTATCAAAACCTTTTGTTTTGATATCAAAATTTGTTTTCTAACTTAGTTAAACATGCGTATTTAAACGATTTTCTTTCTAGTGGATTAATTATAGGGTGTAACATTAATATTGCTGGAGGTTTTTGTTAAATAAAATCGTCTTCTTAAAAAAAATTAACACGTTAGTAAATAAACGATTTTCTTTAACACAATGAAGAAGTGGTTTACAATGTAGATTAACATGTTAGGTTAATGTTAACAGCCCAAATGTTATGATATACCATAAGGCCTAATAGAAAAAAAAAATCCTACTCTAATTTATAATTTTCTAAGGCCTAATAGAAAAAAAAAAAATCCTACTCTAATTTATAATTTTCTAATTATACTGTACATCTTTTAGTTGAGGGTTATTGATTTTATCACCCTTAACTATTGGTCATTGGCCGCTGCCACCCCAACTATCACTTTGACGTCCGCCACCCCCAACTTAACACTTAGTGTGTTCTGTCACAAAATCACTAACTTTGATCATGTTACTATACTTTTGGGGGTGTCCTAAGATCCCTAAAACCCTCCCAAGATCCTTATGACACCCCAAAAAGTGTAGTAACAGGATCAAAAGTTAGTGATCAGTTAACGACGTGGTGACAGAACACACTAAGTGTTAAGTTGGGGGTGACGGACATCAAAGTGATAGTTGAGGGTGACAACGGCCAATAGCCAATAGTTAGGAGTGATAAAATCTAATAACCCTTTAGTTGAAGTCGGTTGATATTTGATATCACAACTTCACAAGTGATTGAAATCATTATATAAGTAATAAAAAATTATAAAACAAAATACTACAATTCTCCGGTCCCACATGGCACGGGACATTAATCGAAAACAGGCGACGGTGCATAAGGCTACTAGGTACGGTGGCGAGGATGATCCGCCACGTAGGCGCCACGTCATCATCCTCCCAAGGATGGTCCATCCTCCAAAACTAGAGGGCATGGTAAGTTGGTCCTAGTCATCATCCTCCACCACTTTTATGTTTTTTTTTTTTTTTTAATCTTCAACTTTTTTTTAACATTTAACAAATAAAGTAACAAAATATTTTCATTAATATTAAAAAACATTATGTGAGAGTAAACTTATATATAGTTTATTATATTCCTCGCAAAACCTATTGATGAGCGTGTTCATTTTCCGCCACTTTGCTGAGACCGAATCGACATCTCGATACGCGCCTTGACCCATATAGTCGAGAAACTTCGCCAAAACCTTTGCCCAAAACCCTTCACCCGGTTGGTTATTACCTATAAAAAACAAACAAAATATATAGAGTGTTAAGTTAATAATAAACCTTAAAAAAAACAAACTTTAAAACTTATAAAAAAAACCCACTGTTACGTAAATAAAAAACAAAAAAAAACTAATTCTAAAACAATTAAAAAAAACTAACTGTGAAGTAAATAAAAAAAAACAAAACAAATTAAACTTATAAAAAAATACGAACCTTTAATCGGGTTGTCAGACGTGCCAATGTAGGCCTTGGCTAAGGCTTCTTCTTCGATTGGCGTCCACTTAAGCCCCTTTGCTTTGGACGGTTCATCACCCACCACTTTCTTGCCTTTGTTTCGTTTTCCTTTTCCTTTAGGCGGTTGGGTTTCGGGAACAACCTCCGCATCGTCGTCGGGTTCGGATTGTTGAAAGGTTGGGATCGGTTGGGGTTGAACGGGTGGAGTCGGGTTCGGTGGGAAATTATAAGCACCCCGCATCATCATTTGTTGAAGGGCTTGATTTTGAGAAAATTGAGCGAATTGGTTTGGCGGGTGTTGGAATGATGCAAACGCATTTGATGAGTATTGCGAGAATTGGTTCGGTTCTAACGTCGGATAATATCCCGGACCCGAGAAAACATTAGGTTGGTTCAGGTTGATGGGAGTCGTCGGGTTATACGGATTGTTCGGGTTGTTCGGGTCGCTCGGGTTGTTGAAAGGATCCATGCTAAAGTATAAGGTTTATAAAAGTGGAAGAAGATTTATAAAAATTATGTGAGAGAGAGATGAAATTTTGGGGTTAAATTGATGAATGAGAGTGAAAATGGAATGGAAATTTATATAAATTATAAATATTACCGTTTGTTTGTAATTTTGAATTAGAATTTTTTTTTTTTTTTTTCAAACGGTAACTTTAGGAGGTGCCCACAGCTTTTGGACCGTCCCCAACGGCTTCAGCTCGTCGATTAGGACGCGACGGGGGGCGGCACGGTGTTCCGCGCGTCGCCGATCCACGACGAACCGGGGCCGAACCCCATACCGACTAGCCTAACTTACAAATGGGAAACGGTCGTATATTCCCGAGGTGGTGCCGATTCTGAAGCAAAGGATGGTTATCCACGTGGCAAGAAGATAAAGAAGGTGTGTCAGGAGTGAGAAGTGATCTGGAAGTATTGCACTTTACAGCTTTACTCTTGTTTTTTTCTTTCTTTCCTTAAAATTAAAACTAACAAATTTGCTGATATTTTAGGCTACACGGCATGGCTGGCACTATAGGCTTGGTAATCTAGGCACGGGCCTAGAGCCACTAAAAAATAAGATCCTCCAAGTTTTTTTTAAAAGTTTTTATTTAGTATATGTATTAGGCTCAAATAAATACATTTATATATATTAGGCCCAAATAAATACATTTATTTCAAAATTAAATTGGTTTTTCATTGAAAGAGCCCAAAATAAATATTGTTTAGCAAAAAAGGGCCAAGTTTCAAAACCAATTTCGCCTTGATTTTCAACTATTACAACATAACAACCATCGGCCTAATCATCAATATTTAGCGGCCTAAAGCCCCTAATACAACCGCAATCATCGTTCCCACTTCTCATCGCAACCTGCTTTTAATTTCTAGGCTATCGGCTATCACTAGACAAAAAAAGTAAGGGTAATCACCCATGGTGTCGGGATTGGAGGAGAGTTTATCGACGAAGTTAGGGCCCTCACTTCATAGTTCGCTTAAGGTCTCCAAAAATGTAGGAACGGTCCTGCGGTATGGTGATGGTCCTCCCTTGAAGGATGGTCCGCCACGTAAGCGCCAATTAGGATGGGCATGAGGATAGGGCAAAGAGGATGGAGGTATGGAAATGGGATGATAGACCTAAAATGTATATGTATATATTGTATGTATAGATGTGTGTGAGAGGGAGAGGGTATATTTTTGTTTTCTTGTGGATCATCCCCAACGTCCTATACTCGACGACAAGGACGAAGCCCGGGGGGGGGGGGGGGGGAGGGAGGGGGGACGGTGTTGGGGTCGGCGCCGTTCCAGAACTATTCGGGGACGGTCCCCATACCCAGAAGCCTTATGCTAACCTCCGATAACAACAATAATAATACAGAAAAGAATACATAAAATTAATGTCACGTGTTAGTTTTAGGATATTTGCTATGTGGCTCTCGTAAAGGATTTAATTTAACCCGCACATGTCATGTTACATGACTTTGGTTCACGTATAGATATTAAAGATTGTCTAGTAAAGGTCTAATTTATGTGAGTCTCAATCGCATATTCGCATAGTATATAAAAATTTTGTATCTTCGGATTTACCTTATTGATGCTAGACATTTTAAAAAGTTTCTTCAACACCGCTTAGACCATTTGTAGTGGGACATTGTGATAATGTTCCTCCTTTGGGGGTTATGTGACATATGGCATCAAGCTCTCCTTTCAAAATCAAGCCCCTCACCATGCGTTTTCACAATCACGCCAACACCATTTTATGAAGATATCGCCCAGGGGCGGTTACGGGACATTATAGGGCGTTATCTTGGCCATGTGTGTACAACTTCACGTCCAAACACATTACCACTACACATAGTCTTAAATCCGTTCAACGACAATTAAGATACAAACTAAACCATTGTAGGAAAATGAGAAGATTAGATTTGTTATTGCTTGAGGTCGTGAAGGGGGAGAGTGCCAACTTGACACCATATGATCACGCTGTTGGATATTATGCCCGGTTCGATAAGTCAACGCTGCCGACCGGGTCTTGACCCGTAAGAGTTACACCTTGGGCAACGAACTAAAATCCACTTAACCTGTTTAACTGGTAATTACGAACAACATACGAGACAGATCATAATTATTTATGATCATAAGCGGGTATTAACTGTGAGACGGGTACATGGACCTGGTGACACGGGTATTCTCACCCACCACCACTTGTCATGCACCACCCTTGTGGCCAATCGAAATACATGCAATTTTGCATGAATGCCACTTGGCAAGCATGCAAAAGTTCCATGGCTTTTAAATATCTTTGGGTCTTGCATTATTTTGAGTGGATGGAGAGATGAACAAAAATGAAGAGATGAGAGAACACCAAAATGCTCTCAAGTCTCATCAACACCCAAACACAACCGGCCAGAACCGCCGCTGCCGCCGCTGCCGCCGCTGCCGCCGCCGGCCAGAACTGCCGCCGCCGCCGCACGCCCTCTAGCCACCTCCGTCTCCGCTTGCTGCCGCTGCCAGCCGCCACTGCCGGCCACCACCTGCAGCCGTTGCTGCTGCCGCTGGATGCCGTCGTCACCCCGCCTCCGCCGTCCCGCTGCTGCCAGTCGGCTGTCGCCGGCCACTGCCGCCACTGTTTGCCGCAGTTGGCTGCCGCCAACCGCTGCCTCCTTCGTCGCGTCTCGTTGGTTCGTTAACTAGCCCTTGTTCGTTGAACCTCGGTGTCTCGACCGGTTAGTCATTAACCGAGGTATAATCTTTCTCATCGGTAGTTAAATATATTTTACTGTGCTCGTATTTGTATGTAACCGGATCTTGTCGGGTTTCGTTTGTTGATCATTAGTTTATTTTTCCGATGCGTTTTATTAATTAACTCGTTTAATTAATCAACCTTTATTTATTGAACCGGATTTTTTTGATAAATAAAAGCTTGACCGATCACCACGGAAACCCAACAGTGGTATCAGAGCCTTGGTTACAACATACGATTCGGTACCGGTCTTTTAACCGGAGTTAGAGCACAAACTTTATTTATTTAAAGTTTAGGATCTAAGTATTTTTAAGGGCACTTTTATTTTGGTCAATATTTTATTTGTTTTGCTTGACCAAAACGTTGCCCGGTTTATTTTGTGATTGTTGTGCGATGTGTAAATCCGGCCCGACCTCTTTTTTTGTGGTTGTATATTTTATTCGGTTTTGTAATTATTATTTTTTGGCCACCGAGATGGTTCAAAGTTGTAATAGATTAGTTTATGGTTTTGGCCCGTCTTGTGGTTCAAAGTTGTAATAGATAGGGTTTTTGTCTTTGTTGTATTTACTTGTTAAATATTGTTGATACGAAGACCCGAAGCAAAACCGAATGCCAAGAGGAGTCTTGGAGTTAGTGGGAGTTGCTCAAGACAACAAGATGCACTCAAGTCCATCCTTGTGGTTGTTTGTGTGTTGTGACCCCGTGACCCGTTTGATCTTGCTATTAGGCTCTAGCAAGATCGAACAATTTTGGCCATATGGATTTACATATTTATCTTGCTATTGTGGTTGCTTTTATTTTATAAATTGTTATAATGTAACCAACCTAAATACCAACATGATTTTAAAAGGAGTTTTAAAATATTAAAAACAATCACATTAAAACAAGTTCTAAATTGTTTTTACAACTTGTTAAAGTTTTGTTATAAAACAAAGGTTGTTTTTTGAAATAAATAATAACCAATTAAGTTTTGCAAATTAAACTAGTTTTTATTTTCCAAAACTATTAACTTAATAGTTTTCTATTAACTTAAAGTTGGTTATTCCAAGTCGCGACAAACTTAGTTTTATAGGTTATCTAAAACTAATTGTCCCGAGAGGTGAAAGGGTCTTTTGGTTATGTCGCAAATTTAATATCTAAATTAAAACCGACTATAACGACCCTATTTGGTAAAAATTATAATCAATAGTTTATGTCATCCTACTACTAGTAACACTTGGGGCATAATGCGAACCATCAGTGTTGGAGCCACAGCGCGACACTTGGTGTCTAGTTTATCCTTCCAAGGTGCAAGGGCTTCGTCGACACATCCGACCCTTCCACATGTGACCGTTTTAGGACGAATATTACTTTTATTCTCGTGTTACATGCCCTAGCTGTCTCGAGAACAAAAGTGGCATAGATGAGGCCAAACGTATCAATGCAAGGACAATAGGTTATCCTCGCAGCCTCATAAACCCCGAGAGTTGTGCTTTTCTCACAATTGACAATCGTTGTCAGTCCGCTTGAACCTCTTGCTAATGTTGCATGCCCCAGCTGCCTTTAGAAAGAGCTTCTAACCGGATTCTCATTCCTTATCGTCTCACCTCACGAAATAAGGAGATATACATCGAAAATACTAATTAATATCACATTGCTTATATAACAGATGTCTAATGAAAAACAACTCCTTCATTTTCAAGTCTATACTTGAAAAGGAAAAGAAATAAAAATTTGAATAACACCAACATTCTCGAATGGCACCGCAATCTGAGAATAGTTCTCAAGATGGAGGAAAAGCTGTATATCTTAGATGGCCCAGTCCCTACCGAGCCTGAAAGTAATTCTATTATTGCTCGCAAAGCACTAGAGAAACATAACGAGGATGCCGTTGAGGTACCCTACCTTATGAAAGCCACCATGTCTCCAGATCTTCAGAAGAACATGGAAGATAAGGATGATTATGACATGATCCAAGCAACTGAAAGGCATGTTCCAGAAACAAGCCCGACAGGAGCGATATGACACCATGAAACAGCTCATAAGCTGTAAAATGCTGGAAGGATCATGTATCAGTACTCATGTGCTAAAGATGAAAGGATACATTGGCCAAATAAACAAACTTGGTTATTCCACAAAACCAACCAAGTTCTAATGGTCAAGTCTGGTGGTGTTAAGAAGCCCAATAACAAGAAAAAGGAAACATAAGAGCAAAGGCAAGAGAAAAGTTATTGTTGCTGCCAGAAATGCCACCAACGACAAGCATGTTGCCAAACCACACCCTCCTAGGAGCGTCAGTGCTTTGAATGCAACCAAATGGGGCACTTAAAGGGAAACTGCCCACAGTATATGGCCACGCTGAAGTTGAACAAGGCCAATAACATTGGCACTTCTTCTAATATTCTCATTTATATTATCGAACTTTTCACTGTTTCTAGCAACACATAGGTATTTGATACCGGATGTGGTCACCACATCGTTAATGTCTTGCAAGATCCTCAAAAGTGGAAGAAACTAAAACAACGCCACCTGGAACTCATAGTTGGTAATAGAAAGAGAGTTCCAGTTCATGCAACTGGAACATTTTGTTTTTCATGTTCCCAAGGCCTTGTAGTTACCTTAAATAATTGTTTGTATGCACCTGGTTTGACCAGAAACATTATTTCAGTTTCTTCACTGTTTGAACAAGAATTCAATTCAAGTACGTTTTAAATGGTTCTTCTATTGTAGCCTACTTGAATGATGTCTTTTATTTTGAGGCTGAACCTCAAAATGGTAGTTATGAGATTAATGTTCAAACAAGTAATAACATATATCATCTTTCTAAACGTAACAAAGCTGGCATAAATGAAACATGTTTATGGCATTGCAGACTTGGCCACATAAGTAAGGCACGCATAGATGGCTCCAGTCCAAGGGGATTCTTGAATCCACTAGACAGGACTCCTTTGATGATTGCGAATCTTGCTTAGCTGGCAAACTCACAAAGCACCCCTTCACCAATGTTGGTGAACGGATCAATGGTTTTCTGGAACTCATTCACATGATGTACATGGCCCTTTCAGAACCATGTCTAGAAACCATGACTAAAACCAGCTTGATAGAAAGATAAAAGTACTTCGATCAGATCAAGGTGGTGAATACCTCAGCATTGAATTTCTAAATCATCTGAAAGAGTGTGGAATAGTTTCACAACCCTCTCTACCTAGCACACCCCAACTCAATGGCGTGAGTGAAAGGTGAAATCGAACTCTTCTTGATATGGTTCGATCGATGATGTGTAGAACTAACTTGCCTCACTCCTTTTGGGACAAGCTCTTATGATCGCTTCCCGCATTGTCAATTTGACTCCGACTAAAAGGTAAACAAAAACCGCCATATGAGATGTGGCATGGGCGTAAACCTGATTTGGAATAACTTAGAGTATGGGGATATGATGCATACATCACAAATTATTCTGATGATAAGCTCGATCCTCGAGGCGAAAAGGTTGTTTTCGTCGGATACTATAAAAGAAGCGGATATTATTTCTACCATCCTGATGCAAATGGGATTTCCATCAAACGGAAAGGACACTTTCTCGAGGAAGAACTTCTTAATCGAGAAACTGGAAATAATGTGGTTAATCTAGAAGAAATTCAAGAACCACAAACAACCGCTAATGTAGTCAGACTGTCTGATCAACAAGTAGTTGTTGCCAATGAATCAGGCATAAAACACAAGCGTTTGCAGATCTAGTAGAACTCGCACGAATCTGATAGATGTCTATGGCGTCTGAAAGGTCCCGAAGTCTTATTAGTAGCTGAGTCTAATGACGAACCTGCTAACTAAGAATCTGCAATCTTAGATTCAGAATCTGAGAAATGACAAGAAGCCATGAACGTCGAGATGCAATCTATGCATGACAATCAAGTATGAGACTTGATTGAGCTACCCCCGAATCTCGGGCAGTATAAAGCAAATGGATTTTCAAGAGAAAAACTGATATGCATGGAAATATACACACCTATAAAGCACGGCTAGTTGCGAAGGGTTTCACTCAAACTCAAAGTATTGACTATGATGAGACCTTCTCGCCCGTTGCTATGATTAAATCAATCAGGATATTGCTTGCCATAATTGTGTATTGTGATTACTAAATATGGCAAATGGATGTCAAAACCGCCCTTCTTAATAGACATCTCTCTTAAGATGTCTATATGGTTCGGCCTGAAGGTTTCGTCAGTCCTAAATATCCAACCAAGGTGTGCAAACCCAATAAGTCCATTTATGGACTCAAGCAAGCATCTCGTATCTGCAATCTTCATTTTGACCAGGAGATCAAAGAGTTTGGTTTTGTCAAGAATCAAGATAAGGCTTGTGTTTACAGAAAGGTTAGTGGGAGCACCATATCATTCCTCATCCTGTATGTGGATGATATTCTAATCATTGGAAATAACATCTCTATGCTTAACGAAGTTAAACACTATTTGGGATCTTGCTTCGCAATGAAAGATCTTGGAGAAGCTGCTTACATTCTGGGAATGAAAATCTATAGGGATAGATCTAAGCGGCTTCTGGGGCTAAGTCAAAGAACGTACATAGACAAAATGATGACACGCTTCAAGATGGAAAACTCCAAGAAAGGAGGTCTTCCATGACTAAAGGAACCGTGTTGAACAAATCGCAATCTCCTTCAATGGACATTGAAACTAAGCAAATGGAAGCAGTTCCATATACTTCAGCGATTGGTTCAATCATGTATGCTATGTACTAGACTTAACGTCTCGTATGCTTTAAGCATGACCAGTCGTTTTCAGTACAGTCCTGGCATTGCCCATTGGACTGCAGTAAAGAACATTCTGACATACTTGAGAAGAACTAAAGATATCTTCTTGGTGTTTGGAGGAGTGGAAGAAGAGCTCACTGTAAGGTGTTACACTGATGCTGACTTCCAAAGTGACCGAGATGATTCTCGCTCACGATTAGGATTCGTATTCACTCTCAATGGAGGAGTTGTCTATTGGAAAAGCACCAAACAGAGTATAGTGGCGGATTCAGCCACTGAATCCGAATGTATAGTTGCATCAGATGCTGCGGAAGAATCTGCTTGGATGAAGTAGTTCATCAACGACCTCGATGTGGTTTCAAGTATTCAGAAACCAATCAAGGTGTTCTGTGATAACACATGAACCATTGCTCAAACCAAGGAGCCCAGATCACAGGGTTAAGCACATTCTAAGAAAGTTCCACTATATACGGGAAATACTGGAATGAGGAGACATCTTAATAAGCGAAATAGACACAGATCAAAACCTAGTAGACCCGTTCTCTAAACCGATGACTCAGGACAAGCTATCGGTCTTAGATTAGATAACTATTTGTTTTGATTTAGTATTTGGATGTACGAACATTCAAACAGTTGTACCTTTTGAATTCACCTTTGATTTACTAGCTAAATGCAAAGTTTGAATCGTACAACTGTGTTCGATTTTGATACGTTTAATCCATGAATCTTGTATTCTAAATTATCCGTAGTCGGTCAGACTCGTGGGAACGACTCTGAATTAAGACTATTCTGACTTTGGACTCAAGGAGTTGACTTCCAAACTCACAAACCTCATTATGAATGACGTTGGATGTAACTCGCATCAAATCATCTTCATGGATCATGGTCATAAGATGTATTTGATTTAGGTATACTCATTTAGTATCCTCTGACCTGAGATACATAGTAGAACTTTCGTTTACTAAAGACTATTCTTTGATCAGTGTCCAACGCTGTCGCGTAACTGCCAGTCATAAAGGCATTGGTTGGGAGTGGTTATGAAGTTCAGTGGGAGTTGTATGTAGTCAAGATGGGATTCTGTACTCTTACATTATAATGTAACAGTTAGACATCCGGGCGCCCTCGTTGATTCAAACTGGTGAAGTGTAAGGCCTTACCCAAACTTACTGTGTGTTTGATTGGACCACTTTGATTCTGTGAACGAGAACGATAATGATTGAACGCCATGTGAGATTGAATCTGATCCATGTCTCATTGTTTAATTGATGTCTTTTACAGAAAGGATAGATGACGAGAATTGCCATAAGTCTACTGTCTTCAAGTAGCAAACCGTTGCTAAAGAGAAGATACCTTGGTTAATGACTTTAAAGTGTCATGACCTATTGGGGGCAGCTATGTGTAGCTAGAACACCGTTGGCTGTCTGCCTTGAGATCTTATCAGAGACCGTCCAAGTGGGAGCTGTTGGATATTATGTCCGGTTCGATAAGTCAACGCTGTCGACCGGGTCTTGACCCGTAAGAGTTACACCTTGGGCAACGAACTAAAATCCACTTAACCTGTTTAACTGGTAATTACGAACAACATACGAGACAGATCATAATTATTTATGATCATAAACGGGTATTAACTGTAAGACGGGTACATGGACCGGGTGACACGGGTATTCTCACCCACCACCACTTGTCATGCACCACCCTTGTGGCCAATCGAAATACATGCAATTTTGCATGAATGCCACTTGGCAAGCATGCAAAAGTTCCATGGCTTTTAAATATCTTTGGGTCTTGCATTATTTTGAGTGGATGGAGAGATGAACAAAAATGAAGAGATGAGAGAACACCAAAATGCTCTCAAGTCTCATCAACACCCAAACACAACCGGCCAGAACCGCCGCTGCCGCCGCCGGCCAGAACTGTCGCCGCCTCCGCATGCCTTCTGGCCACCTCCGTCTCCGCCTGCTGCCGCTGCCAGCCGCTCGCTGCCAGCTGCCACTGCCGGCCGCCACCTGCAGCTGTTGCTGCTGCCGCTGGATGCCGTCGTCGCCCCGCCTCCGCCGTCCCGCCGCTGCCAGTCGGCTGTCGCCGGCCACTGCCGCGGCTGCCGCCTCTGTTTGCCGCAGTTGGCTGCCGCCAACCGCCGCCTCTTTCGTCACGTCTCGTTGGTTCGTTAACTAGCCCTTTTTCGTTGAACCTCGGTGTCTCGACCGGTTAGTCATTAACCGTGGTATAATCTTTCTCATCGGTAGTTAAATATATTTTACTGTGCTCGTATTTGTATGTAACCAGATCTTGTCGGGTTTCGTTTGTTGATCATTAGTTTATTTTTCCGCTGTGTTTTATTAATTAACTCGTTTAATTAATTAACCTTTATTTATTGAACCGGATTTTTTTGATAAATAAAAGCTTGACCGATCACCACGGAAACCCAACACACGCCACACTGCGTCGCTTATACGTTTGTGAGAATGAAACGATTATTGGGGGTGTATTCATGGCGTGAAGGATGTAAAAGACAATAATGGACCCTGGGGATCAGAATGCTCAAGCAGTGGCGGAGTTTGACCAAAAGTTTCGAGGGGGCGTAAAGTGATGGGACCCAATTTTTTTTCCTATCGTTATGTTTCGGATCGGGTCGGCTATCGATTCGGGTCAAGTCAAATAATAATAGTTCCAAATAAAACTAAAAAAATTCATTCATTCAAAGAACCCGTTCATAGACATAAAAATTTGTGATTAAGTTTATTGTGTGGTGGGTAACCTAGGGTTAAACAAGAGTTAAAATATATTTACAAAACTACCTATCACTTATATATAAAGTGGTAACAAACAGGGGCGGACCCAAGCCCACCCTAAGGTGGGCGGGCGCACCCCCGGGGGAAAAAAAATTAGGGCTAAATTCCGTCGAAAATCCCGTCCGCACCCCTTGGAATTTTTCGTCCGCACCCCTTGGAATTTTTGACCGCACCCTTTGAAATTTTTCGTACGCACCCCTTAGGTAAAAAGTGTTATCAATTTATATTTTAAATTTTTTTTAGTAAACTCTTATTTTTAAAAAAAATATACTACCTAAATTATATAACTTTTAATACCTAACCAACTAAACCCAAATACCCATACCTTTACCCACTTATAATTCCTAACTAGCTAGCCCACTAAGTCTTAGCCCATTAACCAAACCCAACAATATTTCAAACTATAATAAGATAATTAAAACCCAAAACCTTTAGAAATTCTCTCTCTCTCTCTCTCTCTTGCGTCCCTGCACTGCCAACGAACAACATCACCCAGCGACAACAGTCCAGCAGCCGGCGACCACCGTAATCAGCCACCATACCACCGTCGTTCGACACCAAATCTAACCGGAATCCGAACACGGGTAAGTTTCTTTGTTATTTTGATGATTTTGGTTGATATTATAGGAGAAAAAAAGGGTAATAAAGTTGTTAAATAGGTTTAAAATTTTGTGTGTTTGACGTTGTTTAGATGATTTTTAGGGTGATTATGTTGTTTATGTATTTTTAGGGTGATTACAACTTACGTTATGATTTCTAGGGCTTGAATAGTTGAAAATTAAAATTGAAACATTATGTTATGGGGCGATGAACTTATGTTATATAGAGAAAGAATTGCTTAAGAAATTAGCTTTAGATGATGTTTTGGATAGATTTCAAAAAATGAAAACCCGTAGGGCGTCGACGTTTTAATTATGTTTGTAACAAGGTTTGACATGTTTTTGATGATTATATAAATTTAGTTTGATGTTCGTTTGTTTTACATGACCCGACCCGATACGAACTGATTTTTTTACTTATATACCTAGGGGTCTAAAATTTTTAAAAATGTTCCGCACCCCCATGGAAAAATTCCTGGGTCCGCCACTGGTAACAAACTTTACTTTAATTTATATATTGTATAAATATTTAGGAAAAATAATTAGGGGGAGGCGATCCTATATAATTTTTAAAATTTTCGGACAAAAAACCGGAACCTATACACTTCTAACCGAAATATTGGGGTGGGCGGGTGCACCCCCGGGCACCAACAAACCTTCGCCCCTGTGCTCAAGTCTTGCTATTCCAGAACTAAAAACCATGCCTAGTAAAGTTCAAAATTACGAAGCTATTGGTAGAGTATGAGAAGGGTATGATGCAAGCAAACCATACTTATAGTCTCGCTAGTCTATAGACATAAGAAGGGGGCGGGGCACCATGCGTCCATGTGGGTAAGCCCCCTAGGGTACTTTGCCGCCACCCCTAGGGTACTTTGCCAGGGTAGTTTACATGGGTACTATTTGCCGCTTGAAACAAAAGAAAAGGAGGTGGGTCCATCTTTAGGGTGTAGTGATTGGTGAGTTTATTAAAGAGTGAGGTCCATTGTTCTAGGGTATTTGTGGGTAGGCGACAACAATGGTTTGGTGGTTCTAGGGTACTTGGGTTAACAATTGACATGGTATCGTGAAATTGGTCGAGGCTAGGGTACAACCCTAGAATCCCCCCCTCCCCCCTAACAAGGCAAAAAAAAAAAAAAAAATTATGAACGTAAAATTATCTTTTTGAAATCTAGAAAATCAATAAATAAAAATGTTATTATCAATATGTTATTATATAGCAAGTATTAGGTTGTTTGCGGTCCAGTTTGGCCGGTTATGGCATCGTGAGATTGGTCGGGGCTAGGGTACAACCCTAGAATGCTCCTTCCCCCCTCCCCTAACAAGGCAAAATAATTTTATGAATGTACAATTATCTTTTTGAAATCTAGAAAATCAATAAATAGAAATGTTATTATCAATATGTTATCATATAGCAAGTATTAGGTTGTTTACGGTCCAGTTTGGCTGATCTTAACAAAAATGTTCAAGCCCAACCGCTAACTAAAGCTTTGAGAAATGGCAAACCAACCTGACTAGATTGGGTGGGTCAACAAATTTGACGATTTTACAGGTTGGGGTTTAACAGATAAACTAATTTATCATTTTTCTTAAAAATATCGATTTGTATTAAAAATCTAGAACAATAAAGATGGTTTAGGATTAGCGTTGTAAACGAACCGAACAAATTTGTTCTTGTTCGTTCATTAAGGTTTGAGCGTGTTCATGAACTGTTAACGAATGATTACCAAATGAGATTTCTTGTTCCTGTTCGTTTATTAAGAAAATGAACGTGTTCATGAACTGTTCACGAACATTTACCAAACGCAAATGAACTCAAACAAATGTTCATGAACATAAATGAATACACACGAACATATGTTCATTATAGAATAAAATCTGCAATTTTTCGTCACAAAGATTACGAAGAATCAACCAAAAAAAGATAAGCATTTAACATAATTATTTGAACACAATTGACATAATTATCAGAAAACATAGTTAACACAAAATTAAGTAGCTTGTCAAGATTTAACACAAACTAAAATTGAAACAGTCAAATGAAGGAGCGGTGTTGGGGGTGGCATATAGTATAAGTGTAGGGTTTCAAATTGTTAAAAACAATAAAACATATAAAAACCTTTAAATGAACGGATACAAATAAGTATAAACGAGCAAACTTAAATGTACACATTACCAAATGTTCACGAACATAAACGAACGAGTGTAACCTTTGTTCATGTTCGTTCAACTTAACGACAAAAATTTCTTGTTCGTGCCCGTTAATTTATTAAACGAATGAACATAAACGAATTTCCTGCCGAACGGTTCACAAGATGTTCTTTGAACGTTCGGTTCATTTACATCATGGAACTTATCCTTACCGCAATTCGGATCAAATATCCAGAAGATGGAAATAAATGCGTGAGAAGTAACCGCCTTTAACGCTATCTTCAACAACTTCATCAACCAATGTGGCGGTTGACCGAGCTATGCAAATTATGTTGATTTGCTTATTGAGGCGCACAAAACCTACAAACAAGATAAAGGCCACACTTCTACCAATGGATCAACCGTGGACACGTGGAAGCCACGGTCCAAAAGGTCTAAGACGTAGGTTCGGATGTGCGATCCCATTTTAATTTAAATAATTCGGACGATGAGTTTGATATTCCGGTTGATCCGTTGATGTAGCTCACCCTATGGGGAGAGACCGCACTAAGTCAAAAAACAAAGGTGCGGGTTCGTCTTAGAGTCAAGTGGATCTCGAAGCCAAAATGGATAAACTCGATGTGCGTATCACCCCGATTGTTATCTCTCAAACAACAAAAAAACGATGCCATCGATCTAGGCGATAATATGGACGATGATGACAAAGAAATACTCAACCACAAAAAAAAAAAAAACCTTAATTCACCCATGATTTCGCTTACAAATGCATTAGTTTTATGTTTGATGTATTTTTATTTTTAATGTATTTTTATTCTAGGACTTTTATTTTAATGTATTTTTATTAGTTATTTTTATATTAGTGTGATTTTATTTAGAGTAAACTGCCATTTTGGTCCCTGTGGTTTGGGCAGTTTTGCCATTTTAGTCCAAATCTCAAACTTTTTAAATCTGGGTTCCTGTGGTTTGCATTTTGTTGCCATTTTAGTCCAAAATTCCAAAACCCCATTTTTTTACTGTTGCAACCTTCTATTTTGTCTTTTAGTTCATGGGCATTTTTGTCATTTTGCTTTTCATTTAACATTTTCTTAATTAACATTTTTTTAATTAAAAAAGTAAATTAAATACAACTGACTCTCTCTCTCTTCTCTCTCTATAAACAACAACAGGTCCAATTGTAACACCACACACAAATCTAGCCCGCTGATAAGGTGTCATTTTGTCCCAAATCAGATTCGTTAATCAAAACCAAAACTAAACAAAAGCTAAAGTTTTGGGTGCTACTATTCTCACCCCCCTAATTACTTTTCTCACCCCCCCTCCCCTCACATACGATCAGGTGGGGCCTGCGTGGGACCGACAGTTTTCCTCTCACAAGGGGGGGGTGTAATCAGTAAAGAGGGGGTGTGTATAGAATTAGCCAAAGTTTTTCTGATGGCAAAGAATACGATTCCAAATAAATAAATCAAACAAATCCATATACTTAAAATAAATACAAAAAAAGGTAATAAACACATCATCTATTGATATTTATTAGTACTAAAATAAAATTATAAACAAACAAATATCAATAAAAAGATCAAAACTCATCAGCAATCATCATCAACACTCGTAACTAGTAACTGGGTTGGTGTTGTATCCACTGGAGTTTACCTTTTCTGATAAGAATAATTGAAGAAGACGGGGTGTTAGGTGAGATGGTGGAGGTTGCCGGAGACGATGACAATGGTGAAGGAGGTGGTCGGCGGCTTCCAGGTCTCACCACCAAAACACCCACCAACACCGAACCCCACCACCACCAACGAACACGTCCAACACCGGGCAGGCCACCACCGCCGCCGTAACCACCACACCAGCCCCGTCGCCCCTGCTGCTTCACACCGCCACAAGCATCGCCCTCCACCGGACGAAGCCACCGGAAAACAGATCTAAGATGGGTGGTATATTGTTTGGTGGGTGAAAGAGAGTTTTGCTAAGAGCATTCACATTCTAACCATCAAATTATGTGAGGAGGGGTTTTTATATTATAAAGGGTATAAAAAGTGGTTGTGAGTAGAGGAGAGAGAAAATGTTACTGTTCATCTGTATATTTGGGGGGACACTGTTCACCCGTTATAATTTTTTAATATATTTTGAAAGTGGTTGTGAGTGAAAGTGAGAGAAAAATGTAATGATAATATTATTTAATTGAAAGGAGAGAGAAAAAGTATTTGTTTTTAGTGGAAATATATTGATATAGGAGTTATTTTTTAGTGGAATGTATGTATAATTTGATGGATTGGATGTGAATGCTCTAAGAGAGGAATTAGAGATCTAGAGAAGAAAGGGGTAACGGGTTTTTGTTAAGAGAGAGATAAAAGGCTTAAATATATATAGAAGGTTTAGAGAGAGATTTTTTTAATTAAAAATGACCAATTTGCCCTTAGTAAAAAGACAAAATAGCAGAATTATATAAGAAAATTTTCACCTGATTTCACTTTTGGACTAAAAAGGCAATAAAATGCAAACCACAGGGACCCAGATTTAAAAAGTTTGAGATTTGGACTAAAATGGCAAAACTGCCCAAACCACAGGGACAAAAATGGCAGTTTACTCTTTTATTTAAGTATTACTGTAAACTTGTTTATACAAATAATAAGAATTAAATAAATGGGTAGTGATTAAAAAAGGAGTATTAGATTTTAATAATCCCAAGTTTCACTAATTGGCCGGTAATAATCCCAACTTCAAAAATTGCCTACAACAGTCCCAACTTGTAAGATTTTGGCCACCAATGATCCTTGTCTAACTGGGTTATAACCTTGTTGGGCTGGTGACCTGCAACTTATTCCGGCGACCCGTTTTACCCCTGAAACCACCAAACGAGACCACCACCAATCATCTCCGACCTCCTGTAATCCTCTCCCCTTCTCAAAAGTTTAAATTTTCCACCATCTACGCAACTCCGGTGACCTGCAACTTATTCCGACGACCTTCTTTACCCCTGAAACCACCAAAGGAGACCACCACTTGTCATCTCCAACCTCTAGTGACCTTCTCCGCCGCTCAAAACTTCAAAAAACTAACTGGGTTATAACCCAGTTAGACAAGGATCATTGGTGGCCAAAATCTTACAAGTTCGGACTGTTGTAGGCAATTTTTGAAGTTGGGATTATTACCGGCCAATTAGTGAAACTTGGGATTATTAAAATCCAATACCCCATTAAAAAATGATTGGGGTGGGGTGATGTGGAGTGAAAGAGGTTATATCATAGTAGGTGTTAGACTATATGGTGTGAAATGGCTTGAAAATTGGGCGTTATTCGACATGTGGATGACACGTCAGTGCACGTAAGAAAAATGGCGTGGTACAAAAAAAGAAGGGGTGGAAAGGGGCGTGAAAGAGTGGCGTTATTCGACACGTGACACACGCTTTTTATTATTCTTTTATATTTATAAATTATATAAAATCTATTAAATTTAAATAAAAACCAGTTAATACTAATTAAACAAATAACATAAAAAATTAAAAGATTACATAGCATAAAAATTGAAAAAAAAATACATAACTTAAAAATAAAAAAACATTACATAACTTAAAATAAAATAACCTAAACATATTTAACCAAAAAAACGTATCATTTGCCACGCTAGGTAGTGTTTGAAATCACGACCGTACTTGTTATGGTACCTGACGCAAGCGACTTGGATGATGTTGCCTTTGTTTAGCTAACCATCGTCGCTGTCCGCATTGTTGACAATCACCTCAAATCTCGCACTATCCATATGAACATCCGAAATGTGAACAAAGTGCGTCCACTCTTTGGATGGCCTCACCCCTACGTATACAAAATTCATGGTAAACTCGATCCCAAAACGGAGACGTGGGTAACGGAGCTAGGTGGTTGGTCACCGCCACGACCCACGATTCGCATAACGCAATGTCCTCTTCTACGCTCTATGGAGTACCCGGTATTTCGAAACGTTTTTTGAGAGGGTGTTTGAACATGTAATGGAAGAAATGATATGTGGGTTGAGAGAGTATGGCATAAAATGATAGAAGTGGTGTATTATATATAAGAGGAGCAATTTTTTTATAATTTTTTTTACTCGCCGTTGGGGCAATGACTACTTACCACATCCAATAAAAGCACGTCACATTGCACCCACTTGCCCTTATATGCCGGTGGAAATTCTCCCACCTACTAAACAACGCCGTGTGTGGTGCGGTGTGGTGTGTGCGGCGTTGAGTGGCCTAAACGCCACAAATCCATGCCCACACGGTGTGGTTTTAGTGAAAGAAAGTAAAGAAAACTGAGGTGATGATGTATCAGCGTGGTAATTAGAACTTGAGAATTGGGATGGATCCATGGAAATCTATTGATAAATCTTTATATGAGAACTTGTATAGAAAAAACCATTATGGTATTATTTCGAAGTATATATGTTAAACTAACAAAAGCGATCGTAAATTTACAAATACTTAAGTAATACAAAGCTATCGATAGTTATGCATATCAACTTTTCTAATCACCGTTTAAGGTACTAATAGTAATAGTAATCCCCTTCACTTCATGTAGCACATGATGTATCAGATATTGATTATGATGATGTTTGACCTTTTATTTCAGCTTATATAACTTAGTGGGTGTTTAGGTTAGCTTATTTTAGAGCTACTTTTAACTTATTGACTTATAAAAAGTTAATAAGTTATTTTGATAGTGTTTGGATAAGTGTTGGGAAGGAACCAATTAGGTGATGGTCCATTGGTAAAGGCAAAACCTTTAAACACCTTGGGAGGGGAGGTCTTGGGTTCAAGTCCCACAGACGACGGGAATAAAATAAAATTGCAGTTCAAAAAAAGTGTTGAGTAGGAGTTTTATGGCTTGAAAAGGAGAAAATGAGAAGTTAGAATTTCTAACTTCTAACTTCTAACTTATGACTTATAAAAAGTTAATAAGTTATAAGTTAAAAGGAATGCAAAACACCCTTACAATTATCATGATAATGATCTAATGAGACATGTTCATGTTCTTATAAGTTTGAGCCCACAAAATGTAAAAGAATTTGGGTCATCTTTATTTTGACCTTGATGGATCTATGCATGCTATCACTAGTTTAGCCCATTAAGTGTATAAGAATTTGGGTCATCGTTTTTTTCTTGGAAATACATACCATGCTCAATCCCAGCCCGAATATATGGGTTGTTGGGACGGGCAATCCACTCGCACAACACCAAAACTTCAAACCTACCATGCCAAAGGAGCATCCTGTTGTTGACTTGGTCTTTATAAGGAAAAAACTTATTAAACTCCCCTCGTTTTTAACTGTTGAAACTTGTTCGAGTTCCAAGTGACCAATCCTAAAAAAAAAGAACAAACATTAGTACACACGTGTTATTGATTTAAAGTATCTTCATCCTTCGGTATTTTATACGCATTAGTTACATCCTTGGTAACATGCTTAAATACCGAAAGATTTCTGGTCTTAAATGTTTCAAGATTAGCATGAAATCCTTCGGTACACACATGCTTTTAAACGAGCTACGTTTTTTGTGATCCCCTTTTCACTTTTGGATCCACAGGTAGGGCTGTAAGCGAACCGAACGTTCAGCGAACAGTTCGTGAACCGTTCGGCGGGAAGTTCGTTTATGTCCGTTTGTTTAGTAAATGAACGAACACGAACAAGAAATTCCGTTCGTTAAGTTAAACGAACGAACATGAACAGAGGTTGCGTTCGTTCGTTTATGTTAGTGAACGTTCGGTAATGTGTTCGTTTATGTTCGTGAGCGTTCGGTAATGAGTTCATTTATGTTTGCTCGTTAATATTTATTTGTTTTAGTTTGTTTAAAGGTTTTTATATGTTGTATTTTATTTTATTATTTCTAGTTTTTAAAATTTTGAAACCCTGGTTATCTTATATGCCTTTTACAACATCTCTCATTTCACTATTTCAATTTTAGTTTGTGTTAAAGCTTGACAAACTCTTAATTTTGTGTTTATCATGTTTTTGATAATCACGCCAACTGTGTTCAGATAATTATCTTAAGTGTTTATTTATTTTTTGTCGATTCTTCGTAATGTTTGTGATGAAAATGCAGATTTTATTCTAAAATGAATATTGTGTTCATAAGCGTCGTTTGTGTTCATTTATGTTCATGAACATTTGTTAGAGTTCATTAGTATATGGTAAGTGTTCGTGAACAGATCACGAACATGTTCGTTTCCTTAATGAACGAACACGAACAAGAAATCTCGTTCGCTAAGCGTTCGTGAACAGTTCATGAACAAGTTTGTTCCTTAACGAACGAACACGAACAATGCCTTGTTCGCGTTCGTTCGGTTCGTTTACAGCCCTATCCACAGGATGGACTTCATTGTATCAATTGGGTGATGGCTCATTAATAAAGACAAAACATTTAAAGACTTAAATTTTACAAGAATAAATAGTAGGTTTAAGTCTTAGATGCTATAGGGATTAAAAGAAATTTGCTATTAAAAAAAGAAAAGACTCATTCAACATGATTTTTTAGTTTTATCCAACTTTAGACAATACACACCTCTATGAGCTTAGAAATTAATTCTAAACAATTTCTACTTTTAATAAAAAAAATATTTATACCCATGGCATTACAGCCTAGTGGTATCTTGGGGGTGGGATAAGGCTTATGACCATTATGTCATGAGTTCGATTCCCACAAGGGGGGTTTTTCCCAGATTTATTGGGTTTCCTCCTGAATTGGTGTATAGGCATTATTGCCTATTGGAGATGGATATGACTGGGTGGTTCCGCTGGTATTGCCTATTGGAGATGGATATGACTGGGTGGTTCCGCTGGTAGCACGATAATACTGCAGTAGTCCGTCAGTGATCCAAATTTGCCGTTAAAAAAAAATAAAAAAATATTTACAGAAGTATTATATCGCCTAGTGGCTTAGTTCATTTATCCTTTGTTATGCATACGTCATAAATCACCCAAGGGTTTGATTTTTTCTTTATGATATTTTCCCCCAAATTTGATCCAAACTGACCCAACAGATTTCAACTTCTTATGGGTTTCTTGCCCAAATTCTTTCTTGAACAGATGCGCGATTGAATTGCCATAGATTCCAAAAAAGATTCAAACTTTGACTTCTTGTTAATTTGGGCAAAACCCCGGTTTGACTTTGCAGATTCAGTTCAGATACTGATTTTTTTGAAGTTATGGAAGCTTATAAGAGATGGGTTCGGAGGAACAAGGAGTATGTTCATTCATTAGAGTCTCTTGCTAATGTAAGTCTACTTACTTTTGTTACAATTCTTGTGAATCTTTCATTAAATTTGTGATGTAACATCTGTGGATTTGGAATTAAGGAGTGTTTGGGCTTGCAGTTAAACTGATTACTGTGAATTGTGTGTAAAGTTTGATTCTTGATTGACAGACACAGACCTGATTATGATTTTGACTTTGACTTTTTATCTACTTAGGGTCAAAATATTCACATTGGTTGAATGATGTAAGAATAGTATCTAAGATAGGTGATTATGGGGATAACTGTAAATATATCATTTACCCAACTGTAAATTTATTATTTACCTACCCCCTTGAAATTCTTGAACAGGTCCGGCGGGTCGTGTATAGTAATTTCTTGACCCTTAAACCCATAGCTTTGTCTTTAGTAAGATCAGTTTTGCTATTCAAAAGGGGTTGCGGCACAGCATGTTGCCCGTTTACCTGTCATATTAGAATATATAAACTTAATTATATTTGTATTATGTATATATTAGGATAATTAAATCTATGGTTATATGTATGTATCGGTAATAAGTGATCGGTTGTGTTGGTTTAAGTGACACCATTTGAATTGCGGTTGTTCCCTCCAAACCCAACCACCGAGTAACCGTCATGTTTTAAGTATATATATGTCTTGCCGGTAATTTTTGCCGGCACCAAGACATTTCTTATTCGAATTGTCCATTTGTTACAAATCTGCACATACTTGTTCCTGCAAAACTCAAACATGAATCCAAATACCCATGTTTGTTCCGCTGCAAATCAGAATGATCATCAACATGTCACTCGTTTGTAATTGGTTGTTTCTAGTGTTCAATGATTGATGTTGTTAATTACTTAAGTTATAGTCGCGTAGTTAGTTTGGTATATATCTTTTGAAAATAAAACCTTGTTTGTGAATTGTAAACTTCTTTTACGGAAGCGCACAAAGCGTGGATGTTTGGTGTTGAGTAAAACAAGGCAAAATGCATAGTGCAGCCTTAAAATCATGAATGCTAATGTCTTCACAATCAAAAAAACATATAATTTATAAACCAAAACATTTCAATATTAGTTTTAAACAACATATATGGTTCTAATGTTTCTAGACAAGTTGATGAACCTTGACAAGTTGTAGGTGAAGCTATAAGAAAACCATAACTGTGGTTAATATCACACCATGATAGAAATTTAGAATACCGTTGAGAAAAATAACATTATGTTAGAAAAATATTAGAATACCGTTGAGAATAATGACATTTTTATATTTGGTTTGCATTTTGAACATTTGATTCCTAACTATATGTTGTCATTAATTCAGGGATTGACATGGCTTCTTCCTGAGAGATTTTCTGAGTCGGAAATCATACCCGAAGCAGGTTTTGTGATATTTTGGTAACATTTACCTTCTTTTATTTTCACCAAGAAACTTATATATCTTCTACCAGTGTCCAAAAAGCTTCGATCGAAACAACTTAATTTTATCATTATTTAAAAGTTACTCTTTAGACATTATGAAAGTCATATACAAACATCTAAAACTCAAAGTGGTTTCGTACTTTCATTCTAACATCTTATATGTTTTTTTTTATGTAGTAACGTCAATACTGGGTATAGTGACAGCTGTCAATGAACATATAATTGAAACAACTCCAACAAATCCATCCCAAATGCACACGAGACCTCCGGAAACATCGTCTTTTCCATACTCTTTGTTTTTGACTTTAATGAAAGATGTGGAAACATTGGTTGAAGTTATGGCACAACATTTCTATGGTGACGATAATAAATGGAATTTCATTGCTGCTACAGAGGCCACAAAGTAAGCTATGCCCGTTTTCTTCTTTCAAAAGTCAGCGTTTTACTTTCTAGAGTCAAAGTCAAAGTTTGCAAACGAGCCGAGCAGCTCGAGAATAAGATCGAAATGAGCCGAGCTTTATCGAGCCCGGCTGAGCTTGAGTCTAAAATAAAGCTCGTTTAGTTATTGAGCTCGAGCTTGGCATGTGAAGCTCTTCGTGCCTTATCTGGACTCAGTGTATTAATTTTTATTAATATTTAATATCATTTACCCTACGCCCCGCTTGCGGTACGCGCATATAATGTATATATGTGTGGGCGCTCGGGGGGCAAAAGTGAAAGTGCACTAATTTTAATGTTATTTTACTAATTTCGTGAAAATAACATTAAAAGAGGGGGATGGTTAATCATGCATCATGTGGTGGCGTTGATAGCTGAAAGACAAGGGAGTGCATGCACTAATCGGCCTTTGTCTTAATTGCTGAGTGTTATGTGCCTTATGTCCAAGGCTTGATGCAAAACTACTATCGAGCCGGGGGTCTCATTGGAAGCAGCCTCTCTATTCCTATGGGGTAGAGGTAAGGCTGTCTACATCTTACCCTCCTCAGACCCCACGTTAGCTTTGCTATTGGTGGGATTTACCGAGTATGATGATGATGATTTAATATCATTTACCCCTTACTTAAAGTTGTCTAGTAAAGGAGCCAACCTGAGCTTATTGAAACTTGTTTATGAGTCGAGCCCGAACCTAAAAATAGGTTGTTTAGTAAACGAGCCTGAGCTACACTTACCGAGCTCGCGAGCCTAAACGAGTCTATTATTTATATTATTTTTTTAATATGTTAGCTAATAGATATTAACAAGCCGAGCTCGAGCCTAAGAAACAACGAACCAGCCAAGCTCGAGCTTTGAAAACAATGCTCGAGCCGAGCTCGAGCTCTCATAAGTTAATCGAGCCCAAGCTCAAGCCTGGTCGAGCTTGGGCTTGGCTCGGCTTGTGTGCACCCCTAAGTCAAACCTTGTTCTTTCAAGACTAAAAATGTACACACATTCTTCACAATTTTAGCTTCAAGTAGAGGTTTTTACAGAATCTGATGTATTCACCAATATTTGCTCAAGAATCATGAAAATTAACCTAAAATTTTGAAGTTTAAAAGCAGACAGTTTGACTTCATAATGTCAAAATGTTGATCAGGGTACTAGCGAGACTAGCGTTATTGAGAAATAGCGGGTACAAAATGCTATTGCATGGAGGTGAGACAGTAAATGATGAAAAAGGTCCAAACAATGCAAACCAACCGCAGACCCGTGGACATCCTTTCCAGCAGGGGCGAAACGGTCATTTTACATATGAAGGAAGAGCTCTCGCTGCAATGAGTAGATTTGGTGAAAACGCTAGGATGATTTCTGATCCAACATGGTTTCACAGAGCCGAACATCATGAACGTGCAATTACGCAGCTTCCCGGTAACTTTAAACTTTCATTTCTTTTTATTTTTTGAGTAAAATGCCATTTTCGTCCCTAAGGTTTGGCCAGTTTTACGACTTTCATCCAAAGGTTTGTTTTTCCGTATCTGGATCCAAAAGGTTTGAAATCTTGCCAGTTTCATCCGGCTCGTTAACTCCATCTATTTTCTCCGTTAAATCAGGGGTATTTCCGTCTATTTTATTAACTTAAAAAAATAAACTGGCCAAACCTCAGGGACGAAAATGGCATTTTACTCTCTTTTTTTTACATTTATAATTTACGAATTTTTTGGTTTGACGAATATGTTGAATTTTTTCTTTTTATGGTTACAGAAACCGACACAAAAAGGCCTACACTCATGAGCTTCTTGTCTGAGAAAGGTCTTCCCGGTGGATTATTAATAATGGGGGAGGTGATGTTTATAGCAAGACCGCTCATTTATGTTCTATTAATAAGAAAATACGGGTCCCGTTCATGGCTTCCTTGGTTTGTCTCTTTGACCATTGACCTCATTGGAATGAGCTCATCGACAATGTTGTTGACCAATCAAAATGCCCGGAAGCTTCATTTATCTGATCCCGAGAAGGATGAGGTAATATTTATGTTAAGTTTTAAGGTAAACGTGTTAAAGGGTATTTTAGACAATTGACAAATAGTTAACCGTGGTTTGAATAAAACACAGTTGAGAAGACGGAAACTGTTGTTGGCACTTTACCTTATGAGAGACCCGTGTTTTGGCAAATACACACGGTATGGTTTGTAAATTCATTTTTTAATGTTTACTTGTTTACATGATGGAAAACCGATCGATTTTGAGTTTTTGACTCAGAAATTGGTTGACTTCGTTTTTTTCTTCTTTTTTTTTCAGGCGAAGACTGGAAAGTACCGAGAAAACATTGGGACATGTCCCTGTTGTTGGGTTTCTTGCAGGTGTGTTAGTTAACATAGCGGTTTTTTTTTTTTAATTTTTTTATATCATATTCTGTTGATAGTTGTTCTTTTAACGTTTGTTTGTTTTTTTTTTTGTTTTTTTTTGCAGCAAAGCTGATCGAGCTTTTGGTTGGAGCACAAACGCGTTACACATACATGTCTGGTTCTTGAGAGAAAAGAAGCAAAATGGTAAGTTGTATGTTTTTATAGACTACAAGTATCATTATTAGAAGTTTGATATGTATGCAATTGCAATTTTCTCATGAAGTTGGAAGATAATGATGATTTTATGGAATAATGATGTTTCATTATCTTGTTTAAGGTAATCCGCGGATATTTGTATATATTTATATTTCATCCAAATATAAATATATACAATACCTTATATGGGTTTTTAAAATGATAGGTAAACTTGATCTTCTTTAACGCTATGTTCCCAAGTTTAATAAAAGAAAGAAAAGAAGGGGACGGAATTGAAGGAGAGAAAAGAAAGGGAAAGATATACTTTAATTTGCTTTCGCGTTCGAAGGAAATGAAATAAGTTAAAGATTTTAGAAGGAAAGGTTACTAAATATTAATTTATTTCTGAATCCGTCCACTTTGGGATAGGGTTGTTCATGAGCCGAGCTGAACTGAGCGAGCTTCTGCTCGAATTGAAACCGAGCGGTGTCCGTTCAAATTTAAGGAAACGAGCAAAAAATGTTGCTCAAACTCAGTTGGTTTACAACAGAGCATCTCGATTTTGCTCGTTTTCGCTCAGTTTCAACTTATAGTTGAATTTTAATACAAAGACTTAAAATGTAAATGTTATCATTGTTTCATTCAAAATTGTTTCACTCAAATGTTGCTTGTTTTCCTTCAATTGTCATTCATTCAAGATACATATAAATGCAACAAATACAAATATACAATTGTTTCATTTAAAAAAAAACCATCTTAAAGTCCAAGCAGTCGTTAGCTTCTTCATCAACAAAATCAAGCAACCATCGGTGAAATCAAAAGCAAAAGAAACTAGGTCTAGTGACTTACATTTGGTGTTGAGATATTGATAATTTGAGCTAAATTCATTTACAATTCTAATATTCAATAGGGTGATAATTATAAAAATAACTATATATTTGTGCATATAAAATTATATATACGTATATTTATATATAAAATAAATTAAAAAACTTCAAGCGAGCCAAGCCGAGCGGACCTATGCTCGTGCTTGGCTCGATTACAATCAAGGAAAAAATCAAGCGAGCATTTTCCGAGCAAACGGTGAACACTTTACCCGCCCTACTTTGAGATGAAAATTTAGAGCAAAGCAAATTAAAACTCTTTCTCTTTCTTTCTACTTTATTAAAAAAACTCTGAAACACGATTTCTTTTGCGTTCACTTTCTTTTAATTTTCTTTTATAAAAAGGACTCGGGAATGTGGCTTTAAGACGTAAGGAATATCGTGAATGTCTATAAAAATAATACATGGGTCAATTAAAAAGGAGAGAAAATTTAACATGTAATCAACATGTCTTAGATTGTTACGTTAAATTTATAGTTTATTATTTGATTGACATGGAATTAAGCATTTGATTATTTACTTTTGTATAAATCCCATAAAATAGTAACCAACGCTCATTTTACTCTAAGACCATGTGTAGTGGTTAAGCCAAATAATGCCCCCACCATGGGGCGTTTTGCGACACGTGGCAGTCCAGTCAGCATGGGGCATTATTGCAAAAGTGACGTAGTGGGAATAATGCCCAATAACGCCCATGCAATCATTTCACAATTATTATTATTTTTTTTAATTTAAAACGTAAAAATATTCATTAATTTAAAATAAAAATTACACTACTTGAAATTAAAAAAACCCGAAAAAAAAGAAAATAAAAAAACCGAAAAAAAAAATAAAGTTAAAAAAAAAGAAGATGATCTAGTGTCCATTATTTTCTCGAATTTTTTGGCGATGCATTTGCGCAAGGATCAACGCGTCGCCTTGGAGGTGGTCGATCGGTTTGGACAAAAACTCAATGTCCTTTTCCATTTGTCTCGCCTCTTGCATCTCATTAAACTTTTTGGTTTCGGCCACTCGTTCTTTCATAATCTCATAACGTTGGTGGCCAAGGTCGCGAATGTCTTGGAGACGACGGTTCATCTCCTCGAAATCTTCCTTCAACTCGAGATCGGAAGACGACTCCACCGTTTTTTTCCCGGTTCGCTTATCCTTTCTTCTACCGGGCGGTCTGGTCAACTCTTCTTCAAGTTCCTCGTCAACACCACCTCATTTAGATCGACATTGCGGGCATCCGATGTCGGTGTTTCAGGGTCAACGGAGGATGATGTTTTTTACCGTTTAGCTCGACGTCTACTACTAGACGTCATGGTACCTACTAGCGCCCACTTTGGACTTTTTCGTAGTAGATCCCAACACTTATAGTACGGGAAAGGGCATTTCGTTTTCTCGAACTCGTCAAAAGTCTTCGTTAAAACCCCGACGTCACCTTCACCGCTCGGGCGATTATCGTAGTTACGTTGGTACACTTCTTGGAAGGCATGACGCTTGTTGTTGATGTCGGTCCATTTGCTAGAAATGAAATCTTTGTCCCGATGTTCGCCTTGACCCCACGTGCTATAAAAGAGTGCACGAACCCTATCAAAAAAACGGGGCCCTTTTGAAAGTTTGCTACAAATTGAAAAAATAAAAGTAAAACTATAAGTTGTATGTTAAAAATAAAAGTAAAAAAAAATATAAAAGTTACCAGTTTCGTGGTCCTCCGAAACGTCGAGCCACGCCCGAGTCAACGTGAATTCCTCATCCTTCGTCCATTTAAGGTGAGTTTTTGTACGTCGAGGTTCGTCCTTTTCCTTCTTCTTATGCGACCTTCTGCCGCGTTTCGATTTCTCTGGCACCGGTTCGGGTTGCGTCTCCGGCACGACATCGACATCGGGTTCGGCTTGTTGTTGTGAAGGTTGCGACCCGCCGGCTTGACCATAGCCGAAGGTGGGAGGCACGAACGGAGTGGCGCCACTCAAGTAAGCCGCGTACGTTAAAACGCTCGGGTCCATGTCTTGAAGGTTATACGGGTGTTGCGGTTGGGTTGTGTTCGGGTTCATGGGTCTTGCGGGGACACCAAAGGGGGGTCGGATGGATGCATATTTGTATAAAATATAGAAGAAGTAGGAGAGAAAGTGTGATTTTTTTATAAAAAATAGGAAGAAGTGGGTATTATTTATATAGTGGGTAAATTTTGGAACTAAAAAAAAATAAAAATATTAAACAATTGACCGTTGGCAACGGTCATCTCTCGCCCCTATGCAATTTTCAGCGTTTTATTTAAAACGCCAAGTTGATTTTCTTTTAAAAAAAAACGCCAAATAACGCCTACTGTAATGGGGGGGGGGGGCGTTTTTGAGCTTTTTTTTTATTTTATTTTTTAAAAAACCGCCCCACTACGGGTGGTCTAATCATGACCACCATGACCCTCCATATAGGCGTCATGTCATTCATCTTTAATCCACCACTCAAAACCACTACCCTAAGTTCATGACCCAAAGTCCCAAACCACTATCCCCTTTATTTTTTAATTTATTTTTGTCTTAAAATTATCAAATGGGAGGGTCGTGGTAATCGAGGTTTAATCAATGGGAACCGCCATCAATCAAGTAGGGGGTGATAATTTTGTCTTAAAGTTATCACACCGGTTGAGGAGGTGGTGGACGGATAGGAGGTGGTTGCCGGCTGGGGCTGTACCCTAGATTCTGACGACGAGAATATCGATTAACGAAGAGCCGAAGAAGCGTCACACCCACCCGTTCTTAGGAAACCTAAGCGACCCATATGACCCGTTCTTTTAGTATTATCAAGCCAACTTGACCCGCCGTTAATATCCGCTATTTTCAAATTGCCCCATTCTGACCATTGGACTTGTATAACGTTAACCAGAACCACCCATAAAAGTACTAAAAAAACCCAAAATGAGCCATGCTAATATATTTGACTCAGGACACCCTACTTAGGATCTTACTATATGAATAATAATCGAGTTGCATAACTTTATCCAAAAGAATTGTAAAATAATAATCAAGCCAAGCCATTTGCTTTTTTTAAGAAACTTAAAAAGTTGCAATTTGCATGTTAAACAGATAACTAGTTACTAGTACACTGGTACATTGTATACGTCAGCAGATTAGTTCAAACGTTATGTGATGCGTTAACCATATGAAAACGTGTGTTTCGACGTATTAGATTGAAGTAAATGTAAGCTATATAATTGCGATTGGATCAAAACATAAAGTAAACTGGATTTATACCGGACAATTATAACGTATTATATGCGACCCGACTAACTCGAATTTATACCCGTCAAGTCAAGACGTATCATATTTGACGTGAATCGTTTCTGAACAAAATTGATATCGAAACGTACGTCAAAAGCAAGAATGAAAACATATTATATTTCACCCACTCGTTTCTAAACCATATTTCGTCGTAATGTAGACTAACTCTAATATATACCAATACGTACATAAAAACAAGCGTGCAACAAGTTATTTTTTTTTAAGTTAATGAACAAAGGTATTAAAGAAAAATAAGATTATATATTCTCTCAAGTAGGTGAAAGTAATATTTTACAAAGTTTATATAAAAAGTTAAAAGGTTTCCAACAGGTTGTTACTTACCTTCTACATTCCAAGGTAGTTAATTGAGGGGTTGAAAGCTTCAGTTGCTCGTTCTACCGCTGACAATCAGTGGTTAATTGAGCAAGGTTTCCAACAGGTTGTTACTTACCTTCTACATTCCAAGGAGTTCAATTCTGCCCTTGGTGATGTTTACACTAAGCTTCTCAACCTGGGGAAACACCAAGGCCTCATTGCTGGGTATAAGCTTCATGAATCCGGCCATCCTTTGGAGAAGTCACCTCTGTTCCGTCCCGAAGCTTCTGATGTTTTTAAAGGCTCCGTTGAGCAGATGGAGAAGTTGACCTATCCTTACATCCATCAAGTTTCTGCTTGTTTTGGTAAGCCTCTTGCTGTGTTGCAGGACTTGAAACCGGAGGGTCTAAATGAAAAGGTTTGTGCTGAAATCTTGGGTTCTCTTTCAAGGAAGAGATCCTACTCGGGGGATAGTGATGATACCCCTTCCGGTCAGCTGGATGTTCCCAAGGATGCAAGTTTGGAGGCTTCAGCGGTTGGTGGTGATGGAGGTTTGAAGACTAAAAAACTGAAGAAGACCAAGAAGGCTAAGGGCGAGGGTTCTGGAGTTTCCAAGCCCGTTGATGGTTAATTTGTAGCTTTCTTAGCACTGAAAACAATTTATGTTTTGTAATGTTAATCTGAACAATATTAGGTTTTTAGGAACCCTTAAGGTTCCTGTTTGGTTGTGTTTTAAGGCCTTTGTGGCCGCTGGAACAGTAGTTTAAGCTTGCAAGTTATTAGGACTTGCTCTAACTTATGTTTGAAAGTCTTTTAGGGCTTTCTTTTATATGATGTTATGTTTTAACTATTTTCCTTGTATTATGGTTTTATGCTTGTGCCTTTTTGGACAAGGCAGTTTATTTGGCTTTTAACCTTCCAAGCCTTTTGGCTGTCTGTTAATAGGTTGAAGCCTTTAAGGTTTCGAGATATTTCCCGGGTGGCTTGAAGCCTTGAGGGCTTCTTAGTTTTGCGTCATGACTTGGTTTGTATCTTTGTGATTCTTGTCTGAGTGATTTTGTTATTTTAGATTTGCTTTGTTCTTTTGTAACTTTGTCTTTGTCGGGTTTGTGCTGATCTTATGTTTTTTATACCTAAAAGGGTTCAGTGCTGCAGACACTTAGCCTTGGCATTTTTAACAAGAAGAGATAGCACCTATCCTTTTTATTATTTCTTTTGGTTTTTTAGCCTCTTTGTGGACTATATTTTTAAGGCTTAGGGAACATTTGGTGTAGGCTGCTCATACCCGTCTATGAGACAATTTTATTTTTTCTTAACAAGTCTCATGGAGTTGTATTGATTTAGGAACTCACCCCTTATATAAGCTCATTCAACCCTTGAACCTATTGAGCGATGTGGCCTGGGAGCTCATCCCCTTACATGGCCCTTGCCATGGAGTTTTTTGCTAGGTTCTCAACCTGCTTTTGGGATAGAAAGACAAGTTTGATAAAAACAACTTCATTCATTAAAGCGATACTTGCTTTTTTACAAAAGGTATTCATAATCCTGCTTGAAATACATTTTTGATACAAACCAAACTTTCCCGTTTAAACATGGAACCTTTTCAGGGTTTTGCCGTTCCAATGCCTTGGAAGTTTTTTACCTTCTGAATCAGCCAGCTTGTAAGATCCACCTTTGTGTGCTTCAAGGATGGTGTATGGGCCTTCCCATTTTGGGCCAAGCTTTCCTTGGTTTTCTTTTTTGCTGGCTTCGTTGTTTCTAAGGACAAGGTCCCCTGGCTTGAAACGTTCGTTCTTGACTTTTTTGTTGTAGTAAGCTTCCATCTGTTGTTTGTATTTGGCCTCTTGAATTGCGGCTTGATCTCTTGCTTCCTCTAGGAGTTGTAAATTCAACATAGTCTCTTTTTGGTTTGTTTCGGGATCCATGTTGACAATTCTTTGGGTTACAACTCCTATCTCGGCAGGGATCACAGCTTCGGATCCAAATACCAAGCTGTACGGTGTTTTCTTATGGCTTGTTTTTTCGGTTGTTCTAATTGCCCATAGGACACTAGGTAATTCTTCAAGCCAATTGCTTTCATATCTTCCCAATCTTGTCTTGATGCCTTATACTATGCTTCTATTTGTTCTTTCAACCTGACCGTTTGATTGCGGATAAGCCACTGAGCTAAAAACCTGATTGATTTTGTATTCCTTGCACCAAATGCTAAAAGGCTTCTCAGCAAATTGCCTCCCGTTGTCGGTGACAAGTACTCCCGGTAATCCATAACGGCAAATGATGTTCTCCCAAACAAAGTCGATGACTTGCTTTCCTGTGATCTTAGCAAGTGGTTTGACCTCAGGCCACTTAGTGAAGTAGTCTACTGCCACCAGTAAGAATTTTACCCCTCCTTTGCTAGGGGGAAATGGACCAACAATGTCCATTCCCCATTTATGGAATGGCCACGCTGAGGTTATTGGGACTAAGTCATGCTTGGGACTTTTTGGGATCGGTGCATGGTGTGTGTCGGGTGGTTAAATAAAAACACTTAAAAAATGTAAAGTTTTAGACATGCTTTGGCCTAATAGGTATCAGTACTCTCATCAGGACTATCCCCAGGTAGGCAATCGAGTCGTACGAAATGCCGGCCTAGACAGGAGTTCCCAACTTAACGGTACTTAACCCTTCCAGTTACTACATGTCCGACACGAAAAATACATTTTTACAAATATTTATACAAAAAGATAAACTTTAGAAATAACTTTAAACTAGACACTCTAAGCTTTAAATTTATACTTAGACTCGATTTCAGATTTAAAACACACAAACGGCAGTGTACCGATCAGTGTAATATAGTGAAAATTAAGTCCGGATATCGAACCCAAGGGAAAACAGTTTGAACTACGTTAATTAGTTTGTTTATACTAAGTTTTATACACAAATGATTGTTTTTGTATTTTTGGTTTAAAAGGGGGGTTTTTGTTTGAAATGTAAATTAATTAAAAGCTAATTAAAGATTAACTACAAACAACAAAAATAAGACAAGAAGCGTCGAATTAAAGAAAATAAACACAAACACAATATAACAAGTAATAGATAACAATTAAACAATTAACAGGTAACAATTACAAAAATAACAATTTATAACAAAGATTTAAGATTAACTACAAATAACAGTTTATAACAAAGATTTAACAATAATAACAAAGAACTATCCAGGTTAGAATCCTACTTATTAATAACATGCTTTCTACCGGGCAATTGTGTGATTTGAAATCGGGATCTTAAGATATTAAACCTTTAAAGACGACTTAGGATTCCTAATCATTCTCGGGAATACAACTATGTGACTTTTAAGGTTTATATTTATTACCGATTTACTAGATTACTTTACAGTTTTCTAGTGTTCTTGATAAGTGTTTAAAACTTACTTCTTAACAGTTATAAGTCTAAACAATTTAAGAAAACATTGTTTGGTTTAATAGATAAATTAGTGACAATTCAACTAAAATGATTTCTTACAAAACTCAATTTTAGCAATACACTATATTTAATCTATTAATATTTTTATACCTTACAGCGCTAAAAACAGTTAAACATTAAAACCGGATTAATTTGATCATTATTTCTATGGTTTATTTTACAATATCACCACATGATTACCCAACCCTTTTAGGACTTTGAATATCAACAGAATTCATTTTATGAAATTACTTTCACTAGAATTGATGTGAACTTAATGATCAAAGTAAAAATCAAGTTAAAACATTTGTATACACCAAACATGCAACTTAGATTATTTACTTAACAAGAACAATAACAATCACACAATACCCGGTAAAAATCACATATTAAAAAGTATTCATCATAACCCAGATAGTTTCAACGTTTAGCTACACATATTATTAAACATTACAACTACACAAAGTTTGGAAATAAATACAAACATTATTACAAGACAAATTGAACTTACAAACGAAAGGTTATAGAATTCGGATCAATTGGAACTCGGACAGAATAACTTTACGACTCCCGATAGCTCCGAGATTCTTCACCAGCACTTCTACTTGAACGGAAATTATGAGTATTAACCGACTCGGGACGATTAGGATTAGAACCGACAGCCTCTGGACGTCTCGAGAGTTCCGCGGTACTTCACCAGCACTTCCGGGTGTTTAAACTCGAACTATAACAGAATTATAACAGAGATTTTGGAGAAGAAATGGTGTAGTTTTCGACTTGGGGTGCATGGGTATTTATAGGTAAGATTTTTGGCAACTGTTCACCCTTAGCGCACCGCTAAGGTTTGGTGGTAGCGGTGCGCTACCACTTTATGACCTGACCCACTTGCCGACACTAAAGGCGTAGCGCACCGTTATGGTTTCAAGGTAGCGGTGCGCTACCGTTGACTGAGGTCAAATTTTGACTTTTCTTTGGCACGTTTCCCAAGGCATCGATTCCTTCTTCGATCTTGTACGGTTTTCTCGCATAATCTACAGAAAATTCACCAATTCCTGCAGATTCATAATTTATCGAATCAGTATCGAAAACAACGGATTAACGCGCACAATCTTTCTGAAACAGGGGTTATCTGACATAAAAGATGTGTATAATTCTTAAACACATCAAATATCCCCACACTTAAGCTTTTGCTTGTCCCTAAGCAAAAATCCTAAACACATATCAAACTTAAATTATTAAACAGAAACGTATGCTTTAAACAAATCTAAATATGAACTATAAAATTTTTAAATACAGAGGTTTCACAAGACTTACAACGTTCAAAAGGTTAATAAATCAAGAAAATGAAACGAGCATCCGAGAATACTTAATCAAAATTTTCTTACTTCTAAGTAATTAATTATGCAAAAACAATACCACTCACTGAATTCACTCTTCTCTCGGATGATATGTATGTAATTTTTAGTGAACTCTCAAAACCAGACTATGTAGCATTACTACTATAAGCTTGTACGTCAATCAAATCTCCACCTAATTGTTAGAAATCAATACATATAAAGAGGACTTAAAATGGGTAGGTGGAGTTTAAAGGTAAGTTGTTTATTTACAAAGATGTGACTAACTATAGAGTTTCATAGTTAGTTTATTGGACATATATACAAATGGAAACTATGAAATGAACAAGATCAGGCCTTAGTCCAATGGTTCGACAAGTGCGCGAAAGAGTGTGGGAGCACAGACCCGAGTTCGAATCTAGGGGGCTGCTTCCATGCTATTTTTATGCCCGACCTTAACTAGCACACCGTTACAATATAAGACTAGCGGTGTGTTTCTTGCAATTTTTTTTTTTCACATATTTTTTTTTTTATATACATATTAAAAATAGATTTTATTTACAAAAATTCTAAAATTAATTATAAACCAAGGGATTTCCGTAACGTTTTCTTGTCAAGACCAGTTTTATCGAGAATGTGCACAATGTCATCCTTAATCCTGTAATGTACGTAACTTCCAACCCTAGTGGAGCGCTCGGCATCCAGCCTAATCGCACCCACCCTCATTAATTGAACGTACTCACTTTGAGATTCAGTCTGACTTTGTTTACATTTTCCGGTATGTGTCCAATTCCCACATCCTCTGCATCTATCGTAGCGTTTTGCTCTACGCTTCATTGCACTTCTGGATGTGCCACAGAATGGTGTTATCTTCTCTTGACGTCTCCATTCCTTCCGTACCTCAGCAGTTAGGAGAAAGATTTTCTCCTTAATTTCTGTAGGTAGCCTTGGTTCTGCTAATTCTAAGCAACAAAGGAAATTAAAATCGAAAGGATGCATATTAAATCTAAATCACACGCTTGGATATTTTGTTAAATTTGTCAGCAGCTCCGAAATCACCCGAATGGAGATTGAGTACGGGTGGAACGATTCAAACCTGCATATACAACAAACAGAAAATCCAAGTAATATTTAAATGACTCAAACACTAAATTAGACTCCTGTACAATAAATTAAAACACACATTAACTATCTATCTACCCTAATCTTGAGTTTTCACTCAAGATTCTAACCGCTGGTGATTGGTGTGATATCGAGACGAGTTACCTCCGCCTCGATAGTGTTAATTGGCCCTCCCAGGTAATGTTTCAACCTGTGTCCATTCACCTTCCAAGTGCTTCCATTTTCTTCGTTCTGTAACTCAACTGTTCCGTATGGGAAAACTTCTTTCACTATGTACGGTCCTGACCACTTTGATTTAAGCTTTCCTGCAAACAGTTTCAAACGTGAGTTATATAAAAGCACTTTATCACCTGTTTTAAATTCTTTCAACCCCTTTAACTTCCTGTCATGCAACGCCTTGGATTTCTCCTTGATATTCCAAGATCGTTCATACGCGGCGTCTCTCAGAGCTTCCAATTCATGAATTTGGAAGTATCGTCTTTTGGCGGCCTCCGTTAAGTCAAGATTAACAGTTTTAAGAGCCCAAAGTGCTCGGTGTTCTAACTCAACGGGTAAATGACAAGCCTTGCCATAGACAATCATGAATGGTGTAGTACCCAGGGGTGTTTTGTAGGCGGTTCGAAATGCCCACAATGCATCATCAAGCTTATCCGACCAATCTTTCCTGCTTTTTCCTACAGTTTTCTCTAGGATTCGCTTGACTCCTCGATTCGCATTTTCAACCTGACCGCTTGTTTGCGGGTGGTAAGAAGTGGAGAAACGGTGAGTGACTCTGTAGCGTGCTAAAGCCTTTTCCATGATGGCATTGCAGAAGTGAGTGCCACGGTCACTGATCAGGGCTTTAGGTGTACCGAAACGAGTGAAGAGTTTCTTAAGGAACCTCACCACTACTCGGGCATCATTGGTAGGCAAAGCTTGAGCTTCTACCCACTTTGAAACGTAATCGATTGCCACGAGTATGTACCGATTCCCACTAGAAGAGGGAAATGGTCCCATGAAGTCAATGCCCCAAACGTCGAAGATTTCGACAATTTGAATTGGGTTTTGGGGCATCTCATCCTTGGATGAGATATTTCCGGTGTGTTGGCAACGGTCACATGTCCTCACAAACTCCACCGCATCCTTCACTACCGAAGGCCAATAAAAACCACAATCGAAAACTTTTTGTGCAGTAATGTGTGGACCATGGTGGCCTCCTGTCAATCCTTCATGTACATGCTTCAGAATCCCTAAACCTTCTTCTCGGCTCACACATCTCCTCAGAATTCTATCTCCTCCTATCTTGAAAAGATAGGGATTATCCCAAATGTACCTCCTTGCATCTTGAAAGAATTTCTTCTTCTGTTGGGTAGTCATACCTTTCAACACTATTCCTCTCGCTAGGTAATTTGCCAAGTCTGTGAACCATGGTATCCCTTCCTTCTCAGCTGAAATGAAATCTATGTGCTCATGAGGGAATTTATCACCTATTTCTTCCTCTCGAATTTCTTCTCTCTCAGGATCCTCTAATCGTGATAAGTGATCTGCAGCCGTGTTTTCTGCTCCCTTTTTGTCTCTGATTTCTATGTCGAATTCAGAAAGGAGTAGAATCCACCGTATGAGACGGGGTTTTGCGTCTTTCTTTTTAAAGAGATAACGCAAGGCTGCATGGTCAGTGAAAACAATGGTTTTGGATAAAACGAGATATGAACGAAACTTATCAAACGCGAATACTACAGCGAGAAGCTCTTTCTCAGTGGTGGTATAATTCTCTTGTGCATCATTAAGAGTTTTACTCGCGTAATAAATCGGATGAAAGTGCTTTTCAATTCTTTGACCCAAAACTGCTCCTACAGCATAGTCACTAGCATCACACATGAGCTCAAAGGGTAAGCTCCAATCGGGTGAGATAAGAATCGGTGCACTTACAAGTTTTGCTTTCAGAAAGTCGAAAGCTTTCAAGCATTCCTCGTCAAAGACAAATGATACGTCTTTTTCGAGGAGACGTGTTATAGGACGCGTGATTTTAGAAAAATCCTTGATAAAACGCCTATAAAAGCCTGCATGACCAAGGAAACTACGAACGGACTTAACATTTGTTGGTGGAGGTAACCTACTGATGGTATCAATCTTTGCTTTATCAACCTCTATACCGGCTCGTGAAATTTTGTGTCCTAACACAATTCCTTCTGTCACCATGAAGTGACACTTTTCCCAATTCAGCATCAGCTTTGTTTCAATACATCTCTTCATCATTTCCTCAAGATTTACTAAACACTGCTCAAAAGAGTCTCCATACACGGAAAAATCGTCCATGAACACCTCCATGGATCTCTCAACCATACATTGAAAGATAGCAACCATACACCGTTGAAAAGTCGCTGGTGCATTGCATAATCCAAAAGGCATGCGTCGGTACGCATATGTGCCGTATGGACATGTGAAAGTGGTTTTCTCTTGGTCTTCTGGTGCGATTGGAATTTGAAAATATCCAGAAAAACCATCAAGAAAGCAATAAAATTGCTGACCTGCAAGGCGTTCGAGCATTTGATCGATGAACGGGAGTGGAAAGTGGTCTTTTCGAGTGGCATCGTTAAGCTTGCGGTAATCAATACACACTCGCCAACTGGTGACTGTACGTGAAGGTATAAGCTCGTTTTTCTCATTCATGATAACGGTCATTCCTCCTTTCTTAGGAACGACTTGGGTTGGACTAACCCACGCTGAATCAGAAATAGGATAAATTAGCCCAGCCTCCATTAACTTAATTACCTCTTTCCTAATCACCTCATTCATGTTAGGATTTAAACGTCTCTGAGGTTGTACTACTGTTTTGAATTCATCCTCCATGAGAATTCTGTGTGTGTAGAAAGTGGGACTGATTCCCTTGATATCGGAAAACTTCCATGCTATGGCATCTTTGTGCTCTCGTAGCACCTCTATCAACTTGGTCTTCTCTTCCTTCGTCAACTCGGATGATATAATGACAGGCAAACTTGAATCTTCTCCTAAGAAAACATACTCTAAGTGGGAAGGAAGGACTTTAAGCTCTAAAGATGACTCCATGGGTTTGCTCTCATTTTCTTCCTTGACCTCACATAACTCCAATGGTTCCGGAATCGGCTCCGAATCATTTTCTTCAATCTCATCCTCCTCTTCATTCTTGTCTTCAACTAGATCGGCTCCACTAATGTAGTTAAAATAATGATCAACGCACGAAACAAAGGAGTCTAGGAAGTAAACGGAATGACATGGATCACTATCATTATCAACATCTCTGGGATGTTGCATGGCTCTTTCTATCTCGAATGTGACAATCTCGTCGCCTGCACGAAGTGAGATCTTACCATCGAAGACATCAATGACGGCCTTAGCGGTTCGAAGGAATGGACGGCCAAGAATGATTGGAACTTTTTCATCAGCCTCCATATCAAGGACAACAAAATCAACGGGGAATACAAATTTATCAACTTTGACTAACAGATTTTCTACAATCCCCCGAGGATATTTTATCGAACGATCTGCCAATGACAGTGACATGCGTGTGGGTGCAAGTTCTCCCAAACCTAGCCTTTCGTAGAGTGAAAATGGCATCAAATTAATGCTTGCACCTAAATCAGCTAACGCATGAGCGGGAGCAATGGTACCTCCAAAGAAACAAGGAATGGTGAATGTGCCTGGATCGGTTAATTTCTCAGGTAGTTTATTCAAAACTACCGCAGAACAACCTCCAGTCAATGGAATGTTTGAAAGTTCACCTAACCTGTCTTTTCTCTTTAGAAGGTCCTTGAGAAATTTGGCATATTTAGGCATGGTTTGAAGTGCTTCGATGAATGGAAGATTAATCTTTAATTGCTTAAAGATTTCTAAAAAATGACCATATTCCTTAGCATATTGTTGTTGCTTAAGGCGAGCAGGGTATGGTACATTCGAATGATCAACCAAAGGGGATGGCTTAACTCCTACTGGTTTTTCTGTTTTCTCTTCAACTTTAGGCTCTCCGTTTTGTGATTCTCCGGTTTGTGCGGTACTTGCTGGATCTATCTTCTCTTGCACCTTACCGGGAGTTTCCATTTCGATCTCTTCATCTACCTCGTCTTCATCTTCTTTCTCTGGTTTCTCTCGAGCAACCTCTGGTAGAATCCTGCCACTATGAGTAGTAATAGCTTTAGCTGATTGATTAGCTGGATTCTGGTAGGTGTTTCCCGAGAACTGACCAGGAGGTTTCTGGTGTAATTGTTTAGATATATCACCTAATTGTCTTTGAAGATCTAAGAGTGAAGATTGTTGGTTTTTATTATGAAGTTCTTGGTTTTTGTTAATTTGGTCTTGATTTCTGGCGAAGTTGGTGAATTCATTTAGAGTTTTCTGAGTACTTTGATCTTTCGCCATTAATTGAGAAAACATCTCCTCAATTCTTCCTAGATTTGATTCTGGACCTTTTCCTTCTTGACCTCCTTGAGATGAACTTCCTGGAGCATATTGATTTCATGAGCTTGCACCTCCAAACTGACCTCCTTGATTTGAATTAACGAATTGATTCCCTTGACCTGAATTACTATTAGAATAGAAACCTGGCCCTCGACTTTGATATTGATTGGACGAATATCCAGGTGGATTTCCAGACGAACGGTAATTATTACGCCAATTAGAATTGTTATTGAATGTGTTGGCGTTGAATGGGTTTGTGGGACCTCGGTTTAGGTTTTGACCTGATATGAACTCAACTTGTTCTAAGGTAAGTGTTGGACAATCTCCAGTATCGTGCCCTCCTCTGCATACTTCACATCTATCAACCTTTTTCTTGATCTCGTCAAGCTCTCTTGTGAAAGTCTTCTCCATTCGATCTAGAACAGCAGCTACCGATGGATCCAAGCCAACTTGGTTCACCCCTCTAGTGGTTGAAGAGGTGTTAGTCACAGGAATTGATTTCCTGCTGGCAGCACTATAATCCATATCAGAATGGGCAAAACTTTCAAAAAGATCGTTACAATCGGCAACTGATTTCTTTCCCATGAGTTGTCCTCCAGCCGAAGTGTCAAAACGGGATTTGATTTCTGGGGTGAGACCATTGTAGAATTTCTCTACAAGTGCCCACTCTGACAATCCGTGCTGTGAACATCTGGCGAGTAAGGTTTGAAATCTTTCCCAGGCAAGATGGTAAGGTTCATCAGGTTCCATCCGGAATGAATGGATCTGATCGCGAAGTCGAGATGCTTTGGCTGGTGGGTAGTACTTGGCTAAAAAGGCATCTCTAAGACCTGCCCAAGTGGTGAAAGTTCCTGCTGGCTGTGATTCAAACCAAATGGCTGCACGTCCAGCGAGGGAAAACGGAAAAACTTGAAGGTAACGGGTATCAAGGTTAACGCCTTCGATAGAATAAGTGGTGCAAAGACGGGTGATACGGTTTATGTGAGCCGGTGCATCTTCATCATCACGTCCATGGAATTGGCAAGAATTAGCGATAGCAGTCATGATGTAGGATGGAATTTGCCAAGATCTATCATTGTTGATTTGTGGAACGGTGATGGGTGAAGCTTCACCGGTAAAACCGGATGTGGCTTGTTGGTAAACAGTGCGATTAGCCATTAAAGCTTTGGTTACTGGACTTGGAGAACGTGAAATTTCGAAAGAATCGGTTTCTGTTGTTGTTTCAGATTCAAAATAAGGATTTTCAAAAGTTTGGAATTCACTTGTGTTACTTGATTCTCCTTCCTGATTGTTGGAACGGTGAAAGAATAAAAGTTCAGGATCGTCGTGTGGTTCAAATTCAGGTGGTCCTTGTGAACGTGTACGGTGCATAAACTAATAAAAATTAAACTACAAATTGGAAATAAACAAATAAGCACAATTTAAGCTAAAAATTAATTACAAGCTAAAAATAAAAATTGCACTAAAAATAAAACACACAAACAAGATTACACTAATGTTTAATTTAAAATATTTTTTTTTTAGATTTTTATAAAAAATAAACAAAGTAATCAACGGGATTGCAAAAGTGTTCCCCGGCAACGGCGCCAAAAACTTGGTGTGTGTCGGGTGGTTAAATAAAAACACTTAAAAAATGTAAAGTTTTAGACATGCTTTGGCCTAATAGGTATCAGTACTCTCATCAGGACTATCCCCAGGTAGGCAATCGAGTCGTACGAAATGCCGGCCTAGACAGGAGTTCCCAACTTAACGGTACTTAACCCTTCCAGTTACTACATGTCCGACACGAAAAATACATTTTTACAAATATTTATACAAAAAGATAAACTTTAGAAATAACTTTAAACTAGACACTCTAAGCTTTAAATTTATACTTAGACTCGATTTCAGATTTAAAACACACAAACGTCAGTGTACCGATCAGTGTAATATAGTGAAAATTAAGTCCGGATATCGAACCCAAGGGAAAACAGTTTGAACTACGTTAATTAGTTTGTTTATACTAAGTTTTATACACAAATGATTGTTTTTGTATTTTTGGTTTAAAAGTGGGGTTTTTGCTTGAAATGTAAATTAATTAAAAGCTAATTAAAGATTAACTACAAACAACAAAAATAAGACAAGAAGCGTCGAATTAAAGAAAATAAACACAAACACAATATAACAAGTAATAGATAACAATTAAACAATTAACAGGTAACAATTACAAAAATAACAATTTATAACAAAGATTTAAGATTAACTACAAATAACAGTTTATAACAAAGATTTAACAATAATAACAAAGAACTATCCAGGTTAGAATCCTACTTATTAATAACATGCTTTCTACCGGGCAATTGTGTGATTTGAAATCGGGATCTTAAGATATTAAACCTTTAAAGACGACTTAGGATTCCTAATCATTCTCGGGAATACAACTATGTGACTTTTAAGGTTTATATTTATTACCGATTTACTAGATTACTTTACAGTTTTCTAGTGTTCTTGATAAGTGTTTAAAACTTACTTCTTAACAGTTATAAGTCTAAACAATTTAAGAAAACATTGTTTGGTTTAATAGATAAATTAGTGACAATTCAACTAAAATGATTTCTTACAAAACTCAATTTTAGCAATACACTATATTTAATCTATTAATATTTTTATACCTTACAGCGCTAAAAACAGTTAAACATTAAAACCGGATTAATTTGATCATTATTTCTATGGTTTATTTTACAATATCACCACATGATTACCCAACCCTTTTAGGACTTTGAATATCAACAGAATTCATTTTATGAAATTACTTTCACTAGAATTGATGTGAACTTAATGATCAAAGTAAAAATCAAGTTAAAACATTTGTATACACCAAACATGCAACTTAGATTATTTACTTAACAAGAACAATAACAATCACACAATACCCGGTAAAAATCACATATTAAAAAGTATTCATCATAACCCAGATAGTTTCAACGTTTAGCTACACATATTATTAAACATTACAACTACACAAAGTTTGGAAATAAATACAAACATTATTACAAGACAAATTGAACTTACAAACGAAAGGTTATAGAATTCGGATCAATTGGAACTCGGACAGAATAACTTTACGACTCCCGATAGCTCCGAGATTCTTCACCAGCACTTCTACTTGAACGGAAATTATGAGTATTAACCGACTCGGGACGATTAGGATTAGAACCGACAGCCTCTGGACGTCTCGAGAGTTCCGCGGTACTTCACCAGCACTTCCGGGTGTTTAAACTCGAACTATAACAGAATTATAACAGAGATTTTGGAGAAGAAATGGTGTAGTTTTCGACTTGGGGTGCATGGGTATTTATAGGTAAGATTTTTGGCAACTGTTCACCCTTAGCGCACCGCTAAGGTTTGGTGGTAGCGGTGCGCTACCACTTTATGACCTGACCCACTTGCCGACACTAAAGGCGTAGCGCACCGTTATGGTTTCAAGGTAGCGGTGCGCTACCGTTGACTGAGGTCAAATTTTGACTTTTCTTTGGCACGTTTCCCAAGGCATCGATTCCTTCTTCGATCTTGTACGGTTTTCTCGCATAATCTACAGAAAATTCACCAATTCCTGCAGATTCATAATTTATCGAATCAGTATCGAAAACAACGGATTAACGCGCACAATCTTTCTGAAACAGGGGTTATCTGACATAAAAGATGTGTATAATTCTTAAACACATCAAATATCCCCACACTTAAGCTTTTGCTTGTCCCTAAGCAAAAATCCTAAACACATATCAAACTTAAATTATTAAACAGAAACGTATGCTTTAAACAAATCTAAATATGAACTATAAAATTTTTAAATACAGAGGTTTCACAAGACTTACAACGTTCAAAAGGTTAATAAATCAAGAAAATGAAACGAGCATCCGAGAATACTTAATCAAAATTTTCTTACTTCTAAGTAATTAATTATGCAAAAGCAATACCACTCACTGAATTCACTCTTCTCTCGGATGATATGTATGTAATTTTTAGTGAACTCTCAAAACCAGACTATGTAGCATTACTACTATAAGCTTGTACGTCAATCAAATCTCCACCTAATTGTTAGAAATCAATACATATAAAGAGGACTTAAAATGGGTAGGTGGAGTTTAAAGGTAAGCTGTTTATTTACAAAGATGTGACTAACTATAGAGTTTCATAGTTAGTTTATTGGACATATATACAAATGGAAACTATGAAATGAACAAGATCAGGCCTTAGTCCAATGGTTCGACAAGTGCGCGAAAGAGTGTGGGAGCACAGACCCGAGTTCGAATCTAGGGGGCTGCTTCCATGCTATTTTTATGCCCGACCTTAACTAGCACACCGTTACAATATAAGACTAGCGGTGTGTTTCTTGCAATTTTTTTTTTTTTCACATATTTTTTTTTATATACATATTAAAAATAGATTTTATTTACAAAAATTCTAAAATTAATTATAAACCAAGGGATTTCCGTAACGTTTTCTTGTCAAGACCAGTTTTATCGAGAATGTGCACAATGTCATCCTTAATCCTGTAATGTACGTAACTTCCAACCCTAGTGGAGCGCTCGGCATCCAGCCTAATCGCACCCACCCTCATTAATTGAACGTACTCACTTTGAGATTCAGTCTGACTTTGTTTACATTTTCCGGTATGTGTCCAATTCCCACATCCTCTGCATCTATCGTAGCGTTTTGCTCTACGCTTCATTGCACTTCTGGATGTGCCACAGAATGGTGTTATCTTCTCTTGACGTCTCCATTCCTTCCGTACCTCAGCAGTTAGGAGAAAGATTTTCTCCTTAATTTCTGTAGGTAGCCTTGGTTCTGCTAATTCTAAGCAACAAAGGAAATTAAAATCGAAAGGATGCATATTAAATCTAAATCACACGCTTGGATATTTTGTTAAATTTGTCAGCAGCTCCGAAATCACCCGAATGGAGATTGAGTACGGGTGGAACGATTCAAACCTGCATATACAACAAACAGAAAATCCAAGTAATATTTAAATGACTCAAACACTAAATTAGACTCCTGTACAATAAATTAAAACACACATTAACTATCTATCTACCCTAATCTTGAGTTTTCACTCAAGATTCTAACCGCTGGTGATTGGTGTGATATCGAGACGAGTTACCTCCGCCTCGATAGTGTTAATTGGCCCTCCCAGGTAATGTTTCAACCTGTGTCCATTCACCTTCCAAGTGCTTCCATTTTCTTCGTTCTGTAACTCAACTGTTCCGTATGGGAAAACTTCTTTCACTATGTACGGTCCTGACCACTTTGATTTAAGCTTTCCTGCAAACAGTTTCAAACGTGAGTTATATAAAAGCACTTTATCACCTGTTTTAAATTCTTTCAACCCCTTTAACTTCCTGTCATGCAACGCCTTGGATTTCTCCTTGATATTCCAAGATCGTTCATACGCGGCGTCTCTCAGAGCTTCCAATTCATGAATTTGGAAGTATCGTCTTTTGGCGGCCTCCGTTAAGTCAAGATTAACAGTTTTAAGAGCCCAAAGTGCTCGGTGTTCTAACTCAACGGGTAAATGACAAGCCTTGCCATAGACAATCATGAATGGTGTAGTACCCAGGGGTGTTTTGTAGGCGGTTCGAAATGCCCACAATGCATCATCAAGCTTATCCGACCAATCTTTCCTGCTTTTTCCTACAGTTTTCTCTAGGATTCGCTTGACTCCTCGATTCGCATTTTCAACCTGACCGCTTGTTTGCGGGTGGTAAGAAGTGGAGAAACGGTGAGTGACTCTGTAGCGTGCTAAAGCCTTTTCCATGATGGCATTGCAGAAGTGAGTGCCACGGTCACTGATCAGGGCTTTAGGTGTACCGAAACGAGTGAAGAGTTTCTTAAGGAACCTCACCACTACTCGGGCATCATTGGTAGGCAAAGCTTGAGCTTCTACCCACTTTGAAACGTAATCGATTGCCACGAGTATGTACCGATTCCCACTAGAAGAGGGAAATGGTCCCATGAAGTCAATGCCCCAAACGTCGAAGATTTCGACAATTTGAATTGGGTTTTGGGGCATCTCATCCTTGGATGAGATATTTCCGGTGTGTTGGCAACGGTCACATGTCCTCACAAACTCCACCGCATCCTTCACTACCGAAGGCCAATAAAAACCACAATCGAAAACTTTTTGTGCAGTAATGTGTGGACCATGGTGGCCTCCTGTCAATCCTTCATGTACATGCTTCAGAATCCCTAAACCTTCTTCTCGGCTCACACATCTCCTCAGAATTCTATCTCCTCCTATCTTGAAAAGATAGGGATCATCCCAAATGTACCTCCTTGCATCTTGAAAGAATTTCTTCTTCTGTTGGGTAGTCATACCTTTCAACACTATTCCTCTCGCTAGGTAATTTGCCAAGTCTGTGAACCATGGTATCCCTTCCTTCTCAGCTGAAATGAAATCTATGTGCTCATGAGGGAATTTATCACCTATTTCTTCCTCTCGAATTTCTTCTCTCTCAGGATCCTCTAATCGTGATAAGTGATCTGCAGCCGTGTTTTCTGCTCCCTTTTTGTCTCTGATTTCTATGTCGAATTCAGAAAGGAGTAGAATCCACCGTATGAGACGGGGTTTTGCGTCTTTCTTTTTAAAGAGATAACGCAAGGCTGCATGGTCAGTGAAAACAATGGTTTTGGATAAAACGAGATATGAACGAAACTTATCAAACGCGAATACTACAGCGAGAAGCTCTTTCTCAGTGGTGGTATAATTCTCTTGTGCATCATTAAGAGTTTTACTCGCGTAATAAATCGGATGAAAGTGCTTTTCAATTCTTTGACCCAAAACTGCTCCTACAGCATAGTCACTAGCATCACACATGAGCTCAAAGGGTAAGCTCCAATCGGGTGAGATAAGAATCGGTGCACTTACAAGTTTTGCTTTCAGAAAGTCGAAAGCTTTCAAGCATTCCTCGTCAAAGACAAATGATACGTCTTTTTCGAGGAGACGTGTTATAGGACGCGTGATTTTAGAAAAATCCTTGATAAAACGCCTATAAAAGCCTGCATGACCAAGGAAACTACGAACGGACTTAACATTTGTTGGTGGAGGTAACCTACTGATGGTATCAATCTTTGCTTTATCAACCTCTATACCGGCTCGTGAAATTTTGTGTCCTAACACAATTCCTTCTGTCACCATGAAGTGACACTTTTCCCAATTCAGCATCAGCTTTGTTTCAATACATCTCTTCATCATTTCCTCAAGATTTACTAAACACTGCTCAAAAGAGTCTCCATACACGGAAAAATCGTCCATGAACACCTCCATGGATCTCTCAACCATACATTGAAAGATAGCAACCATACACCGTTGAAAAGTCGCTGGTGCATTGCATAATCCAAAAGGCATGCGTCGGTACGCATATGTGCCGTATGGACATGTGAAAGTGGTTTTCTCTTGGTCTTCTGGTGCGATTGGAATTTGAAAATATCCAGAAAAACCATCAAGAAAGCAATAAAATTGCTGACCTGCAAGGCGTTCGAGCATTTGATCGATGAACGGGAGTGGAAAGTGGTCTTTTCGAGTGGCATCGTTAAGCTTGCGGTAATCAATACACACTCGCCAACTGGTGACTGTACGTGAAGGTATAAGCTCGTTTTTCTCATTCATGATAACGGTCATTCCTCCTTTCTTAGGAACGACTTGGGTTGGACTAACCCACGCTGAATCAGAAATAGGATAAATTAGCCCAGCCTCCATTAACTTAATTACCTCTTTCCTAATCACCTCATTCATGTTAGGATTTAAACGTCTCTGAGGTTGTTCAAAATTAACCCAGCCCCTGACCCTTCAACGCTTGAAGCCCCGTCGGTAAAAAGCTTCCAGGCTTCAGGGTTGGAAGGTTCAGTGGTGGCAGTGTTTACTTCAGTGGCTGTTTGGTTTGGGACTTCCACAATGAAATCGGCCAAGACTTGGGCCTTGATAGCTTTTCTTGGGACATAGGTGATGTTATGTTCACCCAGTTCTATGGCCCATTTGGCTAATCGCCCCGAGTTTTCAGGTTTTTCAAGCACACTCTTAATAGGTTGGTCGGTAACTACCTGTATGGGGTGTGCTTGAAAGTACCTTCGAAGCCTCCTAGCTGTTTGAACTAAGGCTAGGGCAAGTTTCTCAAGGGGAGGATATTTTGTTTCAGCTAATTTTAAAGTTTTGCTGAAAAAATAAACGGGTACCTGGGCCTTGTCTCGCTCAATGGTGAGGACTGCACTGATGGCCTCGTTCGTGATTGAGAGGTACACCGATATTAACTCCCCGGTTTTTGGTGTTGCAATGTCTGGTAGGGAAGCTAGATGTTGCTTCATCTGGTTGAAAGCTTCTTCAGTCCATTTGAAATCCTTCTTATCTGAGCAGTTCTTGAGCGTTTTGTAGAAGGGCAGAGATCTTTCGGCCAATTTTGAGGTAAAACGCTTCAAGGCTGCAAGCTTCCCGTTCAAGCTTTCAACCTCCTTCTTGGTCTTAGGTGGCTTGGTTTCAAGGACTGCTTTCACCTTGTTTGGGTTGGCTTTGATACTTTGTTTTCCAACAATGTGACCCAAGAATTTTCCTTCCTCAAATCCAAACGAACATTTTTCAGGATTGAGCTTCATGTTGACTTTTCTGAGGTTCTTGAAAGTTTCTTGGATGTCATCGAGCATTTGATACTCCGTCTTGCTTTTGATCACCAAGTCGTCGACATATGCCTCCATGTTTTTACCGATTTGGCCTGCAAAGGCTTTGTCAACGAGTCGTTGGTAGGTTGCTCCGGCATTTTTGAGACCAAAAGGCATCTTTTGATAACAAAAGATCCCTCTGTCTGTGTGGAAGGCTGTTTTTTCCTCATCCTCTTCCTTCATGAGGATTTGGTGATAACCTTTGTATGCATCTAGAAAGCATTTGAACGAGTATCCGGTGAGGGAGTCAACTTTGAGATCAATTTCTGGTAGTGGATAACAATCCTTAGGACAAGCTTTGTTAAGATCCTTAAAGTCTATGCACATCCTCCAAGAGTTGTCTGGTTTCTTGACCATAACCGGGTTTGCAACCCATGACTGGTACTTGACTTCTCGGAGAATACCGGCCGACACAAGCTTTTCAACCTCTTGGCAGGCTGCCAGACTTCTCTCAGGTGCCAAGCTTCTTTTCTTTTGGACCACAGGCTTGACATCCGGTGGTATTCTCAACTCATGCTCGGCAATGTCCCGGGGGATTCCGGTCATATCTTCTGGACACCAAGCGAATACATCGCTGTAGTGTGTTAGCAATTTTTCAAGGTATGAAAGAGTCTCTTGAGAAAGGTCTGGGTTGACCCTTATTCTTTGTTCAGGGTACTTAGGGTTTATGACCAACCTTTGCCTGTCTTCTTCACTGTTTGAACTTTCACCTTCAACCATGTAGGCTTCCTGAGAGGGTTGAAGGGTTGCTATGCCCCTCTCGGTAGGGAATTTGACTGTGCCGTGGCCAACAGATACGGCCATGTAAAATGCACACTGTCCTGGTCTTCCAATGATCACATCATAGCTTGAGGGGATGTTGATAACCACAAAGGTTAGTGGTTGGGTCCTTTCTTTCAAACCATCGCTGAAACGAACATTAAGTGTCAGTTGCCCTAAAGGCTTGAGAGGTATATCAGCTATACCTTTTATGGAGGTTCCAGAGGGTTGAAGCCTTGAACGTTCTTCATTACTCAAACGGTTGAAGAATTTCTCGAACATGATTTCAGTGGCAGCCCCAGTGTCTATGTATGCCCTGCATGTTTGCAATGTTCCCAGGGTAGCTTCTACTACGAGAGGGCTAGAGAGAGGGTCTTTCTCCATAGGGGGAAACAGACACACTGAAGCTCCCAAGCTTCCAACCTCTGCCTCTTATGAGGAACCTTTCCATCGAAATCCACCATACTAACTTCCTTACCCTTACCTTCAGTCATTTTATCTCGGACTCCCTTCACCAGATGAGCGAGTTCTCCGGATTTGACAGCTTCTTCAATTCTTTTCTTGAGTTGGAAGCAATCATTGGTGTGGTGGCCTTTCTCTTCGTGAAACTCACAGTATTGGGTGGAGTTCTCGTTTTTCCTGCTTTTGGGGAGAGGTCTAGGAGGCCGAAAGTTTTGTTTAACTTCTTCTGTTGCAGGGATTTCTTGAGGGGTGTGAAACTTATGCCTTTTTCCCTGCTTGAAGGGTTCCGACCTTCAGACCTTCGAGGGTTTGAACCCTTTGACCGTCTGTCATAGGAGTTGAAGTTCCCCCTCTTTCTAGCTGGGCTATTGCTTCGCCAGCCGGATCCTCTTTTTCTTTGTTCTTTAATGTCTACTGCCTCCTCTCCCCGAATGTGGGCTTCAGCCCTTTCGAGGGATTCTTCCAAGGTCTTGGGTAAGGACTTGTTGAAATCTCTTGTGAGATATTTGGAGGTGATGGCGTTCATGAAACCGGCCACTCTCATTTTCTCATCCGCCCCTACGTAAGTCAGACCTTCCTTCTTGTATCGTTCAATGAATGCACGTAGACTTTCGTCGTCACGCTGTTTTATCTGGAAGATTACTGTTGCGTCTTTAACATATCGTCTTTGTTGAGAGAAGTTGGCCAAAAAACCCTTGCTAAGGTCGTCAAAGCTTCGAATGCTTTGAGCAGGTAGGTCATTAAACCAAATTCTAGCGGACCCAACAAGAGTTTGCATGAACATTAGGCAACATTCTGCGTTTGACCATTTCTCTATCCTTGCTGCACCGGTGAAGATTTAAAGATGATCTTCAGGATCTTCAGTCCCATCATACGTCCTGATGTGGGATGGCATCTTGATCTTTGCTTGGAAATCATAATCGGCTATCTGCCTTGAAAAGCATGAAAGATTACTTGGCTTATACGGTTTAGCCAAGTCCTCTTCAGCCCTTGCCTCTACATTATTGCCGTTGCCGTTATTTCCCTGGGAGGCTAGTACCTGGTTGATGAAGTGTTGCCACGGGAAGTTGGCCATCATTTGGGTCATCATGTTTGGCATAAGGTTGAAGCCTTGAAGGCTTCCGGGTGCAACCGAGCAGCCTACTCCAAAGGGAGTGCTCATGACAGCACTTCGTGCCAAAGGGAGCACGGACAGAGCTTGCTCCCACGTGGTTGTTGTGGATGCTGGAAAGCTTGTTGCTAGGGATTGCAGGAGCTGGTCAAGAGTTAACTCATGTCCCAAAGGAGCACCACTAGTAATTGGTTGGGACGAGAAGAAAGGATGTACCGTGGGATTTGTCATTGTGGACAGATACGGGTGAGGGTTAGGAGCACTGCTGGGACCAGCCTCATTTCTAGTTGTTAAAGGAAGGGGAGGTGGCCCAGGAGACAACGTTGGTTCAGGCTCATCATAATCTAAACGGATCCTCACTCCTTTTTCTCTTTCTTTGCTCACAGTGTTGGTTGAGAAGGGATCTCAACTCAAGGAAATTGTTGGCAACCCCTTCAGGGGTAAGTTCAACACGTGCCGGGGTGTCAGAGACGCCGACATTTGGTGAAGGAACTCCGGATCTGGACGGAGTTGGCGTGTTGAAGGTGAGGAACTCGGGTGTGCTCCCCGGAGTTGAAAAAGAAGCTGGTATAGCCACATGAGCTTGGCTACTACCCGGAGTAGAAGTATTTGGGATCTGATTTACTTCTCCCGGGGATCCGCTTTCAGACATGGTGGTTTTAAGTGAAGAGAGCTACACTACTAGGTCTTTTTGAGAAGAAATAGTGGCGTAACCCCACGGTGGGCGCCAACTTGTTGATGCAACAAATACAAGACCAACGGTGGTAGCTGGATTGGCTAGGCAAAATGGTTGAAGGGTTCAACCTTGCCTAACGCAGGTCGTGGGGTCCCCCCACGTTTGCAAGACGTGGAAGGAGGTTCACTAGTTTATTGTTGTTCTTTGCTATAGATCCTTCTCTGAAATGTACTCAGATTCGGAAGTGGTAGCAAAGGGAATGTGTGTGTTGGATGTGAAAGTGAGTGACTTGTACGAAACAAGCACTCAATGCGAATGACCAGAGATTGGAGAATCAGGGCTGGTCAGGAGATGTCTTTTGAAGTAAATGAAGTGTCAATTTATAAGAGAAGACATTTCCCGAAGTAGAATGTATTAGACTAGCAACCTTGCTTGCAGTGGAGGGTTTCCCCTTTCGGGGGTTGAAGGCTTTTGACCCCTGGATAATAGCGTGTATTGTGCAGACCTGCTTTGCTTTTGCAGCTGTGAGTTGGTGAAGTGATCTCCGGATGTGACTGGCCACTGTTTCCGCATTGCTTCTCACAGCTTTTCAACCATTGAACCGTTTAACCATTTTAGCGTTTACATATTTAGTCATTTTATTTAGTCTTGGGCTACCCCCGTCATCATTAACCATATGAAAACATATGTTTCAACGTATTGGATTCAACCTCGTGTAACCTTTATAAGTATTGCGGTTGAATCAAAACATAATGTAAATCGAATTTATGCCGTAAAGGGAAAAAGAAAACACATTCACATTAAGGGTAACCATAAGTGTTTTGTAAAGTTACAGGACTAAAATTGGGAGGTGTAAACGTCAACGACTTTGGTCTTTAGTATATATATATATATATATAGAGCTTAGGATACGAGAGGTCAGGGGTTCAATCCTCATGGTGTGCAACGTTAGCCATTCAAAAAAAAATTGTGTAAAAACTTGAAAAAAAAGGAAATAACTTGTGTAAAGGATCAGTTGTGTAAAAGATAAAAAAAGGAGGTGACTTATGTAAAAGTCACCGACATTCATGTTTAAGATTATATAAACTAGTAATGGGTCCCGCGGGCGATGCGCCGCGGGCCGTTGCAAACATCAAATAGATTATTCTAGCTTATGTTATGTGTTAACCATATGAAAACATATGTTTCAACGTATTGGATTCAACCTCGTGTAACCTTTATAAGCATTGCGGTTGAATCAAAACATAATGTAAATCGAATTTATGCCGTAAAGGGAAAAAGAAAACACATTCACATTAAGGGTAACCATAAGTGTTTTGTAAAGTTACAGGACTAAAATTGGGAGGTGTAAACGTCAACGACTTTGGTCTTTAGTATATATATATATATATATATATATGAGTAAACTTCCGTTTTGCTCCCTGTGGTTTGGTCACTTTAATGGTTTTGCCCAAAACCTTTAAAAATAGCCAGTTTACTCCCTAATCTATGAAGCTCTTCATGATTTCACTCCCCGCCTCTAACTCCATCTAAATTGTTTATTAACTGAAAGGGTATTTTGTTAACTTCAAATATAAAACTAAGGGTATTTTAGTAAAACTACAAATAAAAGATTATATCATATATAATAATAAAAAAATAACAAAACCATCATCTATTCTCTCTCTTTACCCTCTCTGCACTCTCTCTTCTCTCTCAACCCTACCCTAACCTCCGGCTGCCATAACCACCTACCGACCACTCTCTCTCTCTCTCTCTCTTTTATATAATCCTTTGGCGAGATTTAAAACACTAGCAGGGATCTACACACAAGATTTGAAACAACAATGGGATTTGCAAACCATTTTTGAAGCCAAAAATGAGATCTGCGGTGGTGGTGGTTAGTCCAATAGTGGTGGTAGCGGTGGTGATTAGGTCCGACAGTGAAGGTGGTGAGGGGTATGTCCACAGAGATGGTGTTGGAGCTTTGACTGGTTCAGGTCTTGCCGACGAGTTAGGGTTTTTTTGGTTCGACTTTGTGGTGGTTGAGGTTTAAGTAGTTCCAGATCTCGCAGTTTATCTCTAAAAGGGCAGGTCTTTAACCGTTGATAGGCGGCGACGCTGGTTGTGGTCTAGGGTTCTGGCAATGGTTGTATTCTCAAGATTGGACGTTGGTCGGGTAGATCCACCACGTCTAATCCGCTCTGGTAGATCCGCCACCTGCAGTTTTATCTTCATCGCTGCTCTGGTATTTGTTGGGGTGGTGGTGACTGGTTGTAGAGAGAGAGAGACGGGGTGAGAGAAAGAGACAGAGTTAAAAAATAAAATAGGGGTTTTTTTTCTCATATACATAAATATATATTAATAAATGGATTTTAGAAATCAATTAAATACATATATATAGAATTACCATAATACCCTTACATTTAACAAACATTTTAGACAGAGTTAGAGGCGGGGAGTGAAACAAAGATAAGTTAAATAGATCAGGGAGTAAACTGGCTATTTTTAAATGTTTGGGGCAAAACCATTAAAGTGACCAAACCACAGGGAGCAAAACGAAAGTTTACTCTCTCTCTCTCTCTCTCTCTATATATATATATATATATATATATAAAATACAATCTACTTGTTTTGCGTCGCGAGAGGTTGAAACGTCAAGTTACTCGAGTATACAGTTGAATAAAATGTATTATATTTAACCCAGCTTGGGTTGGAACAAAATTTGCGTCAAAATGTAGACCAACTGTAAACTTACATAAAATAAACACGGAAACGTATTATATTTGAGTTGACTCGTTTAAAAAAAACGTTTAAATTAAAACATAAACCAACTTGAATTTATACCAACGCGTACATAAAAATATTAGTTGTTTTTATAGTAAAGGAACAAAAGGGGTAAGCTCGGAACTTAGAAACTAAAAACGTTTACTATATAATGTAAACCAACTCAAATTTATACCGACACAACATAAAAATATTAATTTTTATAAAGTAAAAGAATGAAAGGGGTAAACTCGAAACTTAGAAACTCAAGGATGTTAGCGACAAATTAGTTCTTTAAAACGAAACTAGTTAACGGAAGTTATTGAAGAAAATAATAGGTTGAAAATGTATATTATATGCGGTACAGGGTAGGGTAAAGTTGGAGTATTAAAACTTAAGGGATTAATTTGCAAAACTCTTAAAATGAAATAGTAGTTTAGGTACTAAAATTATTATTTTCTAAAACTTTGAGGTTATTAAAAGTAAAGGACTAATATTGCAAGTTTATGAAAGCTAAGGGGAGTCAAAGCCGATGGAAATCCACCGACTTTGACATTTAAGATGGTTATAAATATTACTAGACCCGCGCGCAAGTGCGAGTACGTTCTTAGGGTTTGATCGCAACACGATGAAGAAGAGCCAACAGCAGCAGCAGACAGGGGCGGACCCACATGGTCCGGATCGGGGTCCACGGACCCCAATGTTTTTTTTTAAAATAGTAGAACCGGTATGTTAATTTTATCAAGGACCCCATAAAATAAATTAGTTGGACCCCATAGTATTAAAAGCAAAGATGGTGTGGTGGTAAATCCTCTTGTAATCTAACACATAGATCTCAAGTTCAAGTCTTACAAGTCTTGTTTTTTAGTTTTTTAATAACGTAGTGGTTTCATGTTCACTAAATGCTTCTACATTATTTCTTAGCCCTGACCCGACTACGATTACCGACCCGAAAATTTTAATATTTGGTTGTGAAAAATTATTCGACAAAAAATGGACCCCAGTAAAAAATAATCCTGGGTCCGCCACTGGCAGCAGATGAGGTATTTCGTATTCTTCGTTCAATTCATAATAATTAGCGATTCAACTGATTCTGATTTGCTAATTTCTTCTGTTCAGTAACAACAAGGCATCTTCTACAACATCTAAGAGGAAGAGGAAGATGAAGAGCTCTCAGGGTGTAAGTCTATTTCATTCCTTGTTACTCATTTACCCGCCCAAACTCTAAATTATAATTTTTGGTTGAATCAATCATCCGTTAACTTAAGGAATAAGTACTAAATTCGAATTACTACTTAGAATTATTATTATTATTGTTGTTGCTGCTGCTGTTGTTGTTGACTTGAAACAAAGCAATGAATGCTTAATAATAATAATAATAATTCTTGATTTGTTTGTTTAGACCACCTTGTTGTTGAAGGAGGAGGTGTTGAAGCTTAGTTGTGAAGAGTTAAAGAAGATGCGGGAGCTTTGCTCTATCGATGATGCTTTTCATCTTTCAGATAGTGAGATTAGCGAAATTTTTGACATGTTTGTATTCGGGAAGCTTGCTGCTACTGAGGAATACATGAAGTGGAATTTGTATGCCAAAGCATTTTATCTTAAATTGCATTCCTCCTGTGGGAACATACCACCTTTCAGCTACGAATCATTGCAGGTACCTAGTACATCGGTTTTAGTAGTTAGGAAATTATGTTTCATGGACTTTGTTTGTTTACCCATCTAATTTAATTTATTATTATTATTTGTTTAGGTGGCAGATGGGGGGATCTCATCAGACGAGGTATGCTATTATTGTTATCACAGTTAGTTGATTTGGTTTGGTTAAAAGGGATTGATTGATTGGTATGAAACAAGGGTTAATAATAATAATAATAATTTATGTTTTTGCTAAACCTTTTGGTTCATCTCTTCGAGGGGCCATTGGACTTTGTTTACCCATGTAATTTATTTGCTTTGCTGCTGTGATTGTTTAGGAAGTCTCCCCAGATGGGATCTCGTCAGTTGATCCGGTATTCTTAATCACATAATAAACCTATCTATCTTGGTTCATTTTAGGAAATTATTATTATGTTTTTGCTAAACCTTTTGGTTGGTTTATAGCGAACGCTAGTGATTGGTTTCCGGAGGCCCTGCCTTTTGGGGCCATTCAAATTCGGTGAATATACCGAACGCACCCAACCTCACTGTATTCCTTATCATCTCTATTTGCTGCTCAAGCAAGCAGTTGCTATCATGAAGTCGTCGCACACCAAAACCACAAAATTGAAAATGGTTGAGAAAAAAATTCGGTTTTTTTGCAACTACTTCCACTCTCATCTGCCACCTGGCTGGAAATAGTATGCCCTTTTCTTTTCTCTATCTCCCCTTTTATCATTTTAAAGGTTTTTATTATGCTCATTTTCTTTCCTTTTGCAGCGAACGGGGCCGAGCCAGCAAAGATGTTAAAAGCTATAACCCCAAACGTAAGCCTAGATACGATATGTCTGGTTACACCCCTATCTCCTCTTTTAAAGAGGAGTTTGAGTATGATGAGCAGACCGGTCTCTCGCGACAAAGCATGATTGCTACTATGTGGATTATTCACTCACGTCAGACGCCTATCCTTTGGGAACTGTCCCCGGGTCAGCTGTCATTCTATTGTAAAATATGTTCCTGCTTTGGTATTGATTACCATCGTTTAGAGGACGCTTCTGAGGATGATGTGCGTTTGATGTTTGTGGGAGTTTCTAAGGAGGCTACTATTTCCAAGGGACTATGAATGTGTTTATTGTAGCTAATGAAAAACTAGATCTTAACTTAATATATTATTCGATGGTGCTGTTTCCTGCGACTCTTTTTGATTTAAGTGCTGGCTATCATCATTGTGATCCTGGGTTCTGTTTTGGGTTCCACTTGGTTGTGTGTGTGTGTGTGTGTATTACTCATCTTACCACTTATGGCATCTTGAGCATTCAACCACCCTCTCCGACACCTTGCCTTAGTTCTTGAAACCATAAACAAAGCGCTATACAAGTTTATGGATGCTGTCAACTTTGACAACTGTGAATTGGGATCTTGTATAGGAACGGAGATTTCTAAAGTGGGTCCTACATCTTTTTTCCTTCACTAATATGTAGTTTGGTAATTTTTTAAAAATCTAACCCAACTTTTAAATTAGGGCGGTAAACGAGCCGAGCCAAACCGAACCAGGGTGGGCTCAGGCTCGGCTCGTTTAAAATTCGAATAGAGACGACCCGGCTCGTTTAAAAGCGAGCTGACTTCGAGCCCAGCTTTTTTCAAGCGAGCCTCGAGCCACGGACTTTTTTAAACAGAATAGTAATTTTGGGCGAAGTATAAAACGAACAAATAAGATTTGTTGTTACTTACCTTATCTATATCTTTTAAATCAACCTGGAATGAAGGAAATGAAGAAACGGATGTGAACTTGAGAGAAAATGTGAGAAGTTAGTTTTCTCTTTGATGGATAAATGAAAAATAAATAAGGCCTAGATGTTATCATTACCCAACAGGCATTAAAAACCGCCGCCTGACAAAAACTGCCATCAATCACATCAAAATCACATCAACTGTCATTTCAAAATTCAAATTCAGAATCTCAACCGTCTAGTAACCCTTCAAGCCTTGAAGCCTTCAAGCAATAAAAAATAATATGTAAAAGTCAGAAACATTTGAGCTTACATCCCAAATACTTCTGACTTGGGGGGCTGATGACGGGGGTAACTCAAGTCTTAATAAATTGACTAAAACATATAACAACTTAAAAGGTTAAAAGGTTCAAAACCAACCAGCTGTCGTGAACAACAAAAAGAACAAGGACAGTGACAAGTCACGTCACCCTTAACTTGTTAACTCTCCCACTCAGCCGTAAAAGTCGCATGTGAAAAGAGACATCCTTTTACCCGCAGGTCCGAAGCCTTCAACCCTCGAAATGGGCAAGTCCCTCACTGCAGCCAAAGATCACCAGTCAAAGGTTTCCCTTCTTGGAAGATCCTTTCTCTATAAATGGCAGTCCTTGCCATTCACAATTCATAATAATTAGTGATTGAACTGATTATGATGTGCTAATTTATTCTGTTCAGTAACAACAACAACAAGGCATCTTCTTCTCCTTCTACAACATCTAAGAGCTCTCAGGATGATGATGTAAGAATACTACGTACTAGTCTAGTTCATTACTTGTTAATAATCATTTACCCCCCCCAAACCCTAAATTATAATTTTTTATTTAATCAATCATCCGTTAACTAAAGGATCAATGAGTACTAATTAGAAGAATTATTATTGACTTGAAACAAACCTTAATTAATTAATAATTCTTGATTTGTTTGTTTAGACCACCACCTTCTTGTTCAAGGACAAGGAGGACGTGTTGAAGCTTACTTGTCAAGAGTTAAAGAAGATGCCGCAGCTTAGCTCTATCGATGATGCTTTTCATCTTTCAGATAGTGAGATTATCGAAATTCTTTCCTTGTTTCGATCAGGGAGGTTTGCTGCTACTGAGGAATACATGAAGTGGAATTTGTATGCCAAAGCATTTTATCTTAAATTGCATTCCTCCTGTGGGAACGTACCACCTTTCAGCTACGAATCATTGGTACGTCGGTTTTAGTAGTTAGGATATTATGTTTCATGGACTTTGTTTGTTTGTTTGTTTGTTTACCGATTTATTATTATTTGTTTTTGCTAAACCTTTTGGTTGGTTTATAGCTAAGGCAAGTGATTGGTTTCATCAGGCCCCGCCTTCTGGGGCCATTCAAATTCGGCGAATATAATGAACACACCCGTCCTCGTTGTATTCCTTACCATCTCTATTTGCTGCTTAAGCAAGCAGTTGCTATCATGAAGTCGTCGCACACCAACACCACTAAATTGAAAAGGGTTGAGAAAAAAATTCGGTTTTTTTTTGCAACTACTTCCACTCTCATCTGCCACTTGGCTGGAAATAGTATGTCTTTTCTTTTTTCTAAAAAATCTTCCCTTATCATTTTAAAGGTTTTTATTATGCACATTTTCTTTCCTTTTGCAGCAAACGGGGCCGAGCCAGCAAAGAAGTTGAAAGCTATGACCCCACACGTAAGCCTAGATACGATATGTCTGGTTACACCCCTATCTCCTCTTTTACAGGCGCACATGTGGAGCATGAGTATGATGAGCAGACCCATCTCTCGCGACAAAGCATGATTGCTACTATGTGGACTATTCACTCACGTCAGACGCCTAACCTTTGGGAACTGTCCCCGAATGAGATGTCATTCTATTGTAAAATATGTTCCTGCTTTGGTATTGATTACCATCGTTTAGAGGCCGCTTCTGAGGATGATGTGTGTTTGATGAATGTTGGATTACCCCCCCCCCCCCCCCCCCCCCCCCTAGTTTCTAAGTATGGTACTATTTCCATGGGACTATGAATGTAGCTAATGAAAAACTAGATCTTAACTTAATATATTCGATGGTGCTGTTTCCTGTGACTCTTTTTGATTATTATCCCCAAGCTCTAAATGCTGGCTATCATCATCATTGTGATCCTGGGTTCTGTTTTGGGTTCCAGTTTGTTGTATGGCTAATCAAATTCACGTTTCAATGTAAACGATATGAATTCACGTATTGATATAATTTTTTTCGGACACAAGTCTGGTAAGATATAATATATTTTCATGTTTAGTTTCACCGTTTTGACGTAAACTGTGTTTGGGAACGAGTTGGGTCAAATATAATACGTTTTCATTCGATGGTATAAATTCGAGTTACTGTACGTTTCGACGCTGCTAAGTCTTGGTGCAATGGTAAATGTTGTGGGTGGAATCCTCACTAAACGACCCACCTCGGGTTTGATTTCGTTTCTTTTGTAATCACACTGTTTATATAGGTTACAATGAGTTAGATCGGATATGTCAAAACACGTGTTTTCATATGGCTAATGCATCACATAACGTGCCGCCAGCTATAAACAACTAAGACATCTCTCACGTTTACAACTCATTATATCTTGTCATCTTGATCATACTTAAATATTGGATTTAACCTATAGGCAGCAACATGAAGACTCCTACGCAACATCCTATCCCAACGATCAACAATAATATCATTGTATTGCGTATAATTATACGATACCTTCAATAGAGGTTAGTTTGGGTGTTCTTGGATCTGTCCGTGAATGGAAGTCCTGCTGGAAGAATAGTAATAGAGGTTAGTTTGTATGTTCTATCAAACAACTCATTATGTTGGTTGTATGTTTCTTCAACATGCATTATGGATTTGCAGCTTTTTGCTGATATTGTGCCTAAAACAGCCGAGAATTTTCGAGCACTCTGCACAGGTGCGTGTTGACTCTTAAAAAGACATACATCTGCATTGTTGTTACCATATTATATGTGTAGGGGAAAAGGGGAAGAGCACTACTGGAACACCATTGCACTACAAAGGAGTTAAATTCCATCGTATAATTAAAGGCTTTGCCGCTCAAGTATGCTTATCTCACTCAAATAGCTAACACACTTGCAAATTCTGTTCAACTTACTACAAAATCATTAGGTTTTTTTTTTTTTTTTTTTTTTTTTTGCGTAAAGTGCAATAGGTCTTTTGGATTTATTTAAAGATTTAACAAGTATGCTTTGAAGTTGGCATTTTCATGGGCTTGAAGTATTAGGGCTGTAGACAAGCCGAGCTTGAGCTCGGCTCATGAGTAATTCTACCAGCTCCGCTCGGCTTTCAAGTAGCTCATGAGTGGCTCGGTTTGTTTACACCCCCATATTATACATGTGTTTATGTATAATTCAAAATTTATCTCTTTTAATGAAATCGTTTATGTAAAATTTGTAAATAACTTTTTTCATGATTGCAGGGAGGTGATATCTCGAAACAATATGGTATGTTTTTTATTATGTAAATCTTGTTTTTGATAAGAATACTTTTTAAGCATCCAGATTTGTAAGGGGTGATCTTTTGATGGTTTGCAGACAAGAGGGGTGGGGAAAGCATCTATGGAGAAACTTTTGAAGGTATAAATTTAAAAATGTTGTTTCTTTTTAAATGTTAAGATTTAATGGTTTTTATTATTACCTTCAATTCATGTTAGTACTAATATCTTTTGCAATTTTGTAGATGAGGATTTTAAACTAGATTTTAGTGAGCCCGGTATGCTATGTATGGCAACTCGCGGCCCAAATACAAATGGATCTCAGTTCTGTATAACCTTCAAACCTCTACCTCATCTTAATGGGTAATTCATAAGCCTAGGACTATGGACACATCATTATAATTAGGCAATTTGCATATTAAATTGCATTTTAAGATCAACATTCTAAGGCCTGTTTCTATAAGTTTATAAGTAAATAGTTATTTGATTATAAACTTATGACATAGGCCTTAGATGAACTGAAATTAATTACAAGTGTGATATTATAAGCCCTTGTTTAACTAGTTATAGTTATTAAGTAACCCTTGTTTAATCGGTTATATGGCAGGAGGAAAGTTGTTTTTGGAAGGGTAATATCCGGAATGGACTTTGTTCAAAAGATTGATCAGTTTGGAACACTTGAAGGAAAACCTTCTGGGCTGGTAGAAGTTACAGATTGTGGTCAACTGTCTGAAGTTGAAAAGAACAATGTGATGGAGTCTGATTAAGGTATTGCATTTTTAATCCATAAAACCTCCTGATTAAGTTGATTCATTTAAATAATAAGATTGTTATTACAGTATTATAGTTTCTGTAAACTTGAGGCAAATTCAACTAGACAATGTTGGATCCCTAGCTTATGCAAACATTAGTCATGGCAAATTAGAGCCTAGAGCTAAGAAATGTTTAATTCTCGGATGTATTGAAGGAGTTAAGGGGTACAGGTTATGGAGACTTGATGATGTTAGTCCAAAGGTAATAGATAGCTGGAATGTTGTTGCTTTTAAAGAAGATATTATGTACAAGGATTTAATTCGTGAAAGTCCAGTAGTTCTAAAGGATCATCTCATGCGAGTAGTACTAGTTCAAGCAATGATTATTGTCTTGCTAGAGATAGAAAAAAGGCAAATAATCCCTTAACTAGATATAGACCAAGTGATTCAGATTTGTCTGCTTTTATGTTTGCAACTGTCGAGCTTGAAAGTGTCAATGAACCACTTACTTATAATGAAGATGTCACCTCAGTTTAATAAGAAAAGTGGATAGCAGCTTTGAATGAAGAAATGGATTCTTTGTATACAAATTAAAGAAAGGAATAGAGGGTGTTGAGGCTTCTAGATTTAAAGCCAGGCTTGTGGCCAACGGGTTTACCCGAAAGGCTGTAATAGACTATAGTGAATTATATTATCCTGTTGTCAAACATTCATCAATAAGGGTTTAGATTATTTTCATGAATACTCGTACCTATATACGTACCGTACCGTACCCGCAGCCGTACGTATACCCGCACCGATTTTGCCTATTCAATATATGGGATCGGTACCATATTATTGGTATTTCAGGTATTGGTACTTACGGGTACATGTAATGGTACATTTTTGGTAATATATGGTATTTGTAGTTATTTTTGGTATTTGTAATATATATAAGAGTCATACAAAAATCTATTTAAACTAAGTAAATAGTGTAAGTAAGGTATCATATCCCAATTTGGGGGTTAGTGTAGAGATTTTAACTAAAGACTAAAATTATCTAATTTTGGGGTTTGATTAATTGATTTCAAAAACAAGAAAACTAATTAAGAAAGTTGTAATCTAGATGAGAAAAAGTAACCCCCACCCGGAATCCCAATTACTCGTTTTAACATAAAAACCTGTTTACAGATTCATAACATCACATAGACATGACCTTGAAATTTATGATTTTGATTAATTATTAGGGGTAGTTTTTAAGACTCACCATATAACCTAATAACCCGTTTAATTATACCAATTACCCACCAATTTACCAACCCGCTAGCAATGCAAGAAAATTACCAATACACTTGATAAAAGACAAACAATTCAAATATAATAAACGTTTCACAAAATCAACACAAGTGGTCAAGATTTACCTGTTAAAAAGAATCCGACAAACAAAGTTTATTACTAAACGAAACAATCTTTCATCCGAGTGGAAGTCACAAATGTTTAGTCGCGCATGCTTCTCATCACATTGCCCTGATTTATGTGCTCAGCCATAAAGATCCCACAACGTTGTTCCGTGCCTCCCTCCAAAAATTCTGCCGTTAAAAAGTATTATGCAATTTCCAAAACTGCTGTCGAAGTTGCTATCTAAAAAAAACTTTGCGACCAATTCCTTTTATTTCCAATATCACCACCGACTTAATATCATGGGCCTCAATGCCATTTAATTTACTAAACTGAATGAACCCATCTTTGTTTAGACCTTTGTCTCGTTTCCTTTATTCCATTGATGGGCCATGTAATTCAACATTTTTTTTTGAACAGCTATGTAATTCAACACTTGCTCTTGGTCCGCATAATTGACTTTATTACCCCACATCACGTTCTTCTTTTAAGAAGCCCACTATGCAATCCTATTTCTCTTAACTAGTTAAATCTTGAAATCCAAACTTCCAATACTTTTATAGGTTTGTTTCGTATCTTGTCATGCAAGTTCACAACTATTAATATTTTACCATAAAAACCAATTTAAGTATTGCGTACATTATTTGCATTCATTTCTTTTTCTCACATGAACCTAAGTAAACTCCCACTAATCCCTTTAATGTTTCTAATAAACATTTATTAAACACATTTTATCATTATAGCACACTTCTATTCATAACCCACAAGATATAAGAACTCTTTATATAGTATCTTTTGTGACAATATCGATACATTTAGATTATAAATAATATCAATTAAAGTGTGCCTAAATTGCACTGATTAGTCTTATGCTTTACTGATTACGAATAAATTTGAAATTATGCTTCATTTTCGTATTATCGTATTATGGTATTCATATATATTTTACCTATTTGGTATTTGCATTGTATTTGTACTCCCACCAATTTTACCTATTTGGTGCTTGTAGTGTATTGATATATGTACTGATTTTACCTATTTAGTACTCATACAATATTGGTACTTGTACCGATTTTACTTACTTTAGTATCCATACGAGTGCTATAAAAACAACAAAGTGGTACCAAAGCAGGTACCGTACTCAAATACCAGTACCGATACCTGTACCCGTAGTGGTATCATACCAATTTTGTTCAGGTTCACTATCAGTATTTTCGGTACTAGTTACAAGTAGGGTGAATACATTTGTTAGCTTAATACACAATTTTATTTATTGCTTCGGTAGATTCCAAACCACAACCAAAATATGCCTATTAAGTTGCATCATTTTGAAACCAATTATAGAGGCGGGTAAAGCAATTAATGCCACAAAACCATCATGTATTAGCAGATATGATAAATGTTGTGGATTGTCCTAAACTAGGCTTGGCCCAATGGGTTTGTGCCTAACATACAAAGGCACATCAAAGCCTTAGCTTAAAAGTTCCCTATATAAGGGGCACTTCACCTCCAAGATAGATTCTCTTCTTCTACCATGCTTAAGCTTATCAACGACGAGTCCAATACTGACTTGAGCGTCGATGGGTGGTCCTTTTTTTTCTCTCCAATTATCTTTTTCTACATTTCTCAAAACAACTTCGATTCTAGTTAATCCCGTTTGCATGTTTTTGTCTTTTTCTTTTAAAAAATGTCTCCTCTTTAACCTTGAGGAATAAAATTTTAGTTCTAGTTCAAGAGTTTGTTGTCCGTATCAATGTTTATAGTCATTACCGGTCCATTGGTCCGAACCAAGTTCTGATGTAAGAACCGGATTATGACATACATATAATAAAAATAAATATGGTAGAATTGAAAAAATATAAACAAAATCCGGTTCCGCCCCTAAAAATCCGGTTCGACCACCCGGTTTTTTGATCCAACCTCCGGTTCTCAGTCCAACCGACCGGTTCAACTCAAAACCGATCTGATAAGTTAAACTGTACTAGTCAAACCCCTAATTCCTGGTCGGTCCGATCCGGATTTCAAAACATTGGTTCATATGCTCTTTTCTAGCATAAGAGAAAACAAGGATTTCCTGTTGTCAAATACGTATTACAAACTAGAGGTGTACAAACAAACCGGTTTGGGTCCACCAATCCGGTTTCCACAAGTAAGATGGCAAACATAACCAAAAATAAGTGGCCTACACAAAAGCCTAATTGAATATTATCCAAATCATTTTTACCTTTATTGAATATGTAGAACTTTCTTCTCACTAATCACGAGACATCCATGACTAAGAAGGTAAACATAACAGAAAATAAGTGGCCTATACAAAAGCCTAATTTTATATTATCAAAATTACTTTTACATTTCTTGAATATCCTGAACTTCTTCTCACATCTCGGGTATACCAATGTTCCTTACAAAAGAAGGTGTTACGCAAGTATGTCCTAGGATTTCTACTCCCCATTTGCCCGATGACTTTTTCACCTGCACACTCACTTGATTATCCGATGTGATGTGTATGCGTTATAAGTATTCCATGACGACCAGGTTCCTTTTTCACTTTAGGTGACGAATTCTTACATAGGGTTTCTAAGGGGTTGCTATACTCACCTTTGGGAGATCAAACGTGTAGCAGTTGGCATTTACGGGGTACGCGGGTTCATCGAGAAAGTTTTTTACCAACTCTTCCTCAATTTCCATTATGCCTTTATAGAATTTTAAACCTTTAAGGGCACATCTTTATGTTTAGTTGTTCAAGTTGTGCCTCGTATATGCAAAGGTATGATTGTATCATCATGTTGTACAAACCGTTCGGACTAGTTAGCTGTGGTGCAAGATCGGTTACACTGCGAATGCCTTTATTGATTATCTGTTCGGGCTTCCACATCCGGTAAAGAATCGTCATAAAATGGGCTGAAGCAATTGCGACAAGATAACTGGTATATTCCTGGTCCCAGACCACAGGGAAAGATTTTTTTCAAATGTGCGAGAGATATTTGTACCCGGTAAAACTAAATGTTGTCAAATACAACTTTTATGAAATATGGTATAGGAAAAGACTTAATTTATGGTCGACAATCATTAATTACAAAAATCTCGTGTATGAGTTCATATATACTAGGCCTAAGATGTTAAATTATTTCATGTATCTAGTTTATGGTTTGCTTTCCCATTCAAATGCGAGACACATGCAGTTCTAATAACAGGGTTTTACACAGGTGTTAATGATCCCAACGTTCTAAGGATTGTAGCTTCAAAACAAAAAATTCATGGGGAATAAATCAGGGTAATGGAGGATATGCTTGGGTGACTGCAGATAGTATCCAATTTATTGGAGTACATATAATTATTTCCTTTATTCTTGAAGTTGTTTACTTCTGTTCTTTTTATTGGATTTGACATGCACATGCAGTTTTTGTTTTTGAATTAGTGTTTAAGTTAGCCCGAGATTGTGGTAGTTTGTTAGCGTCAACCTGTTAGGTTTTTCGTATTCATGGTTGCTCTTTGTAAGGCTATATAAAGTTGATTGAAGTTAATGACTAGATGTTAAGTGTATGATTTGTGGGAGCATAATACTACTTGTGTCAGATACCTACTGCTAACCCAAAAGTTGGTATTAGTTATCAGTTTGGCCAATACACGTTCGTATTCGGGCCCAAAGAGTTTTGTCTTATTACGAGCCTAAGATTTGGATACCCTATGGTTAAACCCCCCACATCAGTTAACTCCTTTAAATCTAGATTGTTTCCGGGTGAAAAAATGAAAAATAAAACGTATTGAACTTGATAAATGTTCGAAAATGATTTGATGAAATTTGACGAGGATGATGTCGTAAGGATAAGCCTTTTGTTGTTATTAGAGCATGGTTTATGGTTATGTAGATAACTTTCTGCTTGAATTGGTTGATGATTTTGCAATTTGGAACGCCTATCCATGGGTACTTATTATTTTGGGAACGACGACTTTCTTGTGTTTGGCCATCACATTCCCCAAATTGGAGAGCCATGTTGCCATACTCCGGATAGACTTTGTTGTCTTAACCGAGCTCACGCTGGTTTTAGAGTTTGGCTTGGGTGTCCTTTCAGGAAACCATACCGCCGGCTACCACTTGACAGTCGTTGTGCCACCACAAGAGCAGAACTCTCTGGCGTAACACACGGTGGGATGAAAACCTGGGTGGCCTCGGAATTCGAACTGACAACCTTGCACAAATCTTAGCTCAAATCCTTTATTGCCTTAAATCACCAAAATGACATAAGTGAGGATCGAGCTTGAGTCTAACAGTAGACCACAAGTGGCGGTTATTAAAAAAAGGTTTTCATGCATTTGATTACCGATTTGAGCAAGTTTGGAATCGTTCACCCGCATGAAATGACTAATTTCATGCCTGCCTTTGGCAAAAGAAACTAATTGGAAAATTTTGTGTTTATATTTGTAATAATATTTGTGCAAAAAGGTTCATGCCGTGTAATTTATGGTACAAAGTATAATAAAATATTTTTACCACTCTTTCCAAGACTTTTTTTTTTGAAAGGTAAACTTCATTAAAAACACAAGTTGCCTCAAACCGAGGCAACCGAAAACAACATTACAAATTTACAAATTTACACCAATCTACCCAAGACGTAGAAACACCTTTATTTCTAGAAGAATACCACAGAAAACCCATCTTCTTAACTTCACCCAAGATATAATTCAAGCTAACCTCTGAATTTTTGAATCTTGACTCGTTCCTAGCTCTCCAAATCACCCAGCATCCAATTCTAATAATACCTTTAAGCGCTTCTTTCGTCTTCCCATCCAAACCGGAATGGTTATGGATCTCAATCAGGTCCCTAAATGAGAAAATCACCATATTATGACACTTACACCAATTACTGATATACCTCCAAAATGGCACCCATCATCTCATCTTGATAGCACCGGTAACACTGGTCGAGGGACACCATCAGGGGGCGTTTCTCTGTGGTCCGCCAAGGTGACAACTACCATTACTAATGATAATGTGGGGGTGCCTTTAATCCATCCAATCAGATTTTTTTTCATTTTTTATTTTTTGATGTTTTTTAAACTTTAGTTAAACCATGCCAAACCACCCGGACTAGTTAACGGATGAGCTGTTAAAACATTATAAGACTATATATTAGAAAACCTCATATTTACAATTTTATTGATGATTATGAAAAACAAGGCTGGCAACCATGGCAAGAGGTTGTCTGTCTACGCCTCTCCCTATGCATCATGAATTTTTCAATTGGATTGTCTATCACTAACAACATACAATGAAGTAATTCTAATTTTAGTTTTTTACTTTTATTATTATAATGTGTTAGATTTTCGTTTTTTTTTGGTTAAATTATTATGTATAAAGTTATCAAATTAATTTTTATGTTCCCTCTGCAATGCCACAAAACGTCAAAACGTACCTTGCTGTTGCACCTTTTGTCATTTTCTCCTACCTAACTTCTTTTCTTCTTCATATACTCATTTACTCACCTCACCTCCATTATCATAAATCACCGTCTCCACCACCGGACAACTGTGTTCTCAGCTTCCGCCTCCTCTCCGTAAGTAATACTACAATCTGCCATTCCATTAATAGAGAATACAACTACGTACTACAATCATAAATCGAAACAACTTATTATTATTTATCTAACTTGTTTCACTCATTTCTTGCATCTCCGTCCACTGCTTCAAGAACAGGTCGGGCGGGTATAGAGGAAGAACAGAATAACTTCACTGTTTCCAACACAACACAATCGAAATCAATCGTAAGTTTTTCTCCCCATTAATTTCTTCATCAAATCGCAAATGTTCCATATCTTCTGTTCTGGGTTTCTTTAATTTTTCACCACTAATGGGTTTAAAGTTTTTCATAAAACAAAGGAGGGAGTAGTTCATTTGGGTTTTTGGTTTCTTGAAATCTTCATGTTTTTTTCCATTTGGGTGGTGGTGGTGGTAAGTGGTAGTGGTAGTGGTAGTGGTAGTGAGTGGTAGTGGTAAGTGGTAGTAGTAAGTGGTAAGTGGTAAGTGGTAAGTGGTAGTGGTAGTGGTAGTGGTAGTGGTAGTGGTAGTGGTAGTGGTCGTGAGTGGTAGTGGTAGTGGTAGTGGTAGTGGTAGTGCTAGTGCTAGTGCTAGTAGTAGTAGAGTGTTTATACATGATGTTTTCGTGTATGTATTTTAGTAGAGTGTACTTCAAAATAGGGGTGTTGTTTGGGACGATCCAGCTTTGTTTTGTGGGTTCACATGAACCCACTTGATTTATAAAAAAATAGTAAGAACTTTATATGATTTGGAAAAAAATAGTGAGAATCTATCAAAACAAACCCACTAAAACAAGTTTCTGAATCCGCCACTGCATGGGTGGAAATAAACAGGGCCGGCTCCATAGCCTTCACAACGTAGGCACGGACCTAGGGTCACCAAAAAATAAGGGTCTCCAAGTTTTTTGAAAGTTTTTATATAGTATATGTATGAGGCCCAAATAAATACATTTATTTCAAAACTAAACTGGTTTTTCATTGAAGGAGCCCAAAATAAATATTCTTTAGCAAAAAAGGCCAAGTTTCAAAACCAATTTAACCTTGATTTCCAACTATTAAAACACAACAACCATCGACCTAATCATCAGCATTTAGGGGCCTAAAACCCTTAATACAGCCGCAATCATCGTTCTCACTTCCCATCGCAACCTGCTTTTAATTTCTAGGCTATCGGCTATCACTAGACGAAAAAAGTAAGGGTAATCACCCATGACGTTGGGATTGGAGGAGAGTTTATCGACGAAATTAGGGCCCTCACTTCATAGTTCGCTTAGGGTCTCAAAAAATGTAGGAACAGCCCTGAAAATAAAATGACCCAGTAATATTGAATTATTGGTGTAGCTGATACAAATCTTGTCAAATAATCATTGTTTATTTTTCTATCTTCCAAATCAATGGGGTGGTGATCCATTGCCAAAGGCAAAGGCTTTAAAACACCTAGATTAGGAAGAGGAAAGTCTTGAGTTAAAGTACCACAGACAAAAGGAGATTAAAGAAATTAGCCGTTAAAAAAAATCTGTCTTCCAAGTGCCTTACTTCAAGATTATTTGTTTGAATATACAGAATTCACATGACAGATCAAGTCCCAATAATAAGCGAAGTTATTTGTTTTTTTTTTTTTTTTTGAACGAAAAAAACAAGAAACCCTTTTTAGTGCTGATTTGTATTCCATATTCAACTATTATGTTTTTCATATATAGGTTAACATTTATTCTTTTTTCCAGGCCACATTCTAACAAAAAGGGATTTCTCCATCATCATCATCATACTCAGTAAATCCCATCAATAGCAAAACAAAGGTAGGGTCTGAGGAGGGTAAGATGTAGACAACTTTATCTAAGCTGCTTCCAGTGAGACCGCCGGCTCGATTGTAGTTTTGCATCAAGCCTTGTACATAACACTCAGCAATCAGGACAGACCGATTAGTGCATGTACCCTTTTGTCTTTCAGCTATCAACGCCACCACATGATGCATGATTAACCGTCCTCAATTTTTAACGTTATTTTCACGAAATTAGTAAAATAACGTTAAAATTAGTGCACTTTCACTTTTGCCCCCCGATGGCCCACACATAATACATTATATGCGCATACCGCAAGTAGAGCGTTAAAAAGAGATTTTGACACTCGGTAAAAAATTATTATAAACAAGTATGGAAACAAGAGAAAAACTCATGTGGCATTCTCCATGGTACATATGCTTACGATCATCAATTGGATGAATGGCAAAAAGGACTTACGACTGTCACCTAATGCCATACTACATCATACTACGGAGCACGACATTCATCCTGATGACGTAGAAAAGATTATCACAACGAGTGGCCTTGAAGCATGCAAAGACAATGAACCTCCCATTATTGACGATCAAAAAGATTTTGAATATAGAAATAATACAAGGTACACTGTCAAAAAATTTGATTCGTTTGCCGAGCTTGATATTGTAAAGGCATTGGTGGAGAACTTTGGGCAAAATGGAAAACGTTATCCAGCGTATGGAGGGTTACACCCCATGGGTCGTTTCGATGAGTATGGCGTCGCCAAGGACACGCATAAGAATTGGCCATTTAATTGGAGTTTATATAACAACCTTAGTGATTACTACACTTGAGCCACCACTAATCAAAGGCGAGTTACACCCGGTCTTAATTACAGGAATTTACACATTGGTTGACGATCCTGAACGTTTTGAGCACTTAAGCATCAAGATAAAGAATTCACGTGGTGAAGAATGGGGTAACGGGGGTTATGCGTAGGTCACCGGGGATAGTTCACGGGTGCCTCGGTTCGTTTTACTACAAAATCATACCTATGATGTCTTTACTTTTTTTTTTGTATGTGTGTATGTAAAGTGTGCAATAGTTCTTTTGGATATAAGGATTAGTTTAACAAGAATACTTTGAAGTTGGCATTTTCATGAGCTTGGGCTGTAGACAAGCCGAGCTTGAGCTTGGCTCATCTCAAGCCCTGTGTTTAGAGCTTGAGCTTGGCTCGGCTTTCGAGTTTTTAGCAAGGCGATCTCAAGTAGCTCACGGGTGCCTCGGTTCGTTTGCACCCCCATAGTATACATGTTTATGTAAAACTTGTAAAATGACTCTTTTCATGATTGCAGGGAGGTGATATCTCGCAAAAATACAGTATGTATTTCATTTAAATCTTGTTTTCGATAGAGTATTTTTAAACTTCCATCTGCATTCCAGATTTGTAAGGGGTGATCTTTTGACGGTTTGCAGGCCCTCCCGGTGGGGAAAGCATCTATGGAAAAACTTTTGAAGGTACAATTTAAAAAAAATGACTTAAAAAAAATAACGATTTAATGGTTTTTATTATTACCTTCAATTCATGTTAGTACTAATATTTTCTGCGGTTTTGTAGATGAGAGTTCTAATCTGAACTTTACTGAGGCCAGTATGCTATATATGGCATCTCACGGCCCAAAAAATACAAGTGGATCTCGGTTCTGTATAACCTTCAAACCTCTACCTTATCTTAATGGGTAATTTACAAGTCTGGCTGACTAGGATTATGGACACATCATTAAATCGGGGAAAATTGCACATTAAATATTTAGATGGATGCATTTCATAAGTTTATAGTTGAATAGTTATTTGATTATAAACTTATGACATAGGCCTTCGCCTTTAGATGTTGATTCTGAAGGTATAATAGAAATTTGCGAAAGCAAGTGACTATTTAAGTCCAATTTACCCACAATATGTGGATGAACTGAAATTAAATTAAAGTGTGATATTATTAGCCTTGTTTAACCAGTTATAGTTATTAAGTAAGCCTTGTTTAATCGGTTATATGACAGGAGGCGTGATGTTTTTGGAAAGGTCATAAAAGGGATGGAAATTGTTCAAAAGATGGATCAGTTGGGAACAAGTGAAGGAAGACCTTCTGGGCTGGTACAAATTACAAACTGTGGTGAATTACAGGAAGATGAAAAGAACAATGTGATGATGAAAAGAACAATGTGATGGAGTCCGTTAAAGGTATTGCAATTTTATTCCATAAAACCTCCTAAGTTGATTCATTTGAATAATTAGATTGTTATTGCAGTATTATAGTTTGTGTAATCTTGTTAACACATTGTTTATTTATATAAAAGCTAAAAAAACCTGTACTAACATGCATTATTTTGACCCGAACCTGATTTAACGCACTGCTCAACCCATGTTGACCACCTTTTTCAGAAAAAAAGATAACTGGGAAGAGAGCTACATCTTATGATGAGAGCTCTGATCGGCGAGAAAAACAACGCCGTGTTACAAAAGGCAATGATATGGAAGTTCAATCTGATATTTTCCTATTATGTAGGGTGTTTGGAAGCGCATTTTGAAACTTATTATGTGATATGAGATATTAAGATGTAGGAAATTCTATGTGGATATGTTTTGTTAAACTGGCAATAGCTGGATCCTTTAGAAATTCTTGGATAGTCTCGAAATTTAGCCTTTCATTTATTCAAGAGCAAGTTTGGAATGCATGAAATGACTAATTTCATGCCTGTCTTCAAAATGCCAAGAGAAACTAATTGGAAAATATTGTGTAATAATAACCGTTTAAAAAGGTTCACTTGGTATAATTTACAGTACAAAGTACAATGGAACATTTTTACCCTTCTTTCCAAGATGGTGATACTTGGTATCCATATTTACACCAAAGTGGCAACTGTCTTTTGCAGCATGTCCGTCTTATAAGTCTACATATGTTGGTCAACAAAAAGTCAAATCATTATTAGGGGTTGGGAAATTAGCAGAACTCAGATAACTTTGCATGGGGATGTTTTAGAATTTAAAGATTTGAGGGTACAATAAAAAGACAAATAATGAAAGCATCGTGTTTTGACCCTTTGGCGTGAATAAATCTTAAAAATCTTTCAAAATATTTAGGCTGGTTTAGCGCCATCCGCCATCTCATCTTGATCAATGGTTATAAATAGAGTTTCTTAGGTTTTCTTAGCACAAATAAGTTTTCTATATATAGGGGTTGGTTAACGTACAATATTCCTTAGCGTACGTTGCATACGAGATGAAATTATGCACGTTATTGTAACACCCCGTGTTTTCAAGGAAGTCGAAGTCAAAGTCAAGGTCAAAGTCAACGACCGATTTCGCGCGACTTGACTTGTAGTGAATTTCTTTTATGTGTTTAATTTAGTTGTATTATGTGGAGTAAGTGTCAATAATTACAACAATCGACGTACTACAATCGCCATCTAATCGACTTACGACTGTGATCTATAGGAAGTAACAATGTGATAAAGTTAACTAAACGATAATCAAACTATGCTAATCGAATCGACATCGAATCTAGTCTCAACTCGAAATACGCATTTGGGAATACTGTTATACGTGTGTGTGTGCCTTACGTGTTATCTGTGCATGTTTATCTATGTTGTATTGTGGTAATCAATCGAAATGCAATCGAACTCAATCGACACCGAACTCAATCGAAATTGAACTATGATAATTGGTGGAGAAGAGACAGCACTCGATATGAGTGGTTGGGACTGAAAGTAATTTGACTAGGAAACCCTATCGTATCGAACCGCTCGCAACCGAAACCGAAATATAAAAAATCATCGCACCAAACACTCGAAACATGCAACTGATCGATCAGGCTACCAGCCGATCGAACAGCCAGCCGAACGGACTGCTGTCCGATCGGACAGGCTGTCCGATCGAGCTGCCTGGCCGATTGGCCAGCACTTTCCCCTTTTGGCATTCTATAAATACCCATGTCATTGTCATCCTTTCCACTTTTGGAAACCTCTGTTCGACCAGCACGCTTAGTTCATTCTTTTCTCAGATTTCTCTCGATTCCGGTAAGATTTCGTCCTAAATCTTGTACTTTATTGATCTACACGGACTCCTACACCTTTCTATCTTTCAAATCTTAACTTTAAACCGTGAAATCATCAAGATTCAAGTGCTCTAGGATGATGTCATCATGGGTTCTTGAAGAACTTCATTTTTTGGCCTCAACCCACCAAGAATGACTTGTATCTAGCCGATTTCCACATAAACAAACAAAGATCTTTGCTAGATCTAAACTTATACACGGTGAAAAGGATTGAAAGATGGATTTTTCAACTTTCTTTCAACTATTTTCACTCAATGCCTTCAAACCGATAGAAACGGAGCCTGAGCCGGCTTACAAATCACCCCGGTGGTTGCATGGCTCAAGATCCGGATTCTATCCACAAGGTTAACCGATTTCGGGTTAAACGTTAAACTCCGTTCTGAACAGTCCACCGACCGGATTTGGGTGATTCCTGTCCGACTAGGGGGACCAAGTAAGGACGAAGGATCTATGGTTCGACTCGTTGTCAAAATACCTCAATAAAACGACAAACAAACAGAACAGCCAAGTGATTAAACGAATAGGCTGATCAGGTCAGGGTGCTGACCGATCGGACTGCTGCCCGAACGGACAGCCAGCCGATCGGTTAACACATGGTCCCAAACAATTAACTTATTTTGAAGACTAGTATTGAATGAACTGTTGTTCGATCGAACTACTGTCCGATCGGATTACTCTTCGGATCATGAGATACTATACTTCAACACTTAATCGATTTTCAACATGTTCGATGCACTAGGAAGTGCCACCCGATCGAACAGCCGTCCGATTAGGTGACACCCTACTGAGAACTCGTCATGGTTGATCGTGCATGTTATCCGATCGAACGACATTCATGTTTAATCGATCAGCTAGCCGATCCACTGCACCGTACTTTGCATTTCATTTAAAGTTGTTGACTATTGTTGACTTGCCAACCGATCGGTCAGCAACTCACTAAGTTTTGACTTGTTGGCGTGTCCGATCGAACACCCGTCCGATCCAAGGCAAATCATTACAATTCCCTAAAATACCTAACCGATCGGGTTGTCGACCGATCGAACAGCCGTCCGATCGACCGACCGACCTGAAAGGTAAAGGTACTTCAATGTTTTCAAATACTACAACGAAAACTTCAAAAGTCAAGCCATCATACACAAACACATTCATCTTATAGGGAGAAACAATCCACTCGAATAGTCATCCGACCGGATGACCATCCGAACGGATTGTTATCCGAACGGGCAGTCGTCCGATCGAACTACCGTCCGATTGACCAGCTGTCCGACTCTCCAACACTTTGTATCGTTCTTTACGCGTCACTTATCATTATGCTATAAACTCATTCAGGCTAACTTTACTCGCTAAGCGCTCCCTTCAATCCATCAACCGCTGTGAGTATACTCGATCCCCTTTTGCTTTATGCACTTTTGGGTGTTACATACGTTACAACTATTCAAATCACATCAATCACACTACTCAATACTATATGAACGTTAACCGTTAATGCATGTTATACGTGGCTTATGAATGCTTGTTTGTTATATTTACACATGGAATGTTGTCTACCTGCCTTAGCAACGATAGTACTATAGTTTGGACTCAGCACCCGTTCACACGGGGGTTGTTAAGGACAATTACTTGCATGGATTACGGTGGTAATCATGTATTGCGAATTGCCCCGGGCAGTCAACTCGTAGTCATTGGTATCAATGGATCTATGTCGATAACTAACGTGCTTCATTTCACTATGTGTACGTGCTGGTTATGCATAAACGAAGAACTCTATATGCTATTATCAAACTTGTATGCTCACCTTTACATTATATGTATTGACTTTATTTTGACGTATGTGACAGGTGCTTAAGTTGTTTGTATGCCTAGCTCACTGTGAAATCGAGGCTAGGAAAGGTCTAGGATGCTCTCTGCGCTGTGATGAAATCGAAGCTAGGAAAAGAGGTCCTAGAAACCAATAAATAAACTATCTATGTATAAATCTGAGTTGTCGGAACAGAATTATTGCCTAGATTTTATCTGTAATAATTTGTTTGCTGTTTGAGACATGGTATGGGACATGTTATTTAATTGAATGGTAATGATAATTGTTATGGAAACTTCTGGACAATCTGTTTCGCTCAGTGCCATACCCCGATGTTTCCGCCATCGGTTGGGGTGTGACAGTTATAAAACTCAAAACCCTAATCACGCATGTTGAAAACCATAATCATGCATGAACATAATCACGCATGTACAAAATCATAAATCACGCATGGGGTAAAACCCTAATCATGCACGTTATAAAACTAATCACGCATTTCATTATTTCATCTTGTACGTATTGTACGTTAAGTGATATTGTATTTTACACTTTCACTATATGTATATATATATATATATATCATAGTTTTTATTCATATTACCTTTTATTTTTTATAAAATATTAAAATGACAAAATAGTTTGAGTGTAAGCGAACTTACAGAAGGCGACGTACCATTAAAGCATCATCGTTATTGATTAATTTATAAGGTATTATTAATTTTTTCTTAGATTTAGTTATTTTATCATGCATTTAATTTTGTAGTTTTTATTCGTCATAATATGTAACTTGAAAAGAATGAAACATTTATTTTTGAAAAATATTTTCTACACGGAAAAAAACATTATAATAAGACTATATATTAGAAACCTCATATTTACAAATTTGGGTAAATTACACTTTTCGTCCTTTACGTTTGTAATGGGTTGCAATGGAAAACCTTTAACTTCAATAATTACAGTCAAAATCCTTTATTTGGAAAACTTGTTGCATGTTTCTTCCTTTACCCCAAACCAGGTGAGAAATTTAAGTTCACTCTGATCATGTACTTAGCACGTGAGGGCATTTATGTCCTTTTACCCGTAATTCCTCCCACCATATAAACCCCTCTTTCACCCTCCTTCCCGGCCAAATTTGGGTTCCAAACTTCAAACTGGTATCCAAGCTCACCACCACCACCGTATCCCAGCAACCACAACCTTCAAATCAGTCCACCAAGTCCCACCGCCATTGTCGTTATTCCAGTGGTGGTGATTTGAGCGTGGTTTTCGGTCGCCACCAGTCACATGAAGCCTACCACCGCCACTGGTCGTTTTTCCGATTCACCATTGCAGATCTGTTTCAGATCCGATCTGAAACCTAATAGGGAGAGGGAGACAATGACTGATAGTAGGTTCAACGAATTGAAGACTTGGAGATTATGTGTTCAACGAATTTTCAGATCTGCGTGGTGATGGTTGTTAATGGTAGTAGCTTGTGATGCCGAACCTGCCTCTTGTTGTATGAAATTTATTGTGAACTTTTCAATTATAGAATTCTCATAACTTTTCAATTCAATACAGATCACTTATATGATATCTTATATATTTACTATGAACTTTTATAGCGATATAGTAATTACAGAGAGATAATGTCACCATGTCCAAATTCATAAATTTTGATTATTTTGACCAGTTGGTTGCAAGTTTGTACTTACAAAATTCTAAAATAGCTCTCATTCAGTTATGTAGATTTGGGGATTCTATTTATAAAGATTTGAGAGAGAACAAAGTAGAGTTTGTGTGTTTGTTTATTATTTTATAAATAAATGAGTAAAAAGACAATTATACCCTCATGTGCAACACACATGACTAGATTTAACCATGAAAAGTAACCAAGTTAGTGCTAAAGGACGAAAGATGCAGCGGGTTTTCCAAATAAATGATTGTAATTGTAATTATTGAAGTTAAAGGTCATCCATTGCAACCCGCTACAAACATAAAGGACAAAAAATGTAATTTACCCTACAAATTTTATTGATGATTAGACTGAAGGGTATGGGGGCCGGCCTTGGCCCGGCGAGGCCCGGCGCCGCACCCCCACACCGCCCCCCTTAGGACCGTCCCGGCTTCTCCGTCGCTGGGGAGACGTGCTCGACGTGCCTCTTTCTCTCTCCTCTCTCTCTTCGTTCTCTCTCCCCTCTCTCTCTCTCTCTAAAATCAAATCAGTTTATTTTTTTTAATTGTTTTTATAAATAGTGTGGGGCCCCATCCTCCGCCCCTTGGTTCATCCCCTTTAGACCCATCCTCACTCCCGATGACGTAACGTCCTACGTGACGGCCCATACTCATGGGGATGACCCTCCCCATACCCTCCAGTCGTATGAAAAACACGGCTGGCAACCATGGTAAGAGGTTGTCTGTCTACACCTCTCCCTATGCATCATAAATTTTTCAATTGGATTGTCTGTCACCAACAACATAAAGTAATTCTAATTTTAGTTTTTTACTTTTATTATTATAATGTGTTAGATTTTCGTTTTTTTTTTTTGTTAAATTATTATGTATTAAGTTATCAAATTAATTTTTCTGTTCCCTCTGCAATGCCACAAAACGTCAAAACATACCTTGCTGTTGCACCTTTTGTCATTTTCTCCTACGTAACTTCTTTTCTTCTTCATATACTCATTTACTCACCTCACCTCCATTATCATAAATCACCGTCTCCACCACCGGACAACCGTGTTCTCAGCTTCCGCCTGTTGGTTCAGGCCCTCAAGATCACTCACTATACACACTCAAATAATACTATCTAATATATATGTGTAACTGAACTTGAAGAAAGAAAACGAAATTGCAAAAACTGCTCTATTATTCAATAAACAAACGAGGCTATAAATAGCCTAAATATCCAACGGAAACAAACAAATAACCCCTACAAATTAGACCCACATTCTCCTAAACTAATGCCACTCTCCAACGTTCACCTTAAACTCAGTCAACCCCATGACTTTCTACCATTTATTTGACCAATAATAAAACAACCTAATATACTAATTAATTAAACCAAATAATAAAAACCATACGTCAAGATTAATTCTAACATTCACCCCCTTAATCTTGACTATCCCGGTCTTGCTACACGAACCACACAGGTTCGGTCTTCCTCTTTCTAACGTGAACTCTTTCGGTCTCTCGTTCACGACTTGGTCTAATGTGAACTCTCGGTCTTTGTTCACAATTTCGGTCTTTCTTTTGGTCATTCGGTCTAAGCTTTCTATCGATAAAAGCTTCTTTCGGTCTACGATCTTTCTCGGTCTATCTTGGTGTGAACCTTCGGTCATGGTCACACCTACGGTCTCGGTCAAGCCGTTCGGTCTTTTACGGCTTGTCGGTCTATAGCGGTCTTCTTTGTTTCCCATCGAAACTTTCTTTCTGGCAGCGGTCACGGTCTTCGGTCTTCTATGTCTCCCGTCAGAACAAGCTTTCCAATGGCGGTCTTCTTGTCACCGGTTCCTCTTCCGGCGACGACGGTCTTTCTTGCGTTTTTTTATGGCGACGACTCTTCTTTCTCACGTCGTTCGGTCTATTACGACTTCGGTCTCTTCTCGCCGGTCTTTCTTTCTTATACGCAGCACTACTACGGTCTTCATTCTCCGTTTCTTTCTCGTTCCTGCTGATCTAATCAGCCAGCTTCTTTTCTTTCTTCAGAATTCTGATTTGGATGTGAGTTAAAAACTCCAAACTTTATCCACCGACCCATTATGAAACCACAGTTTCAATATTGATTTTTAATTCCTAATTGTCACAAACAAACATGAATCATGAATATTTGTGCGTATCTTTTTCCTTCGATTCTCAACAAGAGGCCGCATCTGCATTTTCTTTTTCATACTACGACTATCACCGTTCTCGTTCTCGGCCTGATCACATGCAATTGACTCCTGTGCTTGACGGCTTCTAATTTTCTGATTCAGATCTTGATCGGACTTCTACATATCTTCAACCGATCAAGCTCTACACCACTGCTTCTTCTCGTTCTTACCCCTACAGCCAAGGGACTGCCGTCGCTCTTCGAAAGACGACTCTCAAACCAGTAGACACCGTCTTCACTCTTTCTCTCGTTTATCGACCCTCGCTCTGATACCAAATGTTGGTTCAGGCCCTCAAGATCACTCACTATACACACTCAAATAATACTATCTAATATATATGTGTAACTGAACTTGAAGAAAGAAAACGAAATTGCAAAAACTGCTTTATTATTCAATAAACAAACAAGGCTATAAATAGCCTAAATATCCAATGGAAACAAACAAATAACCCCTACAAATTAGACCCACATTCTCCTAACCTAATGCAACTCTCCAACGTTCACCTTAAACTCAGTCAACCCCATGACTTTCTACCATTTATTTGACCAATAATAAAAACAACCTAATATACTAATTAATTAAACCAAATAATAAAAACCATACGTCAAGATTAATTCTAACACTGCCTCCTCTCCGTAAGTAATACTACAATCTGCCATTCCATTAATAGAGAATACAACTACGTACTACAATCATAAATCAAAACAACTTATTATTATTATTATTTATCTAACTTGTTTCACTCATTTCTTGCATCTCCGTCCACTACTTCAAGAGCAGGCCGGACGGGTATAGAGGAAGAACAGAATAACTTCAATGTTTCCAACACAGCACAGCACAACACAATCGAATCAATCATAAGTTTTTCTCCCCATTAATTTCTTCATCAAATCAAAAATGTTCCATATCTTCTGTTCTGGGTTTCTTTAATTCTTCACCACTAATGGGTTTAAAGTTTTTCATAAAACAAAGGAGGGAGTAGTTCATTTGGGTTTTTGGTTTCTTGAAATCTTAATGTTTATAACCCAACCCATATGGAATGTAGATGCAGTAGCAGTAGCAGTAGTAGTAGGGACGATCCAGCTCTGTTTTGCGGGTTCACATGAACCCACTTGATTTATAAAAATTTAATAAGAACTTTGTATGATTTGGGAAAAAAAAATAGTGAGAATCTATCAAAACAAACCCACTAAAACAAGTTTCTGAATCCGCCACTGCATGGGTGGAAATAAACAGGGCCGGCTCCATAGCCTTCACAACTTAGGCACGGGCCTAGGGTCACCAAAAAATAAGGGCCTCCAAGTTTTTTGAAAGTTTTTATATAGTATATGTATGAGGCCCAAATAAATACATTTATTTCAAAACTAAACTGGTTTTTCATTGAAGGAGCCCAAAATAAATATTCTTTAGCAAAAAAGGCCAAGTTTCAAAACCAATTTAACCTTGATTTCCAACTATTAAAACACAACAACCATCGACTTAATCATCAGCATTTAGGGGCGTAAAACCCCTAATACAGCCGCAATCATCGTTCCCACTTCCCATCGCAACCTGCTTTTAATTTCTAGGCTATCGGCTATCACTAGACGAAAAAAGTAAGGGTAATCACCCGTGACGTTGGGATTGGAGGAGAGTTTATCGACGAAATTAGGGCCCTCACTTCATAGTTCGCTTAGGGTCTCAAAAAATGTAGGAACGACCCTGAAAATAAAATGACCCAGTAATATTGAATTCTTGGTGTAGCTGATACAAATCTTGTCACATAATCATTGTTTATTTTTCTATCTTCCAAATCAATGGGGTGGTGATCCATTGGCAACGGCAGAGCCTTTAAAACACCTAGGTTAGGAAGGGAAAGTCTTGAGTTAAAGTCCCACAGACAAAAGGAGATTAAAGAAATTAGCCGTTAAAAAAAATCTATCTTCCAAGTGCCTTACTTCAAGATTATTTGTTTGAATATACAGAATTCACATGACAGATCAAGTCCCAATAATAAGCGACGTTATTTGTTTTTTTTTTTTTGAACGAAAAAAAAAACAAAAACCCCTTTTTACTGCTGATTGTATTCCATATTCAACTATTATGTTTTTCATATATAGGTTAACATTTATTCTTTTTTCCAGGCCACATTCTAACAAAAAGGGATTTCTTCATCATCATCATACTCAGTAAATCCCATCAATAGCAAAGCAAAGCAAAGGTAGAGTCTGAGGAGGGTAAGATGTAGACAACCTCACCTAAGCTGCTTCCAGTGAGACCGCCGGCTCGATTGTAGTTTTGCATCAAGCCTTGTACATAACACTCAACAATCGGGACAAAGACCGATTAGTGCATGTACCCTTTTGTCTTTCAGCTATCAACGCCACCACATGATGCATGATTAACCGTCCTCAATTTTTAACGTAACGTTAAAATTAGTGCACTTTCACTTTTGCCCCCGATGGCCCACACATATATACATTATATGCGCATACCGCAAGCAGAGCGTTAAAAAGAGATTTTGATACTCGGTAAAAAATTATTATAAACAAGTATGGAAACAAGAGAAAAACTCATGTGGCATTCTCCATGGCTCATATGCTTACGATCATCAATCGGATGAATGGAAAAAGGACTTACGACTGTCACCTAATGCCATACTACATCATACTATGGAGCACGACATTCATCCTGATGACGCAGAAAAGATTATCACAACGAGTGGCCTTGAAGCATGCAAAGACAATGAACCTCTCATTATTGACGATCAAAAAGATTTTGAATATAGAAGTAATACAAGGTACACTGTCAAAAAATTTGATTCGTTTGCCGAGCTTGATATTGTAAAGGCATTGGTGGAGAACTTCGGGCAAAATGGAAAACGTTATCCAGTGTATGGAGGGTTACACCCCATGGGTCGTTTCGATGAGTATGGCGTCGCCGAGGACACGCATAAGAATTGGCCATTTAATTGGAGTTTATATAACAACCTTAGTGATTACTACACTTGAGCCACCACTAATCAAAGGCGAGTTACACCCGGTCTTAATTACAGGAATTTACACATTGGTTGACGATCATGAACGTTTTGAGCACTTAAGCATCAAGATAAAGAATTCACGTGGTGAAGAATGGGATAACGGGGGTTATGCGTGGGTCACCGGGGATAGTTTCCGATTTATCGCAATACCGGTGATGGATGATTGATGTGGACACGAGAGACTAGTTTGAATGGGCAGTATGCACCACCTTTTAGAAAGTTATTTTCGTTGTTTTGAAATGGTTTCTGTTTCCGAATTAGAGAGTTAGGGCCTGTTTGTTTACCGCTTAATGAGGCTGTTAATGGTTCAGACCTCTTACTGGTTCAGCACTTAATGGTTCAGACTGTTTGTTTCGCGAGCTGATATCTGAATGGTTTAGACATTTGCCTCTGAATGATTAAGCATTATAGTAAGTCTGAATGGTTAAGACCTCTAATCTGAATTGGTCAGACATTTGACTCTGAACGGTTAAACAATATACTGGCTCTTAATGGTTCGGACCTATTACTCTATTACTGGTTCAACACTTAATGGTTCAGACCTCTTATTGGTTTATCACTTAACCATTCAGAAGTTGTCAAACAGCCCCTTAGACCAAGTTTGTAATAGCATGTTAACGTCTCTTTGTTAAGTTTTTTTATATTCGTAGTTACTCTTTGTAAGGCTATATGTCGATTGAAGTTCAAGAACGGTATCAAAAACTTTGCTTAGTAGGTTCTTTTAATTTTGTTAAGCATAGGTTTAGTAATGAGTGTCATGATCGTTTTAAGTTTAGAGCAATGCCAGAATTCAAGTTAACCGAAATATATCATTGAGAAGCTTTGTTGAAGTTTGACTATCTAAATCGTGTGTATCAAAGTTCAAGTTTTTAAAGTGTTAGAGTAGAGGAAAAATAGTCTCTCCTGAGTTTTTTTCTTCAATGGCGGGATTGAGGTTTTAGAAAAGGATATATAAATATGCGTAAACCTTAAAAGAATGATGTGTAAAAAAGTGGCTAAAGCTTACTACTAGACTTTTTAACACTTAATATTTTATCTTTTATTTAACTTTTTTAGTACTATTTATTTACAACACTTATTCAAATTAACTAGTTCATTTTCCGCCCATGCGTTGTGGTGGGGACCCGATGACTACAAAAGGTGAGTCAGCTACGGCAAGCAGATACCGAATATCAAAACATAAATAAAAATGACAGGGTAAGGATAGTCACTCCGTCCTAGAAAAACAATTTTAAATAACCAAATATATAATAACAGGACCAACACGTCCTACACGTTAGAAATTTGTTTGTTTTCAGTTCAGTATTTACGGTGCTAACACGTTAAAATATGGATGAAATCGGTACCGGTAACGGCACCGAAAGTACCGATCCGGAAAATCATCGAAATTAAGCACCGGCACCGAAAATGCTCGGTACAATACGGTATGGTATTTGAAGGTAAAAATGAATAAATACTGGTATGGTGCTAGACCGGTGTCGAACCGAAAGTCACGATTCTGAAAACGCCAAAAGGTGGGTACCAAATTGGTATCGAAAATGATTTGGTATAGTAAATTAGGTACCGATACGATACCGGTTTAATTACAGGATTTAATACGATTTGCTCATCAATATTCTAAATATCCAAGTTAATTTTACATGATACAATTAATTCATTACAGGAAAAAACAAAAAAGAAAGCAAAATAAGTTGTTGTGTATATAAAAACCTCATTCAAACGAAATACAATTTACTTACTGTGTGTATGAAAAGTAATCTAAACGGTGCAATTACTTGCATTGCTGCGTTGCTACAAGATTTGATGAGCTCGTTACCAATCGGTACCGAAAATACCGTTACCGAAATCCCCAAAAGTGGGTACCGGTACCGAATATATCTGGTACGGTACGGTTCAGTACCGGTACGGCACCGGTATTTGAGGGCAAAAACCGGTGAATACCGGTGCCGAACCGATACCAAAAATACACCGGTTTGATAAATCGGTTACCAGTACCTGATACTAATTGCTCATCTGTTAGTGATGTTACTATTCATTCCATTCTAGTTTTAATATCATCATCTGTTAGTGATGTTACTATTCATTCCATTCTAGTTTTAATATATATATACTATTCATTCCATTCTAATTTTAATATAGAGTTAAATGCCCGGATAGTCTATGTGGTTTAGCCTTTTTTTCACCTTTAGTCTTTAACATTCTAAAATTACCTCTATAGTCCTCAACTTTTCAATTTTCGTTCTCGGATAGTCCCTGGCGCGGATGTAAGTTAGTTTTTGGTGTTAGGTTAGTGCGAAATGACTAAAATACCCTTTATATTAAAATAATAAATTAATTAGTTATAAAAAATCATGTGGGCTCTAGCTTTGTTATTAAATAAAATAATTTAACCCCACTCATCTTCTTCTATAACAACCCATCACCATCACCATCAACTAATCTCCGGCGACTTCCACTGTCTCCGACCAAATCTACCACCGCCACCATCATACACCACCTCTAATGAATTTAACACCGTGTGAAGCCCCTTCGATTGATAATGGATAATGGACAAAAAGGAATGAGATTAATATTTGGATAACATGTGGATAAAAAGGAATGAGGACAATAACGGCGTACAAAGGACATCGAACAACCGCTGCACTTTTACTCCTACTGGCCTCTTTTTTATTTGCGTAGCATTTTCATCTTCCATGGAATTCAGGAGGGTAAATTCCCCAATGTTTATCTATAAAAAAGTTTAAACTTCGAAATTCCAATTCAACACCAAATCCAACGATTATTAGTCCACCTGCAATAATTTAAACTTTGAACGCCACTATCTGCCACCGTAGAAGAGTGGGTGTTGCCACTGACTCTCTTTGACTTCATGCGGCGGTGGTGGTTGTGGCAGAGGGTGATTGTAGAAGTGGAGAAGATGAAGTAGGTGCGGTGTTAGTGGTTGTGGTGGAGGGTGGTTGTGGCAGTGCGATGCCGACGGTGGTGGTTGTGGTGGGGTGGTTGTGGCAGTGGTGGCTGAGTGGTATGGCAGTGAAAGACGGCGAGGGCGATGGGTTGGTGATAGAGGTGTTGACGGTGGGGTTTTATGTGGTGGTGGCGGAGATGAAGGTGATGATGGTTTAGAGAGAGAGGAGGGGATGATGAAGATTGAGTGTGATGGGGATAGAGATGAGTTTGGTTTTTATATTTTAAGAAAAAATATTTAATTAATTCATTTTGTTTTACTTAAGGGCATTATAGTCATTTTACATCAACTTAACTGAGAAAACTAACCTCCATCCGTGTCAGGGACTATCCAGGAACGAAAATTGAAAAGTTGGGGACTATAGAGATAATTTTAGAAAGTTAGGGACTAAAGGTAAAAAAAGACCAAACCACAGGGACTATCCGGGCATTTCACTCTTTAATATACAGGTAACTAGGTTATTGACCCGTGTGCTACACGGGTTTAATAATAAAAGCGATAGTTCTAAAATATGTAAATATTTATTATAACAGAAGTACCAAATTCGAAAACATATCGTGTGAAGAAAGACGTTTACATTATTGAGTAATGAGGCATTTAATAATTAAAAAAAATCTCCGTAGCACTCCTGCCATCGATTTGGCACTCCTTTCACACCCCAAGCTTGAATTATACACAAAACCTGCAAAGTAATTAAATATTACTTAGTGAGCTTCATCCTAAGATAATACAAAATTAAATCATACATTTGAGTCGTGGCAAGTAAAATACAACCCAATTCTTTTCAACATAACTCAATTTAATGGCTACATACAAAACGAAAACCATTTTTTATCATACGTCCCAAACATGGATTCATACATAAAGATACTTAAGTCATGATCTATATCCAAAACCCACTTGATAGACGAAGATAACGCCTTTTGTCCTCCATGGCTATATATATAATATGAAGTGCAATTATAGCCACAATAACCAAATATTAGAGGATCATTGTGAGGATTACAAGAAGGTGTACCCAAGTTCACCAAGCTAAAAGGCGAACACAATTAATCAAGAAAATCGTTTAAATGCATTAAAATTTCAAGACACAAATTAATCAAAAATAATTATTTAAATTTCAACAAAATTCCAAGAATCAACTTGTTGCATTAAACTTACTTTCAATATATCACAATGTTTCTACGATCTTTAGTAGGAGAATGAGCCACAACTTCACAATTTAGATAAATTCTGATGGGTTGTTTTGCATTCTTAGAAAAACCTGAAACATTCCGAATTTCCAACAATGCCTCTCCCATGCAGTGAAGAGGCTCAGTGTATCCCTGGTAATCTTGGTACTCTGATCATATAAAAAATGGAGTACTAACAAAAATTGTGCCCAAAAGAACATGGTTGTATTCTTGCTAATCTGATCAACACAAGTTTGAACTATCTCTTATTAACTTCCTCTTGAAATTCACCATATATCAGATACTTTACAAACACTTCAAATAATACAACACCATATACAAAAAGTCTTTCTAAGAAGATGTAGACCTAGGTTGGCTGGAGTGTCAGCTTTAGAGTTGCATGCATTCCAAAATTTTAAAACAAATCCCAAAAAAAAAAAAAAAAAAAAAGCATACTTAATTATTTACAAAAATAAAAATGCATACCATTTCAATATGACAAATATGGAGAGATAGAAACTTCACCTTAGGCTCCTTTGACACACCACACAAATCGGCCATGTTTTGAGTTTTAGTTTTCCAAAAACCATTAACCTAATTTGTTAAAATTGTGTTGACATATTGATATAACCCGAGCATTAGTTGTATATTATCTATTAAAACAAAAACCTAATCTCATGCATTAATCAGATAAAATGATGCTTTAGTAATTATCTATATATATATATATATATATATATATATATATATATATATATAAGGGAAGGCTAGACAGAAAACCCTCATTTTGGTAGAAAACTCTGGAAACCCAAATCTCCTCCCATTTTTACCCAACCTCCCGACATTTTTTTTTTTGAAAAAAATAACACATGTAATATACATGTTTTAGAGTGTTTTGGCCCAAAAAAAACAAAAAAGCGCCGAAGAGATTTTTAAAAAAAAAATAAACAAATTTCAGCAATGTCCGGTCGCCTAACATGTGTTAGGCACAAATGACAGAAATTACTGATTTTTTTTTAAATTATCCCTTCGGCGCTTTTTTGATTTTTTTGGCCCAAAACTCTTAAAAACATGTATATTACATGTGTTAATTTTTTCAAAAAAAAAAATGTCGGGAGGTTGGGTTTTCTAGGGTTTTTTTATATAGATAGGGTTTTCTATATAGCCTTGCCCTATATATATACTAGATTAGAACCCCGTGTATTACACGGGTTGAATAAATGTAATTTTATATAATAAATTAAAACAATTATTCTTTAAAAATCCCGTTTATTACACGGGTTGAACAAATGTAATTTTATATATTAACTAATAAAAAAATTATATCTCTAAGAACCCCATGTATTGTACTGAATAAATGTAATTTTATATACCAAATAATTAAAAACCGTGTATTGTACGGGTTGAATAAATCTAATTATATATACTACATAATAAAAAAAAAGTTATATTTTTAAAAACATTGTGTATTACACGTGTTAAATAAATGTAATTTTGTAACCTTGTATATTACACGGGTTGGATAAATCTAATTTTATAAACTAAATAATAAAAAGTTATATCTTTATAAACCCCGTGTATTATACAGGTTCAATAAATCCAATTATATATACTAAATCATTATCATCATCATCATACTCAGTAAATCCCACCAATAGCAAAGCTAAGGTAGGGTCTGAGGATGGTAAGATGTAGACAACCTTACCTCTACCCCAGGAATAGGGAGGTTGCTTTCAGTGAGAGCACCAACTCGATAGTAGTTTTGCATCAAACCTTGGATATAAGGCACATAACACTCAACAATCGGGACAAAGACCGATTAGTGCATGGTCCCTTTTGTCTTTCTACTATCAACGCCACCACATGATGATGATTCATGATTAACCGTCCTCCGCTTATAACGTTACTTTCACGAACTTAGTAAAATAATGTTAAAATTAGTGCAATTTCACTTTTGCCCTCCGAGCGTCCACACATATATACATTATATGCGCATACCGCAAGGGGGCGAATCTATACTATATTGGATTTGTTTAAAAAAGCATAAATTTGGTTCGGTTTAATTCGAATCAAGTCATAAACTTGGTTAAGTTTAATTCAAATTGATTAGAACCCCAATTTGAAAAATCTAAAACAGAATTATATTATAAGCTTCTCTTCCTAATTAGTGTTTTTTAATGTTTGATCAAATGTCTAATAAGTTATTTTGTATATTTTGTTTGTACTTTAAATTTTTTATATGAGCATATTATTGTTTTTTAAGCTTAAGATTATTGTTTTGTGCTATTATTTAAAAAATCTTTAATTTATAATTTAAATTTGAAGATAATATATTATTAGATTAAATAGAATGATTTTATCTTACATTCAAAGTAAGATAAGATTTAATATTAATTGATTATTTATTATTTAATTAATTGATATAAGATAAGTATGAAAATACAGGAAATTAAAATGTAGATGCCTTCAATGAGTGACACGTGTCCCAAAGTTGGTTTTCTTTTATTATATAGTATAGATATATCCATGTCCAAAAATGTAATTTCACAGCAATTTTTTAAGACGTGATCCCAACAGTCATGCTTTGTTACCCTAATTTTTCATCCCTGCTCCCAAATTTGCCCTCATTCAATGAGGTTTCACTCAATTCTTACGTATCTTGGAGTTAAATATTCAATCATGAAATCAATTCTTCAAATAGGCTTCAATGCTGAGAGCAAATTAAAGATTAGTGATTCAGTTGATGATTCACTGAATATTTATGTTTCAATCGATTGCAATTGATTAGCCTTTGAGTAACTGAAGATTAATGATTCAATTGATGAGAGCATTGAATCGGCATTGCTTCCCCTCCCTGTTTGGTGAAATCCTTCAATTCAATGCCAATGGAAGTGAATCGTAACCCTAACCCTCTGATTGACCAGTCGTTTCAACTTAATCGTGATAGATCCTTTCGCCAATGGAAGTCAGATGCAAACTTTTCCGGCTATCTACAGGTACAACGAACATTACGCTGAACTTTGGATGGACGTCAACCACGAGAAAGAGTGTGGGCAGTGACCAAAGGTATTCGATTAGGGTTTTCCAAGGAGGAAGAAAGTGGCATGTTCTTGTTTGGTTCTTGTCCGTGACGCCATTGCTCGAATCCAAGAGGCGTTCTGACCAGGTAAGATTACTGAATATTCCTTGGATCTTCATTCACTAAACATCTTAGGTTAATCTTTAATCCTGGTTATACTTGTGTTCATAATGGAATAGCATTGCTTCAGAATGTCATATTTATATTGTTTCTTGAATTCATATGCCAGTTTATGAGTGGATATTTCTATTTAAATGGTGTGCTGGTAAGAAAGATGAACGTCTTATAATCAAAGATCCAAATCCGAATATGTTTTTTGCTAGCCAGGATAGTTTATACAGTCGTGTTTTGATTGTTAAAAGAGATGATAAACTATCTATATGCACAATTTTTTAATCCGAATTTGTCTTTAATCTGAATTTGGTAAACGATTTTTTGCTACCCAGGTTAGTTTATACTATTGTGTGAAATATTCTTTAATGGATCTTGATATGATTGACAATAGTTAACTGGAAATGCTATTCAGATCCATGTTCATGTTGATGACTGAATGGCTGAGGGCTGATGATTTTTTTAAAGATGTTATTGATGGAGATGTTTTTTTCTTTCAAAAGACTACATTATTTAGTTTAACATTGTTGATTGGTTATTTCCAGCTGCGTCTGACATGGCCCAGAATTCGACAACCGGGAACAAAGCTGCAGATGAAAGTACATTTTCGGTCAAATGGGAGGTAATTACTTTCTTTTCATTAGTTTGAGATGATAATGGTAAGAAAAATTAGTATTCCACTATAACAAAGTATGCATTTGGATGGTATTGGCCCGAAAATGAAAGTTAAACCTATAGTGTTACGACATTATAGTTACATATGAGAGTTTTTTTCTTCTTAGGACTTAGTAGAGCTATTACTAGGGGGATATATGAAAGTTACCTTTTCTTTAGATTCATTTTGAAGTTGCCCTTTTTAATATTATATTTAACTGTATCCTTTTCTTATCATGTGGTTGTGTAAGGAATGCAAGGAGTTGTATTTGTTATTGGCTCGCATCAGCCTCACCATTTAAATATAGAAGGAAAATGAAGGTAATTTTTGTTTAGCATGTGATCATGTTAAGAAAATTAAACTCTTAATTATGTAGAAGGATAGAGTTAAGTTTTCATGCGCTTAATCATGTTCAAATAATATTTTGAACTTTGATGAATTAAGATATCTTATATAGCTTAATTTCATATTCCACAAATGATGTGCTTATTATGTCAACTCTTGGAACGACTTCTGTTTATACCAGTTGTATTGAACAGCAAAAAACAGTACCCTTGAACAGTAGATAACTTGCATGCTTAGTTTTTAATAACTATAAAGTCAAGGATTAAAAGGTGTGTCCCTCAAGATATTGTTCTTTTGTTTTCAAGAACCATATGCAACTGTCGTTCTTGTAGCGTTCGAGGTATTACCACTATCATTTGCAAAATGTTGAGTTTAAATTGAAAAGATGGTTAAAATTGACAAAAATGTTGTCGTTGTTGTAGGATCTAGATGAGCTCAAGACATGTACTAAAACCGCGTTTGAAATTGATTTTGCAAAATTAACAGAATTGGTTAATCGTGTTTGTGTCCAAAGTTGCACTAGACAAGGACCAAGCAAGCAAGATGGCAAAAAGGTTTATGCCAGACTCAAAGTTGATTTCAATTACAGGAGAGCAAGCTAATTTCAATAAGTTAATATGAGGATTTAAATAAAACATCTAATCGATTTGGTCAAATCGGGTCTAATCTTTATCTGTTTGTTTTATCTCACGAATAGCTAAATTAACCTTAAAATTGTCGTTGAAAATTACCCATGTAACCATTAAAAATTACCCCATGACGTGGGTGCTTTTATACACACACAATTTATGTATGATTTTTTAATCATTTAAGGTTTAAAATATATTTTTCGTTCCATATTGTCGACTCCGCGGCAACGCGCGGGTTCAGGGCCGGCTCAACCATTTTGGAGGCCCAAAGCGTAGTAAAAATTTGAGGCCCTTGAGGATCACAATTTTTCAGTTCCCGATTTAGCCGTGTTGTCAAAATATTTTGTTGCTTACCTTATTTGACAATTTTTTGTTTCGTCTATATTATTGATGGGTGGTTTCATTTTTGTTCAGTTAAATTTATATGGGCTTTGAATTTGATTTCATTTTTGTTTCGTTGGTTTGACTGTAAATTCAATTCCAATCTTTCCAGATTAACAATTTAACACTACATAATCTTAATTATCACAAAAATATATAAGTTGCAGGAAAAAAAAATACATGGGAAAGACAAGTTACAAGCTTGATATCTTCCAGAATCACATTTGTCAAAAACAAAGACTACATGTTTATCTAAATCTCAAGTTATCTGCCGATTACAAATAAATAGATAAGTTATCTAAATGAGCAATTGCCAAATACAGGAACTATTACAATTTTTAAAAACAAAAACTACTATGAATTTGTGATTGGCAACGATTAGACTCATCAAGAACTGTAGATCGGAAAACTAAGTAGTAGTAATGAAAATCAAAAGAAAGATTACTTACAGTTATTGTTGAAGCTTATTTTATTGCAGGTAGAACTCAGAATCAGGAACAAATTTGCAAAATGGATTCACTGTAGAAGAATAAATCAAAGATTATTGCATATTTGTAGGGTAAACTCAAGAAAAAGATGTTAACAAAAAGACGTTAGAAGATGGATACCTAAAATCGGCGCTACAATTTCTCATATCTCCATTTGCGACGCCTAAACCTAGCATCCAACATGATTGTTTCCATTGTCGATTTGCTTTGGCAGCCGCTTCAGCCTTCACGCTTGTTTCCTTTGCCAATTAATTGCCCTAGACAATCTTCTGTCGTTCCCCAGAATCTCTTAATCGTCTGACTTCTGCGTTTCCTTCTGTCCTTCACGTTTCCATTTAAACACACGGCCCAATCTTTTAAGCCCACTCCTTTGTTTATAAGCCCAAAATGCAATACATGCTATATAAAAAAAATTGGTTGGAGGCCCTATAAAATATGTGGCCTAAAGCCCTAGCTTGAGTTGGCTGGCCCATGGGCCGGCCCTGCGCGGGTTCTCCATTAGTATGTCTTTAAAATTTCACCTTTGTATTCAACATCACTGCAATTACTATTACTGAATTCAGGTTAAGGAGGTTAAAGGAGAGGTGACCCCTAAGCATACTGAACTGTTACACTTTGAGGAATAAGGCAGACAAAAGGGCATAGGTCTATGGGACAGGGTTAGTCCCTCTTACTTAACCCAAATATTCTTAATGTGAAAAACCAATATACACCCTACATTATTTTCAATATCAGAAAGATGAATTTAAGGAGGGTATAGTGTGGTATTTGATATTTGAAGTATCCCTACGATTTGCTTCTGTCCTTGTTTTTTTCTTGCTTCACAACTGCAACACCCGATCAGATTTTTATTAGTTTTTAATTAATTACCGGTTGGTAGTTAAATAGAGATTAACAAAGGGGTCAAAAGATTTTCATAAATAGACGTACGAGTTTGTTCTGTTGTGAATCTTTCTCTGTTGGTTCAACTTTCGGTTATCTTCTATTTATTTTTCCTTTGCTGGTATCTCATTCCTGTTTTGTCAAAACCCGTTTTGTAAAGAACCAAAATGGTTATTTTTAAAACGACCCGTTCTGACCCGGTTGCCCACCCGACTTGCCCACTTTGTCAAGTATAACTAAGATGTCGTGTGTGTTCAATATAATGTGCAATATAATATTTTAGAACTTAAAGCAATTTCAAGTCGAAGATCACATTGTTAATTGTTGTGACTTATTCTCTTTTTGAATTTTTGGTTATAAGCTACTAACAACTAGGGATGAGCACGGTACCCGTTTGGTACTGAAAGTACCGGTACCGAAACCGGGAAAAGTAGGTACCGGTGTTTTACCCGTAAATACCGGTACCATACCGAAAAACAGAGAAAGTGAGTACCGGTACCCGGTACCAAATGCTCATCCCTACTAACAACTTCCCATATCCTGTTTCATTGACAAATGCTATAATTTCATAGAGTCTTGAGGAAAACTTATTAGTTATATAATGTTTATTTTCCATAAGTTAAGTTTAAGTTCCAATAAGATAAAATGACAGACACTTCTTTATGTATATCTATTATGTGTTACTTTTTATCATATACTTCGTTATAGATGTATATCACTGTTTAATACTTCAATCCACCATTAGAGGTTTTGAATTAATAACTTTTGTTTTTCATTGTTTTAGGGCGTTGTTGTGTCATCAACACTTGGTGGCATAATAGAACTACATTCAGATGATATTTCTGATTAATGTAATAGAAATATTACACTTGGTGCTTGAGTTAGCGACATTGGTTTAGTTGTCAGTATGATTGACAGGATTGCTGGGTCAACACCAGGTAACGAGTCAAGAGCTGCAGTTGGATTGCATTTTTGTTTTAGTTAAGGGATGAACCTTATGAGGGTATTTTCTATTAATAGTGTCTTTGCTTGATTGTAGAATGATAAACTAGCCTACTAGGTATAATATGGTCCATTTACTAAGTCATCAGGCAAGCATAAACCTGTCATTATTTTGCAGATTAGGCTATTCTTTAAAATGGTTGGAGTTCAGAGCATGTGCTTTTGCATACAAGTACTAGCTGGAGTACATCAATTCTGCGTACTACTCCATGTTAAAATAAGACGTGTTTAAAATGTGTAATATTTCTAATCTATTTTAATCTATTTTAATCTATTTATAGTTAATGCATTTCATCAACTGATCCATGAACTGTTAGCGTCTTACAATTGTCGACTCCGCGGCAACGCGCGGGTTTCCCACTAGTATTACTATAATTATCTCCTTTAATTTATTTATCTGTAAGCCACTCTTTAGATCAACTTCTTAATTGTAGAACTCCACTAATCAGACCGTGGGGTATGGTGGGGCGGGGGTTGGGCGTGGGTTGGGGCCTTTGGTGACACGTGGCTGGGGGTGGCAGACATGGGGCGACTCACATTAAACAGGGTATGGTGGGGCGGGGGTTTGGGGCGTGGGTTTGGTGGGCTTCGCTGGGCTGACCGGTGGGCTGTTTGTTAACAACAAATTTATTTTTTTTAATATTTTTAATTAAAGAAAATTACATAAAAACCAATTCCTACTGTTTATATTTGTTTTTTATCTCTTCTCTCATCTCCAACACTATTTGTAACTCGTCACCCTGTAGGTGATCAATCGGCTGGGATAGCAATTTCAAATCATCACGTCTTTGTCTCAGGGCATCTCTAGCGGCATCTCTAGCTTCTTTGCTCTTTCGTTGTTCGGCCCTTTGTTGTTGGAAGACGTTGAATGTATCTAACTTGGCTGAAATGTCATCCAACTGGTCGCCGTATATTCCCCTACGCAAGCCCGAACTCCCAGCTGAAGGCGATGCCGTATCAGATCTTGATTTTTGAGCACGCCTTTTTGAGGCATCTCTTCCATACTCAGGCCGGTTTGGGCTTGGCGAATCATCCAAAAGGTCCTCAAACTCTTCATCTCGTGCATCAGATTGGGTTTGGGATGAGGCCCTTGACCTTTTGGAAGACGTGTTACTTTCGCTACCACTGGGGATATTCGACCACTTTGGATGGAACTTACAAATCTCCCAACAATGCATGAAACGGAAGTCGGTCCCCACATTTGTCTTGAATTGAACCAATGCATTCATCACAATGTCGGCTTTGGTTTCACCACTTTTTGGGTTTTGTTTTGCTTTATTTAAAAAACCACTATATTTTATAAGTTGGCCGCTTATCTCGGTCCACTTCGAGGATAAGCTATCGTTTTCACGATAAACCTCTCTTCCCAATTCTTTATGGAATACTCTACTAACCCCTTGCCACAAATGGGTTTGATGTTGAGAATTTCCTATTTTTATAAAAACAAAATTTTATATATTACAAAGTTATATAAAAAAAACCATTAATATAATCAAAGTTTAAGAATACCTAAAGTTGAACGTTGAGATTGTTGAAACCAACCCCTCGCCAATGCAAGTTCTTCAGGAACGGTCCATTTTACTTGTTTTCGCTTAGCGGTTTCAAGTGATTTATCCTCCTCGGTTTTTTTCTTATGGCTTCTCTTTTTGATGGGTTTCGATGCGGAAGGACCATCGTTGGGTGGTTGAGTTTCGGGGACGGTTTCGTTTTGTGAAAGGTCGATGGAGTTTGGTGAAAGGTTGATGGGCGTTTGTGTAAACGGGGTAGGTATCGCATCATCGGTGTGTGGGAAGTTAGTAAACAAACAATTCCCAAGATACGATGCATAACTCGCTTCTTGGGGCATAGAAGAGTGTATCAAAAATGGACGAGGCATTGGACGAATGGGTGGTGGGCTAGGATTATTTTCTTAGAATGCATGCGGGTTGGTCGGGTCAAAAGGACGGTTATGAGGATGCATTTTTTCGTTTTGTAGGAGAATTGAAGATGATTATAGAAGATGTGGTTGAATGTGGTAAAAAATGGAAGAAAAATGTGAGTTTTATAGTGGAAAAATATTTTTTTTTAAGATAGCCGTTGGCCAACGGCTAGCCCAACGGTTACTTTGGTTTGTCCAGTGAGAGCCCGCCATGTCAGCTTGGCCAGACCTCCCCACGCCCGGCTTGAAACCCAAGCCCCAAGGGCCACGCCCAAACCCAAGCCCACCCGGGGTGGTGGCTTGGGCGTTTTCCCCCAACCCACGCCCAAACCCCCGCCCCATACCCCACGGTCTCAATCCAACCTTCATTAAGCTACTTGTAAGATATTAAGAAACAATTTTTTGTATCAACTGGGCTGGGACACAATTACCTGGTGAAGATCAATGTAAGCAGATTCATCAAAATAATGCCACATCCATTTGCCCCTTCGTAGCCATTTGGCCCTAGCTACTTCATGGATTAACAAATTAAGACGTGTGGAGACTCAAGTGAAAATGATCAAAAACATTTTTGTTACTTAAAGATGGTATCTTGATATGTGTGGTTCTAAGTGAAAGTCATGCTTTTTAAGTGCATAGAAACTAAGAAAAGGCACTGTCATACCTACCAAGTGCAAAAAAGAAGGTACTGAGCCTTTGATCTCTAAAACAAAAGTTTTGTATTTCACCTGCGAAGTTAGCGATTAGGCTTGAGTGTTAACCAATATGAATTGTATGAAAGTAAAATGTAAAAAAAAAAAAAGATCAAACCTATAAAGATGGAGCCGATAAGCGGCAACTGCAAATATATGACAACGACGATGGCCAACAGAGGACGACGATTGGAGTCCAATTAGCCTAAAAAGGCGATTATTTGACGTTTAAGTCCGATTAGGGACGTGACCGATGGCGGTTCTGCACTTTCGCAGAGAGAGAATGAACGACATAAGTGAGCGGGGTGAATTATGAAGGAAATCTGATCTAGGGTTGAAGAAACATACCCAAAAAAACCTGTATTTGGAGTCGATGATGAATGTATTACAACATATTTGAAGCAACAAACTTTTATTCAAGTTGATATACATTTGGATTTGATTTGAGAGTACCGAGCCCATACCATTTACGAAAGAGTATATTAGGGTTTATGAAGATTTGGTAATGGGTATACATGCGAATGAAAGATCAAAATTGGGAAAAGAAAAATGGGTCGGATCAATAGATGTGCATTAAACTGTGATTACTTGACTATGATGATATCAACTACGTCACGATACTCCCCACCGGGCCCTCCGGTAATACGTGGAAATATCGGGGTGTGACAGTCGACCTCCATCATCTATGAAAACATTGGTTATTTGTTTTGTTTCGTGAAAAAACAGAAAAAAAAACCCAATGTTCACCCCCTGCATGGCTTTTTCTAGGATCATTGACACATGCCTTTTTTTTTTACATAATCAACCACAAATAATTTTGATACAACTCAAATGAAGTATGAAAGATCATTCTAGTTTCTAACATCTAAATTGTAACATTATGCATCAATTCAAATAATAATATTATAATTAGGTCAAGTACCTAGTAGAAAAAATCATCCATAAAATATAAAGAGGGTAGCAAATAACCGTGGAGCAACAAATCAGAGTTGAATAGGAGGTACTGCAACACTCAGAGTATCGGATGACTGCACCGACGAGGGTAATACATGTGTTTCTAACAAATTACAACTTCTAACTCAAATCTATCTAATTACTACTATTTGGGTCAAAACTACTGTCTTATTCAACTTTTGTAATACACGAATTTCTAACCTATTTATAATTGACAAGACATTTATCAGTTTGTTTGGCCATTTCTAGGTTAAAGTGCGTGAGCTAAGTAAGTGGGGTTGTCCCCATAACACATGTTTGAGCCTAGGAAAAGATAGACGACCCGTATTCGGGTCAACCACAAGCAGACACAGAAGATTGAGTTTCAGGTATACGGAAGAAAAAGATATTGGGTTGATATGTAGTGGAGGAGCATAAGAAAACTACGTTTTAAGTATATGTATGCTCTTGATTATGATATTATTACGTGCTAGTATATAGATATAGTAGTTTAAGAATTATATTATATATTATATATATTGTTTTCGAGGGATGATTAATAGTAATTCTATTTTTATAATAATATATAGTTTTTTTATTATTTAATTATTTAACATATTATAATAGTTTATTATTATAATTAATTAATAAATCATCTTAAAGAATGACATAAATCTACCACCAGTACAGGTTGTATTTTCACTGACCCGTGTTCTGGAGCTTACACCAATTTGTGGATACTTTAATATGGACCAATCAAAGACATAGTCAAACTGATAGCATGTGAACAAAAATTCAGGTCCACGTTAACAAATATAAACACATTCAGTATATATTTATATTATCGAGTAACGACTATATATATATATATATATATATATATATACAAAAAAGCGTTTGTCACCTTCACGAATGAACAAATCTCCAAACATACTGAATAAAGATCTCGCAAAACAAATCGAAGAGGTCAAATACTCTTTAATCACTCAAAATGTACTTACAATTGCACCCCATTGAAGTGGAAAGGGAATCTTTATCCTGCATCATAAAAAGGAAACTTACTCACAGTTCATATGATTAGATATAGTTCATGAGTCAACTAACTAACTAACTAATCAGATAAAATAACAGCTTTATTAGTTCTACGGTGCCTTTGAGCTCGTTCTGGATTGAATCTCTTCTGGATCATAGTTGTTAAAAGCCATCATACATTTGGTCTTTTGTCATGTTTCCACTGGCGGAGCCACACTTTGAACAACGATGTCGTCCGACATCATTAAATTTTGTGTAGCAAATACAACGTATAATAGGAAAAAATTGAGCGACACCGTTGTTTTTTTACGATCGACACCATTGTGTTTTTACAAACAACACCATTGTTTTGTTTTCTTCTAAAAAAACATGATATGATAAATAAATGCAAAGGGACATAATTGGGCCTATCTTTTTGATACCTGGATCAAAACTTAAATTAGTTGGACCTTGGACCGAATTCTGGACCAAACTTGTTGGGACCACTGGCCTACGGGACTAATCTCTGGTCCGATCCATCCCAACTGTTTACTACTTTGTATTAATTTAAATATATAATAAATATATATTTATTAGAGAAATGGCTGGGTGAAATGATATGATAGGGTTAATTTATGAAGATTGAGGTGTGAGTCATATATGGGTTACCACTTACCAGACTGGACCCGTGATGGAACTGGGTCAGATACAACTCATGGCAGTTCAGACTAAGTCAAATAGGGTTCGTAACACCTCAATAATTTGTCATAAACAACTGGATTTCTTTCCCTGACATTCCGTTATAACTTTTGTTAATAAGTTACGTTTATATTTTTTTTCTAAAAACTTAAGTACGTAGTTGTGCTTGATTTCTTTCCCTGACATTCTGTTATAACTTTTGTTAAAAACGACTAAACGAGGTTATACTCAAAATAAAGTATTTATTTGGTATCATAAAACGATACGTTGTAACGAACCTGTCAAAGAGGAAAAAAATAGACAATGTAAAAACGTTGAACTACACATGCATGTTGAGCCGTGTTAACTCGCAAGATTTAGTACGAAGCGTAAAACGAAACATAAAACGTTGAACCACACACGCACGTTACGTCGTGTTAACTCGCAAAATTTAAACGAAACGTAAAACGAAATATCTGCGAAATTTGAAAAGTATGGGCGACCAAAGTTAAAAGTAAAAATGTTGTGAGATTATATTGCAAAAGATGAAAACTTTTGGATTAAAAGTAGAAAGTCAAATAGATTTGGGTAAAAAGTGTAATATCAATTTTTTTTAGTTAAATATCATTTTAGTCCATGTGGTTTGGGTCATTTTGCCAGTTTAGTCCAAATAATTTCAAACGTTACCATTTTAGTTCACTGGGTTAACTTCTCTCATTTTTTCTGTTAACGAGAAGGACAATTCGGTCATGCATGCATTGTAAGTGCAATGTTATATGTGTAGGGGAAAAACCCATTTTTATTACTAGCAAACCCAATTACTAATTAGTTATATTTACATAACTAGTTAGAAAGTTCTTTTTATGTTTAATATTTATATAAATATAACTACTTACGTATTTAAATTGAAACGAACATAAACAAATGTAAATAAACAAACGTAAGCAGGTGTTCACGAATATAAATGAACGGAAAAGCTTGTTCGTTTAATTAAAGGAACATAATATCGTGTTCATGTTCATTCATTTATTAAATAAACAAACATAAACGAACTTACAGCCGAACAACTTCACGAACAGTTAATGAACGTCTGGTTTATTTAAAGGCTTAGATATTGCTATAAATCCACACTTTTTAATAGTATGTCATATTATTTATAAAATCAATAAACATAACTTTAAAAGATTGTTTGTTGATTATGCTTTAGGAGTACACATGTTATGTGTGTTTTAGAAAGTGGATTAGCGTGTGCATGTTGACATGTACAAAAAGAACCACCTTTTTTTTAAAAACCGGTTCGGGCTCAAGCCGACCCGACGGTCATAGACCGGTTCTTTTCCCGACATTTTTAACCGGTTTAAAAATCGAACCGATTTAAAAAAAACTGGTTTAGGCCGTTAAAAACTATTTTTTTGGCCTAAATTGGTTTTAAAACCGAACCGGTTACTATCACTTCGGGTTAACCTCGTATCAAACTAGTAAAAAACCTGAACTAGTTTTTTGTGAAAAAAAATTGAAACCGGTTAAAAAAAACCAAACAATATTGTACACCTCTACAATGTGTGTATGTAGTTTTTCTTTTCTTTTTTTTATTACCGCAAAATCTGAAGACCCGGGATCACTCTTTTTGCGTGAAGAACGATTGCGTGAAGAACGAAACGTGGTGACCCATAACAAATTGCCTCATGCGAGAGTCGAACCCACCTCACATTTACGCTATGTTCCTGAGTTTCATTAAATGAGAGAAAAGAAAAGATTTGGAAGGAAATAATTTTTAGTTGTGTTTCAGAGTTTCATTAAAGGAGAGAAAAAAAAGAAAATGAGAGATCTTTTTGTCTAAAATTAATATTTTCAAGTAGGAAAGAACCGGAGAGAAAAGAGAAGAAAATGAAAGAATCATTTTTTTTCTTTCTTTAATTTAACTCGGGAACACAATGTTAGAAAGCCATGGCCATGGGTTGGTAATAATTAAAAAAAAAAAAAAAACTAAAACGGTGATAAACGACAATCATTCAAATTCAAAATACAAACAAACCAACAACACAAAAAGGGAAGAGAGGGAAAAGAAGACAAGTATCGGAATCGTCCTCCGGTGAGTATCTTATTACGGTAATTAGGGTTTTTTAAAATCACCGCGAGTCGAGGTTGCGAATGTAATTAATCGGATGTTTCGTTTTCTAGTTTTGTTCGTCTTCGTCGTAACATAGATTTTAGGGCTTTATATGGTAATTAGTTACTGTTAATTAATTGTGTTGTGTTGTGTGGTGTAGAAATGAGTAACCCTCGGGTGTTCATGGATCTATCCATTGGTGGAGAAGCCGCTGGAAGAATAGAAATAGAGGTGAGTATGTAATGTATACATACATATTAACAAAGATATGTTGCTTATATATATTCAGCATCAGAGCACACGGGGCACTCCCGTTATTTTTATCACGGAACATTCTATCACGCGTTGAACTTCCATATTCCCACCCCCACCTAATAGTATAACGCGTTATATTTTCCACGGAATCCATTTTCGTTATTTTTACAACGCGTGATGGTTTTTTTTTTTTTTTTTGTGAGTGTAATTGTTGGTTGGGGGGAAATTGTTGGGTGTGGTGGTGAGTGATGACCACCCCCGCTAAAAAAGGTTGTGAGTGATGAAAAATGGTTGCTGACATGGCGGAACATGATTGGATATTGTGAGTGATGAAAAAATGGTCACTAGTGACCACCCCTCCCCCCTCAATATGTTTCTTTAATATGCATTTATTGTGGATTTGCAGCTTTATTTATATATTTTCAGCATCAGTATGTTTCTTTAATATGCATTTATTGCAGCTTTATGCTGATATTGTGCCTAAAACAGCTGAGAATTTTCGAGCACTCTGCACAGGTGGTCTCTTCACTTCACTCCACTCCAGGCTTTAATTAATTATTAAGACATTTGCGTGCATTGTTATTATAATTATAATGTTATATGTGCAGGGGAAAGGGTTAGTGTACGCGATTCTAATAAAAAATTGCACTACAAAGGAACTATATTCCATCACATCGTTAAAGGCATGAAAGCCAAAGTATGTATGCTTGCCTGCCTATCTCACTCAAATACTTACTGCAATTTCTCTTGAACAAAGCTTTTTTTCACTTGCTGCACAATATATATATATATATATATATAAAACCTTTTTCATTGTTGCAGGGAGGTGATTTCGATAATCATGACGGTATGTATGTATTTTATTTAGATCTTGTTTTTGATATATTGACTCCTTTTCTGTATTCATATTGGTTTGTCAAAATTTCCAAGAACAGATACACACATACAATACACACAACAACACATATAGGTTCAAGTTTAATGAAAAATTCTTACCCAAACCTATCCCATGAACCTTAAGAACAGTTCATCCAAATTAGGGAAGAGAACTGTTGAGTTCAAAATACAAAAGAAGATATAAAACTAAACACTACAAAAGATGATCATACAATAGACTGAAACCTGTAGAGACAACATATTGAAGAAGAAGATTGAAGACGATAGGAGAGAACAAGAGCGGCTGGAAGTTTGGAACCTTAGTTCTGTGCGAGCGATCGACTCCTTGAAAACCATCTGGTACAATAATATGATCAAGATGACTTATACCACCCGGTACCCTAAAAGATATGTTTATTTTGGAGCATTTTCAAAACTTAAAAACTTCCCAAAGCAACACATTTTCTGATGTTAAATGTTACAAAGATGCCCTAAAAGATAGGTTTATTTTGTTTGCCTAACTGTAAGTCCTCTACATTAACAACAGCAGCTAGACAGCTCTAAGTTTTCAATCTTATGCTTTCAACTGACTGTCACATACGCATATCCTGATAGGCATTGAATGGACCGGGTTAGGAGGACCGGAAATTGAAATATTTGTTAATTGCATTCTTCACGCCCCGCTTCCGGTGTGCACATATAATGTATATATGTGTAGTCGCTTAGGGGGCAAAAGTGAATTTGCACTAATTTTAACGTTATTTCATTAATTTCGTGAAAATAACGTAAAAAGCGACGGACGGTTAATCATGCATCATGTAGTGGCGTTGATAGCTGAAAGACAAGGGGGTGCATGCACCAATTGGTCTTTTTCCCGATTGCTAAGTGTTATGTGCCTTATGTCCAAGGCTTGATGCAAAACTACAATCGAGCCGGGGGTCTCACTGGAAGCAGCCTTTCTATCCTACGGGGTAGAGGTAAGGCTATCTACATCTTACCTTCCTCAGACCCTACCTTATCTTTGGTATTGGTGGGATTTACTGAGTATGATGATGATGATGATGATGATGATGATGTCATGATGATGATGTCTTAATTGCATTCTTCTATGCTTTACTTGTTCATTTTTCTTGAAAGTTTAATCCGTTTCTAACTTGCTTGTTTATTTGTCATATGAAAAACAACCAAACACGACTCCCAATCTATACTTAATCTACCACCATTGAGTGGTTTAGAATGTACGTACCTAGATAGGCTTTGTTGTGCTGCTTTATGTTGTATTTCAGTTAAGTAATTTCATATATGCTTGTTATGGTTCTTGTGTAGGGTATAAGTTCAGAATATATAGTATGGGTTAATTGACACGAAAAGTTCACCAAGTAAGAGCTTAAAACTAAAAAACATTAAAACCGAGTTTAAATCACAACAGATAAACAAAAAGGGATACATTCCGGTGTAAAGAAGATGATGCTAAATGCCTCCGATAGTACAAAGTGTATAGTAAGAGACTAATTATTAAACGGAGATGATATTTATATTAGAGTTAAATGCCATTTTAGTCCCTGTGGTTTGGGCCATTTTGCCAGTTTAGTCCAAAGGTTTCATTTTTAACCTGTGGGTCCAAAAAGGTTTCACAGTTGCCATTTTAGTCCAATGGGTTAACTTCATCCATTTTTTCTGTTAACGAGAAGGCCAATTCGGTCATTTTATATGGTTGAATTGCCCTTTTAGTTAACAGAATTACATACAAAATGACCAAATTGGCCTTCTCGTTAACAGAAAAAATGGATGAAGTTAACCAAGTGGACTAAAATGGCAACTGTGAAACCTTTTTGGACCCACAGGTTAAAAATGAAACCATTGGACTAAACTGGCAAAATGACTCAAACCACAGGGACTAAAATGGCATTTAACTCTTTATATTATGTCTATAAAAGCATGTACAACAACATTAGACATGTTGTACAGTAAACTTTAAAAAACTAACATCATTTTTTATGGTTTGCAGGCACAGGTGGGGAAAGCATCTATGGAGAATGTTATGATGGTACAATTTGAAAAAATGTTTGTTTTATGTTCAAGATATACGAGTTCATGCCGGTACTAATACTGTCTGCGGTTTTTGTAGATGAGAATTTTTTTGTGCCACATTGTGAGGCCGGTATGCTAACTATGGCAAGTCGTGGCCGAAATACATATGGATCTTGCTTCTATTTACTCTTCAATCATCTACACTGTCTTGATGGGTAATTCATATGTCTGGCTGGCTGTTTAGAATTATGGATATTAAATGGATGCACTTCAAGTCAATTTCTTCTTTAGGAAACAATCCAACCTTTAAGGGCTTATATTAGAAGTTTATAATTAAATAGTTATTGTTAGAAGTTTATAATTAAATAGTTATTTGATTATAAATGTTGTCTTGAAAGTAAAAATAGAGATTGGCTAAAAGCAACAATTTTGTAAGTGCACAATCTACTTTGAGATGAAAAATAAAAGGTGTCATTTTATTATCCCTTGTTTAACTAGTCATTGTTATTAACTGTTGTTTAATCGATTACATGGCAGGTTTTGTGTTGTCTTTGGAAAGGTAATAAAAGGCATGGATATTGTTAAAAGGATTGAGCTGTTGGGAACACCTGGAGGAAAACCTACTTCGGAGGTAAAAATTGAAGAATGTGGTGAAATTAAAGATTTTGTGGATATAAAGAACAACGTAAAGGTATTTCATTTTTAACCCATAAGACTTCAAAGTAGATTCATACAAATAATTTGATAATTAAGTTTAATTGTATCGTGAAGAAATGAGTAAGAAAAACCCTTGGGTGTTCTTGGATCTCTCCATGAATGGAAGTTCTGCTGAAACAATAGTAATAGAGGTCAGTGTGTATGTTCTAGCAAACAACTTATTATGTTGGTTGTATGTTTGTTTCTTCAATATGCATTATGGATTTGCAGCTTTATGCTGATGTGGTGCCTAAAACAGCCGAGAATTTTCGAGCACTCTGCACAGGTGTGTGTTGACTCTTGACTCCAGTGCTATAAGATATTAAAAAGACGTACATCTGCATTGTTATTACAATATTATATGTGTAGGGGAAAATGGGGTGAGCGTTACTGGAACACCATTGAACTACAAAGGAGTTAAGTTCCATCGTATTAGTAAAGGCTTTGGAGCTCAAGTATGCTTATCTCACTCAAATAGCTACTACACTTGCAAATTCTGTTCAAGTTGTTGAACTAAAGATTGTTTTACTACAAAATCATACCTATGATTTCTTTACTTTTTTTTGTGTGTGTGTGTAAAGTGTGCAATAGTTCTTTTGGATATAAGGATTTGTTTAACAAGAATACCTTGAAGTTGGCATTTTCATGGGCTTGGGCTGTAGACAAGCCGAGCTTGAGCTTGGCTCATCTCGAGCCCTATGTTTAGAGCTTGAGCTTGGCTCGGCTTTCGAGTTTTTAGCAAGGCGATCTCAAGTAGCTCACTGGTGCCTCGGTTCGTTTGCACCCCCATATTATACATGTTTATGTAAAACTTGTAAAATGACTCTTTTCATGATTGCAGGGAGGTGATATCTCGCAAAAATACAGTATGTATTTCATTTAAATCTTGTTTTCGATAGAGTTAGGGCTGTAAACGAACCGAACGAACACGAACAAGCCCTTGTTCATGTTCGTTCGTTAAGGAAATAAATGTGTTCACGAACGGTTCATGAACACTTACCGAACGAGATTTTATGTTCGTGTTCGTTCATTAAGGAAATGAGCGTGTTCGCGAACGGTTCACGAACACAAATAAATTTGGCGAACGCGGCGAAGGATAAAGATAGATGGCCCAGTGAGTAGCACTCGAACTTGAATCCCTTATTGTGGAACAGATGCCAATCGTATTCGCCGATGTAAATAATGAGAAATGAAAGGGAAATGATGCATAAACAAGGTGAAAGTGGGTTTCCTAGTTTCATTGTTAGGGTAATAAAATAAATAAAAGTTTAATAATATAAAAAGTATAAACAAAATATAAGAAAGTACAAAGATCTTCAATTAAAACACAAACATATGAACATAAACGAACGCAAATCAACGAATGTTCACGAACACCTTACCGAACGTTCACGAACACAATCGAACGAACGAGACCTCTGTTCATGTTCGTTCATTTAACTAATCGAACGAAATTTCTTGTTCGTGTTCGTTCATTTATTAAACGAACGAACATAAACGAACTTCCCGCCGAACGGTTCACGAACTGTTCGCTGAACGTTCGGTTCGTTTACAGCCCTAGATAGAGTATTTTTAAACTTCCATCCGCATTCCAGATTTGTAAGGGGTGATCTTTTGACGGTTTGCAGCCCCTCCCGGTGGGGAAAGCATCTATGGAAACACTTTTGAAGGTACAATTTAAAAAAATGACTTTAAAAAAAAAATAACGATTTAATGGTTTTTATTATTACCTTCAATTCATATTAGTACTAATATTTTCTGCGGTTTTGTAGATGAGAGTTCTAATCTGAACTTTACTGAGGCCGGTATGCTATATATGGCATCTCACGGACCAAAAAATACAATTGGATGTCGGTTCTGTATAACCTTCAAACCTCTACCTTATCTTAATGGGTAATTTACAAGTCTGACTGACTAGGATTATGGACACATCATTATAATCGGGGAAAATTGCACATTAAATATTTAGATGGATGCATTTCATAAGTTTATAGTTGAATCGTTATTAAGTAAGCCTTGTTTAATCGGTTATATGGCAGGAGGCGTGTTGTTTTTGGAAAGGTCATAAAAGGGATGGAAATTGTTCAAAAGATGGATCAGTTTGGAACAAGTGAAGGAACACCTTCTGGGCTGGTACAAATTACAAATTGTGGTGAATTACAGGAAGATGAAAAGAACAATGTGATGGAGTCTTGTAAAGGTATTGCAATTTTATTCCATAAAACCTCCTAATTAAGTTGATTCATTTGAATAATTAGATTGTTATTGCAGTATTATAGTTTGTGTAATCTTGTTAACACATTGTTTATTTATATAAAAGCTAAAAAGACCTGTACTAACATGCATTATTTTGACCCGAACCTGATTTAACGGCTGCTCAACCCATGTTGACCACCTTTTTCAGAAAAAAAGATAACTGGGAAGAGAGCTGCATCTTATGATGAGAGCTCTGATCGGCGAGAAAAACAACGCCGTGTTACAAATGGCAATGATATGGAAGTTCAACGCCGGTTTACACCAAAGTGGCAACTGTCTTTTGCTGCATATAAGTCTACATATGTTGGTCAACAAAAAGTCAAATCATTATTAGGGGTTGGGAAATTAGCAGAACTCAGATGACTTTGCATGGGGATGTTTTAGAATTTAAAGATTTGAGGGTACAGTAAAAGACAAATAATGAAAGCATCGTGTTTTGACCCTTTGGCGTGAATAAATCTTTCAAAATATTTAGGCTGGTTTAGCGCCACCCGCCATCTCATCTTGATAGCGCAGATAAATGTTCGAAAATGATTTGATGAAATTTGACGAGGATGATGTCGTAAGGATAAGCCTTTTGTTGTTATTAGAGCATGGTTTATGGTTATGTAGATAACTTTCTGCTTGAATTGGTTGATGATTTTGCAATTTGGAACGCCTATCCATGGGTACTTATTTTTTTGGGAACGACGACTTTCTTGTGTTTGGCCATCACATTCCCCAAATTGGAGAGCCCTGTTGCCATACTCCGAACATACTATGTTGTCTTAACCGAGCTCACCCTGGTTTTAGAGTTTGGCTTAGGCGTCCCTTCGGGAAACCATACCGCCGACTACCACTTGACAGCAGAACTCTCTGGCGTAACACACGGTGGGACGAAAACCCGCGTGGGCTCGGGATTCGAACTGACAACCTCTCACAAGGCTTAGCTCAAATCCTTCATTGCCTTAAACCACCATTATAACACAAGTGGGGATCGAGCTTGAGTCTACCAGTAGACACCCCCAAGTTCGGAAACAGCGAAACTCCGCCCACAAGTGGTGGTTATTAAAAAAAGTTTTTCATGCATTTGATTACCGATTTGAGCAAGTTTGGAATCGTTTACCCGCATGAAATGACTAATTTCATGCCTTCCTTCGAATGACAAAAGAAACTAATTGGAAAATTTTGTGTTTATATTTTGTAATAATATTTGTGCAAAAAGGTTCATGCCGTGTAATTTATGGTACAAAGTATAATAAAATATTTTTACCCGTCTTTCCAAGACATTGATACTTAGTATCCATATTTACACCAAAATGGCAACTGTCTTTTGAAGCATGTCCGTCCTTTATGCATGCTATATCTACATATGTTGGTCAACAAACAGTCAAATTGGCAGAACATGGGGATGTTTTAAAATTTGGATTTAAAGATTGTACAATAAAAGACATGAAAGAATCATTCTTTGACTCTATGGGGTAAATAAATCTTAAATTACTTTTTCTACATCAAATATTCCAAAATCTTAAAGCTAAACGGTATGGTCTAGCTAGCGCCACCCGTCATCTCATCTTGATAGCACCGGCAACACCGGTCGAGGGACACCATCAAGGGGGGTTTCTCTGTGGTCCGCCAAGGTGACAACGACCATTACTAATGATAATGTGGGGGCACCTTTAATCCATCCAATCAGATTTTTTTTTTCATTTTTCTTTTTTGATGTTTTTTAACCTTTAGTTAAACCATGCCAAACCACCGGCCAGGGCCCGATATTTCGAGAGACACATTTTTTTATGAAAAAACTCGATATGTATATGTAAAATATTTTTTTTAATAGGGTACACCTATACAAACACCAACAAAGGCCCTATTACAAAACTATTCTTATGGTTTAGATTAGTTATTAACCCCTTTAGCATTAGGTTTAGACCTTTAGTGAGCCAAATACCCAATTTCGTTAAGGCCTAAGGGCACATTTTTTCAAGCTCGAACAGGGTACACAAATTCTTAGGGCCGGCCCTGATGACTTGAAAAGAATGAAACATTTATTTTTGAAAAAAAAACATTATAAGACTATATATTAAAAACTTCATATTTACAAATTTTATTGATGATTATGAAAAACACGGCTGGCAACCATGGCAAGAGGTTGTCTACGCCTCTCCCTATGCATCATAAATTTTTCAACTGGATTGTCTGTCACCAACAACAAACATACAATGAACTAATTCTAATTTTAGTTTTTTACTTTTATTATTATAATGTGTTAGATTTTCGTTTTTTTTTTTTTTTTTTGTTAAATTATTATGTATTAAGTTATCAAATTAATTTTTCTGTTACCTCCTGCAATCTGCAATGCAACAAAACGTACCTTGCTGTTGCACATTTTGTCATTTTCTCCTACCTAACTTCTTTTCTTCTTCATATACTCATTTACCCACCTCACCTCCATTATCATAAATCACGGTCTCCACCACCGGTGAACACCGTCGCCGCCGGACAACCGTGTTCTCAGCTTCCGCCTCCTCTCCGTAAGTAATACTACAATCTGGCATTCCATTAATAGAGAATACAACTACGTACTACAATCATAAATCGAAACAACTTATTATTATTATTTATCTAACTTGTTTTACTCATTTCTTGCATCTCCGTCCACTGCTTCAAGAACAGGTCGGGCGGGTATAGACGAAGAACATAATAACTTCACTGTTTCCAACACAACACAATCGAAATCAATCGTAAGTTTTTCTCCCCATTAATTTCTTCATCAAATCGCAAATGTTCCATATCTTCTGTTCCGGGTTTCTTTAATTCCTCACCACTAATGGGTTTAAAGTTTTTCATAAAACAAAGGAGGGAGTAGTTCATTTGGGTTTTTGGTTTCTTGAAATCTTCATGTTTATAACCAAACCCATATGGTATGTAGTGGTAGTCGTAGTAGAGTGGTTATACATGTTTTCGTGTATGTATTTAGTAGAGTGTACTTCAAAATAGGGGTGTTGTTTGGGAGCTCTTTTTTGTGGGTTCACATGAACCCACTTGGTTTATAAAAAAATTAGTAAGAACTTTGTGTGATTTGGAAAAAAATAGTGAGAATTTACCAAAACAAACCCACTGAAACAAGTTTCTGAATCCGCCACTGCATGGGTGGAAATAAACAGGGCCGGCTCCATAGCCTTCACAACCTAGGCACGAGCCAGGCACGAGCCTAGGGCCACCAAAAAATAAGGGCCTCCAAGTTTTTTGGAAGTTTTTATATAGTATATGTATGAGGCCCAAATAAATACATTTATTTCAAAACTAAACTGGTTTTTCATTAAAGGAGCCCAAAATAAATATTGTTTAGCAAAAAAGGCCAAATTTCAAAACCAATTTAACCTTGATTTCCAAATATTAAAACACAACAACCATCGACCTAATCATCAGCATTAAGGGGCCTAAAGCCCCTAATACAGCCGCAATCATCGTTCCCACTTCCCATCGCAGCTAGCCTGCTTTTAATTTCTAGGCTATCGACTATCACTAGACGAAAAAAGTAAGGGTAATCACCCATGGCGTCGGGATTGGAGGAGAGTTTATCGACGAAATTAGGGCCCTCATTTCATAGTTCGCTTAGGGTCTCAAAAAATATAGGAACGACCCTGGAAATAAAATGACCCAGTAATATTGAATTATTGGTGTAGCTGATACAAATCTTGTCACATAATCATTGTTTATTTTTCTATCTTCCAAATCAATGGGGGTGGTGGTCCATTGGCAAAGGCAAAGACTTTAAAACACCTAGGTTAGGAAGGTGAAGGTCTTGGGTTAAAGTCATACAAACAAAAGGAGATTAAGGAAATTAGTCGTTAAAAAAAAATCTATCTTCCAAGTGCCTTGCTTCAAGATTATTTGTTTGAATATACAGAATTCACATGACAGATCAAGTCCCAATAATAAGCGACGTTATTTGTTTTTTTTGTGAACGAAAAAAAAATAAAAAACCCTTTTTACTGCTGATTTGTATTCCATATCCAACTATTATGTTTTTCATAAATAGGTTAACATTTATTCTTTTTTCCAGGCCACATTCTAACAAAAAGGGATTTCTCCATCATCTTCATCGTACTCAGTAAATCCCACCAATAGCAAAGCAAAGGTAGGGTCTGAGTAGGGTAAGATGTAGACAACCTTACCTAAGCTGCTTCCAGTGAGACCGCCGGCTCGATTGTAGTTTTGCATCAAGCCTTGGACATAACACTCAGCAATCGGGACAAAGACCAATTAGTGCATGTACCCTTTTGTCTTTCAGCTATCAACGCCACCACATGATGCATGATTAACCGTCCTCAACTTTTAACGTTATTTTCACGAAATTAGTAAAATAACGTTAAAATTAGTGCACTTTCACTTTTGCCCCTGATGGCCCACACATATTACATTATATGCGCATACCGCAAGCAGAGCGTTAAAAAGGGATTTTGATACTCGGTAAAAAATTATTATAAACAAGTATGGAAACAAGAGAAAAACTCATGATGCTTACGATCAACAATCGGATGAATGGCAAAAAGGACTTACGACTGTCACCTAATGCCATACTACATCATACTACGGAGCACGACATTCATCCTGATGACGCAGAAAAGATTATCACAACGAGTGGCCTTGAAGCATGCAAAGACAATGAACCTCCCATTATTGACGATCAAAAAGATTTTGAATATAGAATTAATACAAGGTACACTGTCAAAAAATTTGATTTGTTTGCCGAGCTTGATATTGTAAAGGCATTGGCGGAGAACTTCGGGGAAAATGGAAAACGTTATCCAGCGTATGGAGGGTTACACCCCATGGGTCGTTTCGATGAGTATGGCGTCGCCGAGGACACGCATAAGAATTGGCCATTTAATTGGAGTTTATATAACAACCTTAGTGATTACTACACTTGAGCCACCATTAATCAATGGCGAGTTACACCCGGTCTTAATTACAGGAATTTACACATTGGTTGACGATGAATGTTTTGAGCACTTAAGCATCAAGATAAAGAATTCACGTGGTGAAGAATGGGGTAACGGGGGGTTATGCGTGGGTCACCGGGGATAGTTTCCGATTTATCGCGATACCGGTGATGGATGATTGATGTGGACACTAGAGATTAGTTTGAATGGGCAATATGCACCACCTTTTAGAAAGTTATTTTCGTTGTTTTGAAATGGTTTCTGTTTCCGAATTAGAGAGTTAGGGCCTGTTTGTTTACCTTTTAATGAGGCTCTTAATTGTTCAGACCTCTTACTGGTTCAGCACTTAATGGTTCAGACTGTTTGTTTCGCGAGCTGATATCTGAATGGTTCAGACATTTGCCTCTGAATGATTAAGCATTATACTAAGTCTGAATGGTTAATACCTCTAATCTGAATTGGTTAGACATTTGCCTCTGAACGGTTAAACATTATACTGGCTCTTAATGGTTCAGACCTCTTACTGGTTCAACACTTAATGGTTCAGACCTCTTATTGGTTTATCACTTAACCATTCAGAAGTTGTCAAACAGCCCCTTAGACCAAGTTTGTAATAGCATGTTAACGTCTCTTTGTTTAAGTTTTTTATATTCGTAGTTACTCTTTGTAAGGCTATATGTGGATTGAAGTTCAAGAACGGTATCACAAACTTTGCTTAGTAGGTTCTTTTAATTTTGTTAAGCATAGGTTTAGTAATGAGTGTCATGATCGTTTTAAGTTTAGAGCATTGCCAGAATTCAAGTTAACCGAAATATATCATTGAGAAGCTTTGTTGAAGTTTGACCATCTAAATCGTGTGTATCAAAGTTCAAGTTTTTAAAGTGTTGAGAGTAGAGGAAAAATAGTCTCTCCGGAGTTTTTTCGTCAATGGCGGGATTGAGGTTTTAGAAAATGTGGATAAATATGCGAGCCAGTAAAACTTAAAAGAATGATGTGACTTTTGTGTTAAAAGTACCTAAAAAGTGGCTAAAGCTTATTACTAGACTTTTTAACACCTAATATTTTATCTTTTATTTAACTTTTTTAGTACTATTTATTTACACCACTTATTCAAATTAACTAGTTGATTTTCCGCCCGTGTGTTGTGGTGGGGATCCGATGACTACAAAAGGCATGTCAGCAACGACAAGCAGATACCGAATATCAAAACATAAATAAAAAAGACGAGGTAAGGATAGTCACTCCGTTCTAAAAAAACAATTTTAAATAACCTAATATATAATAATAGGACCCACACGTCCTACACGTTGGAAATTCGTTTGTTTTCAGTTCAGTATTTACGGTGCTAACACGTTAAAATATGGATGAACTCGGTACCGGTAACGGCACCGAAAGTACCGATCCGGAAAATCATCGAAATTAAGTACCGGCACCGAAAATGCTCGGTACAATACGGTATGGTATTTGAAGGTAAAAATCAATAAATACTGGTATGGTGCTAGACCGGTGTCGAACCGAAAGTCATGATTCTGAAAATGCCAAAAGGTGGGTACCAAATTGGTATCGAAAATGATTTGGTATAGTAAATTTGGTACTGATACGATACCGGTTTAATTACAGGATTTAATACGATTTGCTCATCAATATTCTAAATATCCAAGTTAATTTTACATGACACAATTCATTCATTACAGAAAAAAACAAAAAAGAAAGCAAAATAAGTTGTTGTGTATATAAAATCTCATTCAAACGAAATACAGTTTACTTACTGTGTGTATGAAAAGTAATCTAAATGGTGCAATTACTTGCATTGCTGCGTTGCTACAGGATTTGATGAGCTCGGTACCAACCGGTACTGAAAATACCGGAATCGAAATCCCCAAAAGTGGGTGCCGATATCGAATATATCTGGTACGATACGGTTCGGTACCGGTACGGCACCGGTATTTGAGGGCAAAAACCGGTGAATACCGGTGCCAAACCGGTACCAAAAATACACCGGTTTGGTAAATCGGGTACCAGTACCTGATACTAATTGCTCATCTGTTAGTGATGTTACTATTCATTCCATTCTAATTTTAATATATATACTATTCATTCCATTCTAATTTTAATATATAGGTAGGGTTAGGATATAATAGAAAGTTTATTTGGCTAAGAAGGCTAGGAAGTAATCTTGACCATCCATTTAGTTATTCAAGGGCTAAGATTAAATAAGGGAAATTGAAGAGAAAAATAGTGGCGCGTGGGTTTGTTTAGGGGCATTCTAGTAAATTCAAGGCAATAGTTTCATTCTCCTCCAATCCCCCCACCCCCCCCCCCCCCCTTTTTAAACGTTAATAACTATTTCATACGACATTATTTTTTTATAAAAATTGCACCAAAAAAACGCGCGTTTTTTTAATCTTTAAAACGAGTATACTATTGCTATATTTTCGAAAAAAAATTCTAAAACCTAGTTGCATAAAACGCAATGGAAAAAGAACCTAAAAGATGACATTTTTCTAAAACGCAATGCACCAAAAACACAAAGAAATGTCTTATTTGTAAAACGCAATTGCCAGAAAACACAAAGAAATGTCTTATTTCTAAAACGCAATAGCCTAAAACACAAAAGAAAGTGTACTTTCTAAAACGCAATGGACTGAAAACACATAAAAATGTGTTTTACCTAAAACGCAATGCACCAAAAACACAAAGAAATGTCTTATCACTAAAACGCAATGGCCAGAAAACACTTAAAATGTATGTTTTCTAAAACGCAATGGACTGAAAAAACAATGTGTTTTACCTAAAACGCAATGCACCAAAAACGCAAATAAATGTCTTATTTATAAAACGCAATGGCCAGAAAACACTTAAAAATGTCTCCTTTCTAAAACGCAATGGCCTAAAAAAACAAAAGAAAGTGTTCTCTCTAAAACGTAATGGACTGAAAACGCCTAAAATGTGTTTTACCTAAAACGCAATGACTAAAAACATTTCAAAAATGTGTTTTTCTAAAACGCAATGGCCAGAAAACACATAAAAATGTCTTAGTTCTAAAACACAATGGCCTAAAAACACCTAAGAAAGTGTTCTCTCTCTAAAACGAATTGAACCAGGACAATAGTTTTGTCTGTGAATTGTCTGAACCAGGAAGTAGGAGATCAAAAGGCTGTCTACGAATGCAACTCGACCCCAGCCAGGGGCTCTGCCCCTTGGACCCCGTCAGGGGCTGCTGCCCCTTGGACCCTGCTACCAGGGGCGCTGCCCCCGGACCCCCGCGCAAGATCATAAAACGCAATGACTAAATCAAAAACCCAGATCGTAAAAATGAAATTAAAGAATTTCTTACATGGATCGAATCTGATTTCTTCAACGATTGACGAAATTTGAATGATTGAAACACTTATCAGCGATCGAATCGAACGGATCGAGTGATTATCTTCAAAATCACCGGAAAAAACAAGATTTTGTATGAAATTAAACTGGGTTTTCTTTAAAAAAGCTGAAGAACACGTTGATCGGGTGTTTGAATCATTGATTGGTGACGAAAATCGCATTTTAATGTAGTGATTATTGAGATAGAAAGTGAAGAAACGGTTGAAGATGGTGGGTTTTGAAAATGGTGGGTTTTGAAGTTACTGGGGAGAATAAGAAAGAAGAAAGGATAAGATTGACTAAAATACCCTTCCTCTTTATTTTAAATTTTGCCACATGTCCTAATCCTATTGCTTCCTATTCTTCCTAGCCAAAATAAACTTCCTATTTGATCCTCACCCTATATAGGTAATTAATAAAGCACGAAACTAACATTCATGATTCATCTATCGAGTCATTATTTAATTTTTATATATTAGTTTAAGTTCATAATTGTACCAATAAAAAAGTTTATTTTATAATCGTACTAGGTTATAACTCATGTATTACACAGGTTTAATAAATAAAAAATCAAATAATTAATAACGAAGATTTAACAATTATAAAACGATATTTTAAGATGATTTTTTGATATTCGAACAAAATTTTGTGTCATTTATGATTAAAACTTGTGATGTTTGTCAAGTTTATAATTATGATTGCATTTGAACAATCGATTAGAAGACAAACTGTATCATCGAGTTTCTCACGAGGTTTAACAGTCATGTGAACATACATTTAATAACTCAAGTTTTATTTAAATAACAGTGGTCTTAATTTATTAGTTCTAAGGTCATGCGTAATGGGTCGTGATGGGAGCATTTTTTGATCTATAGCGCCCCATAGCGCCCACCACACCATTACAGGAGGCGCTAAGGGGTCTTTTCTTGACTCCAGCGTTATCAACATAGCGGCGTGAAGGATTTGCAAACCTTTCCCCCCACTCACACACACACACACGCACACATATATATATATATATACACACACATACATATGTATGTATAATTGAAGGGGTTATTAATTAATTGAGTAGTGATAAGGTAGGGGCTTTATGACTACGGGCTCTAGTGATATAACGTTCAATAAAGCCCCTGTGTGACGTGACACGACACGTGTCACATGACGCCCACAAAGGAGTTTTATGACTACACATGGCCTAAAAAATTGTTGAAATGTCCAGATTAGGCATATAGCAATTAGCCAATTAGATAAACTTATAGCTAAAAAATAATATTTATATTTATTAGATAAATATAAATTATCGATAGTTATTAAATTATATAACTTTAAAATCTAAATATCTGGACGTGAGTTGCATCTTAAAAAGATGGTTGTTTTTAGATAAATTTATTAGTATGATAAATGTAGTTATTATTCCTCTTGCATTTTAAATATATTAAAAAAGGATAGAATATATTAAATATCTCCCTTCCCAGTTCATGACCCGCCAACGATCCCTGGCGGTAAATACCCTAGCCAACTTGATTAGGTTGAAGAGCCTGGAGTAACCAGCATTTTAAATATATTAAGTAAATAAATAATTTGTTAAGCAAGAAAATCGTTCCCTCCACCCTCGTTATGATAATGCTCCATATTTGTTTCAATTATTAAGATATAATTTCTAATCTAGTAATTAATATAAATCACTAATAATATATTTCATGGAACTTTATCCGTATATCTTAATTGTTTGAAACATATATTAAATTTAATAATTTAAATTAAATAATAATTAATTAAGTAAGAGAGAAAAACGAGAGTAGATGGTCTAGAATAATGACACGTGTCACTTCATTTGTTTATTTTATTATAGATACTAGTGGTAAGACCCTTGTGCAAACACGGGTCGTTTTTTAGAAAACCATAAATAACACATATTAATAGAAAGTATAGATACGTGTATAGATATTGTAATTTTTGTTTTAGTTTTTCGTTTGATTAATATTAAAATAGTCATGAATTATTCTCACAAATCTTGTAGTTTTTGGAACCAAGTTTGCAATTTTTGCAAACCAGAGGGACCAACCAGGCATTTAACTCTTATTATTATTTTGTGTTTTAGAAAAAAAATTGTTATATTACTAAGGAATAAAGCTTTTAAAACACTTCACTTGTAACAGACTTTCATATGGAAAACTTATAGCCGTCGATGTTTTAAACCATTTTACTCAAATTTAGTAAATTACATAATTTTGTTAACAATTCAACCGTAAGCGATAGTTGTTAGTAGCTTGTTACAAACAATAACTAAACCGAAGAACACGTTTTTTTTATTAAACGAACATCTTCGCGTGTTACTTAAAACAAAAATACATCCCAAAATCGTTCTAGAAAGAATCTGAACCAGCTCTTTAACAACAGGAGTGTCCTCTTGTAGCTGCAGTTATTAGAGGCGTTGCGTTTCTTTGGGATCTTGTTTGGCATAGCGACGGATCGTAATCAAGTACAAGTTGTACCACAGCTGCAAGTGTTCGCATAACTTCATCAATGCTATGATCAATTAACGTAAGTGATAATATAAAAAAAGTCGGGAGATTTTTACCATCATGTCCTTGACTCTGCAACTCCATCTATCAACTCTTCCTCTGCTATATTCTTCCCCTGAATAGCTCTCACGTATAAAAACTAGAAAAATAACTATTATAACTAATTTTTTTATTCGAATACAAGTCTTAAAAAAATCGCTTGTTTTAACCTAACAGTAGTTTCAAACCACCGTTTTAACCCAACAGTGGTTTCACCATTGTTTTCTCCACACAACACTATTTTAACCCAACAGTGATCTCAAACTACCGTTTTAACCCAACAGTGGTTTCAAACCACCGTTTCAACCTAACAGTGGTTTCAACCACTGTTTTCTCCACAAACCACTGTTTTAACCCAATAGTGGTTTCAAACATCTGTTTTCAATCATCTGTTGACCAAAGTCAACAGATGTATCAACCACTGTTTTATTTTCTAACATCTGTTCACAACAAACAGAGGTTTCAAAACATAAAACATACCTTTGCCAAATCTGTTAACACAAACTGTTGACATCCCGATTGATGGCCTTATAATTGATAGAACAACCCTCGTTGGGACAGATCTGTATTGGCCAATATGGTAAGCTCAATGTTGGTTATATACTTATGCTTTATCTCAAATATAACATACAATTTTTAAAATAATAAGTGAACATGTCAAATGGTTAGAACACGCCAACCAACATGTTACCCCTATAACAAAAAATGTCTTTTAAGAAATTTTGTTTATCGAAAAAGCGCTTGGAGTAAACCTTTCAAGTGCACAGTTACCTCTTTTTAACGCTATCATCATTATGCACAGGAATAGCTCCATCGTCAGGTTCATCATGATTATGCACTACTAATGTTTGATCTCCTATTCCTATGTGTTGGAGCCAATCTTTAACCTTTGATGTTCAGAATAAACCATAAAGATAAAAAGTATGAAAAGAATTTCCCGAGTGCTTAAAAATAAAGCATTTAAATTACAAACAAAACAACATGCAGTATAGAAGTTTACTATAAGAACTTGTCCTCCCTTCTCATGAGGTGTATCTAAACCCTAAAAACCTGATCAAACAATCCAAATCACTGCAAAATTCATCAAAATCACTTACATCCAGTTGATTATCTATAACCTTGCTAAAGACGATTTTATCACTAAGAGGAGATGCCTTTGAATGTTCTATCCCTGCATTCATCTTACGTAACTTGCTGCACAAGTTCAACACGCAAATTCAAATGAATAAGACTGGAAACAAAACTAAAAAAGAAAAAAAATGATTGATCTAAAAAATTATTTGTCAATCATCATACTTAAGTTACTCTTTTCTAATAATTTTTCAACTTTCTAGCATTGGCCCTGCATGCCCTTGTAACAAAGCCTACACTAAACCCCTCAATTTTCCAACTTCTATTAAAAAGGCGGATGCATCAATGCCCACTTTACAATAACATCATTTTTCAAGATTGTTTGTATAATATACATATAATTAATTGTATATTTGTATGTAAAGGTCATGACAATGGGATACTTACATTTAAGAAAATTTGTGGAAGACGTCCACCCATGTATATAGCTGCCACTTACCTGCATATGATCAAACTATTAAGAAAAGTCACAGAAAGATATTTGAGATAAATTATATTATACCAAGCTCATGCATATAAATAGAAGTGACGACACATCTTCCTTAATTTCCTCCTAAATAATACTTGGTAAGAATCCATATGGATTCAAAAGTCATCATCAGTGTTCTTTCATCAAATGTCCATGAAGAGGAATTTTGGACTCGGTTCAAGTATTATCTTATCAACCGATGTCATTTTCGAAACTATTGTCTGCCCTGTTGCTGTACACTCTTCATCCGGATGCGTTTCTAGAGTTTGTACACCCTCAGACATCATCTTAGAATCTGTCTTAGTATTCCATTCTGGTTCATGTTCTTGTTCAGTTAAGGGTACTGAATCAAGAACAAATTCTTCATCGCTTTCACCAAGTATTATCGGATCCAAGCACTCTTCTAAGACGAATGATCTTTAGATTTGCTATTAAGTGTATGGCATCATCAGCTACTCCAGTAGCTATTATCCCTTCCCTGTCACGTTGAGCAATACAAAAATTTAACCATTCCTGTTTGTTATAACCACAATTACATGAAATAAAATGATATTTAGATTATTATTATTATTACAAAATGACATACCGTAATGAAGTTCCCGGTATTCTGACCATCAGCTCTGAAGTAACTGTTCGAAGGATTACCATGAATACCGGCTGGAATATGCTTACTAACATCAGGTTTCGCAGCGGTTACATTGTTTGCTGCTGGTCACAATGTGTTCACCCTCTTAATGACCAAAACACTAACCCTGCAAATAGTTCCAGACAAAAGACTACATTTAACTCCATTTCAGTTTTAGTTACAGTTTATAAGTAATTAAATAAGGATCTCTCAGTTTTAATCTGCATAACTTCAAATTAAGGAAGTTAAGTTGTCAATAGCACTGGTAGCGCCCACAGCTTCTGATTTACGTTTGCCTGCATTGAATTACCATTTCATAAAATTAAAACCCCATTAACATTAGATTAAATCTTGCTAGATGTTACCTAAAACAACTTGAGCCTTTGACTGAGGTGTTACATCGACTGTAACCGACAGTTGACTTTTGTAATAGTTGATGGAAGTCAACATACAAGTTCGTGCTCTGCATCCAGATAGGTGATTGTCTTTGTTTCTCCAGAAAGCACCCATAGATTTTTCAGTTCAGTTATAGCATATCACATAGCATCCAAAAGCTCACGAAATACCTTTATACCTTTTCTCTCAAATCTTCAAGTTGTATTCTTTCATCAGCAGCATGCTGCAAACACAAACCATATTAGTGGTCAATCTTCAAGTCATATTGATTGACGCATACTCGCATAGTGAGCAAGTGTGTGAGCCAACACGGAACATAAATTGGGATTGTCAAACCATTTACCTACTTTAGAGAGTTCCTGAAGGAACTTTTCGGCTACCGAACAAACCTTCTTCAAGGTGGCCTCCTTGCGTTCCTTCAGTACTGCCTACAGGTGAGCAAAAAAATGATTAAAAACACGGAAATTGAAATAATTGACAAAACGTATCGAAATAACCAACCCAAAGTACTAACCGACAGTTCGCTTTTGCGTTTTTGGAAACCGAAAAATGCGGTTCAGTTTCGGTTATGCATCACTCCAAAACCATAACACATTGAACCAAACTCCAGTAATTGAGTTTTATGACTATAGTTGTCATTTATATTAAATTATATGGTGAAAATGAAAAAGACCTGCATATTTGCATATTGAGAACATATAATAGCACTAAAAAAATATATGGATGTAAAGTCATTAGCCCAAAACATGTGAACTATATCTGTACATTCCACAGCCTGTAAAACATACTTCACTGCACATACAGGTTGATCTATCATTACCTAAAATCAAAACTGTCATTTTCCATACACTTAATACCAAACCAAAAGCATTTGAATTTACAAACGAATACATATAGAGACCAACCTCAGTCCACAACACGTAGCCAGCAACGAAACCCACGAATTACTCCTCGGAAGCGCCCCTTGCAGTTCATCTGCCAGCTCCATTGATTCATACTTAATCTCTATTTTATACATACAAAATATACAAATTTAAAGCTCATTAAAACCTCAAATACGATTATATGAAGAAAAAAATCTACTTATTAATTAGAAAGAGTAGTTAAACTAAAGCCTTAATTTTAGCATTCAAACCCTCAGCATCATGCTTCAAAACCCGTACAATGTCAATCACATTTAGATATAGCATCCTATATATACTCAACAGCTTTTGGCCCATTTTCATATCAAAACTTTTTAAGCAAGTCGATAACAGTAGCAACTAACTTTTGTTAGTGTTATGTGACAGACTCATATAAAATCCCCAAATCTTAGACTAACAATTAGTCATTTCATTTCACGATTTAAAATCACAAAGAATCCGAAACAGACATTTGGCCAAAAGCTATCAGGTTTTATTCAACGATTTAACACGTCTATATTTTAGCTATGAATTACAAGGTGCAGACACATACTCGACTACCACAATTAACGATTATACTTAAAAGCCTTAATCATGTAAGAAACAAAAGGGCATATACAATCACAACAACAATCATCCCATAATACCCTCTAAACTGTTAACAGCTAACAAAAGTTAACACCATCATAATCTAAAAACATGTTGCAATTGATATACATTCAAAACAATTTACTGATTTCATTTCTGTCATCATCGCAGTCAAACATCATCATCCATTAAACTCTTATTAATAGTTAACACACAAGACACACTTCCATTTTGTAATTAAAAACCACAGAGGATTCAGAACACTATCAGACATATGATATGATAAAACAAAGATCTCGGACACTGACCAAAGAACCCAGAGAACGGGTGAGCGTGTGTGTGCCAATGTTTCTTCTCGCACTCAAATCTAGGACTCGAACTGAAGAGGACCACCACCTCTGATGACAGCCGGAGGTTATCTCTGCCGTCATCAGTCGTCGATAACCTCCCGACATCACCTGTAACTGTGACCGCCCGAAGTAACAGTGCCGGAACCTGCCGTTGGTCACTCGTCGGTCTTCCTCTTCTCCGTTCATGCTTCCTTGCACATCAATCTCTCTCTCAACCTTTCTCTCTTTCTCGATTCTTCAGTCGGATGTTTCAGTCGTCGGAGTGTTTATGGACTAAGTAGGGGCTTTGAGTGTGGGTGAGGTATTGATTTCATAAGAATCTCCAAATCGAATTTAAATCAACATCAAATTAAACCTAAATTGAAATGAAATGAAATAAGAAAGAGTTTTAGAGAGAGAGACCTGGTTTGAATTTTGATTGTGGAGCTTCAAATGAAATGAAGCGTCTGCATCTTTAAAGCGAATATTAATACAAAATATACATGAATGAAACAATAAATACCTAATCGACAAAAACTTACAAGATCCGCTAGAATTTGTTCGAAAACAACTGCAAATCATCACGCTGCATCTTCTTCGTCTTCTGAAAGTGAAGAATGGAGAGAGAGAGTAGAAAGAGAGATTGAAATGGGTTTTTGAATTTTGAAGCTTTGAGAAATTACTAGTAGGGTGCCCGCGCGTTGCGGCGGGGGCGACACTTTGGATTGCAGCATTCGTTGCTGGTAGTTTTCTTATTTGTATATAATAACATTATTGTGGTGGATATATGTCATAAGTGTTACACATGGGAGCCTAACACCTATAATGTCTTGCAATGTTCGATCAGTGCCTCTATCGCCTGACGTTTCGCCATCGATGCCTCATCCCATATAATTAACTTGGAGGACCTAATTAGTTGACTTATAATTCCTAAAATTTTGGGACATAGTTTACTATTTATCTACTAAATATCGTAAATTAGTATTAAATAATTCCTAAAATTTTGGGATATAGTTTACTATCTATCTACTAATATCGTAAATTACTATTAAATAAATATCGTAAATTAGTATTAAATAATTCCTAAAATTTTGGGATATAGTTTACTATCTATCTACTAATATCGTAAATTAGTATTAAATAATTCCTAAAATTTTGGAACATAGTTTATCTTCTATCTACTAAATATCAAAGTTTTGTTTTGTTATAAAAATTAATAATAAATAAAGTATAGAAAAACTGTTTTAAACATGTAAAGATTCGTTTGTTAATAAAAAATACTAAACAAATGACAAAAGTATATTAGTTCAATCGAGATGTAAATTATAAGTGCAATAAAATAACACAAAACATAAACTTCAAATATAAAATAAACTTTATTATTCATGGGATAGTCTAGATCAAACAAAAACAACTAAAAATGAAAAAAACATAAAAATACTTGATATATTTCATCTAATTTCTCTTCTTTTTTGATCCGGTTTTCTTGTTTGTGCTCGAATCAGCAGTATCATCTAATTCATCTTCTTTCTCATCGTCCTCAGAATCATCAACTTATAACCTCGACTCATTTCCATTCAGAGAGTCTCTTAGATCTTTTATTTTGATTCTCATACTTCCGATCCTTAAAAAACAAAAATTTAATAAAAAAGTTAAAAAATGATTAAATAAATTTTATAAAAAAACAAATATTGAATAAAAAAATTTAAAAAAGATTAAATAAATTTTAAAATTACCTCTTTACTAAATTGACGTTGAAGATTAGACTTGTATGGACTGAACATTGTACCATAAGAAATAATTTCAACACTATTATCACCATCATCCTACAATAAAACACCAAATAATAACATAACGAACTTGTTAATATGAAAGATTATAAGCGAAAATATTACTTAAAAACTAACAAAAGCTTGTTCGACAACTGGGGTGTTTAAATTGGTGTGTTGAATCTGAAAAATCAAATAAGTTAGTATTCACATAAAAGTAAATAAAAGAAAACAATTATTCATTATTGCGATATAACAAAACTTATCATAGAACCGACCTTAGATTTTTCAATATCGCATGCTTGTTTTTCGCATCAAGTGAATTCAGAACTGGCTCCATATTTTAAATCTGCTTAGCAATAGAAATGTAGAATTGTGAGTGTTTGCTATGTATTTATAGTAGTCCATTAGGGTTTAGTTTTAGATTGGTCAACCATTTATTTAGGAAGTTTGTTGTGAGTTTTAAGTTTTTAAAATAAGATGCACATATCCTGTTTAGTTTGTTGTGGCATGTTTAATAGGAAGTTTGTTGTGAGTTTTATCTATACCATATTAAACATGTCACAACAAACTGACTCTGTACAAGTAAAATTAGGGAATATTTTAGTTTATTAATGCCGTTCAAAACAAAAAAACTTGGGTAAAAACAAATGTTAATGCACGGTAGCTAGGTAATGGTCAAAGCTGGCTTGGGTAAAAAACAAATGTTGGCTTTAATCAATTGTACATTTACGCATCGGCTATTTGTACTTTATGAACGCACGGCGAAACTAAAAAAGACAACTATCGAAACGTTTAAAAAAATGTGCCGATCGTCATGGTACGTTCGGATTTTTTTAAAACATTACGGGTTGTAAGATATCGTAGGAATACATTAAAGAATTAAAGAGGGGGGGGGGGGGGAGTGTAACTAATTACCCATAATTATGTTAAATGTCAAGGATTTAAATGTAATAGATTGAGGGACTAAAAAATAATTATGGTTTAAAAGACCACTTTACCCTCATTCTAGGGGTTTATTTATAAATAATGGGGGAAGAAGTTCTTAACTTTTGGGAATCCTTCCCTCATGTATTATAATATAGTATAGATAAAAAAGTTTTTATACTATGATTTGAATTTTGAATATAGAGCCAGGATTTTGAATCATCAGAGGTTTTGAATTTTGAATTTTGAATCGTCAAAGGTTTAAGGCAGTTGTTTGAATTTATAACATAGGTTTGAATTTTGGAGATAGGCAGTGGTTTGATGGCAGACCTTTGGAATTTGAATGTGGGCCATCTTTGAATTTTAAAGTCTTTTAATATTAGGCTTTATGATGTAAAAATGACATAAGAAAAGCCTTGTTGGACAGCCTCTCCTGCTGACACATCAGCTTTTCTTATGTCATTGGGATTTCTCCTTTTATAGAAAGTATAGATAGATATAGATATAGATATGAATTTAATTATTTATTGTAATTATTTATTGTTTCGGATAAAATTAAGTATTTAAGTTAGTCTTTGCCTTTAAAAAAGTATTTAAGTCGGTCTTTGCCTTAAAAAAATACTTAAGTTAGTCTTAGCCATTACACAAAGCATTTAAGATAGTATATATTACTATGTTTTATTTTTCATTTATATATATACTAGGTTAGAACCCCATGTATTACACGGGTTGAATAAATGTAATTTTATATATTAAATAAAAAAAAGTTATATTTTTATGAACCCCGTATATTGTACGGATTAAATAAATGTAATTTTATATATCAAATAATAAAAAATAGTTAGATCTTTAAAAGCCATGTGTATTACACAAATCAAATAAATGTAATTTTGTATACTAAATACTAAAAACGTCGTATCTTTAAAAAAAACTCGTGTATAATCGGGTTGAATAAATCTACCAAATAATAAAAATATCACATCCTTAAAAACCCCGTATGTTACACGTGTTGAATAGATCTAAAAAAAGTTATATCTTTAAAAACCATGTGTATTACACATATTAAATAAATGTAATTTTGTATATTAAATACTAAAAACGCCGTATCTTAAAAAAACCCGGGTATAGTCGGGTTGAAAAATCTACCAAATAATAAAAAAATTGTATCCTTAAAAACCCCGTGTATTACACGTGTTGAATAAATCTAATTTTACATAGCAAATGATAAAAAGTTATATCTTTAAAAACTTCGTGTATTACACGTGTTATATAAATGTAATTTTGTATAGTAAATAATAAAAAAAAATATTTTTAGAAACCCTGTGTTTACACGAGTTGAATAATATAATTTTGTATACCAATTAATAAAAAAGCTATATTTTTAATAAATTAGGATAACATTTAATATTAATTTATTATTTATATATTTAATATAAGATAAGTAGGAAAGAGAGATACTTGTTTTAAAAATTATATTAAATTAATAATTTAGCTTTAAAGATAATATTTTATTAAAGTATGATAAGATTTAATATTGATTTATTATTTATTTATTTAGTTAATATAAGATAAGTATAGATTTGAGGATACCTCTATAAATGACACGTGTCCAAAACTTGGTTTCTTTTATTATAGTAGATATATATGTATATATATACACACACACTTTATTATTATACTAGTTATAGTCTTGTTTATAATACGGCTTGAATAATAAAACATGTTTGTTTGCAGAGCGTAATAAGACAAGTTGTGACAACCCTAACACCGTTTACTTTCGCGATTAATTATTTACGTTCGTATACATTTTTCTTTATGATGATGATGTCGTACGATTTAACCAACCACACTTAAGTGTGTGTGTGTGTCTATATATATATATATGTCTAAACTTGAAATATTTATATACGATATATAAAATTAGAAACCTAAACTCGTTACACGACCCAACCAAATCTCGTAATCGGAACTCGGAAGCTTGATGCTCGAACCCACCTAACCTACACTAATTTCAGCTCAACCTAACCCCACATTCCTCCTTGCACTCCTTGCGGCCCAAGTTGATTTCGGCCCAAACAAACCCAAACCGCCCCAAAATCCCATTCCTTGATATGTACGTATTGCATGCAGTCTTCAAAACCCCTAACCCTAATCAATCTAATCTTGCATTGAGTGTATAGTCAAGTTTAAGTGAGAAACCGTACGATAATGTAACCAAAATGATAGAAAACAAAGTTGGCTGCACTAAGAAGTAAGAGATGGAAGAAAGGTGCCTTTACTTATTTATTGATTGCTAAGGTTATGTTTTTTTTATAATGCGTCAAATGGGTAATATGAAAAGAAGTAGCCTAAGAAGAAATAGTGTATTTTTAAGGAACGAAAATTACTAATTCTTACATCCATTTGTATAAAGATTTGTCAATTTTGGTTAAATATATAGGTCCAACCTGCTTTGACATGTACTAAAAGTAAATTGCTCTTTGTGATATATTAGTTGTCTTAGCAAATTGGAATTAAAAGTAAATTACGTTAGACCCGTCACGCAACGTGCGCTAAAAAACATAAGTACTCGTGGCAACGCGCGAGCAATTCCACTAGTTATATATTAAAGAGAAACTGAAAGATCGTTGAAAGCAGGTGTTATATGCAAATAGTTAGTCAGAGCCAACGAGGGAGTTAATATTTACACATCTCTCTCATCTATCTCTCTTTATACATACATAGATATGTATAAAGAGAGAGAGAGTGAAAAGGGGTGTGAGAATAAGGGGGAAGGATCCACTAAAAAGTGGATTTTGCCTAAGTAGCCTAAGAAGGATTGTAATGATGACATGTGGCACTCCTAATAAGTAGGAATGAAGGGTATTTTGGTCCTTATAAATAGGAGTGAAAATGACATGTGGCACCCCTTTTGTTTTTTAAAAATACAACACAAAAAATCTAGTACAAAAAAATATAGCACAAAAAATCTAGTACAAAAAAATATAGCACAAAAAATCTAGTACAAAAAAAATACAGCACAAAAAAATCTAGTACAAAAAAATATAGCACAAAAAATGTAGTACAAAAAAATCCAGCACACAAAATTGAGAAAAAAAAATTAAGACAAAAAAATTCAGCAAAAAAAAATTAGCACAAAAATATAGTACAAAAATCCAGCACAAAAAAATGTAATACAACATATTTTAGTGGGTTTTTTTAGTCTTCATATTTTATATAGCAATATGGTACTCAAATTAAAGATAAAAAGACGCTCGATTTTACGGTGAAATTTTTACGAAAAAATAATGTCGTATAAAAAAGTTATTAACGTTTAAAAAATAGGGGTGAAATATGCATGTGCCTTCCATGTGGAAAGAGAAAGTCCATAAATAGGATTTTCCTAAGATACCCTTGCACTCATCCTTTTTCCTACACTTTCATCTTAACCATTGATTTGAAAAATGAATGGTTAAGATTCCTTCTCATCCTACTTAGGCAAAATAAACTTTTTATTTGATCTTACCCCTGAGAATAAGATGTAGAGATGTGAGGATAGTGAGAGCGTTAAATAAATGCATTTAAAGCGTACATATTATAAAGACTAAAACTGCACTTTACATCTCATAAAACCACCATGACTCATCAACATAACATTTAGTTATAAAAGACTTTTAACCAATTTACGCTAGTACAAAACCGATTTTTGATAGTGTCAATTTTATTTTTTTGTTGCTGTCTTATGATACAAAGCACCAAATAACAATATTATCACATTATTAAATAAATGCACCATCAAAAAATAGATTACACAACACAATTAAATACTTACGAGTTATACAGTTTATTTAATAATGTGGTAATGTTGATATTTGGTGTTAGGGGCGTTCAAAAATCTCGAGGCTTGGTCGAAACATGTTCGAAAAAAAGCTCAAAAAGGCTCGCTCGAAAATTTATTGGACTCGAACTAAATCGAATTCGAATTTTAATAACCAAAACTAGGGGTGACCATGGTGCGGTTTAGTTCGGTTATTGCCTAAAACTGAAACCACAACCGCACATTGTGGTTGGTTATAAAAAAATCATAACCATTCGTTTTCGGTTAATCGGTTATTGGCGGTTAATGTGGTTTTGGTTCCGTTATTTTATTGTTTCTAAAGTTGGGCTTTAAATATGTGGGTCTTGCAAAATTAATGCGCAAAGAGCTATGGGCCCCATTCTTTTTTTATTAGCAGGGGCGTAGCTTTGAAGGACCGGGGGGGGGGTTGCACCCGCCCCCCCCCCCCCAATTTTTCATCAGAAAATTTTATATTTATATAGGTCCGCCCCCGCGAATCATTTTGCCTAAAAGCCTCCCCCCCCCCCCCAAATCATTTCGGTTCGATTTTTTTCGGTTTGGTTCGGTTAATTTGATTGTATGCTCACCCCTAATTAGAGGTGCACAAATCGGGTTTTTGTCAATACTCGGTTCCGGGTATGATCAGGTACTGGAAAATCAGGTATGAAGAGAAACCGGGTAGGGTTCGGGTACGGGTATTGAAGAGAAAAGTCATACCCTATGTACCCGGGTAGGGTATAATCGGGTTCGGGTATAACCGGGTATTAATACCCGATTTTAAAAATATGTTTTTTTTTTTATTTTACATAAAAATAAATGTGTTTAGAAATTAACTTTGGTTTGTAATTTGTAAAAGTAATTAAAAAAATTACAATAACATAAATTCACTCAAATACAAATTATTTGTTTTATAATATGCATTTTTAAAACTTAAATATAAAAATTGCAAGGTAAACATAAAAATATACCTTAAAAATTTGGGTATTCTATCGGGTGTTAAAAAAACCGTTATCGGGTATAGGGTATAACCGGGTTCGGGTATAGGGTATGACCGGTTCTGAGTATTTTCGGGTATAAATCGGATACGGTTTCGGTTACGGGTATTGAGCTCAAAATGTATACCCTATCCATACCCTACGGGTAGGGTCGGGTTCGGTTACGGGTATATAATACCCGGGTACAAAAATAACCGGTTCCGGGTTTTTTTATCGGATCCGGGGGTACGAGGTTTTTTTTGTGTACCTCTACCTAGGGCTGCAAACAAATTGAACGAACATGAACAAGACCTTGTTCGTGTTCGTTTGTTAAGAAATATATGTGTTCGCGAACCATTCATGAACACTTATCGAACGAGATTTTATGTTGTGTTCGTTTGTTAAGGAAATGAAATTGTTCGTGTTTGTTTGTGTTTATTTGTTAATTTTAGGTAACAAACAAAAAAGAACGTTGACGAACACAAATGAGCACAAACTAATGTTCATGAACATAAATGGAAATAAACGACCACAAACAGTCATTCATGAACAGAATATATAATACACTGACACTTATTAGATAATTAATTTGTCAAAATTTTGAAGTATTTAAATAAATATAAAAACTAAAAACACTAATGAACTATCGAACACAAACGAACAAGTTACCGAACGTTCACGAACATAAACGAACGAACACGACCTCTGTTCATGTTTGTTCATTTAACTAAACAAACGAAATTTTCTTGTTCACGTTCGTTCGTTTAATAAACCTACCTGAACTTTCTTTTTGGGCTTCGAAATTAGTCGGTATTTGGCCCACCAACCCAAGATTTGCAAAGGTCATCCCCTAAAACCTGATTCTCAAGACCCTCCTGCCTCCTCCTCCTCCTGGCTACTATGATTTCCAAAACCCTCCCCCATGACCGTTCGTTTCGTCCATTTTCGATGTCCATCTTCGACCTCCCTGAAGAAATCATCTTCGACATCCTTTCTCGTCTCCCCACCAAATCCCTGATCTCTTTCCGATGCGTTTGCACGTCAGCCCCACCGTTGATCTCTCACCCTTCTTTCACCCAGCGCCACCCTCTTCCGCCGCCGACGCCGATCGCACCTTCATCTACGGTGAATCCCTCGATAACATTACACACTTCTACTCCCTCCGCTCTCCAGCCACCTACCAAGAAACCCTCAAACTTCAATCCCCTTACAATAGCGTTCATGGTGGGTACCGACAAGTTGCCGGATCCAACAAGGGTTTAATCTGTTTGTTCGATACAAATGAATATTCAAGCATCGGTACGCTAATTCTCTGGAACCCTAGTATTGATAAGTTCAAGATTGTCGATGGCCCTCATAATGTTTCCAATGCATTTTCCCATTATGTGTTGGGGTTTGGTTTTGTTTCCAGGACTTTGGAGTTTAAGGTTATTGAAATTGTTTATAATTCCAAAACGAAAAACAACACTGTGTTGGTTTACTCACTTAGTACCAACTCATGGGAGAAAAAGGAACACGTGAATGCACCTTGTTATTTGACTAATTGGTATGATAACGTCAATGTGTTTGTGAATGGTTTTGTAAATTGGTTGGTTTATTTCGAAGCGACGACGGGCGGCTCACATTCATATGTTATCATGGCATTTGACTTAGACAACGAGAGGTTTCGACTTCTTGACTTACCGAGAAATATTGTGCCTGATTGTTATAGTGAAGTAAGCATAGCTTCATATGGGGATACATCGGCTTTATCTTTGTCATTCTGTGGTAAATATTATGAGCAGGGTGTAAAATTTGATGTTTGGGTGATGGGAGATTATGGATTAGTGGATTCTTGGAAAAAGGTTTTTGTGGTTTCACTGTTTAGATTGTCGATTGCGCCATTGTTGATGAAAAGCGAACGTGAAGTTTTTATTGTGATGAAAGGTGGAAGGCTTATGTTGCTTGATGCAATCAAGAATGAGGTACAAGATCTCAATATGCGAGGTGCGGCTAGTTTTTTCCGTGCTATTAGTTATACTCCTAGTCTAGCTCTGCTTCATGGTCAGCGGCGGATTTACAGGAGGGGCCGTTGATATTAGTAGTATACTGGATGCAAACATCTGCAGTCTTCTTTGCTTGATTACGACCCCCTCAGTTAAAAACTTCTGGTTCCGCCACTGTTCATGGTTGATCGAGGGCATACGTTTCTTTGCTTTTTGTTTAGTTATGCTTGTTGGTTTATTGTCATTTAGGATGTTATATATTCTTCGCTTTTTGTTTAATTATGCTTGTTGGTTCACTGGCATTTGGTATGTTATATAGTTAAAATAACTGAGTTTTAAATGATGTTCTAAGGGTGCACGGGGCACATGCGGTGACCCCATGCGGTGAGTGGTTTTACCGAGCGGGTACACCGCCACCATCCTTCATTTACCGCGCGGGGAGTTCACAGATCGGTGTGTGTTCACCGCTTGAGAGAGAGGAGAGAGAGAGAGGGGGTGATTGGTTGTTAATGTGGGTCCACCCTTTTTCCACCAATCATATTTTTTCCTTATTTTTTTTTTATAAAAAAATAATTGTGTGAGTGGAGTGCCGCCATCAAATTGAGGGTGTGAGGGGAGTTAAGAGGGGAGTTGACGTGGCGCGTGCTGATTGGCCGTGCGTAAGAGAGGGGAGTGCCCCTCTCACCCTAAGCTTTAATGGGTTATATGTTTTGCTTCTAGTCGTATTGGTTATTGTGGATGTTAATTTGAAATGTTATCTTGTAAATATGTGGTTGTTTTAGAATTTTGGATTAGATATATGGTAAAACATGAATACTATCTGGTATTTAGAGTGTGACTGACTGTTATTTTAACAATCATATAAAAACGTTGATATTTAATCCTAAGTATCCTCTGATCAACTTATCTGTTGTGTTAAAATTTAAAAACACAAGAAGTTGATAAATTTTTTAAGGGAAAATAGCATAATTAGCCAAGAATTGGTCAAAGTTTCCGAAATAGCCAACGGAAACGTACCATATTGCTGAAACGTCTTAACCATGGACCAATCACTGGCTGCCACGTGTTCGACAACGCTGTAGCGGCTCAGATTCATGCAGAGTTCTTGGCTGAGACGTTTCCATTGGCTTGCCCCTTGAGCTGAGACGTTTCCATTGGCTTGCCCCTTGAGCCGGTTGAAAGTTCTCAGCTGAGAACCTTTCACATGGCTCGAGCCGTTTCACCCACTAGCCGGCTTCAGCAACTCCAGCCCTTCCTGTTGCAACTGAGATAACTGCTTGTTTAGCTCCGAATTCATCATTTGAAGATTAACATTCTCTTGCCGGAGCACTTCTGCTTCTTTGGAACTCAGCCGGAGATTATTCAAGCACCAGTTTCGCCGGTCAATTAGGTCTTGAAACGGTGTGAATTCCGGCGAGGGGGGTGTGGTGGGACCAGTTTTGCTGTCGGCAGTCAATTAGGTCTTTAAACCGTCAATTTACGCGCCACTGCTCGATCGTAATCCAGGACCACTGGTGGAGTTACGGAAAAGATCGGCGAGTATAACGTTGTGATAAATTCATCATACGCGCCACTGTTTGATCGGTGGATGAACGATGACCAGAGCTTGCTGTCGTCATCGTTACCGTAGGAAAAATCGGTGTAATTCAGCATTTTTTCAATGATTTTGTTATGGAAAAACGTAAATTGACGGTTGAATTTCAGTGTTTAGTGATTGTATTGCATGATTCTTGATTCTTGAATCGAAATGGTTGATAATTTGTTGATTAATCTAGAGAGAGAGAGAGATGGAGGCATTTTTAGAGAGAGAGTGTGCTGAAGCCGGCTAGAGTGTGAAACGACTCGAGCCATGTGGAAGGTTCTCAGCTGAGAACTTTCAACCGGCTCAAGGGGCAAGCCAATGGAAACGTCTCAGTTAAGAACTCTGCATGAATCTGAGACGTTACAGCGTTGTTGGACACGTGGCAGCCAGTGTTTGGTCCGTGGTTAAGACGTTTCAGCAATATGGTAACGGCTCTACGAGACGTTTCCGTTGGCTATTTTGGAAACTTTGACCAATTCTTGGCTAACCTTGCTATTTTCCCATTTTTTTAATATATGCAATCCCAAACACCCCCTTAACTTGGTTGAAGTGATGACAGTATATGAGCAGCTGAAAGCTTGAAGTGATTACAGTATGGTGAACCATGGATGCAAACATCTGCAGTCTTCTTTACTGCACAAGTGTTACCTTGATAAAAATAACCTGCTTATATTTAACTAAAAAATGGATTACATGTGATGTTTTTGATACATGTCATGTCACACATTGTTGGTCTTCAATATGCTTACTTTTTTGTTTAAATTGAAGTAAACAAAATGAGCCTGGTTGTGGTAGAGTATTCAAATGAATATCTCTGAATGAAAATTCGCCTTTTATAGAGGCGTTGTTTTCGATCTATGATATCAAATGATTCACAATTAATGTATAAAACCAGTACTCGAACAACAATTTATCCAAGTGATTTGTTATGAAAACATTGTTTAAAACTAGTACTCATAAGTGTTGTTATACTTCATTGAAAATCATTACCAAGCTTTGCATCTATGCAAGTTTGATCTTTTAAAAACGATCAAATACATCTACGCGACTAAATCACTCTTCGTCAATGTAACAATCGCTACTAAGACTATGTGTTGTCATAAAGCCCAGGGCTTTGTTGGTATGCCACATCAGCAAACAAAGCCCAAATACACCATAACACCTTGGAGCAAATTGGGGCTTTGGGCAAATTAGTTGGGGCTAGCCACGGCATTCTGTGCTGCAAAAGTAATATAGTTGGTTGTTGGTTGGTGACATAAAGATTCTTTTATGAACGTGACTTTGGAAACCAAAATAATCAAACGGTAATATTTTTATTCATATACTCAAAATACCAATTAAAAATAAATAAAATTTAATTTTAAACACTTATAAACCTCACATTTTGTAACTCAAACCCCACCACTCTAAAATATTCTTCTCCTCTTAAACTTTTTATAATCTTCAACTTCAAATTTTATAAACATTATGGATCAAGAGGTGATTACTGACCCTCGTTTGAGTTCGACTCATACGAACAATACGGGGCCGGCGGTTGGGATTTACCCGATTCACAAACACAATGGGCACCCGAAACACAAGCCCCTTTACAACAATCGTTCTTTCCATTAACCCTACCCGAACCCCAACCCCAACCCCAACCCCAACCCCAACCCCAACCTGAACTCGAACAAAAAAAACGCTCACACAAGAAAAAACAAGCCGGTGAGTCATCGGGATCCATACAACGAAGGGCTAAGCGTTGGATGGTCGAGGAAGAATTCGTGTTAGCGCGTGCTTGGGTTAACGTCTCGGAAGATCAACGTGTTGGTAATTTTTATTTATTTATTCTAACACGTTTGTTCGTTTTTTTACACTAATTATTTAAAAAAAAAAATAGCTTATACTTCTAGATATATTTTTTTGAGTTAAATGTCATTTTACTCCCTGTGGTTTTGGTCATTTTGCCAGTTTAGTCCAAAGGTTTTATTTTTCGCCTGTGGGTCCAAAAAGGTTTCATCGTTGTCATTTTAGTCCACTGGGTTAACTTCATCCATTATTTCTGTTAACGAGAAAGGTAATTCGGTTATTTTATATGGCCGAATTGCCCTTCTGGTTAACAGAAAAAATTGATGAAGTTAACCCAGTGGACTAAAATTGCAACGATGAAACCTTTTTGGACTCACAGGCAAAAAATGAAAACTTTGGACTAAACTGGCAAAATGACCCGAACCACAGGGACTAAAATGACATTTAACTCTATTTTTTTTTTTTTTTTTTTTGTGTAGGCGTCAACCAAACTAAAACACAATTTTAGGACCGGATTCAAGCTTTGTTTTGGGCTTTGTTTTAAAAATATGTTTTTTTCCATTTTTTTCTGTTTTAGTTGTATTTTTTTATTTAAAATTTAATGGAATTTTTAACTTTTTAGATTACAAGTGTATTTAATAATATTAAATTATATTTGTTAATATATAAACTAACATAAATAAATTATAATAATAATTAAACAATGATTACTTAATCCTCAACTAAGCCCCTACCATTACACCTCTTTTAAGCAATCCTGAATGAGAAAAAAGTGTGCATACATGTCATCTACGTGACAACACTTTTTTCTCATCCAAGCGGCCAAGCTCCCAACCAAGTCTCATAACACATAGCCTAATCACCAACTCTATTATGCAATTATGTCTTCACATACTTCTTTGAAAAGAAACATTTCTGCACACTCGCTTATAAAAACGGTAAAACCAACCACAACTTTAATAAATGACATATCAACATATACAATGTGATTGTCGTTTCCAAAGTCAACCTTACAAGATTAGATATATCATTTGAGTTGACAAATATTTTATGTGCTTTCAAATGATCATTGGTGAGTACAAACTAAAGTTTGTCTAATCATCATAATCAAAGTCATTTAGAAACATCTCGGCAATCTTCGTATCTTTCGTATATTAAATCAACGAAAATCAATCACATGGACCTAAAGTACCCAAAAATAAGCATTTCAGTTGTTACCTCTTTAAAGCGATCGACAAACTCTTTACATTTGCACATCTATCATTGTGTTGAAACAATCAAACCAATTGCGATAGGTGATGCTAGTCCTCTCAGGGCCGTTCCTACGTTTTCGGACTCTTATCTTTGATTTGTTGGGTTAATGAAATTGCCATTCAAGTTGATCAACTCAATGTGATGTTCTTTACGACAACATAAAAAATCGATTATTTCATATAGTGAATCAAATCCGTTTACTTTAAACTCTTGTAATCGTAGCTTAGTGGAAGTAACCCTCGCAATTGCATTCAACGTGGCTTAATCTTTCCTTTAAAGAGTAACAATATATATTTGAACCCCTAATTGTACACCATCAAAGTGCAAGTAAAATAGCAAATCAAATTACTTCAAATAAACATGAAGTTAGGTGTTAGTTGAAAAACCTAATAACCAAAGCATAACCGAAACAACCGGACCAATTTAGGAATTTTATGGTTTTATAACCAATTTTTATGGTTATATGCTTATTAGCATATAAGTAATCAAACCGAAACGGGCACTAGAGCCATCCTTTATATTTTTTTCTATTTTTAATATGCTACTAGATTGTTACCATAGTTTGCGCGTTGCGGCGATGACGTCTTAGTTGTTTATAGCTAGCGGCACAATATGTCTGTTAACCATATGAAAACGTGTTTTTCGATGTATCCGATTTAAAGCATTGCGGTTACAAAAGAAACGGAATCAAATCCGGGTTGGTTCGTTTAGTGAGGGTTCCACCTAATCACTACATCACTCTTACCTTTGCATCAATACTTAGCAGCGACAAAACGTACAATAACTCGAATTTTATACTGTCGAATGAAAACGTATTATATTTGACCCGACTCATTTCCGAACAAAGTTTACGTTAAAACGTAGACCAACCGAAAACGTACGCATAAATATGCATGAAAACGTATTATATTTGACCAGACTCTTTTCCGAAAAAAATATGTCGGAACATAAATATATATATATATATGTATGTATGTATATCACTTACGTTGAAACCTGAATTTATACCGACACGTACATTAAAATGTCAAAACGTAGACTAACTGAAAACGTACATAAAAATGAGCATTAAAACACTTTATATTTGACCCCACTCATTTTCGAAAAAAAATTACGTCAAAAGGTGAATTTATACCAACACATATATAAAAATAACCACGTGAAAAAATAGTTTTTTTCTTTTCTTTTTAAGCTAAATTATGAAAATACAGAGTGTAAATTTGAAAAGTTAGAACTTAAGGGGGTGAAATAACATTTTATAAAGTTTTAAAAAGTGTAAGGGTGTAGATGTCAATTTCAAGCTCTAAGGACTGTTTGTGTCATTTTTGAAATTTGGTAGGCTTTTTTGTGGTGTCATAGTACCGACCATGAACTATAAGAGATGCTAGTTTTTCAACCTGTGCGTTGCGGCGGAAGATGCGGTGTGGATATTAGCTCGGGTTTGTTACTGGATCGGTAAGGTACTAGTACAATACGACTAATCGCATTGCCAACACAATCAATGCCTTTCACGTTCCAATTTGATGAACTAACAACAGTAATACCAACATAATTTAATCCCGAATTTCCAGCTCAACCCCTACCAACCCCTAAATATTAATCGGATTAAAAATCCAACATCATAGGATTGAATTCTGCAGCAAACACAACACAAAACACTAAATTCCAATCAATCACGCACAGAATCAAATTCATTGGAAATAGATACAGAAACAAAAACAAAAACGAAACGGAACCGTATCTTCTAGTTTCAGTTCGATTTCAAGTCTTGATGATGACGGCTAGGATAATTATTTTAGATGAGAAGAAGTAATGATTTGTGTGATGGAAGAATGATGGTGAAATCTGCTTTGGAATTTAGATCGCATTTCACCAACAGGCTTTGCCCAGTTTTTTTAGAGGCTAATTAGTTTTATAGTAAGTGAGGAAACCGAATGGGGGCCGAGAATCGCGACCAGAGTGGGGGAATCACTACAAGAAACCGTCCTTAATCTATGGAACCGCTAGAAACTGGCCAGAGTGGGGGAATAACTACAAGAAACTGTCCTTAATTTATGGAACCGCTAGAAACTGCGTAAACAGCAGTTAAAAAATGTGAGTTTAAACGGCCCAGATTTTATCTCAGCAAGATCTGACGGTGGAGATAGATTTGCAAGGTAGTTACACTTAATGGGTTTAATATATATATATAATGTGATTGTCGTTTCCAAAGTCAACCTTACAAGATTAGATATATCATTTGAGTTGACAAATATTTTATGTGCTTTCAAATGATCATTGGTGAGTACAAACTAAAGTTTGTCTAATCATCATAATCAAAGTCATTTAGAAACATCTCGGCAATCTTCGTATCTTTCGTATATTAAATCAACGAAAATCAATGACATGGACCTAAAGTACCCAAAAATAAGCATTTCAGTTGTTACCTCTTTAAAGCGATTGTCAAACTCTTTACATTTGCACATCTATCATTGTTTTGAAACAATCAAACCAATTGCGATAGGTGATGCTAGTTCTCTCAGGGCCGTTCCTACGTTTTCGGACTCTTATCTTTGATTTGTTGGATTAATGAAATTGCCATTCAAGTTGACCAACTCAATGTGATGTTCTTTACGAAAACATAAAAAAATCGATTACTTCATATAGTGAATCAAATCCATTTACTTTAAACTCTTGTAATCGTAGCTTAGTGGAAGTAACCATAGCAATTGCATTCAACGTGGCTTAATCTTTCCTTTGAAGAGTGACAATATATATTTTAACCCCAAATTGTACACCATCAAAGTGCAAGTAAAATAGCAAATCAAATTACTTCAAATAAACATGAAGTTAGGGACTAGTTGAAAAACCGAATAACCAAAGCATAACCGAAACAACCGGACCAATTTAGGAATTTTATGGTTTTATAACCAATTTTTATGGTTATATGCGTATTAGCATATAAGTAATCAAACCGAAACGGGCACTAGAGCCATCCTTTATATTTTTTCTACTTTTAATATGCTACTAGATTGTTACCATAGGTTGCGCGTTACGGCGACGACGTCTTAGTTGTTTATAGCTAGCGGCACAATTTGTCTGTTAACCATATGAAAACGCGTTTTTCCATGTATCCGATTTAAAGCATTGCGGTTACAAAAGAAACGGAATCGAATCCGGGTTGGTTCGTTTAGTGAGGGTTCCACTTAATCACTACATCACCCTTACCTTTGCATCAATACTTAGCAGCGACAAAACGTACATGTCGAATGAAAACGTATTATATTTGACCCGACTCATTTCCGAACAAAGTTTACGTTAAAACGTAGACCAACCGAAAACGTACGCATAAATATGCATGAAAACGTATTATATTTGACCAGACTCTTTTCCGAAAAAAATATGTCGAAACATAAATATATATATATATAGGACAAAGATCCGTTAGGAACCACCCCTTATTGCGAGAACCGCGAGAACCAATGTGAACACAACAAAAAATGCCTAAAAATGGCTAAAAAACACACAAAATTTTTTTTTTTTTAATATTTTTTATGTTAAAATCGCTACTTTTAGTAGCAATTAAATTTTTTTTTTTTTGCTACTAAAAGTAGCGATTTTAACATAAAAAATATTTAAAAAAATTTAGATTTTTTTTTATTTTTTTCGATTTTTTAAGGTTTTTTTGGGGTTTATATTTGTGTCACACCCCAACCGATGGCGGAATCATCGGGGCGCGGCGCTAGGCGAATCAGATTGCTCAAGAGAATCCATAACAACTATGTTGCGACCGTATTTATTACATTTGTTCTCCCATACTAACAATCACTACAATCATATAAGTTATCATAGATTTCTTGTCCTATCGAACAATACAAATCCGACAACCTAGATTTTAGGTGAGTTTCTAGACTTCCTAGCTTGATTCGATGTAGACTGCGACTAAACCTGCAACATACGTTAAAATAATGTCAATACAAAAGTATTGGCGAGTATACAGGTTTGATATGTAATAATGTAATAGATAAAAGTTGCGAATTTCCACATACATAAACGTAATACACGACATATATACTCACAAAACTGATACTACCAGCTAAGTCCTCGAGCTTCGATCGCGATTGCTAAACTAGGCCCCGTCAGGCGCAATAGTACTATACTAGTCATGGTGGGACGTCGCGAGTATAAGTCCTAGCACATATGTAACTAGCATCACGTATAACTATGCATGTAAGTCATTCGCAAGTGATAAGTAGTTTAAGCATTTGATGTGATTCGATTTTGATAGCAACGTATGTTACACCCAAAAGTGCAAAAGCAAAAAGGGTTCAAGTATACTCACAGTGCGTATTCAGCAAGAACACAACTTGATTGGATCGATTGAGAGTGCGTCTGAGTTAGCCTAAACATGGAATGGTAGTGTAAGCGAGACGCGGTGCGTTAAGCGGTGAAAAGTTGAATAAAAGATCTAGGGGCAATCCGATCGGAAGGAAATCCGGTCGGATGGCTTGGGTCGAATAGTCAGTTCGATCGGACAGCAGTCCGGTCGAACAGCATTGCTTTGATGGCCTGTCCGGTCGAACAGCAGTCCGTTCGGTCGGATGGCATTTTGGAATTGATGGCCTGTCCGTTCGGACAGTAGTCCGCTCGGACGACATTGAGTCGAACAGTCTGTGTTCGGACAGTAGTCCGTTCGCACAGCATTGAATTGAATGGACTGTCCGATCGAACAGCAGTCCGGTCGGACGGTCGGAATTGGTTTGCTGTTCGATCGGACAGCAGTCCGATTGGACGGCACTCCGTTCCAACGTCCTGATTAAGTCACACTCGATGGTTTTTGGAAAGAATACAGGTGAATTGACTGAGACGGTGTGTCATCGTGTTAAACAACTGAAATTCCATCAAATCCGACTCGTTCTAACGACCGGGAACCACCCCGTTCCATCAGATCTGGCCGTTCTTGACGGTTTTTCCATGTTTAACCCGAAATTACACAACACTTTGATTAGATACATAGATTTTAGGTGAGATTGTTATAAAAACATGTGAAAATCACTCAGATCTGAGTTGTTCATGGTGAAATGAGGTCACACTTTGAAGTTCATATGAACTCTTGATGACATCATCTTAGAACACCTCAAATCAGTAGATTTCACGGTTAAAAGTTGATTTTTAAAAGATAGAAAGGTGTAGAATTGAGTGTAGATCATAGAAGTACAAGATTTAGGTTGAGATCTTACCGGAATCGCGAGAAATCGAGAGAAAGGGGGCCAAGAGCGTTCTGGGCGAGAGAGAGAGCAGTCACATCAACTGTTGTTGATGTGACAAGTGGGGTATTTATAGGCAAAGGAGGAGAAAGGCGATGTAGTGCATCGGGTCGGATGGCTGTCCGACCGGTTGGCTGTCCGATCGGATGGCTTTCCGATCGGATGGCCATTCGATCAAACGCCCCCGGCGAGCTAAGTTTTGGCGTTCCGTTTCGATTGCTAAGCGTTGCGATAGTTTGGTTACACATTCTCAACCACATTTCCATATATTTATTATAATTAGCTACGTTGGGTCGTATATACATATCCATATTTCAAAGTTACGATACAATAACCGGGTTTCGTTTTGAATATCCGTTGCTTTGCGACGCTTCACGGTCATCGAGGAGGGTAGAATAGGTCCTCACTCAACGTCATCATGAACGTTAATGTGTGTGATGCGATGTGCGTTTTGAGTAATGAGTTGCATTGCGAGACATCACGGCTATCAAGGAGGGTAGAATTGGTCCTCATTTGATATCTTCGTGGTTGCCAGCAAGTGCAATGTGATGTGATAGCGATAAAGTATGCGTAATATGCGAAAATACTGCGAAATAGCGATGTATGCGATATAGCCACATTATGATCCGAATCTCTGGTGCTAGGCGTAACGAGTATAACGAGTAGTAACAATGCACGAAAGTGAGGGTTGTTACAATTTGACCCCACTCATTTTCGAAAAAAAATTACGTTAAAAGGTGAATTTATACCGACACATATATAAAAATAACCACGTGAAAAAATAGCTTTTTTTCTTCTTTTTAAGCTAAATTATGAAAATACAGAGGGTAAATTTGAAAAGTTAGAACTTAAGGGGGTGAAATGACATTTTATAAAGTTTTAAAAAAGTGTAAGGGTGTAGATGTCAATTTCAAACTCTAATGACTGTTTGTGTCATTTTTGAAATTTGGTAGGCTTTTTTGTGGTGTCATAGCACCGACCATGAACTGTAAGAGATGCTAGTTTTTCAACCTGTGCGTTGCGGCGGAAGATGCGGTGTGGATATTAGCCCGGGTTTGTTACTGGATCGGTATGGTACTAGTACAATACGACTAATCGCATTAGCAACTGAAACAAAAGAAAATACCTACAAAATAAATCGTAATATACCAAGAATAATTAAAATATCGAGCCGTTACAAAGATTTTTTCGTATATAATTAAAAAACACCAACGCTATTTTGAGTAAGTTAGTATGTTAAATCTAAGTGAAGTAATGATTTAATTATATTATTTTTATTAAGATTGACTAATTACATGAATACATGTAGATATTTAATTTTAATGAATCAGAGCCACCCATATGTAAGTCATGAATCATGATAACAATACAAACAGCCAAAAAAAAACCAGTAGTCAAAGAAAAAAGAGTTACCAGGATGGAACCTGTGACCTCAAGATAACAACCACCATAGCAGACTTACATATAACGTTGTGATGTGACAGCCACCGACCATTCATTTTAAAATAAATATAATGTAGATTTTTAATTTTAATGAATCAGACATGGAGCCACCCATATGCGAGTCATGAATCATGATAACATTACAAATAGCAGCAAAAAAAATAGCAGCCAAAGAAAAAAGAGTTACCAGGATTGAACCTGTAACCTCAAGTTGAGACTTTGAGATAACAACAACCACAACAGACTTATATATTGGTTCTTTACACGCGCTAATATGTTATATATAATGAATGGCGATGGCTGTGATGTGACAACTACCGACCATTCATTTTAAGATACAGATAATATGTTGGGAATTTTTAGTTATAATTATTAATATTACAATTATGGGTGACTTATTAATAATGAGTTTTTAGTGTCTAATTTTCATTTACAACCCCTAATCTTTGATAAGTTTAAATTTTGGTCCCTCAACTTTAATAAGTTAAGTTTTTTTTATATTTTTCTATTAGATGAGACCTACACTTACCCAACTACCAAACAATCTCAGTCACTTTAAGCAAGTATTGAGAAACGAATCAGTATTTGAACCAACCGCTCTAGCGATTTAATGGTTGAACCGGAATGACTGTTTTAAAAAAAAAATCAGACGATGTCATAGGTTATATCATAAATGAAAAGTATGGAAAGGAATGAATGTAATTATAAAAACTAAATTCCGTCATAATTCACACATTTGCTTATTGTGTATACACTTTCTGCGTATATGCTTCCATTTTGCGTATCGACTTTATTCTATGTATATGCTCTACTTTCTAAGAAGTAAGTTAGGTTTGTCCCTTTAAAAGACATATATAAAATCAGGGGAAGGTTCATTGGGGAACACTAAAAAAGTGGAGAACAGCGGGGAACCGGCTCAAACGAACTCCGATTGGACTCATTCCAGCGGCGTTGAAACCGGCTCGTCAAACCTTAACTAAGATCTCTTAACCCTAAACCCTAAATCCTAACTCCTAAACTCTAAACCCTAAAGCTAAAAAATAAGGCTAAAACCTAAGCTAAACCGTAAAATTTAAACTATAAACCCTAAAAGCTAAACCCTAAAGGCTAAACCTAAAGCTAAACCCTAAACCCTAAAGCTAAACTCTAAACCCTAAAAGCCAAACCTTAATATATTTAGGGTTTAGGGGTTATGATTTAGGGTTTAGGGTTAAGAGATCCTAGTTAGGGTTCGACGAGACGGTTCCAACGCCGCTGGAATAAGTCCAATCGGGGTTCGTTTGAGTCGGTTCCCCACTGTTCCCCACTTTTTTAATGTTCCCCAATGAACCTCACACTATAAAATCATAAACAAAGATAAAGTAGTTCTGAAAACTTTATCCACACATTTCATAAACGGATAATCTTACTTTGGAGAGTATAACTTAACCAAACCAATATTCTACTTAATTGTTTATCTTCAAAAAGAATTACATGTGAGAAATTATAGATACTAATATTAATTAATGTTAACTCTATCCTTATAGCATATTATTAATTTCGCGACAAAGGAATGAGATTATTTTCAAGTCATTGGTAAAATATTGGATGAGCTTCAAATCTATTGATTTCTTATGGGTAAAATATCGTTATAAGTTAGTATCTTTCAATTAAAATCAATGGTCTAGTTTTAATTTCTGTAGCTAATATGTAAATGGTGGATGTAGGGGCCGGCCAACCCGTTCCATCGCTCGAGCCCAAATTTTCAAAGGGTCCGAAAAAATTTTATAAGCTTTTTTATACATACGAAATTATATATTTAATATATGCATTCATTTATTATGCAAGAAAGTGTTGGTGGTTGAGTCGAAAAACCATCTCAAGATAATGTAAAGGTCTCAAATTCAAGCTTTTGCCCACCACGAAGCTTTTTTATTTTTATAATTTATTCCCCCTTAACCGCAATTTTGGGCCCAATTTTGGGGGTGTTTGGCCTAGCTTTTTTTATCTAAGCTTATAGTCTTTTTAGCTTATTTTTACAAAATAAGCACTAATGGGTGTTTGGTTTAGCTTTTTAAGCTTATGCTTATTAGCTTATATAAGCTAATTCCAAGAAGCTTATGGGAACATGGTTTTTTAGCTTATTTGAATAAGCTTATTTGAAGAAGATGGTTTTTTACTCATTACACATAATAATATTATACCCCTTCCCACAATACAAAATAACTTAACAAACAACTAAAGATTAATTATTAATTATCAACTTGTAGAATATAAGCTAATCCAAACACTTAAAAATAGCTTATCAAATGAAAGAAAATAAGCATAAGCTACTTTAAAATATAAGCATAAGCCAAAAAAATAAAAGCTAGGCCAAACGCCCCCTTTTTTTAATCGCCCGAGGCCTAAATTTTTTGAGAGTTCTCGGAGACGGCTCTGGATGGATGTAAGGGTATGTTGTATATTTGGTTCTATTTATTGCTAGTGGTTTAATAAAAGTTAACTTTCAAAACAAAAAATGTGAAGTCATTTCAATATTTTAGATTATATGACATATTCAAGAATTCATACAATGTTTATTAACACGAATACCGAACCAACATTTAAGAAGTAATTAAGTCAGGAAAAGCATCTTAATTGGTCCAACTTAAACAACTGGTCCTGAAATGGAGTAAATTAACTTGAATTCCCATACTTACTAGATGTCACAGGTAACGAACTCCATGTGGGATATAAAGCTTCTTTATGATGACTTATAAGCTATTGAGATAACAATAAAAATATTATTAATAAAAATATATATAAAAATATATATATCTATCATTTATCAACAACTTTATAATACCTTTTTCTAACTATCATGAGGTGGTCTTTTAAAATTTATATCTATACTATATAATAAAAGAAACCATTTTCTAGACACGTGTCATTCATTGAAAATGTCTACATTTGTAATTTCCAACATTTTCATACTTAATATTATTATTTACCAAATTGACATTTTTTTATTTAGTTTACCCTTATCTCATATTTTATGAAAAAAAAAAATCACAATTACTCACACGTATAAGCCCATATATAATCTAACCTATGATGATGATGATGATGATGATTTAGTATATATAATTAGATTTATTCAACCCGTATAATACACAGGGTTTATAAAGATATAATTTTTTTATTATTTAGTTTATACAATTACATTTATCCAACCCGTGTAATATACAAGGTTACAAAATTACATTTATTTAACCCGTGTAATACACAGTGTTTTTAAAGATATAATTTTTTTTATTATTTAGTATATATAATTAGATTTATTCAACCCGTACAATACACGAGTTTTTATTATTTGGTATATTTTTACATTTATTCAGTACAATACATGAGGTTCTTAGAGATATAATTTTTTTATTTTTTTATTATTTAATATATAAAATTACATTTGTTCAACCCGTGTAATAAACGAGATTTTTTAAAAAATAATTGTTTTAATTTAGTATATAAAATTATATTTATTCAACCCGTGTAATACACGGGGTTCTAACCTAGTTTTCTCTAAAGGAACTCATATGTTGATTTTTTATTCTTCTAGAGGAGAGGAGTTATCCACTCAACCGCTGATTGATTTTATAACTTTTAAAATAATATGTTTTAACGTATAACTTTATTAACAGACAATTGAAAGATTTAAGTTTTATCATTAGGCTCTGAAAATCAAGGGGTTGTTTGTTTAGCTTTTAATGGGCTCTTAATGATTCTGACTTCTTACTGGTTCAACACTTAATGGTTCAGACTGTTTGTTTCGCGAACAGATGGCTGAACGGTTCAGACATTTGCCTCTGAATGGTTAAGCATTATACTAAGGGGCTGTTTGTTTGGATATGAACTTAACCATTAAGAGGGAAAGGGTCTAATTCGGTCAGATGTTTGTTCATTGAGACTGTTTGGTTAAAAAAAAAAAAAGCATCTGACTGGGTAAAGTTAGGTCTGATTCGGTCAGACATTGGTTGATATCTGACTGGGCCAGAGGAGAAATGAGAGCTTATTTGGTCAGATCTGACTGGGCCAAACAGCCCCTAAGTCTGAATAGTTAAGACCTCTAATATGAAATGGTCAGACATTTGCCTCTGAACGATTAAGCATTATACTGGCTCTTAATGGTTCTGATCCATTACTGGTTCAACACTTAATGGTTCAGAACTCTTACTAGTTCAGTACTTAACCATTCAAATGTTGCCAAACAGCCCCTAAGTTTAATTACTATGATTTCATATGAGTGAACAACCTTGATTAACATTATATAAAATTAAAGTAACTCGGAAAATCTTTGTATCTCTTAACGGGTATAGAATCCTTTTGAAAATTATGCCATGTATATTATGTCGTAACAAATTTGAAATGGATAAAAAAATGAAAGATCGTGATAATATCAAAAGATATCTCTATATTATAATAAATCAAAGTTCTAAAATCCCATGTGTCACTCCCACAGCCCTCCTCCCTTCTCTCTTTCCTACTTGTCACTTCCACATTCATTTTGTCCACGTGTCATCTCATCAAATTTCCGGTTATTTGTTTTTTTTTTTTTTTTGAAGAGTTGCTAAATGTCAAACAGCATTAATGAGGGCAGAGACTCCCTCTTCTCTCTTCTGCAGGTCAAAGCAACAAGCCAAATCCCTAATCCCCAATTCTTTCCCTTTCCTCGTCGTCTTCTTCTTCTCTCCTTCTTTCCTTCTCTGCATCCTACAGATGAATACCCTTTCGAGTTTGGATTCAAAATTTGACAATCTACTGTCTCCCTGTTGTTCAACGAAGACAGATTTTTCAGTCCCATCTTCGCATAAAACTCCAAGTTTATTAAACAAACACAGATCCTACGGCTGTGTTTGAATTTGTAAGTTAATCGGACGGTATAGATCATCATTCACACGGATTGAGGTTTGAAATTGTGTTCCTCTTCTTTGCCCTCATCCTCCGATGAAGTCTTTAAAGCCAAACCATTTCTCCTTCCCTCTCCGTTGTGCATCTGCTTTGTTCTTCCGGTATTATTTTTTTTTTTTTTGTTAAATTTTGTTTACTTTTTAATTTTTTGTGGTTTCTGAACTGAATTTTTTGTTGTTTCTGAACTTGATTTTTGTACAGGGTGTTAGTGATTGAAGAAATGTTTGCTGTTGTTTCAAGAAATGAGGTATGTCAAATTCACCTTTGAACTTAACTTTCGTTTTATGTTAATGTTTAGTGAACCGATTTTGCTATTAGTCCGTTTTGTTAATTTTTTTACTATTACATGTGTTTTAGTGACTGATTTAGATATATTATAGTTTTCCATAGTTGTAATTCAGCTTTGAACTGAATTATTACATGTGTTTTATGGACTGATTTTGATAAAAATGTGTTTTAGGGATAGATTCAGATACTTTTTCATGTTGTGACTGCTAAAGTGTGTTTTAGGGCATGTTTTAGGCACCGTTTTAGAGATTTTTATGATTTTTCCTGAATTATACACTACTTCTTGTTGTTTTAGGGACTTTTTTAGGGACACATTTATGTTGTTTTATGGACTGTTATAGATATAAATGTGTTTTAGGGACTGTTTTAGGGGTTTTATGTTGTTTTAGGTCAACTTTTTTTTTTAAATTAAGTTTACTTATCTATAGCTATGTTGCCACGTTTAACTTTGTTATATTAATGTTTAAAGATGTCTAAGTTGTAATATTTTGTGAATTACACACTACTTCTTGATGTTTTAGGGAATGTTTTATGGACACATTTTATGCTGTTTTATGGGCTGTTTTAGAAATAAATGTGTTTTAGGGACTGTTTTAAGTTTTTGAACAGATTTTGTGTGAATTATACAATACCTCTTAGGGACTGTTTTAGTGATTTATGATGTTTTAGGGACATATTTAGATATCAATGTGTTTTAGGGACTGTTTTAGTGTCTGATTTAGATTTTTCCTGATATACATGTTATTTAGGGACTGTTTTACAAATTTTATTAGAGTTTTGTGAATTATACTTAACTTCTTGCTGTTTTAGTTAAAAGAGTCACAATATTTTTGAAGAGGACCAAAACTTGCATAAATTCTTAACTTCTTCTGTGTAAATATGTTTAAGTTGTAATTTTTTGTGAATTATGTTCTTAATCTGGTGATTAAAGAGATTTATGATGTTTTAGTGACAGATTTAGATAGTTTTCCATTTTGTGACTGCTAAAATGTGTTGTAGGGCATGTTTTAAGCATTTTTTTTTTATAGATTTTTATGATTTTTCCTGAATTATACACTACTTCTTGCTGTTTTAGGGACACATTTATGCTGTTTTATGGACTGGTATAGATATAAATGTGTTTTAGGGACTGTTTTAGGGACTGTTTTAGGAGTTTTATGTTGTTTTAAGTCAACTTTTTTTTTTAAATTAAGTTTACTTATCTATGGCTATGTTGCCACGTTTAACTTTGTTATATTAATGTTTAAAGATGTCTAAGTTGTAATTTTTTGTGAATTATACACTACTTCTTGTTGTTTTAGGGACTGTTTTAGGGACACATTTTAACATAACCCTTCTCCACAACCTTTGTCAATCTCAAGAGCTTACTTGAGTTGTTGAACTCAAAAAACAGTTCCGCTCCAATTTTGATCTTCCAATCCTTCAAGTAACTCGACCATCCAACGAATCCATACCGGAACCCTTTGCGATGTTTTTCCGATCTGGTCATGATGTTCTTGACTTCACCTGTCAGGTTTTGAACTCTGACTTCTTTGAGATGATCAGGAGATAGGTCCAACACAGATGACACTTTTGCTGGTAGTCGCTGAAAAGCACAACATATTCCAGCCATCAGTAAATATAGCCTTTGGATAAAAAGTTGAACAAGGAAACAATAAAAAATCTATAAAATCTTACAATTCTGTGTTCCGCAAATCTTGTGAAGTTCAAAACCGGTGATTGTGGGTTAACTTTTTGAACTGTCTTTCTGCGCTTCGTCTGAACATAATTGAATTAATTAGAACATATTCTAGATATATATTATAGAAATTATATATTATCACGAAACGAACACAGAGACTATATTATCACTAAAAACAATATTATCACGAAAGGAACATGAGACTATATTATCACGCAAAACAATATTATCACCTATATTATTACGAAACAAATAACTCCTAAGTTATCATCAAACCAAATGAGCAAATGACTATATTATCATGAAGCGAATAACACCTATATTATCACGAAACCAAATGAACAAATGACTATATTATCATGAAACAAATAAACCATGTATTATCACCAAACGAAATGAACAAACCACTATTTTATCAATTAAGAAATAACGCCAATATTATAACCAAACAAATAGCGGCTATATTATCACCAAACCATTTAAACCCAAACCCATTTATTGCAGAAACCATATTGACCGAAAGCCACTATGTAATTAAGATATATGAACTATGTAAACAATAAAAAAATGTCAAAAAAACTTACAATTTGGTTTTGTACCAGGTCTGTGGATTTCAAGACCGGAGAACCAGTGATTAGCACTGCATCAACCATTTTAACCCTGCTTTAAAGATTTCGTTGTGTCTGTACCAAAAGTAACACAAATAATTAATAACTTTTATAAAAATCTGTTACTATGAAATATAAACAGTAAATGTCAAAAAAATTTACAATTTGGTTTTCTACCAGGTCTGTGGATTTCAAGACCGGAGAACCAGTGCTTGCCGCTGCATCAACCCTTTTAACTCTGCTTCGAAGATTTCGTTGTGTCTGTACCAAAAGTAACACAAATAAGTAATAACTTTTAAATAAATCTGTTATTATAAATATAAAACGGTAAATGACTTGAGCGATATTCATTTTTGGTTTTAAATACCTGAGCATCATATACCTTGGACTTGCCTTTAACCTTCACAAAGAAAACAATAAGTATGAATATGTAAAAGTTAAATAATAATTCGAATAAATAAATGATGTACCGGATTTTCATTCTTTGTTACCAAAACATGAATACGTAAAAGTTAAATAATAATTCAAATAAATAAATTCATAAATGTTAAACATATAAAACACTTTTGGAGGTATCTTCGTCTAATAAAGCATGAATACGTAAAAGTTAAATAATAATTCAAATAAATAAATTCAAAAATGTTAAACATATAAAACACTTTCAGAATGAACAACTTGAATACTTACATCTTTTTTATTTCCTTCCAGATCATCTTCACACACTTCAGCCGGCAACTTTGATTCAACTATCATATCATCATCTGTAGTAGACTTGAAATTTTAAAAAAGCTCAGACAAAAATCAGTATAATTATAAACAGTTTTAATTAATGTGTTTCGATATATACTTTTAAAAAGAACCCCTCAACCTTTTTTAGAAAAACTTCTGTTCCGGTGTCAGGATCGAATACCGAAACATCAAAGGTTATTGAATCCAGTCTGGTAAAAACCAAGAAATAGTCAGTGTCTAAAGGGACCTCTTCCACCACCTTACTCCATCCAGCCTTGAAATAACCACCCTCCGGGCTTCCTTCAAGTCTTACATTCCAAAATCTTTGTCCAAAATAAACCTTGGCCATTCCACCTTTGAAATTTTTGCCGTAAAACTCATTAAAAAATTTATCTGCCATTAGCTATAAAAGAAATTCAACAAATTATTACTATAGAATTTCAATAAATTAAAAATTTGTTTAAAATGAGTAATGAACTAATATAAATTCACTTACAGACATTCCAAGTTCTGATTCAATAGCCGCTGTAATATATGAGTTCTGACATACCAAATCTTTAAAACACAATACTTCAAATTTCAACTGCCCAACTGCCTTGATCAATACCCCATCTTTGTATTTCAATTGATGATGTCTAACTAACAAGATCCACCCATCCGTAAATGCTAGCCGATCATTTGTTTTCCTAATACGCACCTTTCTCAAATTTTCACCATCCCGTATTTCAACTGTTTTATAATACGGGATGTTATCGCCCCACAGATTATAAGCAAAATCATTTGGTATCTCCTAATAAAGCAATAGCAAACATGTCAAATGATAACCTCAAATATTCATATAACAGTCCAACGAAATTAAAAAAAAAATTACCATTAAAAAAGGCTCTTCTTTATCAATAAACGCTATAAATGAATGAGCGTTTTTTCTTGAATCCATATCTGCACAGAATGAAATAGATACTTACAATTAGGAAGGTAAATACACTGGCATATGCAAAACTTGAATATAAAATAGAACACCGAAATAATAAGGAATCTTTACAAGGATTTTCATAGCATTCATATAAAAACCATATGAAATCCGGTGGGTATCTAATGAATGCAATAACAGTTAAAGTGAGTGAGTACCTTGAACTATGAACATCAAAACAACATGAAAACAACTTTAAGAAGAGCCTCTTACATTAGCAAACTTTCACCAGCACCATTTTAACCCACAAAAGTCCATCATTTTAACTCAAATACATCATCTATGCAATGTTTTAACTACAAACAGTGTAGATTTTTGACCGAAAACAGTGTAAAAACAATCATATACAGTTTGTGCAATCTAATTCATAATGATCACTCGTAAGAATTTTCAATTACCACACTAAAACAGAACTTAAAGGGTTGAAAGAACATATATCAAAATCTCCGTTTTAGGGTTTGAAGTAAACAAAATCAATAACCACCAACAAAATATTTACTATTATATTATGTAATCGGAAGATAAGTGTTTGATCATTATCACGGATTTAGGGTTTGATGAAAAATGAAACATACAGTAAACATTATTCAGATCGGTAAACAAGTCAAGAAATCAAACTGAAACACAAACGATTGAAGTTCCGGTCATCATTATTTTGTTTTCGGAAACTTAGATTCTGATTATTTAACATATAAACTACAAAATCTTCAATAAATCAAGAAATGAGATCAAAAAACATATACCGGATGTTGAACTTGAATGTAGAACGGCGGAGTGATTGGATCCTCAGGCGAAAGCACCGCGTTTTTGGAATAAGTCTGGTTTAGGGTTTGTTAGGTAGAGAGCGAATGTGTGAAGAAGATAATGAAGAGATTTGGTGTGTTGTCTATTTTTTAATCTTTTTGCCAAAAAATTAATCCGTTAATTTTTTTTTCTAAAATACTTGTATTGTTAATTTAAGAGAAATCAATTAGAATTTTTTTTTTTGCAAATAAATTTTTTTTAAAACAACCCATAACCCGTTAAGCTAACAGGTATATAACCTATAAATAATATGCTATATTTTGTATTTGTATAAAAATATATAGTCATACAGGTTACGGTGTACATTGAAATGTTTTGAGTTTTTGGATACGTTTAAATGTGTTGTGAAGTTTCTACCGAGCCGCATTTTTAGAGTTAATTAATGTAGAAAATAATTATGTCATTATACCATTGATCTACCCGATAACACTGAACATAACCCGCATTTTTCTGTGAAGCAAATGTCGTAATTTATTCAATTTATGTTTTTTTAACACAACCCATAACCCGTTAAACTCATGGGTATATAACATTAAGCGTGGGAGGGTATAAACAGGAGACATTAAGCGTCACGTTAGCAAGGCGGTAGGGTAAGAAAGACATGTGGTGGAAATGACGTTAAAGTGGTGTTGTTCTTTTATGTTTCCCCCCAAAAAAAAATAGTGTTTAATTTATAATAAATCATATAAAAAATTTTCTTTTGAAAATATAAAAAATTAGGTTTTTTTACTTTTACTTTTCAAATCATATGGCTAGAGCTTCACTCAACCCTATGTTGGGAACTTGCAGTCCAACTTCCCAAGATAGGGTTGAGTGAAGCTCTAGCCATATGATTTGAAAAGTAAAAGTAAAAAAATTTATGTGTGATGAGCGTGTACGATTAAAGAGAGGAAAAATACAATAAACATATTTGAACCCTATCTACGAACCGTCTTTTATGAGGTATGTAACCCGTTATTTACTGTTAAATTTGGCAATCTCAGTCGTTTTGCGACATGAGTAGTTTGATTTGGGGTGTTCAACTGTTCAAGAATATTTCAGTTATAGTGATGGAAATATCATTATTCATTAAAGTTTATTCATAATATGATCGTACAACCATTAAAAGTTCAACTTCCTAACACGACTCGCTTAAATGTCCTAAGTAATTGAATTTATGTTTTTTTCCTTCTTGGTAAGGTTTGCCAAACATGGGTCTTAACATGAAGAGTTATCAGGTTATAAATCATAAAAAAAACTTTTTGACGTTTTAAAACCAAATGAATGGAAACAAGTTTGTAATATTAAACATATCTAAAATAATTCGACAAAAATGAAGTTGTACCAAAATCCGTCATCTATTATAGACATCACCATTACAAGACTAAAGTTTAATAAATCATACGATGTCTATTACTATTAAGCATAACACAAAAGATGAAAATTAGTTAAGCTATTGTACCCAAAAAGACCAACTAACAACGCATTGACATGCTAACCTACATTTACATAAGTAGGTTTATATAACAACCCACCTAGGACTATAAAGCCCAACCAAAAAAACTACCACATACTGTTTATAATAACAACCACATGACCACTTCCCACAGTTCATGGACGCAACTTTTTGTTTTTAACCCTCACTAAAACCTTTGACAATATCAAGACCTTACTACACTTGTGGAACTCAAAATACAGTTCTGCACCGAAGTTGATCTTCCAAGCTTTCAAGTAATCCGACCATCCAAGCAAGCCATAATGGAACCGTTTGCCACGTTTTTCACATGTGGTCATCATCCTCTTTACTTCACCTATTATGTTTTGAACGATGACTTCTTTGAGATTACAAGGAGACAGATCCAACATACATGACACGTCTGTTAGTAGTAGCTGAAAAGCACAACATATTGCAGCCAAAGTAAATATAGCCTGTTGATAAAAAGTTTAACAACCTAACAATAAAAAGCTATAAAATCTTACAATTTTCTGTTGAGCAACTCTTATAAACGTCAAAACAGGTGAACCAATTGATGGTTCTCGCCTAAGAGGTGAACCAATTGGTAGTCTCTGAAAAACACAACATATTAAATGAATTACAACATATTATAGATATATATTCAATAGAAATTATCACCAAACCAAAACAAAACGAGCACTTGCATATATAATCACGAAACGAACACTAAACTATATTATCACTAAAAACAATATTATCACCTACATTATCAGGAAACAAATAACTCCTAAGTTATCACCAAACCAAACAAACAAACAATTATATTATCATGAAGCAAATATAACACCTATATTAATAGCAAACCAAACGAACAAACGACTATATTATCACGAAACGAATAAAGCATGTATTATCACCAAACGCAATGAACAAATCAGTATATTCATAGCGAACACAACAATTTTCAGCATAGTTTCACACAATATGTAACATCTGCCTAAATATGTATGCAAAACAAATAGCACGTGTTTATCTATTACTGTTGGATTGGTGTGCTACAATAAGATAAAGATAATAATGTACGTAACTGAAATATCAAGATATAGATTAATGCATTATATTTCTAATCATTTATATATATTAAACCAAAAGTATCACAAATAAGTAATAACTTGTAAATAAATAAATAAATTATTATGAAATATAAAACGAAAAATGACGTAAGCGATATTCATTTTTGGTTATCAATACCTGAGCATCTAGGTTGGACTTGCCTTTAACCTGCACAATAAAAACCATAAGTATGAATATGTAAAAGTTAAATAATAATTCGAATTAAAAAATGACGTACAATATTTTCATTCTTTCTTACCAAAACCTCTTCAGTATGTATCTTACACTTGCCTTTACCCTTCACAAAAAAAAAGTCATAACTATTAATGTGTAAAAGTTTAATAACAAGAATAATAAATAATTTCGTAAAAATAAAACACATGATGTACTTACCACGTCATCTTTTTTGAAAACGATTTCAGTGCCAGTCTCTGCATCAAAAACAGAAAGTTCAAAGGTTTTCAAATCAAGCATTGTAAAAACCAAGTATGGTTCGTTCTCCAAAGGCACCTCCTCAACCAGTTTACGCCATCCATCTTTGAAACAACAACAATGCGAACATGCTTCCAACTTGACATTCCAAAATCTTTCTCCAATATATACCCTTGCCATTTCACCATTGTAGTTTTTACCATAAAAGTTGTTCCAAAATGTATGAGGCATAAGCTATAAAATAAATTCAAAAAATCATTAGTGGAGAATTACAAAAAATTAGACAGCTGTTAAAAACGAGTACTGAACTAATATAAAGTCACTTATAGACATTTCTGGTACAGTTTTTTGTTGTGCTGTAAAATAAGAGTTTTGACAGACATATTCTTTGAACCATGAAACATTGAACGTGTATGGCCCGGTGGCTGTTATCAATACTCCATCTTTTAATTTCAAAGCATTTTTTCTAACCAACATACTCCATCCGTCAGTAAATATAGGTTCTCCATTTCTGTTTCTGATCCTTACAAACCTCAAACTGCCACCATCTCTTATTTGTACTGTTTTACCATATGGGACTTTATCTCCCCACAGATTAGTTGCAAAGTCAGATGGTATGGTCTAATAAAGCAATACAAAACATAAAGCAATAGCAAACATGTGAGATGATAATGTCAAATAACAATATCACATTACGACCAAAAGAAGAAAAACATACCAAAAACACAATATCTTCTCCAATAAATTTTAAGAACGAAGGAGGTATCTTCGTTGAATCCATTTCTGCACCCAATTTAAGTAGTTATATTTTCATAATCAAGCAGAGTGAGAATCAGTAAAAAATTGTTTAATTAGACAATTGATGGTCATGACTTGCATATATAATCAGCGGCTAGCTAGACAAGTGTAACACAATAACTTCAAATTTTGTAAAGTTATATATACATATAAACATGAGAACCAAGCCAGGAACATATGATATGAACATTTCCCCTGTTTGTAATCAACCTTTACAAAATGAAAACTTAAAAAATATTATGTATCTATATTTCTCTAACTTGTAAAGAATTTACCAATTCTCACATTTAATAATTAAACGCAGTAATAATTCTATACATAATTAGACAAAAAATCAATGATATTATCAATAAAAAGAAGTATTTGTATTTCTGTACCAAAATAGAATGAAAATAAACTATTGGCATTTCATCGAACATCTTATACACATGCCCAAACCAAGCAGAATACACTAAACATTCAATTAAGCGAACATATTCAAGTTGTACAATCTCATTCTCTATTAATAACCATTCAAGTATGCATTATAAGGTTGTTCATAGAAACATTACCATGAAAATTCAGCATAAAAACATCACCATTATCAAGCATAACCCTAAAAAATATCATTCTAACCAGAAATGTTACATCAAATACCAAACAGTGGCAAAATTCTAAAAAACCAGGGCATTAATCAAGCACAAGCATTCAAAATCTACGTTTTAGGGTTTCAAATGAAAATCAACACAAACAATTGAAGTTCCGGTCATCATTATTTTGTTTTCCGACACTTAGATTCTGATTATTTAACATTATTAAACAGATAAAACAATGAAATCTGTGAAAAAACAAGAAATAAGTTTAAAAAAAGGTTACCGAATGCAGAGATTTCTGATATTTGTTAGTTGATAACCGTTTCTTGAGTGTAATCTTTGTCGCGTCTCACTATGTTGAAGAAGGTACCGAATCCAGAGATTCTAGGGTTTGAGTTTGGTAGTGGTTAGTGTGTTTTGGGAGTGTTGAAGAAGCGTAGGGGGAAGCAAGTAAGTCTCCTGTGTGTTTTGGGAGTGTTGGGTGGGATCAGTTTCAACCCTTGGATCATCCAAACAAATAAAACCCACCCACATATACAATCGGATCCTTTTTTTTTATCTTCCCCCAACAAAAAAAATGTTCAATTTATAATAAATCATATAAAAAAAATTATTTTGCAAATTTAAATTTTTAAAAATCAATTCATATCCCATAAAGTTCATTGGTATCTAAAAAAATGAAAATTCATTGTGTGATTTAGTTTATACCTTTTAAATTGAATTTTATTTTCAATTGTTTTTTTTTTGAGGTTACATATATAATGTTGTTGGTTCGGTCTATCTGACGACCAAATCGTTTTTATACTATTTTATCTTAAATATATTTTGAAAGTATATGACATATATGAATATATTTCGCTACCCATATGTCTTCCAGCTATGATCAAAGTTGATTTTTGTTAGTCAAGCACATGTTACATATCTGCCTCGACACGTCTATATAGAATCATACCAAAAAAAGTACTTTTATAAATATAGATTTTTTTAACACAACCCATAACCCGTGAAAGTCACGGGTATAAAACATTAAGTGTGGGAGGGTATAAATAGGAGATATTAAGAGTCACGTAGCAGTCACGTTAGCAAGGCGGCATGTTAAGAAAAACTCGTGGTAGAAATGACGTTAAAGTGGTGTTAGTATGAAGAGGTTATCCAATTATAAGAAATCAAATATATAAAATTATTCTGTAAATATAATTTTTTGTAAAACAACCCATAACCCGTGAAATCACGGGTATATAACCTAGTTATACTATATAACAATGCCAAAAGACCGAGACGAATTTTGGTAGTCTCGTTATCATATAAAATTATATCATTAGTGGTCTCTTTTTATGAATTTGTGTGGTTAAAACTTGTCCTTTGAGGTAGGGGTGTGTATGGATCGGTTTGGGCCGGTTTTAGCCTAAAACTATAACCATAACCTCGTTGTCAGTTAATAGATAACCATAACCATTATTATAATCATAACCAATAGGTTATGGCGTCTTGGTTAATGGGTTTTGAAGGTGATAGTGTGTCGGTTTTGAGTCGATTAACCGTGAATTTATACCTAGCTTAAAATAGCTCCAAAACTTTTTTGACCATGAAATAATTAGTGTTATTAAACATTTCTATACATTAGTATATTACATAGTACTAAAAATATATATAATCTAAAATATTAATACCGATTATTAACGAATATTCAAACAAAATTATATACTATAATCCATAAATTCATATAAACATTCAACAAAAACAATATAATATAACCCATAAACTCTAAAACATTCAATAAAAAACATCAAACATTAAAAGAATGGTAAAAACTCCAAAACCCAACAAAGAATTTACTACACGTCGGTTCGCTCAGTTATGGCGGGTATAGAAACATTCATAACCATAACCGACCCGCTATTTCGATTTTTATAAAAACAATTAACCGGCCCACCGGTTTTCATATGATTCGGTTTCATTGGTTAATCCGGTCGGGTTATACAGTTTTACACACCCCTACTTTGTGATCCGCATTAGACCTCACGGCGAACACAATCTCAAACTCTTCTAAAAACTTTAAATATCAAATAATCATATAAACTTATAACCCATTTTTAGTTTTCCACAACTTTAATATAGTATATATTATATGTTTTTTATATCGTTATGTATTCATTTCGAGTAAATAAATGGGTATGGAGCATATTTGGGTAATAAAGCAATACCATGTATGTTCTAAACTCGAAAAACATTACTACAATTATTCATATACCCAGTCTCATATCAGCCGGTTATCAGGTTATCGATTCTAAAACTTTTAGATTTGTGATGTTTGTAGTTAGATTCTGGGTTTTCTTTCAACCATTCTTCTCTAACCTCTACTAACAAAATATATATTCAATGGTTAAGGTTCTAAATTTTATTTCTGAACGTACATACTCGATTGCACACGTTACAAATCGTTAATGCACGGAACACGACACTAGGTGGGTGGAGGAGCACCATGCTATGCTACCCCGCGTGCATCTAACTATGGACCCATTAAAAACTAAAAAAAATAAATAAAAAACGAAATATTACTAAAAATAAAACAACCAATGACAGACATCCACGTGTCGAAGCCCTACAAAGTGTCATAACCCCATCCCGATTACGACACATGGCAGACTTCGTTGCCGTATGCTACATTCCTGCGCAGGCCCACGGTAACCCGTGGGTCCCACTTTAACGCGCATATAATCAACGGTTTTAAAAACAAGTGGCCCACTTGCAGACCCACGATCCACCAAAAGTGGTCCTTTTACCGGGGCCCACTTATGCACCATAACCACGGTCCCACCACATTTACCGTAGCCCCACCTACACCCAAAGCCTGCCCACCTTGTAGACCCCACTTTACTCGTACTCTTCACTCACGTGCTCACGTTCTTGAAGATAATGAAACAAAAATGAAAAAAAAAAAAAAAAAAAGATGAAAGTCTGAAACTTGATGTTTTTTAATGCTCGGAAGGTGTTCGATGATTTGCCTGAATGAAATGAAATTCTTTTCTCACCACTTGAGCTGCTGATGTTGTGTCGGGTCCAGAGGCTGTTGAGTTTGTTGTGTTGCTTGATGTTGGTTTCGATTCTCCAGAGCTGAAAAATGAGATGGGTGTGGGTGTGGGTGTGGGCGTGTGTGTTTGAGAGACGTTTAAAAATGATGTTGTCGGCGGCTGAAACGTCCAAAACGCCGTCGTTCCGTTGACGGGTATGGCCCATACCGGAACAAAAGATTGAGGTTGTTGTACCATGGTTGTTGTAAGAGGAGCTAGAACAGTGGCGGTGGAGGTAGTGGTGGGTGCGGATGAGATCTTTTCGATATTTTGGTTTCGATTTATATCGAAATCAGAAGGGAGTTTTCTTTTTCTATCGATTGATTCGGAGGCGTTGGTGGAGGCTGAGGAGGTGGTGGGGATTTTTAAGGTGCCGTTTATTGACGTGGCGATGGCAGGGATAGTACCGGTACCGGTAGCGGCAATTATGGACGGTTCAGCGTGTTGTAGAAGCCATTGTATTGTTTCGCCGTCGGACTTGTGCCCGAGCTCTCTAGTAAGTTGAAATACCCGTGCCGCACAAGTAGCCGGCATCCGGATCCTTCGGCCCCGTCCCTCAACTTTCGTGTGACGGTCTTTAGTAGACGACCTTTTTGTATACTGACCTGCCCTTGCAGGCGGGACAGTTTGAGTTTCAATCAATTCTTTTTGTTCTTCTTGTTGTTCGTCCACTACAGGTTCCGTCTTTAATTGAATAAGAGGAACCTGGGTTGTGGACGATGGTGGTGGTGTCGGTGACGGAGATTGGGAGGTCATGGTGAAGACTCTGAGACAAAGATTGAAAAGAATTAGGAAAGGTTTATGTTGTGATTCTCTGAATTCAAGAAAGAGAGAGAGGGAGAGGGAGAGGGGATTGGGTAAATGATGGTGAATTAGGGGCCCCAAGGTTTGGACCACCATACAAAATACGAGGCCATTCTTCTTTAAGTTTGTGGGGACATGTGGTACGAAAGATGTTCGATCAAATGCCCAACCCAAATTTTACACTTAGAAATGACGAGTGTCCTCTGTGTTGTAAAGTTGAAAATATCATGCTCCTCTGGACATGTCTAATCAATTATTGACTACCACTTGAGCATAACTAGACCTCAACTCAACTCATTGTATTTGTTCCCTTTTACCACAAGTCAATTATTCAAATCATGTCCTAACTTGTTATTTTTGTTTTGTATGTCGGTTAATAAAAACAACAACTATAGGATTCAAAGTCCTTTCAATGAAGAAAGGATGCAATTACAAATCCAATTAAAAAATGACTTAGATATTTCTTTTGCACAAAATTTCCAATTATATGAGTCATCGTCCGAAAACCTACAAGGACTACGAGGTCACTTGCCTGCGTTGTCCACTAAGTGGCCCCGCATTGATCATACCTACCTTGTCACTAATGTTGTGTTAAGGGGGTCGTGGCGCCCCGTGATAACACAATCTTCACGCATTGATCAGGGTCGGCCCTGGAGGTGGGAGGGGAGAACCACCGGCCAGGGCCCGTAATTTAAAAAAAAAAATCCGATATTATATATGTAAAAAAAATTATTAGAGTAAAGCCAAAAAATACTAACATGACATAGGTCCACTTACAAAAAAATCATATGGTTTAGATTAATTAGCCCATCGGGATTAGGTTAGTGAGCCCAATACCGAAATGATTTTAATTGCATTGTTTATCGAATGCTATGTTTTTGTCAACGGTTCACAGTTGTATGAAAAACTAGTTTAAATTATTTATTTTGTTAAGGCCCGATGACACGTTTTTTCTAGTTCGATCAGGGTACAATAATTCTTAGGGCCTGCCCTGGCGTTGATCCACGTGATACACCGCCGCCGGCCAAGTGTTCCACACGTGGACTTTATAACGCGTTGCCATGATCACGCGTTGAAACTTGAATTTTGTTACCGTTGTGTGTGATGATGACCGTTGTTTTTTAACGTTGGGGAGGAGGTTTTATAAAAAAAACTTATGTTCCATGCTATATATATAGTTATATACATACAATCTTCAAACTTAAAAAAAAAAATACAATCCTTTTCACCTACAAAAATACAATTTTGCATAATTTTAAAAATGGAATTTTCAACCGATTCCTTTCCGCTAGACACCGATAACTCTACGTCTTCCGACAATGACACGCTTGAATTTTTCGAGAAGGCGTATAACGAACTTGAAGGTTCGAGCGGCCCAAAGAAGAAAGTGGTGGATCGTGATCGTATACATGCCAAAGAAATGTTAATGAAGGATTATTTTGTGGAGAATCCGGTCTACAATGCCGAAACGTTTAGAGATCGGTTTCGATTACCAAAAGATTTATTTTTAAAGATTGTAGGAGACATCGAAGCAAGCAAAGAATGGTTTCAAGAACGTTATGACGGGAAGGGCAAACGAAGTTTCACGCCGATACAAAAATGCACATCCTTCATTCGCCAACTAGCGACAGGTAACCACCCTCCCGATCAATTTAATGTCAGACAGAACTTCACGTGAATGTTTTCAATTCTTTTGTAACGCGATCATTAAATTGTATGCCAAAGAATTTCTACGTAAACCGACGAGACCCGACATCACACGTATTTATGTCGCGCATGAGGCTAGTGTAAGACCCTAATTCGTATTTGACCAAAAGTCGCAGCGAACTCATTTACTAAGTAAATTCATAACTTATTTTTTTACTATATTACATTCACCAACTTTCCCCGTACAATCTATCTTGTGACTCGGTCCTTGATCTCTACTCCTCGATGATCCTTCGTGTCTCGTACAACCTGCACTCACCACATACGTTCATTACGTTAGCACACATTATAAACATACCCAGATTCATACTCGTATACTTCTCATTCCGATATTCCTCTACATTTAAGCTTTCCATGTAAACATCAATCCTGGTGAGACTTCAATAGTGTGCATGCATTACACTTCATTCTCGAGGTGCACTATTAATAGCGTTAATACTGTATACTATTGAAAACTTGCAAAAATCCATGCATACCTGATTGCATACGTGCACACTCACATATTTACATACGTACAACCTTCATACATGACTACATACTTACATATACTCATATATACCTACTTGCATAAATTCATACATACATACATACCTACACAGTACATATGTTCATACACGTCTACATACGTACATACGCCCATATGTTCCTATTTGCGTAAATACATACACACATACATACCTACCTTTCCTAGAACATGAAATAAATTAATCATACTTAGTATATAAGTGTTTAAAAACGGTCTAAACGGGTTCGCGTTGGATATACCATTAAAATATGAATTTTTCAATATTCTGGAGCCCGTGGCGTCGCGCGACGGCCTATGGCCTTCGCCGTCGCGTCGCGCCACCCCCTTTTTAACAGAATGTTCGCAGCTGTTGCTGCATATTCCCAGCATAACTCAGTTTTACGGAAATGGGCATAACTTTCTCGTTTTTGATCCGTTTTACCCGATTCTTTTTCCTACGTGTAACAATCCTAAATAAACCGACACCCTTGATTATTTTTCCAACCCCCTAATATATTTTAAAATATCCCAAAATACACCCCATACGCGAAAACGGGCCCCAAATACATTAAATAGTATTAAAAATAATTAAAAACTGAATTTTTAAGTTGAGGCGGGCCGCGTAAGGTAACCTATAACCCTTATGCGGGCCGCGAGAGGCTCAAAAGGTGGCGCAGCCCGGTGCGGCCACGTGGCTCGCGGCCGCCCGTTCCCGGGGATCAGGGATCGGGGGTTGCGACAGAAGGTGGTATCAGAGCTAAGCCACTGATTCAGTCACAGAAGTGTTCTGCTGACATCAAAATTCAAAGTGTTAGGAAATAAATTACGGAAATACGTGCATAACTGTATTTAATTGTTATGTGTTATTTGACTATTTGTTAGTTTACAGTATGAGCGACCAAGGACCATCTGACGCTTACCGTCAATTGTCTGGTTCGCCTAGAAGCGAAGGCACCTCCTCTTCTCAGCCTGCTCTCTCAGGGTACTCTGCTGATACGGAAGAAGGAATCTTTGTGTTTAAGGCTCAGTCAGAAGAGCCATTTCCTCAGAAAAAGAGGGGATGGTTCAGTAGAGGGGCACACGAGCGTAGAAAACGTATGAAAAAGTTACAAGACCATAGAGCACTAGCAGCAGCCAAAAGAGATACAGATGCCTATGCCCAGGACATGAGCAATAGGGGTATAGCCAACTTCCACATACTAGCAACCACTGCAGCTGACCCTAATCTGGAGCAAATAATAGCACCCCAACCACAACTACCAATCCCTGACCAACCCATGGAGATAGAAAACCCTGATAACCAAGTAGAGATACATGACTTCAATCCAGAAGAAATCCCTAGGGTACATGCACCAAACCCCCTAGACCCAAATTACGACCCCTGGTGGGACGATAATAGGGACTATGTGCAACGTTACCCGATCCATGAAGACATGCCCATGCCAAACGTAGGAGCCTACCTAGGTTTAGATCCTCTAGATCCCTATTTCCACGATGAATATATTAGGGAGATTTTAGAAGATCCTTACCAATTCCAGGAACCTACACCCCCATACCATGAACCCGCACCCCAGATGTAACACCCCGTGTTTTCGAAAGTCAAAGTCAAGGTCGGAGTCAACGACCGATTACACGACGTAACTTGTAGTAGATTTCTTTTCTGTAATTATTTTAGTTGTATTATGTGGAGTAAGTGTCAATGAATGTAACAATCGACGTGTGTTAATCGCTGTCTAATCGACTTACGACTGTGAAATATAGGAAGTAACAATGCGATAAAGTTAACTAATCAATAGTCAAGCTGTGCTAATCAAATCGACATCGCATCGCAACTCGAACTACGCATACTAGTTATTGTTATACGTGTGTGTGCCTTATGTGTTACTTGTGCATGATTATTTATGTTATGTGTGTTAATCAATCGAAACGCAATCGAACTCGAAATGCAATCGAACTCAATCGACTTCGAACTCGAATCACAATCGAACTATGAGAATTAGTGGAAAAGGGATAGTGCAAGATATGAGTGGTTGGGATTAAAAGTAATTTGAATAAGAAACCACATCGCATCCGCATCACTCGCAATTGAAATCGAATCAGCAAGAATCGTCGCGTCAAACATTCGAACCAAGTGCCATCCGACCGGATAGCCGCTTGTCCACGAGTCAGGTGCCATCCGACCGAGATGACATCCGACCGGATAGTCATCCGGGCGGTGTGCCATCCAACCGGACAACACTTTCCTCTTTTGGAATCCTATAAATACCCATGTCACTCTCAAACTTTTCTACTTTTGGAAACCTCTGTCCGACCAGCACGCTCAGCTCACTTTTTCTTCGATTTCTCTCAATCTCGGTAAGATTTGGTCCTAAATCTTGTACTTTCTTGATCTACACGCACTCCTACACCTTTCTACCTTTTGAATCTTAACTTTTAACCGTGAAATCACCAGATTTGAGGTGTTCTAGGATGATGTCATCATGTGTTCTTTGAAGAACTTCATGTTTTGGCTTCAATCCACCGAGAACAACTCGGATCTAACCGTTTTCCACGCAAATGAACAAAGATCTATACTAGATCTAAACATAAACACAGTGAAAAGGGATTGAAAGATGGTTTCTAACTTTCTTTCAACTCTTTTACACTCGATACGCTTGAAACCGATAGAAACGAATCTAGATATAGTCCTCCGCTCATTCTTAGTGTTGTGCTAGCTCAAGATCTGGATTCTACTCACGAGACCATCGATTTCGGGTTAAACAAGAACGACCATCTTGAACCGGTTAACTGGCCGAACTAGGGTGATTCCTGGTCGGTTTGGTCGCTTGGGTCAAGATGGGATACTGTTGGTTAACACGTTGTCAAAACGTCTCGATAAAACGACAAACAATCAAAACCACCAAGTGTGAGACGAACGGAACAATCAGGACGGAATGTTGTCCGACCGGACTGCTGTCCGATCGGATAAGCCACCCGAACGGATTGCTGTCTGAACGGATAACACCTTGGGCCCCACAACTTAGTCAACTTTATCTGAAGTCGGAGTATTGAACGGATTGCTATCCGATCGGACTACCATCCGACCGGATTACTCTTCGGATCATGAGATACTAGGACTTCAAATACTTAAACAATTTTCAACATGTTCAATTAACAGAGCCACCCGGTCGAATGAACATCCGACCGAGTGATTCTTCTGCTAAGAATTGTTTCCACCAAGTAATCTCATTACTAAGGTCGCCATCCGACCGGACCACCGTCCGACCGGATGACAATCCAAACGGATTGTTATCCGCACGATGGGACATCCGATCGACCGACTTGAAGGATAGAGATACTTCAATGTTTTCAAAATGCTACAACGAAAACTTCAAAGGTCAAGCCATCATACACAAACACATTCACCTCATAGGAAGAAACAATCCACTCGAATAGTCATCCGACTGGACTACCGTCCGACCGGATGACCATCCGAACGAATTGTCATCCGCACGGATTGCTGTCCAGTCGGATTACCATCCGACCGAACTGTTATCCGACCCACTCACACTTGTATCATTTTACGCGCCACTTATCGTTATGCTATCAATCTATTCAGGCTAACCTTACTCGCTAAGCGCTCCCTTCAATCCATCAACCGCTGTGAGTATACTCGATCCCTTTTTGCTTTATGCACTTTTGGGTGTTACATACGTTACAACTATTCAAATCACATCAATCACACTACTCAATACTATTTAAACGCTAACCGTTAATGCATGTTATACGTGGCATATGAATGCTTGTTTGTTATGTTTACACATGGAATGCTGTCTACCTGCCTTAACGACGATAGTACTATAGTTTGGACTCAGCACCCGTTCACCCGGGGGTTGTTAAGGACAATTACTTGCATGGATTACGGTGGTAATCATGTATTGCGAACTGCCTCGGGCAGTCAACTCGTAGTCATTGGTATCGATGGATCTATGTCGATAACTAACGTGCTTCATTTCACTATGTGTACGTGCTGGTTACGCGTAAACGAATTCGAACTCTATATGCTATTATCAAACTTGTATGCTCACCTTTACATTATATGTATTGACTTTATTTTAACGTATGTGACAGGTGTTTAGGAAGTTTACACGCTTAGCTTGCTGTGAACTTGAGGCTAGGAAAGGTCTAGGATGCTCTCTATGCTGTGATGAAATCGAAGCTAGGAAAGAGGTCCTAGAAACCAACAAATAAATCATTTATGTTTAAATCTGAGTTGTCGGAACATAATCATTTGCCTAGATTTTATCTGTAATAATTTGTTTACTGTTTGAGACATGGTATGGGACATGTTATTTAAATTGAATGGTAATGATAATTGTTATGGAAACTTCTGGACAATCTGTTTCGCTCAGTGCCATGCCCCGATGTTTCCGCCATCGGTTGGGGTGTGACACCAGATTCCGAACCCAGTCCTAGAACCTGCACCCCCAATGAGTGCAAAAAACGTACAAGAACTTAGGACATTTGGTGAGGAAATTTTAGAGAGTAGTGAGCGAATGCGACAGGTGGGAGAGCGACTCGTCTGGAAGTATGACGAGCGCAATATGGATTTTTGGATAAATCCATATCCGTAGATGTGATGGTGGAGACGGTAATAGTAATAATAAAATAAAAATAAAATATGTGTGTACGTATGCATACTATTATTAGTGTAATTTTCTTTCTGTTGGTATTGTAATTTTTATTTTTATTTTCAGTACTAGTGTGTAATAGATGCATAATAGATGAATAGAGTAAAGTCGCAATGATCGGCGCTTTTGGCAAAAATGCGTGTCATGTGATAGGCTATATTAAAATATTATTTTGTGATATTAATATGTGGTAAATGTTTAAAATTCAGATGGCCGACGAAGGAAATCAAGGAAATATGAATAACGATAACCAGAGTAACATTAATTTGGTTAATGAGAATCCAAGCGTCAATAACAATGGAAACCAAGTGGATAATAGTGCTATCCAACACATAGTGGCACAAGGAATTATAGATGCAATGCCATTTATTATTCAAACGGTTCAGGAAACGAATAATAAAAGTAAACATAGTAGTAAGCGACCAATTGAACCAGAACACAGCGTAAACAATGGCCCTGTACTTCAAATGCCCATTCCCAAAAGAAGAAGAACCGTGTCTTACGGTTGTTCTTACAAAGAATTCTGGTCCTGTAAACCAATAGAATTCTCGGGCAATGAAGAACCTATTGCAGCTCTACGCTGGATAGAAAAGACTGAGGCTGTTCTGAAAATAAGTAAATGTGCGAAAAAGGACAAGATAATGTTTGCTTCCAATCTATTCAAGAATTCAGCCTTAGAATGGTGGAACACTATCCTTCAGTCTAGAGGAAGTGATAGGGTTTATAATATGGAATGGGAGGAATTTAGGAATATGGTAGAAAGAAAATTCTGCCCTCCTAATGAAAAAGAGCAAATAGCAAACAAATTCCTAAACCTTAGGATGAATGGAGTGGATAGTAAGGGGTACACAAAATTATTCTTTGAATATGCCAGAATAGTACCAACCCTTGCATCACCAGAACCGGTATTAATCTCCCGTTATATCTGGGGATTAATCGGAGAGATTAGGCATGTAGTCAAGGCAGCTCGACCTCAAACCATAGAAGAAGCTGTAGAACTAACAAACACCTTGACAGATGAATTGATCCGTACTAGGGAAGAAGACCAGAGGAGAAACCTAACCCAAAGGCTTACTCAAGAATTCCGTTCTGGGAATTACAATCGTAGGAATATGGGTTCTACCTCTGCACCATTCTGCAAGGTCTGCAAGAAAAAGCATTCGGGAAAATGCTCCACTCTTTGCAATTTTTGCAAGATGCCAGAACACAAGGAAGAAGATTGCAGAAGAAAATCCAGTAATGGAATGTGCTTCAACTGTGGAGAAAAAGATCATATCAGGACAAATTGTCCGAAATTGGCTCCAGCTGTGAACAACAGGAACACTAAAAATGCTAGAGCATTTGTCCTGACTGCAGATGAAGCCAATATGATTCCAGATGTGATAGCTGGTACGTTTTTAGTTAATGATGTTTTTGCTAAAGTATTATTTGACTCTGGTGCAAAGCAAAGTTTTATTAATACTTTATTTTGCAAACTTCTTAATCAGTCATTAACTAAACTACCACAAGAATGTCTAGTAGAGACAGCTAATGGAGAAACTGTTAGGATTTCTGAAATCTTGCAGGGAGCAAGAATAGAAATTTTAAATCAAAAGTTTATTGCAAATCTTTACCCAATGAATCTGGCAGGATTTGATGTCGTTTTAGGAATGGATTAGTTAGTAGCCAATAAAGCCAGTATATTATGTGATCAAAAGTCAATCCAAGTAAATTCACCAAAAGGTAAAACGATCACAATTAAAGGAGATAAGCCATCTAGATCCACAAAATTCATCTCTGTGATGAAAACTGCAAGTTATATAAGAAAATGTTCTATAGTGTATTTGATTTCCATAATCACTAACACTGAAGGAAAAGAACTAAAAGACATTCCAGTAGTGTCTCAGTTTTCATATGTATTTCCGGAAGAATTACCAGGACTACCACCAGACCGAGAAGTTGAATTCAGAATTCACCTGCTGCCAGGAACAGCACCAATTGCCAAAGCACCTTACCGTTTGGCACCCGCAGAAATGCAGGAATTGAAGAAACAATTAGATGAATTGCTGGAAAAGGGATTCATACAGCCAAGTTCGTCACCATGGGGAGCGCCGATACTATTCGTTAAAAAGAAGGACGGATCAATGCGTATGTGCATTGATTACCGTGAATTGAACAAGGTCACGATTAAGAACTGGTACCCATTACCAAGAATCGATGACCTGTTCGATCAATTGCAAGGAGCTCGATTTTTCTCTAAAATCGATTTAAGATCAGGATATCATCAATTAAAGGTACAGGAAGAGGATATTCCTAAAACCGCATTCAGAACAAGGTATGGTCATTATGAATTTACTGTCATGCCATTTGGTCTAACCAATGCCCAGCCGCATTTATGGACATGATGAACCGAATATGTAAGCCATATTTGGATAAATTCATAATTGTTTTTATAGATGATATTCTAATTTACTCTAAGAGTAAAGAAGATCATACAAAGCATTTGCACGCACTTTTGAATTTATTAAGAAAGGAAAAGCTTTATGCTAAATTTTCAAAGTGCGAATTTTGGTTAGAACATGTACAGTTTCTTGGACACTTAGTTAATCATGAAGGAATTCATGTGGATCCCACAAAAATCAAGGCGATTACTAAATGGAAAACCCCTGAATCGCCAACCGAGGTTAGAAGTTTCTTAGGATTGGCCGGTTATTATAGAAGGTTTATTCGAGATTTTTCTAGAATAGCCATTCCTTTAACTAAGTTAACCTGTAAATCCATTAAGTTTGAATAGGGACCAAAACAAGAAGAAGCATTTAGAATTCTTAAGCAAAGATTAACCCATACACCCATACTAGCGTTACCAGAAGGAACTGAAGACTTTGTAGTCTATTGTGACGCTTCTAGGTTAGGTTATGGATGTGTATTAATGCAACGCCAAAAGGTTATAGCTTACGCCTCTAGACAACTTAAGAATCATGAAGAGAATTATTCAACCCATGATCTGGAGTTAGGAGCTATAATTTTCGCCCTTAAGATTTGGAGACATTACCTTTATGGTAGTAAGTTTACCATATTCACTGATCATAAGAGTTTAAGGTATGTTTTCGGGCAAAAAGAGTTAAATATGAGACAAAGACGTTGGATGGAATTGCTTAGTGATTATGATTGTGATATCCAGTATCATGAAGGAAAGGAAAATGTAGTGGCAGATGCTTTAAGTCGAAAGTATCATGAAAAACCAAAAAGGGTACGATCTCTTAAATTAAATCTACAAGTAGATTTAAATGATCAAATTAGAAAAGCACAAGAATCAGTAATCAAGGATGATACTGAAAAATTAAAAGGAATGATTAAGGAATTAGAACAAGGAACAGATGGAATTTGGAGATTCTATGAAAAGAGAATGTGGATACCTAAATTAGGAAACCTACGTCATCGTATATTAGAAGAAGCCTATAAATCTAAGTATACGATGCATCCAGCAAATGATCAAATGTATCAGGATTTAAGAAGGAATTTCTGGTGGATAGGAATGAAGAAGGACATAGCAGCCTATATTTCTAAATGTTTAACTTGTTCACAAGTTAAAGCTGAACACCAGAAACCCTCAGGTTTATTACAACAGTTAGAAATGCCAGTGTGGAAATGGGAATTGATAACAATGGATTTTGTTACTAAATTACCCAAAACAAGGAAAGGTAATGATACAATCTGGGTGATTGTAGATAGGCTAACCAAGTCAGCTCATTTCCTACCAATGAAAGAAACTTTCAGCATGGAACAGTTAGCTAAATTATATGTAAATGAAATAGTTTCATTACATAGAATACCTTTATCAATTGTTTCTGATAGGGATAGCCGATTTACTTCTCATTTTTTGTCAAGTTTCCAAAAAGCAATGGGAACCAAGTTAAATCTGAGCACAGCGTATCATCCTCAAACGGACGGACAAAGCGAAAGAACAATTCAAACAATGGAAGACATGCTTAGAGCTTGTGTAATTGATTTCGGAGGTAATTGGGACAATCACTTACCTTTAATAGGATTTTCTTATAACAATAGTTATCACACAAGTATCAATGCTGCACCATTCGAAACACTTTATGGACGAAAGTGTCGAACCCCAGTCTGTTGGGCAGAAATTGGGGAAAAGCAACTATCTGGACCTGAGATAGTACAAGAAACAACTGACAAAATTATTCAAGTCAAGGAACGACTGAAAGCAGCACGTGATCGACAGAAGAGCTATGCTAATAACCGACGCAAGCCATTGGAATTTCAAGTAGGAGACAAAGTATTATTGAAAGTCTCTCCTTGGAAAGGAGTAGTAAGATTCATCAAAAGAGGAAAGCTAAGTCCCAGGTATATTGGACCTTTTGAGATTATTAGAAGAATAGGACTTGTAGCCTATCAGCTACAACTGCCAGAGGAAATGGCAGGAATACATGATGTATTTCATGTATCTAATCTCAAGAAATGCCTAGCTGATGAATCACTAATGGTACCTCTTAAGGATATAGAGGTAAATGAACAACTCAAGTTTGTAGAAAGGCCTCTACAGATTGAAGATAGGAAAGTCAAGAACCTCAAACATAAGAGATTAGTTTTGGTCAAAGTGAAGTGGGACTCCAAAAGAGGACCTGAGTACACATGGGAGCTTGAATCTGAAATGCAAAAGAAATATCCACACATGTTCCAGTAGATCTCGAGGACGAGCTCTAAAACAAGGTGGGGAGGATGTAACAATCCTAAATAAACCGACACCCTTGATTATTTTTCCAACCCCCTAATATATTTTAAAATATCCCAAAATGTCCCAAAACACACCCCATACGCGAAAACGGGCCCCAAATACATTAAATAGTATTAAAAATAATTTAAAACTGAATTTTTAAGTTGAGGTGGGCCGCGTAAGGTAACCCATAACCCTTACGTGGGCCGCGAGAGGCTCAAAAGGTGGCGCAGCCCGGTGCGGCCACGTGGCCCAACACATGTCGAGCCTAATTGCTGACCCAGCCCAGCTACGCTTTGACCTGGGGTCAACGCGGGCCGCGTAGGCCCTGTTCTCGTGTTATGCGGGCCGCGAGAGGCTCAAAAGGTGGCGCAGCCCGGTGCAGCCACGTGGCCCAACACATGTCGAGCCTAGTTGCTGACCCAGCCCAACTACGCTTTGACCTGGGGTCAACGCGGGCCGCGTAGGCCCTGTTCTCGTGTTACGCGGGCCGCGAGAGGACCAGACTCATCAACTATATAAGCAGGCCATCGGGTTTAATTCAGAATTCGTTCACAATCGATTTCTTTCTCTAAATTCTGAATAGTAGGCTTTATACACGGGTATTATACCCCCCTAAATAGCGAAGTTCTGCTCCGTTGTAAGTATTATAACCCCTGGATACGTATTAGATACGCTGCCCGATTGATCTAGGGTTCCGTAACGGCTGTCGTGGTTCTGCCCGACGTAGTCGTTGGAATGCCGTCTCGGGGAGGGTATTACTAATGTTAAAATGGGTTATTATACTAACGCGTGTTCATTTGTGTAAATTTTAGATTATCACCAGGAAACTCTTACGAAAAATCTAAGACAGCAATGTGAGTTGATCCACTTTTTGTTAACAATTTTTACAAAACCTTAAATACTTTTTCCATGCGAATAACAGTTATTGAGTATTTGTAATAATACAATTATCATGAGTATGTTGGGGTTTTGTATACAAAATTTGTTACCACCTGGTTAAGGAGTAACATTTCCACAAGTCGGGTCTGACAGTACCATGGATGTTAATTGTGATGTCTTGGAAACAAATATAATTGCGGGATCGCCCTCAATACTGTACAATGGGATTTTATTTAAACTTGATTAAACTGGGATTCACTCACCAGTATTTCCCACTGACAAATGTTTTTAAAACGCGTTTCAGGTAACAAAATGTGAAAGCCAAATAGAAGCTAGCTGGACAGCACTGAAGGCTTGGAAAAGTGGCAATAAAGTTACCTAAAATAAAATAGATGTTTTTATTTAATAAAATAGGATTTATTCCTATGAAAAAGTGTGTAATGTAAACTTGGGATTTATCCCATGTGTTTAATGTTATGAAAATGTGGTATTTTACTCTGATCAAAGTATTTCCTAACTACGGTCCTGATGAAAAATTTACGCTGCCAAATTAGAGAATACGCGATACGACCGAAACTGGCTCACGGCCGCCCGTTCCTGGGGATCAGGGATCGGGGGTTGCGACACTACGTGATCGTAATTTAATTCTCCTTCACATAGAGTTAACATCCGACATCCGGATTAAAAAAATTATAGACTTTTAAGCTATCGACTTATCACCTTTTACTAAGTTTTGACCCGTTCATGCATTTATCAAAATAGTCTGTTTATTTGACCTCAATTTCTCATGAGCCTTATAATTTCAACGTCGTCTATCATATAAGGTTCCAATCACGGGTTTCTTACAACATCCTAGCCCATTTCCGCTTAAAACTTATTTTGACCCGTTAAGGGTATTTACACATTTTTAAGGACTTTGACTTGCAAAGATCATACTTTCCGCTTTCATACTTGTCCCAAGTAATCATTTAATCAAATGGCTTGTTTCTAAAAAACTTTTAAAGTCGTTTGCCCGATATACCTATCAAGGGCATTTTTGTCAACTTCGCTCCATCCTTTACAACAAAGGACCTCATTGCACATTTAACCAATCCTATCACTTAACTACAACTCTAAACACACATACCTTGCTCGGATCAAAGCTAAGATCCGTTTAAACTTCATCCACCAAATTGTTAGATGATAACAACGAGATCCTTTCGCTATTCATTCTGTGAATTCATAATACTTGACAAACAATTCATTAGTCGATAACGCCGAATGGTGACATCTCCACCATTTGACCCGTTAGATCCAAATGTCCATTTTACTTTTTTTTAAACATCAACTTTAATTTCTTATCATACCCACATATTCCGACCCGTATCAAATACTTGTCGGAACATCATTCTTCACATATTTACTTACCACGTTCGTAATCAATACAACAAATAGACATTCTACAAAAAGGGGTGTAAGCTTACTTACCTCTCATCCAAATATGCCTCCCGTGCGCATAAGTCCCGTTTGACCCGCTTCTTTGCCAAGCTTCTATGTCGTTTATCAAGCATCAACTATCATTTATCATTCTTAAGATAGTTAGCTTGTTCATCATTCATCACACAGATCTCGTTTCAGAAATTATCATTCAAACTCAAAACATACTAATCTATCAAATCCTAGCCGAAATCCTTTAAACATTTACACACGTATGTGATAACATCATTAACAATAACATATCATCATATTATACAAAACCCACTTCATAAGTACATTGTTAATCACTTACTAGTGATCTAAGCTCAATTATCTCTAATTTCATCATACCCTTGGTGTGTGTACAACCTTCTAAACATAAGGTACAACTAATTTATGCACAATCTCCTAATTTCATACATAATTCATCAAATCCTCCTACTAATAAGCATATATCATTCACACATAAACATTCAAACATATTATCATCATAATTCTTTCAATTCCTCTAACAAGAATCCATCCTATCCATCATAATACATCAACAATCATGATTAATTAAACATGGATGATCATTCAAGTCATCATTCTTACCAAAACAAATGGGTTTCACCTCTAATCATCAAATTAACCCAAACCATGTATAATCTAGGTTCTATATCATGATACTAACACATACTCATACTCAATTTCATCCCAATTCACGGATTAAAACATAACCCACTTCATACAAGATCACCAATCTTAGTTTTGAGACATACCTTATGGCCCCCTTGTGATGGTGATCATTAATCCACGTTTATTCATGAATTTGAGCTTCGATTTACCCTTCAATTGATCATTTAAGATTGAGCTAGGGTTTGGCTCCTTTGGGGAGCTCCTGAACGATCCAGAACACACACACGAATGTGTGTTTATGTGTGTTATATTTACTTTTAATATTTCAACTTTCGTTTTAACCCACTTTAGTCCCTCGTGTTTGTTAATTAAACATAATATGGGACAAACTTTCGTTATTTAGTAGTTTTGACTACCCATTTAACTAGGTTAATAGCCTAGTTACTTATTTCATGATATGTCCTATAGGAACTTACGACAATATAAACATTCGGGTTTTGGGGTGTTACAACTAGATGGCATTTTCCAGGGATGCTCGGTAGCATCGATTGTACACATATCGAATGGAGAAATTGTCCAAGAGAGTTGCGAGGGGCGTATGTTAGGGGTGATATCAAAAGACCAACCATCATACTTGAAGCAGTGACGTCGAATGATTTATGGTTTTGGCATTCATATTTTGGTGTTCCTGGTTAAAACAACGACGGCGATGTGACAACGACATCAATGTTTTGTACACATCGCCGTCGTTTCAAAGCGTAACATATGGTACCGCACCCTTCTGTCCATTTTTTTGTTAAAGATATTACAGACGAGGCTATCTTCTTGTGGATGATATCTACTCATCATGGTCTGTTTTTGTGAAAGCTCATTCATTTCCTGTCAAAGTTAAAGAAAAGAAGTTTAAGAAGTTGCAAGAATCGGCAAGAAAAGATGTTGAAAGGGCTTTTGGTCTTTTAAAGGGTAGATGGGGGATACTAAACCGACCGGTTCATGCGATGAATAAAAAAATCCATATCATAGTATATGCATGTATCATATTGCACAATATGCTAATAAAAGAAGATGGACGTGCAATATCTCCAGATTGGGTGTCGGATCCTCCCACACAAGCTCTCGTTCCCGAAAATGTCCAACAAGACTTGCGCAATGAAGAAATTCACTTTCGGTTGAGATATGATTTAGTTGAACTTGTAGGTTCTTTAGGTTTGGAATTTCTGGATTCGGACGATGAGTAGGTTTTCTTTATGTATCTTTTTATTTTTTATATGTTTATTTTTAAGTTGTAACCTAAAATATGTCTAGAAACATTGTTTTTTATATAAATAAAATTTATAATTTATAATTTTATTGTTAATTTATAATTTAAAAAAAAAAAAAAAACATCACTAGTGATGGACACCCCTAGTAAAATTCATCACTAGTGATGGAATCAAGCTCAATGACGTGGCAGACAATGATTGGGTGTAGTGAGTGATTGAAAACCATCACTAGTGGAACGCCCCTACCCCTAATAGTTTATAGTTTACTAGCAGGGTGCCCGCGCGATGCGGCGGGGGCGACACTTTGCATTGCGACACTTGTTTCTGGCAGTTTTCTTATTCGTATAATATTTATGATAAAATTATTGTGGTGGATATATGTCATAAGTTTACACATATGTAAAAGTTTTGTTCTTTTATAAAAATTAATAATCAAAAGACAAAATATTGTTTTTTTTTTGTATAAAAATTAATAATTAAAAGACAAAAAATAAAAGATAAGTTGTTATAATTGTAAAGTTTGTTTATTTTATTGGTTAAATTATAAAGTATAATTTTATTCTTTAAAGTTGATAACTTTTTCTAAATATCTACATAGTACCCATCCAATAAACTTTAAGTTTAAAATTTTTATTTTTATAAAAAAAATAGTATTTGACTCGTAAGTATGTTTTAGAGCTTTAACTTAAATTGTTAAATTTCGGTTTTTTTACAAGTATAAAAAAATTATATTTTTATAAGATTTCAATAACTGTTTTTATAAAAAATAGGATGATAAGAGTTTATATCTTTATTAACTTTATATCATACTAAGTTCAAATTTTTAGTTCCTAACTAATCTTATCTATATGAGTCTACTTTTAACTAATAATCCCTAAAAATATGCAACACAATCTACTACTATGTATCTAGTCAAGTTGGTAAATAATTATTTTAGAACTGAATAATATTATCTATAACAATATAGTTGAACTTATAATTCCTAAAAATTTGCAACCCATTTTAGAATTTATCTACTAAGATTGTAAATTTCTGGAGTATTTTATTTATATTACTTGTTATAAAATGTTTATAAAATAATTACTTTTTTATTAACTTTATATCATAGTAAGTTCAGTTTTTTAGTTTATCTTTAAAGTTTATTACTTTATTACTTTTTAATTAAAAAATACAAATTATTAGATTAATATCCAAGAATAACTGCAATATTTTATAGTTTCAGCTTTACTATATCTAACTACAATATATATTTATTGCAACTTTAGGATATTAACTTATATAAGTTTAGTTGACTTATAAATTTAGGATATTAACTTTATTTTGAACTTTATTAGTATGGTTAATAACTGCATTATATTAACATCGAAGATAAAGTTCAAATATAAAATAAACTTTATTCATATGTCTAAGTCAAACATAACAACTGAAAATGAAAAAAAATATATAAAAACTCTTGATAGATTTCATATTAGACTGCAGGAAATATGTCCGTTTCTGAATTGACACTCGACGTATTTTTAATCGGGTTTTCTGGTTTGTGCTTGAATCAACATTATCTTCTAATTCCCCTTCTTTGTCATTGTCCTCAGAATCATCTAAATTAATAACCTCACTCCATTTCCATTAAGAGAGTCTCTTGGATCTCTTACTTTGAGTCTCAAACTTCCGATCCCTATAAATTACAAAAATTGAATACAAAAGTTAAAAAAAGATTAAATAAACCTTAAAATTACATCTTCACTAAATTCACATTGAAAATTAGACTTGTATGGACTAAACATTGCACCATAAAAAATAATATCAATACTTTTATCACCATCATCCTGTAATAAAACACACATATAATAACATAACGAACATGTTAATATGAAAGATATACGCAAAAATAATACTTAAAACCAGCAAAATCAATACCTTAGAAGCTTGTTCGACAAATGTGTTGTTTAAATTGGCATGTTCATCATGCAACTGAATCTGAAAAATCAAATAAGTTAACATTCACATAAAAGTAAATAAAAGAAAAAAAATATTCACTGCTGCGATATAACAAAACTGACATTTCGCAACAATTGAATTCAGAACTGGATTCATTTTTTTTAACTTTGTTTAGCAATAGATATAGGAGTGTCCTGCTATATTTATAGTAGTAACTATAGAAGTGAATTAGGGTTTAATTTTAGATTTGCCACCCCTTTATTTAAGAAGTTTGTTGTGGTTAGTTTTAAGTTTTTATAAGATATAATAAAATAAAATGTGACAGATAATATCTTCATTTTATGTTACGGTACTTTTAATTTTTTTTTGTTTTTGTTTGCATAGATGGAGCCCATTTTTGTAGATTAGGCACATTAGATCACAAGTATTAATTACTTGTACATTAACGCATAATCGACTTGTACCTTTTAATCCGTGCGTCGATATTGAACAAGACAACTACCGAAACGTCGACAAAAATGTGTAGGTCGTCATGCTATCTTTGGATTTTTTTTTAAATAGTATAGTTTATAAGATATGTCAAGATACGTAAAAAATTATAAGTTTGTTATGGAGGGGTGAATTGTAACTAATTATCTATAATTTTGTTAAAACCTTAGGGATTTAAGTGTAATAATTTTAGGGGCTAAAAAATAAATAATGTTTAAAAGACCAAACTACCCTCATTTTAAGGGTCTTTCTATAAATAAAGAGGGGGAAAAGTTCTTATTTTTTGGGTATCTTAAAATGCCCTTCCCTCATGCATTATAATATAGTATAGATGTTTATAAAATAATTATTTTTTTTATTAACTTTATATCATAGTAAGTTCAGTTTTTTAGTTTAGCTTTAAAGTTTATTACTTTATTACTTTTTAATTAAAAAATGCAAATTATTAGATTAATATCCAAGAATAACTACAATATTTTATAGTTTCAGCTTTACTATATCTAACTACAATATCTATTTATTGCAACTTTAGGATATTAACTTATATAAGTTCAGTTGATTTATAAATTTAGGATATTAACTTTATTTTGAACTTTATTAGTATAGTTAATAACTGTATTATATTAACACCGAAGATAAAGTTCAAATATAAAATAAACTTTATTCATGCATCTAAGTCAAACATAACACCTGAAAATGAAAAAATATATAAAAACACTTTATAGATTTCATATTAGACGGCAGGAAATCTGTCCGTTTCTGAATTGACACTCGACGTATTTTTAATCGGGTTTTCTGGTTTGTGCTTGAATCGACAATATCTTCTAATTCCTCTTCTTTGTCATTGTCCTCAGAATCGTCTAAATTAATAACCTCACTCCATTTCCATTAAGAGAGTCTCTTGGATCTCTTACTTTGAGTCTCAAACTTCCGATCCCTATAAATTACAAAAATTGAATACAAAAGTTAAAAAAGATTAAATAAACCTTAAAATTACATCTTCACTAAATTCACTTTGAAGATTAGACTTGTATGGACTAAACATTGCACCATAAAAAATAATATCAATACTTTTATCACCATCATCCTGTAATAAAACACACATATAATAGCATAACGAACATGTTAATATGAAAGATATACGCAAAAATAATACTTACAACCAGCAAAATCAATACCTTAGAAGCTTGTTCGACAAATGTGTTGTTTAAATTGGCATGTTCATCATGCAACTGAATCTGAAAAATCAAATAAGTTAACATTCACATAAAAGTAAATAAAAGAAAAAAAATATTCACTGCTGCGATATAACAAAACTGACATTTCGCAACAATTGAATTCAGAACTGGATTCATTTTTTTAACTTTGTTTAGCAATAGATATAGGAGTGTCCTGCTATATTTATAGTAGTAACTATAGAAGTGAATTAGGGTTTAATTTTAGATTTGCCACCCCTTTATTTAGGAAGTTTGTTGTGGTTAGTTTTAAGTTTTTATAAGATATAATAAAATAAAATAAAATGTGACACATAATATCTTCATTTTATGTTACGGTACTTTTAATTTCTTTTGTTTTTGTTTGCATAGATGGAGCCAATTTTTGTAGATTAGGCACATTAGATCACAAGTATTAATTACTTGTACATTAACGCATAATCGACTTGTACCTTTTAATCCGTGCGTCGATATTGAACAAGACAACTACCGAAACGTCGACAAAAATGTGTAGGTCGTCATGCTATCTTTGGATTTTTTTTGAATAGTATAGTTTATAAGATACGTAAAAAAATTATAAGTTTGTTATGGAGGGGTGAATTGTAACTAATTATCTATAATTTTGTTAAAACCTTAGGGATTTAAGTGTAATAATTTTAGGGGCTAAAAAATAAATAATGTTTAAAAGACCAAACTACCCTCATTTTAGGGGTCTTTCTATAAATAAAGAGGGGAAAAAGTTCATATTTTTTGGGTATCTTAAAATGCCCCTCCCTCATGTATTATAATATAGTATAGATATTGATTTCACATGAACTTAGGGCCTCACGGGTGAATACATGATAAACTTTCCAATTTGTAAGGGTTGAAAGGCTTTATATATGATATATCTCATTTTTCTGTCTTTGAGATAAGTAGAGAAGAGATATAAGATCATCAATGGTCGTTTGTGATAATAACATCGTCGTTAGGGGTGTGATTGAGATAAGAACTTGTGTTTTTTTATCACCTCGTAGTCGTAGGGGCTTTATCAAAGCTTGTTTTTTTATACAATCATTGTTTTCTAGTGATTTATATCTCATATGAAACAATTTGATTATGTTAATTTGGTTTAATATTGAATTTAAAGTGTTTTCGGTGGTTCAACATCAAGTTCGTGAATTTATGTTGTGAAAAGGTTTGTCACGATTATGTAATCATTTGACAGGGTCTGGTGGTGTTCTACTCGAAGTGGGTCAAAGACTCAAATGTGATAGGTGACCATGAGTGTGGTGATAAGGGGCACAGTCTGAGTCTTTCTCTCACATAATACAACACGACTATGTGAGGTGGTTTTCATTAGATTTAGTCTTTTATAAGGATTTGGGGATTAATTATATATGTAGACTGTTGCTACAACAAATACAAGACCAAGGATAGTAATTAGTCTGGTTAGACAGAATGGTTCAAAGGTTCCCTTTTGCCTAACGCAGGTCGTGGGGTCCCCCCACGTTTGCAAGACGTGGAGATAGGTTCACTAGTATTGTTGTTGTTCTCCTTGAATTCTAAACTGATAAGAAACCAGCCCAGAAAGTAATCGTTGGAGAAGATGAATTATTTAGAGTGAAGAGGAAAAGCAAGCATGAAGCCAGTTCTCGAGAAGGGGAAGAAGAATTAGAGAGTTGGGATAATCTTTGCTGATTCTGGAATGTTTTGCATGGTGTCATGGGCTGCATTTTATAGGGAAAGGTGTTTCTCAAAGGAGAAACCTTTGACTAGTGAATTTGTGCTTGCAATGAGTGACTTACCCTTTTGGGGGTTGAAGGGTTCGGACCTGCGGATAAAAGAGAGTTTTCTGTGCACATGCTTTCTTTTGCGGCTGTGGGAGAGTTTTACAAGTAATCAGTGAGGTGACTGATCACTGTACATGTTCTTTTTGATGTTCATCATAGTTTCTGAGTTATGAACCTTTTAACCATTTAACCCTTTAAGCTACTACATGTTTTAGTCATTTTGCGAGATCTGGGCTACCCCCGTCATCAGCCCCCCAAGTCAGAGGCTTTTGGGGTGGAAGCTCAAATGCTTCTGACTTTTAAACGTTGTTTTTTATTGCTTTGAGGCTTCAAGGCTTGAAAGGTTCGTTGGCGGTTTAAATTCTGGTTTTAAATTCTGATGTGACAGTTGATTTGATTGACTGGACGGTTTTTCAGGGAGCACTTTCATTGAGCCTTGTGTGCAATAATAACCGTTCCGTCCTCATTTATACTCCTTTTTTACTTTACTACTTACAAAAAAATTCTTTCTTTTCTCTTCCAAGTTTCACTGAATAATTCCCCTTGGTCCAGGTTAGTGTTTACTTCTATCTTTTTTTCTTTTAATCGTTTCTAATGGGTGCAAAGAAAGATTTATCGGTCAGTTTTTCTTGTCTCACCCAAGAAGATGTAGAAGCTTTTTGTTTAGAGTGGGGTATAGGTTTAAAGTTTAAGCCTGTTGCACCGGGTTGCGATAAATCCATCGATCAGTGCCCTTCCGGTTCGATTGCTATGTACTGTCGACACTTCAAGTTTTTGAACCTTCTTCATCTGTTTTCTAACTTTGTGTTGAATGTGTTAGAGTATTATCGCGTGTCTTTCGGCCAAATCCATCCTCAGGGATTGGCTAGGGTTTTACATTATGAGGTTTTGTGCCGGTCCCTAGGGTTTGATCCGTCTCTTTTGTCATTTTGTCGATTCTTCCGTTTGGCGAAGAATGGCGACTGGTTTACGTTTGAAACTACTAAAATTGATACCTGCCTAGTTTCCTCCATGGTTACCACTCTTGGTGCCTGGAAAGATCGTTTTTTCTGGGTCTCCGACTCGATTGTTCCCTTTAAGATGGTTTGGAGACAACCAGAAGCTGTTCTCAACGAGCCTGAACCTTCCAAATCTGAATTGAATAGTTGTTTTCTTGATGCTATCCGGAAGTGTCCCTCGAGGGTTCGACCATTCCCTAAGCATTTACTGGTGCTGTTGGGTATCAGTAAATTATGGGATAAATCAAACCGGGATCCCGTACTTATGAGGGACTGTCAGGGTATGCACTTTTGTTTGTTTTGCCTTTTTATGTTTTTTTTTCTTTTCTAATTATTTGCTTATTCTTGGTTTTTTGTTGATGTTTGCACTTATGTCTGCGTTGGACTTTGTTAAAAGTGATGACACATCAGACGTTGTATTCGTGGATGCCGAGGCTGCAGAGGGTGAGGATGCAGTTGCTAGAGGTTCTGAGTAAAGGTTCGAAGGTTCTGGTTACATAAGCGTTCCAAATGTCCAGGGTTTTACAAAGGTCCCTGCTCCCAAGGTTCCTACGCGTCGGTCGATCCGTCGTTTGTTAAAAGGTGCTGATCAGCCCTCTGGTTCAGAGGCCATTGATATCAGTGATGACATTGAGATATCCGTTGAGCAGGGTTCTGAAGGTGGTGTAGAGAAGGAGAAGGAGAAAGAGTCGGTGGTTGCTGGAAAGAAGAAGAAGTTGGGGGTAAAAAAAGGTTGCGATGCCTGCTATCCAGGGTTCCTCAGGAAAAAGTGTTGAAGGCTTAGAAGAGTCCCATGCTGATGAAGTTTATGTTCCTAACTGGAGTGTGAAAGTTGGGGACAATTTCAAGGATCCTGCCGTTTGTGCAGATGTATTAGCCAACTCTGCTCCTCCACCCGTTAGGGGTTCTATTGCTGAAATGGAGGGTGATACTATAATTTCAAGAATGATATTGAGTTCTTGCAACCTTTCTGCCCTGCTGGCTGAGGGTGTTACCTGTTTTCGTAAAGGGATGCAGGATTATGAAGAATTTATGAAGAAGAAGGATAGAATGAAGACTTCCATTGCTTCCATGAAGAAAGAGATTGATGGTTTTGCCAAAAAGGAAGAGGCTTGGGTGAATAAGATGCACGAGGTTACATCAAGGCATGAGGTGGAGGTTGAGGGTTTGAAGAAAGAGTTGGAGGTTCTGAAAGCTCGAGAGAAAACCTCTTTGGAGGAGCAGGAGAGGTTGAAGGCTTCCGAGGTTCGGCTAGTCAGTGACAATAGGTGGTTGATTGAACATGGCTTTCAGCAAGTGGCCACCTTCCTTCTTCATTCTTCTGAATTTAACCAGGTTTTGGGTACCGTGTATACTAAGTTGTTGGCTCATGGAAGGCATCAAGGCCTTGTTGCTTTGTACAAAGCCTGCGAGGATGGTGAACCGCAAGACAAATCTCCCCTCTTACAACCACAGGCTCTTAAAGTCTTTCAAGATTCTGTCGGGACATGGAGCATATGACTTGGACTTTTGTGGGTGAGTCCTTGTCTAAAAATGCTCATGTTCTGGAGATAGTGAAGAAACCATGTCTGCTGGTGGTGAAGCCTCGAAGGAAGGAAGCCTTGAAGCCTCTGAAGCAGCCGGTGAGGGTCGAAAGAAGAAAAAGGCAAAGAAGTCGAAGGGTGATGAAGCTGGAGTGTCAAAGCCTTCTAGTGCTGGTGATGCAATTTAAACTTTCTGAATTCCATTCTTAGCTATCTTAGCAAGTTTGAACAATGTTACTTTATGTATGAACAATTAGGCTTTTGGTGGAAACCCTTAAGGTTTCTTTGGATGGTTGTTAGCCTTAAGTGGCTACTTTGAACAATATTTTAGGTTTTATGGCCTTAAAGGCCTTCTATGTCATGTTTTATGTGTTTGGTGTTTTGTGCTATTTTTGCAACTTTGTTGATTGTTTTGGTGTGGGAATTGTTTCAAATTTCTTCGTTGGTTAAAGCCTTGAAGGCTTAGCTTGAACAGTTGTCAAGTTTAAGTTTTTCAAGGTCATGCTCGTTGCCCCTGAATCTTTGATCAGAGGCAGCTCACCCTTCGTGAGGAATTTGATCAGAGGGGTCATCCAATTTGGGCCTTCCTCAGTGATGACATCTTGTACTTCAAGCCCTTGAATCGATGATTGCTTCAATACTTCAACCAATACCTTCTTAGTAAGATGGACAAAGGTCAATGAAACGAGTTTGCTTAGTGCATCAGCTTTTTTGTTTTGCGTTCTGGGGACTTGTTTGATTGTGCACGTTTCAAATGCACTCATGAGCTCTTTCGCTTTTTCACAATACTTCTTCATGTTTGGTTCTTAGGTCATGTAGTTGTTGTTTACTTGGTTGGAGACAAGCAATGAATCCGTGAAGGCTTGAAGCCTTTTGACACCCATTTCTTTTGCAAGTTGGAGTCCAGCAATCAAAGCTTCGTACTCAGCTTCATTATTTGTGGTTTGAAATTCAAATCGAAGAGCATACATGAGTTCCAAATTGTTAGGATTGATTAGAACCAGCCCTGCTCCTGACCCTTCAACGCTGGAAGCTCCGTCAGTGAAGAGCTTCCAGGTGTGTGGGTCGGAGGGTTCACTGGAAGCTGTGTTGACTTCTGTTGTTGTTTCATTGGGTATTTCCAAAATGAAATCAGCCAGGACTTTTGCTTTCACGACTTTTCTTGGAACATAGGTGATATTGTGTTCTCCTAGTTCCACAACCCATTTAGCTAAACATCTAGAAGTTTCGGGTTTTCAAGCACATTTTTAATTGGTTGGTTCGTGACCACTTGTATGGGATGTGCTTGAAAGTATCTCCTAAGCCTTCTGGCTATTTTGACTAGTGCAAAAGCTAGTTTTTCTAGTGGGGGATACTTGGTCTCAGCTAACTTTAATGTTTTGCTGAAGAAGTAAACAGGTACCTGAGCCTTGTTTCTTTCGATGGTTAAGACTGCACTGATTGCTTCTTCAACGATTGATAAGTAGACGGAGATCAGCTCCCCTGTTTCCGGTGCAGCGATGTCTGGCAACGAAGCTGGGTGTTTCTTCATTTGGTTAAAAGCTTCTTCTGCCTCTTCTGTCCACTTGAAGTCCCTTTTGTTGGTACACCCTTGAAGGGTTTTGAAAAAGGGAAGGGACTTTTCTGCCAACTTGGTGGTAAAACGCTTCAGAGCTGCTAGTTTACCATTTAAGCTTTCAACCTCTTTTTTACTTTTTGGTGATTTTGTTTTCAAAATAGCTTTGACCTTGTTGGGGTTGGCTTTTATGCTTTGTTTGCCAACAATGTGTCCCAGGATTGCCTTCCTCGAAACCGAATGAGCATTTTACGGGATTCAGCTTCATGTTTATCTTCCTTAGGTTTCGGAATGTTTCCTGAATATCATCAAGCATTTGACTTTCTGTCTTGCTTTTGATTACCAAGTAATCCACATAGGCTTCCATATTCCTTCCTATTTGTTCCACAAATGCCTTGTCCACCAACCGTTGATATGTTGCCCCTGCATTTTTCAGGCCAAAGAGCATTCTTTGGTAACAAAAAATGCCTTTGTCTGTATGAAAGGCCGTCTTCTCTTCATCTTCCTTTTTCATTTTTGGATTTGGTGGTAGCCTTTATAGGCATCAAGAAAGCACTTGAATAGGAAGCCTGTGAGCGAGTCCACCTTTAGATCAATTTCTGGTAAAGGATAACAATCCTTAGGGCAGGCTTTGTTCAAGTCTTTGAAATCGATACACATTCTCCACGATCCATCGGGCTTCTTAACCATGACAGGGTTGGCTATCCAAGAGTGGTATTTGACTTCTCGGAGTATGCTAGCTTGTACCAACCCTTCAACCTCTTTGCATGCTGCCAAGCTTTGATCAGGGGCAAGGCTTCTTTTTTGTTGGACAATGGGCTTTGCGTTTTTGGAATCTTAAGCTCGTGTTCGACAATGTCCCCGGGGATGCCGGTCATGTCATCGGGACACCAAGCAAAGATGTCCATGTTATGGGTCAGCAACTTCTTGAGGTATGAGAGAGTTTCTTGAGTGAGGTTGGTGTTTACCCTTATCCTTTGCTCGGGGAACTTGGGGTTAATTGCCGAACCTTGTTCATCGCTTTCATTTTTTCCTGAGCTTTCACCTTCATCCAGGAAGGCTTCCTGGGTTGGTTGAAGGGTTGCGATTCCTTTCTTGGTGGGAAACTTGACAATGCCTTGGCCAACAGAGACATCCATGCTAAACTCACTTTGGCCTGGCCTCCCTATGATAACGTCGTAGGCAGAAGGCATGTTGATTACAATGAATGTGAGTGGCTTGGTTCTCTCCATTTCACCTTCCTTGAAGCAGACGTCTAATGTCAGTTGGCCTAAAGGCTTGATGGGTCTGTCAGCGATGCCCTTGATGGATGACTCAGCTGGCTGAAGCCTTGAACGCTCCTGATCACTGAGTAGGTTGAAGTACATTTCAAACATTATTTATGTTACTGCACCCGTATCGATGTATGCCTTGCTTGTTTTTAATGTTCCCATAGTGGCTTCGACCACCAAAGGGTTCGAGTGAAGCCTTTTTTGTGGAGGTCGGAAGCACAAGCACTGAAGCTCCCAAGCTTCCAAGGGTTGATGCTTGGTGGGGGTTCCTTCAACGACATTCACCATGTTTACCTCCTTGTTTTTTCCATCACCCATTTTATCTTTTACTCCTTTAACGAGGTGAGCGAGTTCCCCCGATTTGACGGCTTCCTCAATTCTCTTTTTGAGTTGGAAACAATCATTAGTGTGATGTCCCTTCTCTTCATGGAACTCGCAGAAGTGGGTGGAATTTTCATTTCTTTTGCTTTTAGGCAGGGGCCTTGGCGGTCGGAAGCTGTGTTTGACTTCTTCAGTGGCAAGTATCTCTTGAGGGGTTTTAGTCAAGGCTATGAAGTTTATGGCCTTGTCTTTGCTAGAAGGGTTCCGACCTTCAGACCTTCGAGGGTCTGAGCTTCGAGGGCGTCTATCATAAGAACTGTAGTTGCCTCTTTTTCGGCTGGGACTGTTGTGCCTCCAGCTGGGACCCCTCTTTCTTTGCTCCTTATGTCAACCGCCTCTTCCCCCCCTGATATGAGCTTCAACCCTTTCAAGGGCTTCTTCCAAGGTTTTGGGTAGGCACTTGTTAAAGTCCCTGGTGAGGTATTTAGAGGTGATTGCATTCATAAAGCCTGCAACCCTCATCTTCTCATAAGCTCCCACACACGTTAAACCTTCCTTTTTGCACCTCTCGATGAAATCCCTGAGGCTTTCATCGTCCTTTTGTTTGATCTGGAAGATCACAGTGGCATCCTTCACATATCTCCTTTGCTGTGAGAAATTAGCCAAGAAACCCTTGCTTAAATCGTCGAAGGTTCGAATGCTTTGGGCTGGTAATTGTTGAACCAGATCCGAGCAGATCCAACGAGGGTTTGAATGAACATTAAGCAACACTCAGCGTTGGACCATTTCTCTATCCTTGCTGCCCCTGTGAAGATCTGAAGGTGATCTTCTGGATCCTCCGTTCCATCATAGGTTCGTATGTGAGAGGGCATCTTTATCCTGGTTTGAAAGTCATAATCAGCGATTTGCTAAGAAAAGCATGACAAATTGCTCGGTTTGTATGGTTTGGCCAAATCTTCTTCCATTCTTGTACCCGGGTTATTGTTGGTGTTCCCTTGGGTGGCCAGCACTTGGTTGATGAAGTGCTGCCAAGGGAAGCTTGTTCACCTGGGCCATCATTTGTGGCATGAGGTTGAAGCCTTGAAGGCTTTCGGGTGCAGCTGCATAGTTTACTCCTAGAGGAGCACTCATGACGGCACTTCGTGCCAAAGGGAGAACGGACAAGGCTTGCTCCCATGTGGTTATTGCTGGAGGTGGAAGGCTTGCAACAGGAGATTGTAACAACTGATCCAAAGTTAGCTCGTACCTCAATGGAGTACCAGTTGCAACTGGCTAAGAAGAAAATAGAGGAAAAGATGTTGGATCTGGCCTTGTGTATGTATGTGGACTGGGATTCGGAGGTGGATGGCTGGGACCAGCTTCATTCCTGGACACGGCTGGTTGTGAGCTTGTGAAAGGAAGAACAGGCGGTCCAGGAGATAACGATGGTTCTGGCTCGTCATAATCCAGCCTAATCCTTACTCCTTTATCTCTTTCCCTGCTCACGTATTGGTTAAGGAGGGATCTTAATTGTAATAAGTTGTTAGCGACCCCTTCAGGGGTAAGGTCAATACGTGAGGGAGTGTTGGATGCACCGACATTAGGAGATGGGACTCCCGAGCGAGATGGGGTCAGTGTTTGGAAGGAGAGAAACTCGGGATATGTTGTTCCTGTTGGAGTGCTCCCTGGTGTTGAGAACGAAGTAGGTATAGCCACATGAGTTTGGCTAGTACTGGGGGTAGAGGTACGTGGGACTTGGTTTACCTCTCCCGGAGATTCTCCTTCGGACATGATGATTTTAGAAAGAATGGAGCTACACTACTGGTCTTCTTTTGAGAAAAATAAGCGGCGTAGCCCCACGGTAAGCGCCAACTTGTTGCTACAACAAATACAAGACCAAGGATAGTGATTAGTCTGGTCAGGCAGAAGGGTTCAAGGGTTCCATTTTGCCTAATGTAGGTCGTGGGGTCCCCCCCCCCCCGTTTGAAAGACGTGGAGAGAGGTTCACTAGTATTGTTGTTGTTCTCCTTGAATTCTGAACTGATAAGAAACCGGCCGAGAAAGTAATCGTTGGAGAAGTTGAATTATTTAGAGTAAAGAGGAGAAGCAAGCATGAAGCCAGTTCTCGAGAGGGGGAAGAAGAATTAGAGAGTTGGGATAATATCTGCTTATTCTGGAATGTTTTGCATGGTGTCATGGCCTGCATTTTATAGGGAAATGTGTTTATCAAAGGAGAAACCTTTGACTATTAAATCTGTGCTTGCAGTGAGAGACTTACCCTTTTGGGGGTTGAAGGGTTCGGACCTGCGGATAAAAGAGAGTTCTCTGTGCACATGCTTTCTTTTGTGGCTGTGTGAGAGTTTTACAAGTAATCAGTGAGGTGACTGATCACTGTACATTTCTTTTTGTTGTTCATCATAGTTTCCGAGTTATGAACCTTTTAACCATTTAAGCTACTACATGTTTTAGTCATTTTGCGAGATCTGGGCTACCCCCGTCATCATAGACAGTGGCGAAGCTTGAGATTTCCGACCGGGAGGTCGAAAACGTATATACCTAAAAAATTATAAAACCGGGGGGTCGAAAACGTATATACCTAAAAAGTTCTATACGAAAACTACATACCGAGCACTACTAAGTGAAAAATTTGCCCCCCTATTGGCAACAAAAGAGTAGTGCATGTGAACTTAAATGGAAGTATCATTACTCATCAAGGTGAGTGTAATGTTTATAAAAACCGAGTGAACAAAAACATCAGTCCTCAAAGTCTTATTACTATCTTTGTTTTTCTTTTACAAGCAACAGAGCTTTATTTTATTCTATAACAAAACAAGTCCAACATAGCTAGGTACTACACTGAACCTGAACATATTACAATCACAAATAAAGTACATACCATATTACTTCTAAAAGCGTAAACTAAAATGTCTCTAATCGCTCCATGATATACATGTTGTTGGATATTTATGTCCGGTTCGATAAGTCAACGCTGCCGACCGGGTCTTGACCCGTAAGAGTTACACCGTGGGCAATGGACTAAAATCCACTTAACTAATTTAACTGGTAATTACGAACGATACGCGGGTATTGAACTGAGAGACGGGTACGTGGACCGAGTGGGACAAGAACACTCTTGCATCGCCACTTGTCGCGCACCTAAATTGCGGCCAATGGCATTACATGAAAAGGATCTTCTCAACACTTGTCCCTTGTCTAATTGCATGGTAACCATGTGTCAAGCATGCATGAGGGTCAAAGTCTTTATAAGGGAAGTGTATGGACTAGTTGTGAGGTTGCAAGAATTGAAACAAAAACTCACAACACACACCATTCCAAACCGGCCAAGACCGCCGCCGCCGGCCAGGACCGCCGGCCATCGCCGCCGTAAGACCGCCGCCCTCCTCCGCCATTTTCGACCCATTCCCGCGTTTTGATAGTTCGTACAACTAGCACTTGTTCGTTGAACCTCGGTGTCTCAACCAGTTATTCACTAACCGAAGGTATATCTAAACCCCCTATGGTTGATGTTCTATTTCGTGTTTGCATGATGGTGATCTTGTTCCATTACGGGTGCTCCTTGGTATAAAAGTGTTCGTGTTATTTTGCTACATACGCTTATTTTGCTTAAAATGTATATATAGTTTTTACTAGTTAAAGTTTATTTTGAATAACATATATATACATGTATTTTTATTTGTCAAAAGTGATTTGACTAATCTTTGTAACGAAATTAACACATACATAATATGAACCGGGTTCATAAAATAAAAGTAAAATTATACCACGGATATCCTTCAGTGGTATCAGAGCCGTTGCTCACCACATGCAAATCGAAACTGGTCTTTTTTCACCGGAATAATAAGTCACAAACTTTAAAAGTCTAAAGTTTTGTGATTTATTTTTATCTTTGGGCTATATATATATATATATATTTTTGGTTATATTTTAATTGTTAATATTTGGTTGACCAAAATTGCCCAAACATACTTTTGGTTGTGTTGAATATGTAAATCGGGCCTGACCTTGTGGTTGTGTTTATATTTAGTTTTGTTCATGGTTTTGGCCCATTTTGCGGCTGAAAGTTGTAATAGATTAGTTGATGGTTTTGGCCCGTTTTGTGGTTCAAAGTTGTAATACATAAGGTTCTTTGTCTTTGTTAATTTACTTGTTAAATATTGTTGATACGAAGACCCGAAGCAAAACCGAATGCCAAGAGGAGTCTTGGAGTTAGTGGGAGTCGCTCAAGACAACAAGATGCACTCAAGTCCATCCTTGTGGTTGTTTTGTGTTTTGTGACCGTGACCCCTTTGATCTTGCTACTTGGCTCTAGCAAGATCATAATCATGCCCATATGATTTACATATTCATTTGTGCTATTATGGTTGCCTTTTAATAAATGTTATCACACTTCAACCTAATACCAAAACGCATTCTTAATTTTTTTTAAATGAAATCGACAAAAAGCAAGTTCTAGCAACTTGCATATTTTTATAACCACTAGAGTTTATAACATGTTTTTCTCACATCTTTAAAACTCATAAACTTAATAGTATTCACTATTAACTTTAATTGGTTATTCCAAGTCGCGAAAAATTTAGTTTTGTAGGTTATCTAAAACTAATTATCCCGAGAGGTGAAAGGGTCTTTTGGTTATGTCGCAAATTTAATATTTAAATTAAAACCGACTATAACAACCCTATTTGGTAAAAACTTAAAATTAATGGTCTATGTCATCCTACTACTAGTAACACTTGGGGCATAATGCGAACCATCAGTGTTGGAGTCACAGCACGACACTTGGTGTCTAGTTTATCCTTCCAAGGTGCAAGGGTTCCGTCGACACATCCGGCCCTTCCACATGTGACCGTTTTAGGACGACTATTACTTTTCTTCTCGTGTTGCGTGCCCCAGCCGTCTCGAGAACAAAAGTGGCATAGATGAGGCCAAACGTATCAATGCAAGGACAAAGGTTGTCCTCGCAGCCTCATAAACCCCGGGAGTTGTGCTTCTCTCACAATTGACAATCGTTGTCAGTCCGCTTAAACCTCTCGCTAATGTTGCATGCCCCAGCTGCCTTTAAAAATAGCTTCTAACCGGATTCTCGTTCCTTATCGTCTCACCTCACAAAATAAGGAAATACATTAAAAATACTAATTAAATAATTTTTTGCTTAACATATGTCATCTGAAAATAACTCCTCTTTTGCTCTCAAGTCCATACTTGAGAAAGACAAACTAAATAACACTAATTTTCTTGAGTGGCACCGCAACTTGAGAATCGTTCTCAAGATGGCAAAAAGGATTTATGTTTTGGAAACCGCGATCCCAACCGCACCCGAGAACAACACTGTGGTTGCGAAGAAGGCTTTCGACAAACATAAAGAAGATGCCATGGAAATTGCCTGCCTCATGCAAGCCACCATGTCTCCAGATCTTCAGAAGAATATGGAAGACATGAATGCCTTCGACATGATTGAACAACTCAAGGGCATGTTTCAGAAACAAGCCCGTTAGGAATGCTATGACACCATGAAACAACTCATAAGCTGTAAAATGCAAGAGGGTTCCTCAGTTACTGCTCGTGTCCTCAAGATGAAAGGCTACATCGACCAATTAAACAAACTTGGTTATCCTCTCCAAGATGAGATGGTTGTTGACTTCATTCTCAACTCTCTTTACAGTCACTATGATCAATTTGTTATGAACTTTAACATGCATGACTGGGTAAAGACATTGCCAGAGCTACATGGGATGCTCAAAACGGCTGAGATGAACATTTCCAACAAAGTAAGCCAAGTGTTAATGGTTCGATCTGGTGGTGTTAAAAAGCCCAAAACAAAGAAGAAGAGTTATAACAGCAAAAACAAAGGAAAGGCTCCTGTTGCTGCCAAACATGCCACCAACAAGAGCAAGCAAGCTGTGAAAGCCCATCCTCCAGAAGAGCGGAAATGCTATGAGTGTAACAAGATGGGTCACTGGAAACGTAACTGCCCCAAGTATCTTGCCAAGCTCCAAGTGAAGAAGGCCAATGGAGAAGGCACTTCTTCAGGTATTCAAATATATGTTATCGAACTTTTCACTGTTTCAAGCAACACATGGGTATTTGATACCGGGTGTGGTTATCACATCATTAATGTCTTGCAGGAGCCTGAGAAGTGGAAGAAACTGAAGCCGGGAGACATGGAGCTCATTGTTGGCGATGGGAAAAGAGTCCCAGTTCTGGCAACTGGCACATTTAATCTTACATGTCCTTCTGGTCTTGTTGTTGTTTTGAACAATTGTCTTTTTGCACCTAGTTTAACCAGGAACATCATTTCAGTTTCGTTGCTTTTTGAACAAGGATTTATATATGTTTTTAATGGTGTTGCTATTTCTGCTTATCTAAATGGTATTTACTATTTTGAGGCTAAACCTCGAAACGGTATCTATGAAATTAATGTTCAGCCTAGCAGTAACATATATCACCTTTCTAAATGTCAGAAAAATGGTGCTAGTGATTCATTCCTATGGCATTATAGACTTGGCCATATAAGCAAGGCACACGTAAAATGGCTCCAATATGAGGGGATTCTTGAATCCACCGGAACGGACTCATTTGATGATTGCGAGTCTTGCTTAGCTGGCAAACTCACCAAGGATCCCTTCACCCATGTTGGTGAACGAGCTAGTGATCTACCAGGACTCATACACTCAGATGTATGTGGTCCTTTTAGAACCATGACTAGGAATCACGAGAGATACTTTGTTACGTTCATCGACGACTATAGTCGATATGCTTATGTCTATCTCATGAAGCATAAGCATGAAACTTTTGAAAAGTTCAAAGAGTTTCAAAACGAAGTTGAAAACCAACTTAATAGAAATATAGAATGCTTCGCTCAGATCGAGGCGGTGAACACCTCAGCTTGGAATTTCTCGATCATCTAAAGGAACGTGGAATAGTTTCACAACCCACTCCACCAGGCTCACCCCAACTTAATGGCGTGTGTGAAAGGACAAATCTAACCCTACTAAATATGATTCGATCGATGATGTGTAGAACAATTTTACCTCACTCCTTTTGGGGTTTTGCTCTTATGACTGCTGCTCGACTCGTAGATCTAGCGCCGACCAAAAAGGTAAACAAAACTCCATATGAGATATAGCATGGGCATAAGCCGAATTTGAGTTACCTAAGAGTATGGGGGTGTGTGAAACGCCCTAACACGTTTTTACCCTTTGTTCGCAGCGGAAATACATACCTTAAAATTTCTTTTACTTTTAATACATTAATCCCTTCTTAATTAAATCTTAAACCTGACATACTTATATCAAATTAAGTGACCCCATACACACCCATGTACAATCCAAGTCTTGACTCGATCTTCAACCGCGTACACTTCTTGACGAAGCATCCATAAACCTGTACAGCCTGCAGTCACCACATTCAATCACATCATTAGTAACCGGTGACATAATACAAAATCTTAACACATGCATAATAAGGCGTCAACATATCATGCTTTTCCTTATACTAGCCCCTTCATCCATCCATTCGATCACTCGCATCGGATTGCGGAGTCAACCTTCACTTCCATTATTAACATGCCTATACTTCACATTAATTTTCAATAGAAAAACGGTTAGTATCATTAACTTCCCTTCATATGAACATGTCCTCAATACACATAACTCACCTTATTCATTCCAGCATATAACTAAATACACACTCAAGCATGTATTCACTTTCTATTCATACACATACTTACAATTTACATCCTACATGTGTAACTCCTTAATTCATCTTCATACATAATTCATTATGTAAGTTCCTTTTTCTTACCCAAACTTAGTCAAATCTCTTTCTTAACCACTTCCAACCCATTTCCACTAAAACTTATCTTAGTAATAACATCGATTCATATCTTCTTACATTACATTCAATAATTACCATATATCATAAATACATTACCAAACTAAAGGGTAAGTTCGTAGTTCACTTACCTTACGCGTCCGTATTTGCGTTTGCTTACTTGAGTCTTCTTGGTCCACTAGCCTTCCACGCTCCCATCCATCTTGACATGATTCCTATATTTTCATGTCATTACATTCACATTCATGTTAGCACATATGATTGTGCATATGAACGATCATATCAATTTCATATCTTACATATGACTTTCATTAGACAATTCAATCAAGCATACTCAACATCATCCCAACATGATCACCACATGAGCTATATCTAAAACACACTACTCATGTTAGTTTACTTATCAAATACGTTATCCTCATATTCTTTACATGTTTTCCCATTACTTGTATACAATTTCACATATTATGGTCATTTAGACATTTCATCAAACACTTGGTGTGCGTACTACTTTTTAAGCATAATGTACAAGTGTTTCATGCTTTTCTTCCTAATTATCCCTTTCATTCATCAACCCAAGTAAACATCATTCAAATTCTATACCATACTTCATCCATATACAAGCACACATCACATACTACACATGTTCATGATCAAATTCATACCATTTCATGGATTAAACATAAACCCACTTAGCTAAAAGTGGTAATTCATCCAAACACCTAAATTATAGCAATTCACTAAGAATTTTCACATAGGGTTAGTTCATAAACAAGCATACATCGCCAATTTGGCCATAACTTCTCTAATCCATACATAATTCGAGATTATGATGATTATTCAAACTTTACAACTTCCCGAATCATCAAAATTTTACATACCTTATGATCCCCTAGCTTGGGAGATCATTAATTCACATTCGGTTGTGAATTTAGACTTCATTTGGCCCTTCAATTTGATGATATTGTTGAAACTAGGGTTTTGGCTCCATGGGAGCCTTCCCCTGCTCGATCCAGAACACACACGAAATATGTGTGTGTGTGTGTGTGTTATTTTCATTTAATAAAATAACTTTCAAGTTATTCCACTTTGGCCCCTTATGTTTCGTTTTAATTAAATAAGGCCACAACCCTTCATTTAATACCAACGATACTAATATTCAACTAGGTTAATTATTCCTAATTAATATTCATTTACGGGTTCACTTTTACCCCTAACGGTATTTTTACCCGTTCCTTTATATTAACCGGGTTTAAATTTCCAGGCCCATTTTTGGGGTGTTACAGTGTGATGCTTACATCACAAGTGACTCTGATGACAAGCTCAACCCTCAAGGCGAAAAGGTTGTTTTCATCGGATACTATAACCAATGCGATTATTACTTCTACCATCCTGATGCAAATATGATTTCCATCAAAAGGAAGGCTAAAAGGTTCCTTGAAGATGAACTTCTTAGTCGAGGAACTGGAAGTAACTTAGTAGATCTTGAAGAAGTTCAAGGACTACAAACAACCGTTGACGAGGTCGGAACGTCTGAACCACAACAAATTGTTGATACCGAATCAGACCCGAACACAAGCCTTCGCAGGAGCATCAGGACTCGTAAAGAACCCGACAGATACCTTTGGCATGTTGAGGGTTCTGAAGTCCTGACAGTAGCCGAGTCTGATGACGAGCCTACTAGTTACAAATCTGCTATTTCTAATCCTGATTCTGCGAAATGGCTAGAGGCCATGAAAGCCAAGATGCAATCCATGCGTGACAATCAAGTCTGGGACTTGGTTAAGCTACCCCCCGAATCTCGGGCAGTAGGGAGCAAATGGGTTTTCAAGAGAAAAACCGACATGCATGGAAATATACAAACCTATAAAGCACGACTAGTAGTGGAAGGTTTCACTCAAACTCAAGGTATTGACTATGATGAAACCTTCTCGTCCGTTGCTATGATCAAATCGATCAGGATATTACTTGCCATAGCTGCGTACTATGATTACGAAATTTGGCAAATGGATGTTAAAACCGCCTTTCTTAATGGACATCTTTCCGAAGATGTTTATATGGTTCAACCTGACGGTTTTATCGATCTAAAATATCCTAATAGGGTATGTAAGCTAAACAAGTCCATTTATGGACTCAAGCAAGCATCTCGGAGCTGGAATCTTCGTTTTGACCAGAAAGTCAAAGATTTTGGTTTTGTCAAGAACGAAGATGAACCTTGTGTTTACAGAAAGGCTAGTAGGAGTGCTATATCATTTCTCATCTTGTAAGTAGATGATATATTGATCATTGGAAACAACATCCCCATGCTTAAAGAAATTAAACATTGGATGGGATCTTGCTTCGCAATGAAGGATCTTGGAGAAGTCGCTTACATTCAAGGAATCAAGATCTATAGGAATAGATCTAAACGACTTCTTGGGCTAACTCAAAGCACATACATAGATCAAGTTATGAGACGCTTCAAGATGGAAAACTCCAAGAAAGGAGGTGTTCCAATGACTAAAGGAACCGTCTTGGACAAATCACAAGCTCCCTCTGAGGACCGTGAGATAAAGCAAATGGAAGCAGTTCCATATGCTTCAGCCATTGGTTCTATCATGTATGCTACGGTATGCACTCGACCAGACGTCTCGTATGCTTTGAGCATGACCAGTCGTTACCAGCAGAGCCCTGGGATTGCCAACTGGACTGTAGTTAAGAACATCCTTAAGTACTTGAGAAGGACAAAGGATATGTTCTTGATATTTGGATGAGTCAATGAGGAGCTCACTGTAAAATGTTACACTGATGCTAGTTTTCAAACTGATCGAGATACCTCTCGCTCACAAATGGGTTTCGTGTTCACTCTCAACGGAGGAGCTGTCTCATGGAAAAGCTCCAAGCAGGGTGTTGTAGCTGATTCCACCATGGAATCTGAGTACATTGCAGCATCGGATGCCGCAAAGGAAGCTGCTTGGATGAAGAAGTTCATAACTGATCTCGATGTGGTTCCAAGTATCATGAAACCCATCCAGATATTTTGTGATAACACAGGTGCTATTGCTCAAGCCAAGGAGCCTAGATCACATCACAAAGCCAAGTACATTTTCAGAAAGTTTCACTACATACGTGAGATTGTGGAACGTGGAGACATCGTTATAAGCAAAATTGACACAGATCAAAACTTAGCTGACCCATTTACTAAGCCAATGACTCAAGAGAAACATGGCCGTCACATGAATGCTATTGGGCTTAGATTAGCTACTGAAATGTTTTGATTTAGTATTTGGATGTACGCACATCAAACAGTTGTAATCCTGTATTCATTTTGATTTACTAGTTAAATCAATTCTTGAATCCTATAACTGTGTTCGATTTTGATACGTTTAATCCGTGAATCTTGTATTCTAAATTATCCGTAGTCGATCAGACTCGTGGGAACGACTCTGAATTAAGACTATTCTGATTTTGGACTCAAGGAATTGACTTCCAAATTCACAGGCTTCATTATGAATGACGCTGGATGTAACTTGCATTAAATCATCTTCATGGATCTTAGTCATAAGATGTTTTGATTTGGGCATACTCATTTAGTATCCTTTGACCTGAGATACATACTAGAACTTTCGTTTACTAAAGACTATTCTTTGATCAGTGTCAACCGCTGTTGCGTAACTGCCAGTCATAAAGGCATTGGTTGGGAGTGGTTCTGAAGTTCAGTGGGAGTTGTATGTAGTCAAGATGGAATTCTGTACTCTTACATTATATGTAACAGTTAGACATCGGGGCGCCCTCGTTGATTCAAACTGGTGAAGTGTAAGGCCTTACCCAAACTTACTGTGTGTTTGATTGGCCACTTTGATTCTGCGAACGAGAACGATAATGATTGAACGCCATATGAGATTGAATCTGATCCATGTCTCATTGTTCAATTGATGTCTTTTACAGAAAGGATAGATGACAACGATTGCCATAAGTCTATTGTCTTCAAGTAGCAAGCCGTTGCTAAAGGGAAGATACCTTGGTTAGTGACTTTAAAGTGTCATGACCTGTTGGGGGCAGCTATGTGTAGCTAGAACACCGCTGGCTGTCTGCGTTGAGATCTTATCAGAGACCGTCCAAGTGGGAGCTGTTGGATATTTATGTCCGGTTCGATAAGTCAACGCTGCCGACCGGGTCTTGACCCGTAAGAGTTACACCGTGGGCAACGAACTAAAATCCACTTACCTAATTTAACTGGTAATTACGAACGATACAAGGGTATTGAACTGAGAGACGGGTACGTGGACCGAGTGGGACAAGAACACTCTTGCATCGCCACTTGTCGCGCACCTAAATTGCGGCCAATGACATTACATGCAAATGATCTTCTCAACACTTGTCCCTTGTCCAATTGCATGGTAACCATGTGTCAAGCATGCATGAGGGTCCAAGTCTTTATAAGGGAAGTGTATGGACTAGTTGTGAGGTTGCAAGAATTGAAACAAAAACTCACAACACACACCATTCCAAACCGGCCAAGACCGCCGCCGCCGGCCAGGACCGCCGGCCATCGCCGCCGCAAGACCGCCGCCCACCTCCGTCGTTTTCGACCCATTCCCGCGTTTCGATAGTTCGTACAACTAGCACTTGTTCGTTGAACCTCGGTGTCTCAACCGGTTATTCACTAACCGAAGGTATATCTAAACCCCCTATGGTTGATGTTCTATTTCGTGTTTGCATGTTGGTGATCTTGTTCCATCACGGGTGCTCATTGGTATAAAAGTGTTCGTGTTATTTTGCTACATACGCTTCCGTTGCTTAAAATGTATATATAGTTTTGACTAGTTAAAGTTTATTTTGAATAACATATATATACATGTATTTTTATTTGTCAAAAGTGATTTGACTAATCTTTGTAACGAAATTAACACATACATAATATGAACCGGGTTCATAAAATAAAAGTAAAATTATACCACGGATATCCTTCACCTGTAAGTTGATCTGTTCGATATCCATTCAAAGGACCTCTCTTTTATCTCTTCGACCACTTTGTAGGTACTTATTTCTCCCCCTGAAAATCGTCCCGTTCCTTGCGTTCCAAATACTCCGTAATGTTTGGGAAAACACCGCGTGTATCTTATAGTTCATTTTTGAATGTGCGAAACTAGTTATTACGCAGGCAAGGGGTGTGGGGTGATAACTCAATATATGATGTTATTGTTGCATGTTCTTATTTGTTAGCATACACACGATTAATATATTAACAAATAAATAAACAATGAACATAAGCAGTCAATACTTGTCACATACACATGTACTAAAGGCGATTCTTTGCATTGAAAGTTGTTAGACACTACTAGTTTCGACCTAGTCGAAGGATGCATCCACAAAGTGTTTTGGGCTTAGACTAGAAGGTATGGTTAGGCTCATCCCCAAGAGGATGGGCCGCCACGTCATCGAGAGTGAGGATGGGCCTAAAGGGGATGGACCAAGGGGGTGGAAGATGGGGCTAAATATATATATATATATGTATATGTATATGTATATGTGTATGTGTATGTATAGGTATATGTGTATGTATGTATAGGTATGTGTGTGTGAAGGAGGTGGCCCGGCTTGGGCGTCGGCTGGAGGACGGGGAAGACGGGACGAGGCATAGGGGGGCGGTGTGGGGGTCCGGCACCGGGGCTTGCCGGGGCAGGGCCGGCCCCTATACCCTCCAGGCTCCAGTCTTACGACTTCGCCTTCAACAACTACCATGATAAACTACTGTTCCCCTCCACCCAGTTTGTGGTGAAAGCACTCCCTCATTTGATTCTTCAATACACGTAACACAACATCAATATGGTATTAAGTAATCGATAGGTTGTCCATACGTGATTTATGTTATGATGATAATATCATATAACCATGTTTTGTGGGTTATGGTATTAAGTAATCGATAGGTATAAGTGTATAACATAATAGATCACATGATAATATCACGTAACCATTTTGTGATAAAACAACAATTTGTAACATGTATGCATGAATGTGTAATTATGTTATAGCATAATGGTGACTATGATATGACATAATCATGACTATATGATGCTATTATGTTATCTTACCATCGTAACAGCATTTATATAGAAAAAATGTAATGTAACACGAACACTCTACTTTCAAAAATAGCCTTTTTATAGATTCTGTTAGAAACCAAAATGACAAAAATCATAAATCATATAATATAAGTGACCAAAGTTAAAAACAAAAAAAGTTATGAGGTTGAAATATAAAGTTTTGGATTATAAGTAAAATTACAAATTTTATGAGTTCAAAATTACAAAAGATAAAAGTAAAAAATGAATATATATATTTTTTTTTGAGAAAAACCCACAAAACATGAGGTATAAGTGTGTAACATCACATTGTAACAAAAGGTTGCTAATTAATAGTATGCAAATACGGGTGTAAACAAGTCGCGTCACATCAAGCAGAGTTTGAACTTTGACTAAGCTAATAAGCTCGTTTGATGTAAAAGAGCTCAAGTTTAGTTTGTTTCATGGATAATGTTTAAAGCTCAAGTTTGACACAGACGTGACTTTTTTATTATTTATTTATAAATCTATTTACCAATACATACACAAATAAAACATAATAAAACACAAATAGTATTGGAGCCCGCGCTTCGCGACGGGGTGCTGGAGATGGTGTATTTGTTACATGATATATAGATGAGTTATTATAGACCATGGAGACTTTAATCTAAACGACAATAAAAATAAGCAATTAACACCATTAAGTAAACATCAGGGCCGGCCCATGGGCCAGCCAACTCAAGCTAGGGCTTTAGGCCACATATTTTATAGGGCCTCCAACCAATTTTTTTTATATAGCATGTATTGCATTTTGGGCTTATAAACAAAGGAGTGGGCTTAAAAGATTGGGCCGTGTGTTTAAATGGAAACGTGAAGGACAGAAGGAAACGCAGAAGTCAGACGATTAAGAGATTCTGGGGAACGACAGAAGATTGTCTAGGGCAATTAATTGGCAAAGGAAACAAGCGTGAAGGCTGAAGCGGCTGCCAAAGCAAATCGACAATGGAAACAATCATGTTGGATGCTAGGTTTAGGCGTCGCAAATGGAGATATGAGAAATTGTAGCGCCGATTTTAGGTATCCATCTTCTAACGTCTTTTTGTTAACATCTTTTTCTTGAGTTTACCCTACAAATATGCAATAATCTTTGATTTATTCTTCTACAGTGAATCCATTTTGCAAATTTGTTCCTGATTCTGAGTTCTACCTGCAATAAAATAAGCTTCAACAATAACTGTAAGTAATCTTTCTTTTGATTTTCATTACTACTACTTAGTTTTCCGATCTACAGTTCTTGATGAGTCTAATCGTTGCCAATCACAAATTCATAGTAGTTTTTGTTTTTAAAAATTGTAATAGTTCCTGTATTTGGCAATTGCTCATTTAGATAACTTATCTATTTATTTGTAATCGGCAGATAACTTGAGATTTAGATAAACATGTAGTCTTTGTTTTTGACAAATGTGATTCTGGAAGATATCAAGCTTGTAACTTGTCTTTCCCATGTATTTTTTTTTCCTGCAACTTATATATTTTTGTGATAATTAAGATTATGTAGTGTTAAATTGTTAATCTGGAAAGATTGGAATTGAATTTACAGTCAAACCAACGAAACAAAAATGAAATCAAATTCAAAGCCCATATAAATTTAACTGAACAAAAATGAAACCACCCATCAATAATATAGACGAAACAAAAAATTGTCAAATAAGGTAAGCAACAAAATATTTTGACAACACGGCTAAATCGGGAACTGAAAAATTGTGATCCTCAAGGGCCTCAAATTTTTACTACGCTTTGGGCCTCCAAAATGGTTGAGCCGGCCCTGGTAAACATGTCTAGAGTTAAAAGTTAGCTTTAACTATAATAAGGTAAATAAAAAAATAATTAACTTTGTTAGTATATTGAAAGGTTAGATCATGTAGGCTTTAATCTAAACGATGGTAAAAATAAGTAAACAACCCGATTAAGTAAACATGCATAAAGTTAAATAACTTTAATTATAATAAAATGAATAAATAATAAATAAAAAACAACTAAATTAATAAAAATAAAGTTAATAAATAAAACAAAAAGAACTAAACTAATAGAATTTTTTAACTTTATTGAACTACTGTTGTTATAGTATAGAATTATTATTATTACTATATAACCTAAGCAGTTAAAGCGGTAAAATAGCGGATAGCGGTCAAGGTCCGCTATACGATATATAGGTTATAGCGGTGGTATAGCGGTGATATAGCGGTAATTTTTATACCATGCATAATTTATGTATTTTTATATATATTATATACATATACCATTAATTTTATATTGTTTATATATAAATTCACAAGTATGAGGACTAAATATAAACTAATGAAGATGGAGGGGGTTATATGTTAAAATACCCAAACTTAAATAACCCTAATTACCCCCACTTTCATCATACGCCGTTTTCTTTCCATCAGGCAAGGTCCGCTCCCCTTCTCTTCTCCATCAGGCATGGTACCCAGTTATCCAATGGTTCAAAATCATGGAGCAACAACTGATTTTTGTTCGAATTAAGGTAACAATTCGTTTCACTTAACCAATTTGGTCAATTTTTTACTAATATCTGATCCAGTTTTGACCGATTTGGTCCGATTATAGGCGACTTTTGACCGATTTTTTCAAACTTTGACCTAATTTGACTATGACCGCTATACCGGTTTCCAAATAGCGGCAAATAGCGGCCAAATAGCGGGCTATAGCGCCGCTAATAGCGGAACCGCTATGAGCCACCGCTATTTGGACCGCAGACCGCTACAACCCTAGAGGTCCGCTAACCGCTATAGCACCGCTATAGCGCCGCTATTAACTGCATAGTATATAACAACATCAACAACCAGTCTTAAGCCCCCACGTTGCGGGGCGGGGGTTGTAAAACCGTGTTATCAACGTTACGGGGCGACAGTGTAAACCGTGCTAACTAGCAACTGAACAACAATCAATACACAAAAACGTCGTAAAACAAAAGCATGAATTTTTAACACTGAGTGACTCACATGACGTAAGAAACAGACAAAGTTAAATTTATATCGACACGTATTAGAAAGTCGAGAAGGTAAAAGAAACATGAGGGACCAAATGTGATCAGAAACACTTTGCTAAATAAAAACCGAACGACGACAAAATCCAAAGTTTGTTATACAAAAAAAGATATATATAATCCAAAAAAAAAAAAACAAAATAAGTTTCTATTTATTCAAATGTTATGAATTAATATGCATAATAGAATAAATAATAATAATAATAATAATAATAATAATAATAATAATAATTAATAGACTCATTTAACCTCGTAAAACTAATTGTATGAAACATGATTTTTTTTAACGGTCAACGAATCTTCCAAATGGGTTACTGGCGAAATTCACCACATCAAGATACACACGCCTCCGAACCGGGGAAAACCCTCACCTAGGGCCGAAGCCTGTGAACACTCGCCTGAAGGCATGACAGTGCGGGGAGGTAAAACCTGCTCAGTTTAAGGATCGAACTAGCGATCTCCACCTATTCACTCAGTCTCACATCATCACCACATGTCACAAAAAAAATAGCGGAGATGACAGGAATCAAACCTGGTTCCCTTAGAAAACCAAATCTCCTCCCCACCACCTGATTGTTGGGGAGTCCGACATGAACTCATTTAAGCCTGATTCAATTCAAGAATTTAACGGCCCAATATCAAAGAGCCTATCATAAAAGTGCTACCAGACAACCCACCACCCACGAACATCTTGGCACTCACCGTCGGCCGCCCGCACGCCGCCCAACCATCGTCGGTCGCCTCCCAGCCCAGCCTAACCATATCGCCTCAAAGAGGTAAACTACAAATTTGAATTTTTTCAACTTTGAAATTGTTTGAAACTTATGAAATTGTTTATTTGTTTTCACTTCATCAGAAGTCAGATACAGAACTCAATTTTGATTTTGAATATGAATTTTGTGTTTTTAGAATCAGTGTTGATTTATTGAAACTTAATTTTAGTGACCAACCATATCAGATATGAATAAATTACTTTTATATGTTCATTTTTAGTTTGTTTGAGAATATGATCCGAATTAGGGTTTGCTTTTGGAATGATGAAATGTGATATGAACTTGTTACTTGTGATTTGTAGTTTTTATATGAACTTGAAATTGATATGAACTTTAGGTCTTTAGTGATTTTTTTTTTTAAAAACTTGATAAGAAATTTAGGTTAATTATGTTCGGCTACCCAACCTGGCCCGAAAATTCTAACGTATGGCTGTGAAAAATTGACCATCCAAAATAGTGAACCCATAAGGAAAAAATTATAGATTCGCCACTTAGTCCGGTTCGGTTTTGGGACCTGACCAAACCGAAATGTTCGATTATTGGACGACCTTAACCCATCAGTTTTTGGTTAGTTAGTTTCAATTAATTGGTTTTGCCTTGGTTATGGGCCAGTTAATCGTATGGGATAGCATCATGTATACTAACAGATACAGAAAATACTCACAACCAAAGTCCAACATCAGCACAAAGAATAAGGCTAAATCCATAATCAAAACGACCCTTACTAACAACTGGATTCAACCGAGCAACAAAAAGCACACCAACAACTTTTTTTTTGCTCGGTTGGGTTAAATCGATTTCGTAAAGTATGTCAACCGAAGCTTTTGGTTATGGCCAAAACTAAAAACCTGAACCATCGGTTATGCACGTGGTTCGATTTTGTCGGTTAATTCGGTTACAGTTCGATAACTCGAACATACTGATTTCTCTTTTTTTAAATTTGGATACATTTAATGAACAAAGTAGAAAAGGGTAAGATAACTCAAAACATAAGTTTAATACATACATTACATGTACTTTTATATTATATACTTACTACATGACAACTAATGTGATAGGTGATATGACACATCACACGTATAAGTAAGGGCCAGTCTAAACAAACACCACTAACACATTATCCAAACACCGCTAATGTGTCATGCAAGTTGTACGATAAGGCGAAAATGTTAACATTATGCAACTGTTAGTTGCTTCGTGTTTAAACCTAGATTCTATCCCCCGAAATGTATTCCGTATATCTTTCTGTTCTTATGTGATTGCTCTCTAAGAAAATTTGATACTATTGGACATTGGTACACAAGGTGTTCTCCACATAATCGTTACACCATTTACTAGTTTTACATTTTATTAATGTTATACTTTTGGACATTGGTACACAAAGTGTTCGATATAATGCTCCACATAATCTTTACGTGTTATTACTGTTGCATTCACCTTTTGCAGGCGAAATAAGCAAGGAATCGTGTTGAAGTTCTGCTACTTTTATTGGCTGCTGAAATGGATACTGTACCAGAAAACATCCTTCAGCGTTTCTTTGTTGTTGCAAATTGCTCTACATTAGAGAAATCTTTGGAGAATCTTATAGAATCGGCTAGAACAAGTGACGGTCGATCTGAACTTGCTTCCAAGAACATGCTCACCACAACGCTTAACCTCTGCCAATCACTATCATATCCATCTTGTGGCGGTACTCTTTTATTAGCCCTTAAACTCATCAGAAACTTATGTGCCGGAGAACCGCGAAACCAGAATTCCTTCATCGAACAAAACGGAGTCAATATAGTTGCTGATATAATCAGCGCTAAAGAACTTGTTAAAGATTCGAATTACGGGATGATTCGGATGGGGTTGCAAGTTCTCGCGAATGTTTCTTTGGCTGGGAGAGAACAGCAGATTGTTGTTTGGAAGCGTGTTTATTCTACGGAGTTTGTTGAGATTGCGAAGGTTAGAAGAAAAGAGACGTGCGACCCGTTGTGTATGATCATTTATGCTTGTGTTGAAGAGAATCACGAACTGCTTGACCAGTTATTTTCTGATCATGCTTTGCCTCTTCTAGTTGAAATTGTTTATACTGCTTTGGCAGGTAACTTTCTTGTTTCTAAAATGTTTAGATAATCTAAAGGTTTAAAATGCCATTTTCGTCCAGTTTTGCGACTTTCGTACAAAGGTTTGTTTTTTTCGCATCTAGATCCAAACGGTTTGAAATCTTGCCATTTTCATCCGGCTCGTTAACTCTATCTATTTAGATAATCTAAAGGTTTAAAATGCCATTTTCGTCCAGTTTTGCGACTTTCTTACAAAGGTCTTTTCACTTTATGTACAAGCATTTAGCATAATGTACAAGTATTCAAAAGACCGAACTGCCCTTTAAGTTAACAAAAACGACGAAAATACCCCTAACTTAACGGAGAAAAATAGATGGAGTTAATGAGCTGGATGAAAATGACAAGATTTCAAACCGTTTAGATCCAGATGCGAAAAAAAACCTTTGGACGAAAGTCGCAAAACTGGTCAAACCTTAGGGACGAAAATGCCATTTTACTCTAGTGTTTATTTCTTATTTGTCTGTTTTCCATGCACCAGTTCCGTTAGAAGAAGATTGGCTGAGGCTGATTCTTACAAAAGCTTGCATCGAAGAATCATACTTCACACCCGTCTTCTCAAAATTACAACATGAAACTAGTGATCGCAATTCACCCGAAATGCATACATACACACAAGCGCAATCATTTTTATTAAGCATCCTTTCTGAGATGGTAAACGAGCAAATCGAACACATTACACTTTCCAACGTTTTCGCTCTCGATGTTTTCAACATTCTAAAAACCACTCTCGGTGTTCTTAATTGTGTTTCGCGGCCAGAATCAACTCTTCCAACGAGTTTTCCCGACATTAATGTTCTTGGTTATTCTCTCTGCATATTAAGAGACATCTGTGCATTTGATGGTCACATGGATATCGTTGATTCTTTACTATCACTAGGGCTAATCCAAACGCTTATAGATTTACTTCGTGATCTTGAGCCACCTGTGATAATTAGGAAAACGTTAAATCGCGCTGAGAATCAAGATTCCACAACTTATTCAGGTAAGTTATGCCCGTATAAAGGGTTTCGTAGCGACATTGTTGCAGTTATTGGGAACTGTGCGTATAAAAGGAAACAAGTTCAAGATGAGATAAGGGACAGAAATGGGATTCTTTTAATGTTGCAACAATGTGTTACGGATGATGAAAATCCGTTCTTGCGTGAGTGGGGTATATGGGGTGTGAGGAATATATTGGAAGGGAATTTAGAAAATCAAAAGGTGGTTAGTGATTTGGAAATTCAGGGTTCGGTCAACTTGCCGGAGTTGACCACACTTGGGCTAAGAGTGGATGTGGATAAGCAGACTCGACGTGCAAAGCTTGTAAACACCACAGGTTGAAGATTTTGACCAGGTACCGTGCTAGTTGCTCGTCCTCTTTGTAAACATGATATTGGATAATGAATTATCTTTATGGTTAAACGTTGGGTTCTATACTTCTATTTTGGCTACTGAATGTAGAAGCTTTAAATTTGCAGGAGGCTGAAGTTGCAAGAAGCTAAGAACTTTTAATCTGTGAAGGCCTGTTTTGAGGCATGGTCGATTTACAAGGGTCGTGAAGAAAGTATTCTCTATACTAACATCTGTCGTGTATTCTTATAAAGATTTTGTTTTTGACACGAGGTGATGATAATTTCTACTCGTTTATAGAAAACGAGCTAATCCGGTTTGTATTTTAATTGATAAAGCAAATAGGTTAAAAATACTTGTATTAATAGGTTAAACTGATATTAGTCAAATGGACTGCAACAAGCAAAACAGATCAAGATTCTAACTTGTACTAATAGGCTTAGCAGCTTTCAACTATATATTTAAAAAGTTTAAATTCAAATACAAATGGTACATCTATAAAGTAAATAAGTTGAATCAAACTGAAGCTTGTCTAAGCTTGAACTTGCCTTGTTTAGTTTAAGAGAGTTCGAGTTTGGCTCGTCTTGAGTTTTATACCCAAAGGCCAAAGCTCGAGCTGTCACATGAGAAATTTCCTATCTCAAGCTTGAATCGGGCTTGACTAGCTTATTTTTTGTTACTTTATATACATAAATAATATTTTTATATGCAAACATTAGTTTACATTTGTAAATTAGATTAAAAAAATATTATATTTTATATAAATAATGAGCTTGCGAGCATACCAAACACAGTACATGACTCATGACTACATGAAGCGCGGGCTTGTTTACCAAACTAGTTTATTTATAGGCCTGAACTCATTTAATCTTAGTTTACTTGGAGCTTGTTTACTAAACTAGTTTGCGAATATGGGCCCATGAGATGAACTTTCAAAAATCAAAAGTCAATGACTACATACTAAACTTCAATCATTGTGCTGTAGTAGCCCAGTGGTACGGCAGTGATGGTGTCAAACCCACGAGGGGGGTTCGATCCTGAGCCACACCCCGGTTTTCATCCGGCTGTTACTTCAGCGAGGCAACTCATGTGGAGGCAGTACGGTTTCCGAGGGAACGCCATAACTAAGTCTGGCCAACCCAGTGCGGGCCCGTTTAAGACAATGTAAGTCTAGGCAGACTTGACTAGGGTACCGATTAGGCGATATGACATTGGGCCACTCAAAAAGAAAGTCATCGTTAAAAAAAAAAAAAAAAAAAAACTTCAACATTGGCAGCCCAAAGTGACCCAGGTTTACAAAGCACACAAAACTCTTCAAACATTTCCCATTTCATCTTAGCTTACACTTGCCGCTGCAACCTGCAAACACACATTTCCTCTCAGAAAAAGGGATCAATAACTCAAAACATAACCACTGGATGGATGATGACACGATCAACATTCATCCTCAAACACTCCACACATGAATCCACCATCAAGTTCAAATCTTTATTCTCATATCTCCACTCCCCTGTTTCCCCATCACAATCTTTATCATCACCAATTCAAGAACAAGAAGAAGATTTCACATCTAATTTACTCACCCTTTTATCTTCACCCAATTGGCAGAAAAACCCATCTCTCAGATCCATAATTCCATCAATCTCCCCATCAAAAATCACTTCTTTTTTCACCAAGAACCCTAATTTGAACCCACACACAACTCTCTCTTTTTTCAATCTTTTGTCACAAAGACCCAATTTTAAACCCAGTGTTGAGTCTTTTGCATCATTGCTAACGATCTTGATCAAGAATCAGTTTCTGGGTGCAGCTGAAAAGATCAGGATTTCGATGGTGAAAGCTTGTGAAACAGAGGAGGATGCAAGGTTTGTTTTAGGGTTTTTGAGGAGAATGAATGTTGATAATGATGATGAAGTGGTTAAGTTTAAGATTAGTGTTAGGTGTTATAATACATTGCTTATGTGTTTATCAAGGTTTTTGATGATTGATGATATGAAATGTGTGTTTTTAGAGTTGTTGGATGATGAAATTGTACCGAATATATACACGTATAATTCGATGGTGAACGGGTATTGTAAGTTGGGGAAAGTTGAGGTGGCGCGTTTGTATGTGGGTAAGATCGTTCAAGCTGGGCTTACGCCGGATACACATACTTACACGTCACTGATTTTGGGACATTGTAGGAGTAAAGATGTTGATAGCGCGTATAAGGTGTTTGATGTAATGCCTAAGAAAGGGTGTCAGAGAAATGAGGTTTCTTATACCAATTTAATACACGGGTTTTGTGAAGAAGAGCGAATTAACGAAGGTCTAGAGTTGTTTCATCAAATGGGTAATGATAATTGCTCCCCAACGGTGCGTACGTTTACTGTTTTAATATCTGCATTAAGTAGGTTAGGTAGAACAAAAGAAGCATGGGAGTTGTTTAAAGAGATGAATGAAAGAGGTTGTGAGCCGAATGCTCACACGTACACGGTTCTTATTGACGGCTTGTGTAAAGATAGAAAGGTGGATGAAGCAAGAAAGTTATTAAACACGATGGAAGAAAAACGGGTGGTTGGGACCGTGGTGGCATACAACGCTTTGATAGACGGATATTGTAAGGAAGGAAAGATCGAGAAGGCAATCGAGTTGTTTGAAAACATGGAAAGGAAAGAATTAAAACCGAACGTTCGTACTTACAACGAGTTGATTGGTGGCTATTGTAAAGTTGGTCACATTCACAAAGCTATGGCGTTACTTGATAAGATGACGAAGATGAAATTATCGCCTACCGTTATGACCTACAATTTGCTAATTAATGGATATTGTAAGCATAATGATGTCGATAATGCTTATAGGTTGATTAATCTAATGAAAGAGAATGGCGTTGTTCCTGACGAGTGGACGTACAGTGCCTTTATACATACTTTATGTAGACGAGGGAGTGTAGAAGAAGCTCATGAATTGGTAAATTCTCTAAACGTGAAGGGCGTAAACATAAATGAAGTTATCTTTACAACTCTTATAGATGGATATCTCCAACTTGGGAAAATCGATAGCGGGTTGACTTTATTCAACAAAATGGTTAGTAGTGATCGCTTACCGAATTCTTGGACGTATAACGTGCTGGTTCATGGCTTGTGTAAAGACGATAGGATTCAAGAAGCTTCGGTTTTTATAGGGAAGATGATAAAGATAGGGTTTGAACCGGACATTACTACATACACGATTTATATCGAAGGGTTATTAAAAAGATTCGATTTTGTTGATGCCCGTAAGATTTTTTTCGAAATCGTTTCTTCTGGATTGAAACCAGATGTTTGTACATACACTTCGTTTATTCTTGCATACTGTAGTCAAGGGATGGTCAGCGAGGCAGAATATATGATGAATAAAATGTTGGAAGAAGGAGTCGAACCAGATACTGCAACATATACGATTTTCATCGATGCTTATTTTCGTGCGGGAAAGTTAGATTCCGCCTTTGATGTTTTAAAACATATGATGGATGCTAAATGCGAACCGTCTCACCATACGTATGCTATTATAGTGAAGCACCTTTTAATCTTACAACAGAAGGAAAACATAAAGATGGAAACTTTTGATCTCAATACCGGTAATGTTTGGAAGCTAATGGATTTAGAGACCGCTATGGATCTGTTTTCGGAAATGGTTAAACGTGGCTGCGGACCAAATGTCAAAACGTTCGAGGCGTTAACCGTTGGTCTTTGTAAAGAAAGTCGACTTGAAGAAGCTTGTAGATTGGTTAGTCATATGTTAACAATTGGGCTTTACCCAAATGAAAATATATACACTTCTCTAGTAAACTGTTCGTGTTACTTGCGAATGTATGACCAAGCGTTGACCTTACTAGATACTATGATTGAACATAGGATCTTACCTCATTTAGAGTCGTATAAGTTGCTGATTTGCGGGTTATACGATGAAGGTGAACATTATAAATACAATGCGGATGAAGTTGCTTGGAATATTTTTCTCGACGGGTTGTTAAAACGAGGGCCGCGTAACGAATGCTCTCAGCTCGCTGATGTCATGGAGGAAAAGGGTTGTTGTTTGAATCCGCATACGACTGTAACATTAGTTGAGAAGATGGGTGATTGAACACGTTAAAGGCAAGAGATCTTGAATTTTGATGTATGCACTTATCGTTTTGGGAACTTCGGGTTGTGTGGGGATGAAAGGAAATACGGGTCCCGTAAAGCGAGGGACGGGTTGAACCAAAGGTACTCTGACTGGTTTTCATGTATTTTTTGGTCTGTTATCTGACTGTTTGATTAAAATGCTTAGGTTTTGTATGTAAATAACTTATAATTCTACTACAGGTGAAGGCGAAGTTCGTTATAAAGTTTGCTGTTCTTTGCAACATATGAGACGGGATCTCATTCATCCAATCTTGACAAGATTTTTCGAGGTTAGCAAATTTATACATAATTGTAATCATGTATTAATTTTGTGAATTGAAAAGAGAATCATTAACATACAAGATGTACGCAAATAAACACAAAACATAAGCAGAATGTTATTGTGTCTCATTAAGTCGGTTTTGTACTACCACATACTAGAGGTGACAATTTTGGTCCGTAATACACAAATGGGTCGGTTTGGTTTATGTTCTATTTTTAGGAGGCCAAATAGGGTTGTAAAGGAAACGGGTAAATGGGTCGACTGGTCTGATGTGCAGAAAGTCATCTCGAATATATTCAATTGCACTACCACGCGAGTCCTTGGCTCCTTGGTTTTATAAAACGGTTGAGGCGTGCACCTCGAGGCGAAACGACCAAAAAACAATTCTGAGGCTGAGGCCCTAAAAAGGCGTGCCTCAGGGAGTTTATATTGAATGTGCGCCTCAGAGGGGCTGCAACTCTTCAAAGGCTGCACCTTAGGGATTTTTGATATTTGTTTTTGAGGTTTTTGACTTTTTGTGTCAATTTCAAGCAATTTATGTCTTTTTTATGTGTGTTTTTTGGATGATTTTGATGAATTTGATGATGAGTTTAGTTAGTATTACTATTTTTATTAGATATATAATTTTTATATTTTTTTTAATTCCGCCTCGGGCTTACGCCTCGGTTTGCCTCGAGGCTTACGCCTCTTGAGGCGTAGGGAAAACGCCTCGAAACTCGTTTCCGTTCTTTTAAACCTGGCTTGGCTCTAACCGCATGGACTTTGGAGCAAGATATGACGCCACTCGTAGAGAAACGAAAAAAGGTACATACTATTACTACAAGAGGATGGATATCTTCTTTTCACATGATCTGCAAGATATACCGTTATGTGGACTGTTGGAAGAAATATATGTTTTAATTAGATAATTTGATCTCATAAGCCTTTGATGGTTGATGTGTCATATAATAATAGACTAATGAAGTTACATAAAATAAGAGTAATCATTTAGGTAGTTTGATAGGAATCGGATTTGAAACTAAAAAGAAACGGATAAAATAAGATAGATCTACGGTTTGTTTGTGATACAGATTCACCACCAAACGAAACGGTAGGGCTGCGACGTCTAACCGAAGATACAGACACACCACTACGGTTAGAGAATCGGGTCTAAGAACACCACCCAACGTGCCATGGTTGAGCTAGCATAGACATAATCAATTTAACTCAAAATCCATTGAGATAAATTAATCAAAGAGAAAATTCTCATACTCAAAACACACTTCTTTTTGTTGCTTGTTCAACCAATACATAAAGAGAAAAGAAACTGCTACTAAAAACATGGAAACTACCTTTGACCACTTACCACTACTACATGACTTGAAATAAAATTGCATAATAATTCAAAAAAACAAAGGAAATAATATGACAAATAAAAACGTGGGTTGTGCATGGCCAGTTTCGCATGCATGGGTGAATTTCCAGGTCATGGTGTGGTGCAAATCTGATTGACCGAACGGTCGGTGACCCGATGTACAACATAGTTAGAATCACATCAACGGCTATATATCAAACATGGATTATATTAGGCTTGTCAAGTTACATAGAAGGCATCATAACATCATCATATTGAGCATAAAAAAACATATTGAGCATAAAAATAATGATAAGTTTAGATATATTTTCATACTACATGCCTTTAGTAAACTAGGTTTAAAGAAGTTCGACGCGTTGCGGCGAATTTCTTTTGTTATTTAGTCTGTGTTTACATGTGTTTTGAAATCACTATGAGCGTGTTGCGAACGGAACTGCTGACAAGAATAAAAATAAAATGTAGAAAAAAACACTATAAGATAACCGAAAGAAAATCAACCAAAAAAGTTGTATGGTAACGATGTTGTTCGTATGAAATCCGTGGTCAGAGATTAGCAAATTGTTCTGGGTACCGGTACCAAATTTGCCGAACCGAAAGATCTTAAGTACCAATTCGGTACCGACTTTTGGCGTTCCTGGTACCGGTTCACTAGCTTTTTTACCTTCATATACCGGTACCGTAACCGGTATTTTCAGTATCAGTACCGATTCTGTATCGGTTGGCACCGAGCTCATCCCTACCCCTGAAACTAAAAAAAAAAAAAAATTAAAAGTTGAAGAAAATCAACAAAAAAAGTTGTATGATACTGTTGTTCGTACGGTAACCGTGATCACGGATGAGCAAATGGTACCGGGTAGCAGCACTGAATTTCCCGAACCAAAAGATTTTCAATATCAATTCGGAACCAACTTTTGGCGTTTTCTGTATTAGTTTCGTTTTTTACCTTCATGTACTGATACCGAACAGGACCATCCCGCTATTTTCGATACCAGTACTGGTTCGATACCGGTTGACACCAATCTTATCCCAACCCCTGATATTAAAAAAAGGATTAAAGTTAAAAAATAAAGAAAATAACTATTATTATAATATTAAAATAAAAAAATATTAAAAAACTCTATATTATTATAATATTAAAATCACTATTCATTTTGTTCCTTCATCAATATATGGTAATGGTAATAATATATGGTAATAATAATAATAATATATAGTAATAATAATAATTTGATTGGATACATATAGGATAATGAAGACTATGTAAATTATTGTATATTATTGATCGACTGTTGTTTATATATATACAATTTAAAAATTACAAAGGAGACATAATATTATCATAACTACTAATTTTGATAAAAACAATTTTAGTAAATCTAATATGCATAACAAATCCTATATATAATATAGGCTAGCTTATAATAACAAGAGTAAAGTATATGGATGAATCCTGTGGTTGACCAAAATTTTAGATTTGGTCACTGATTTTTCAAAAGTACACGGATGGTACTTGTGGTTTGCACTTTATAACGCATTTAGTTCTTCACTTTTGCTAAAAGTACTGTATGGTCTCTGTGGTATGCACTTTATAACACATTTAGCCCCTAACTTGGACATGTTAAAACCTTTAGATTTGTTAGCTGTTGTCACGGCCCCCGACCCGGTTTTACCCGGTTCAGAAGCCGCAGGACAGAAACCCGTGGTATTGGTGTTTATTTTGGCAGCGGAATTTTTTAACAGGATCTTTTAAATTAAAAACACCCGATTATTTTATTTCAAGGTTCGGGATAAACCCCGTAGTTTACAATAGAGGAATTTTCACTAGGAAATTCCCTAGTTACAAAAACATGCTTTATTTATTTACTGAGCCACTTTCTTCAAGCTGGTAGTGCTACACTGCACTTTTTCCTGGTTCACTGTAAATCGCCTGAAACATGTTTAAAAAGATTTTATCAGCGGTGAAATAATGACGAGTCATTCAATTTGTACAAAATGACACAGTGTTATAATCTACAGGATTACGAGCGATTACAATTGCCACTATTTTACAATTATCTGGTCTAGTGTCACACCCTGGTGACTATGGTCATACCACCATTGGGTCCTTTCACCCAATAGTGATGATTATCACTGTTTAGGTTTGTCCACCTAAAAGTGAGAAAACAGTAGTAATGTACACAATACCCCACTTACTGCCAATAATTTAAGATAACAAAGACTTACCCCCTGTAAAATATAACTTGAAAATAGTTTGAGGTTTTGTAAAATGGTTTTGATAAAAAGAGAATAACTCACATTGCAAGTTTAGTTGGGCGGAGTTTTGCCTACTGATTTAGCCTCTTAACCTAGTTAAATAACAATGCACACGAAACTAGGTTAGTAACTTAATACAACATTTACGATAAGCTCACGAAATCAAAACCCTCACGACGAATGACAAAGTATAGCCCGAATTCGGGCAGCACTTAAACATCCATCGGATCGGTTTCAATCGATCGGACATTGTATCGTAGCAGTGATCGAGTTATTACCCTGTAATCGTAGCAGCGTTTCGACCCTTAAACACTCGATTTGAACAGAATTTAGACGTTTTTAAAAGAAGTTTTCGACACAGAAGGAATGGCCATGCAACGAGCAATTTATAGCTGAATTTTGAGTCTCTCGCGGCCCGCGTAAACCTAAAGAGAATCTTACGCGGCCCGCGAGGGCCACCCTAGCTACGGCTAGGGCTACCGTGTCACATGTAGGCTTGCCACGTGTCTGACACGTGGCCTAAAGCTTATCCGGAGATTTACCAAGCTGTCGCGCCCCGCGTAAGCTTAGCTTAACTCTTACGCGGCCCGCGAGTGACCAATAAAATTGAATTTCTTTATTTTTCACAAGGATTAGAGTTTTAGGGGTCCGGGTTTCTACTTACGGAGCGTTTTAGGACAATTTCGTGCAAGTCCTTACAGCTGTGGACTAAATACGTTACAAAATGCGAAACACATGGACCATCCGTGTACTTTTGAAAAGCTAGGGACCAAATCTAAAATTTTAGTTAACCACAGGGACCATGTGTGTGCTTTACTCTAATAATAATTGTATATTACAAGTACCACTTCCCAGTACCCACAGTCAAAGTGGGAGGAAATTGCCCCCGATTTAACAGTTATATACTGACGGGGTTAGTCAATTGGACAAAAGATGCAAGATTTGGAAAGCATGTGAAACCAAATGCGAAAAAAATATCTTTTGGACTAAACTCGCAAAAGTCACCAAACCTTAGGGACGAAAATGACATTTTACTCTCTTATATCACTACTACATTTCATATATATATATCATAAAATTATATTGTACAACATAATATTTTTAATTTTTTAAATTTGATTTTTTATCTTTAAACAAAACAACAAAAAATAATTAAATATATTATAGATATATTAACCGAGTTAGAGTTAGTTATTTTGATGGAAATGACAAAAAATAAAACGTCAGGGGTCCAATTACAAATTATTCTTATTTTGGATATAACAGACAAAAATGTTAAAATTATAACCATATGATTCAATACATAAGCACCAAACTTGAGCCATATAACATAAAAAACAATAAACAAAGTCGTTAAGTTCCATAAGACCATATGTTATGGGTGCAAAAGTGGAGAGAGGAGAGGTGATGTCGTTGTGCAAGGTTCTAGTAAGGATCATCTATCCTTAGGTGTGCTTGCTCAATAATAGTAGGAGTATTAATGCATATAACAATGAACTAAGTTGGTTAATAAAGTCATAAATATGTCATGGACCATGGTTAGTGTTTTTGTTCAAATCCAACGTCACGAAAATAAATGTAAATCAATATCATATTGAAAAAGTTTATGATTAAAAGAAAAGGAGTGCTTTATAGCTATGGCCTATGCTTGTAAAGTTGAAAACAATGTGTAGATCCTAAAGGGATATCCATCCTCGAATAGTCGAATTCCTTTATATGGCAAATGAAAGTGATAGTTTTCTCAAAAGCCCTTGTACTTTGATCCATTTACTACTCATGCCCTAAAAATATTCGACCTAATATAGATTGTCCAAATCCAATGGCGCATGCAAGATTTTTGTGTTAAAATGAGGAAAACGGCATGATTTTCTGTATGATTTATTTCTCTTACTCATGTTATAACCACTATTAAAGCATTTAACAATATACTATAACAAGAATTTAATAAGATATAGATTAGTAAATCTCCTTATCATACTTAAATTTTAACTTTCGTCCTTAATCCTTAACCTTAAGTATAAGAAAACACGACTTTAGTCCATGCGCTGCACACTTACCGTCCCTGACATGGATGCCGTTAAAACTTTCATTTAAATAGTTAATCATTTTTTAATAAAAGTTTACGTAGATGTTTATATCTGCTCCCAATGGATCAAATCACCCGACATGTTTTTAAATGTTTTTACATTTCTCATCACACACATATCGTTTGAGAGAATCTTCATCTTCATAAAACAAAACCAAAACCAAACCGACAAACCGTGTTACAATTTTCATTTAAACAAAAATATAGTTCATAGCCTCATGCTATAGCTCCTATCAAAACTAGTAGTACATTAATTAACAATGTCTAAATTCTAACAACTTTTGTTTACTCATGGTTTGGAACACCAAGGGCAATTCCGTAATTCCACACCCACATACAACGACAGCCAATAGAATCTAGACTCTCAGATTCTCAGATTCAACCGATCGATCAAAACCATAATAAAAAGAATATTAATAAACAAAACTTCCAAATGCACCACAACCATAAACACCAACAAAAAAAACCCATAAAACACTCACCGTATCTCTTCCATTTTCCCATACATTTTCAACTTTCATGCATGCAAAAACTCCACCCTTTTCATGACCAACAACAATGGCAGCAGCGGCAACAATCTCCGATCTTCGACGCCCGTTAATCCTCTCCAACACCCACCTCACGCACACATTTGCCGATGACAACTCACCCTCGCAACACATCTTGACAATAAACGATCATCCTGGCTATAACAATAGTATTAATAATAATAATAATCAAGATTTGAGCCGTTTTGCAGGGGCATTTGCGAGAACGGAGGGGAACCCGTATGAGGTTATTGGGTCAGATGGGTTTGAGGCTCCGGTGTCAACAACGGTGGACCCGTTTAGAAACCTAACGCCAAAGATTGAAGGGGTGTATGAGTGGGTTAAGATGGTGGTTTGTGTTCCAATAGCTTTGGTTCGGGTTGTGTTGTTTGGGTTGTGTATAGTGGTTGGGTATGTTGCTACCAAATTAGCTTTGTGTGGTTGGAAAGATAGTTCGAATGCAATGCCCAGGTGGAGGTGTAGGGTTATGTATGTTACAAGGTTGTGTGGGAGAGCCATTCTTTTTTCTTTTGGGTATGATCAAATCTTGATTTGTTTAATACAGTGCCAGAACCATAACTTTTTAGTCCGGTCATAGTAAGGTTCTCTTTTCTTGGGTATAACTAGGGGCTCTACTCATGTTTTTATTAAAAACACTTAGATTTTGTATATAAAAATCCAACAAATCTTGGTGACAGGGTTAGTGGACCCTCTTGACCCCCTTGTTCCGCCCTGATTATAGTTGTTATTATTTGATATTTGGTATATTTTATAATCTTTTAGTTAGTTTTGTAGTTGTTATTTTATCTCTGGTTTGAATATCATGATAGTTATTCAATACACAAAAAAATATTATTCACAAATACAGTTTTTTCAGTTATTTTGGATTTCTTCATCATATATAAGGATGCCATTTGAGATTTTATAGTTTCAAGGATGGTTTTCTTACATATGGAGCTTATTTAGATAAATTTTTGAAAATTTGACACTCCAATGCATGTTTCACCAAGCAACACTATATTCATAATAATGTGGATGGTTAAAAACATAACATTGTGAATTCTGTTGTTACCAAAACATGGTATAAATTGATGGTCACCTTTTTTCTTCAAATAATGCAGCTACCATTGGATTAAAAGAAAAGGGAAACCGGCTCCAAGAGAAATTGCTCCTATGCTTGTATCTAATCATGTATCATATATTGATCCGATTTTCTTTTTCTACGAAGCATGTCCAACAATTGTTACATCTGAGTCTCATGATTCCATGCCGTTTGTTGGAGTCATAATTAGAGCTATGCAGGTAAATTATAATATCACGACTTTGTTCCATTAAATTTGATTTTCTATCTAATGTTCTTTTTTCAGGTGATATATGTGAATCGGTTCTCATATCAATCACGCAAGCAGGCTGTACATGAAATAAAGGTAACAAACCGTTGCTCCTGTCCCTTTTATGGGTCGTTGCTTGTTTCCTAACTTCTTGTTTCCGTTGTACCGATAATGCTTTGATTAGTATTTAGTTTATGTGACCCCTAAGTTTTATTTTGGACTACAAGAACTTATACTAAAAAATAGTTGAAGATCGGTCAATGACTTTCGCTGGCCAAAATATTTTCAAAATGAAAAGTTGAAAACACTTGCATTTAATCAACACATAGGGAATTTGATACAAATGTATTATTCAAAGGATTTAAATACAGAGAAAGGCCTCAACCAATACATATCCTCGAGTACTTTTGTTTCCTGAGGGAACCACAACGAATGGAAGACAACTTATTTCGTTCCAACTCGGTGCATTTATTCCCGGTTTGCCCATACAACCGGTGGTCATTCGCTATCCTCATGTACATTTTGATCAATCATGGTAAACCACCGCTCGTTTAAAATTTACGTTGGATTGATAATTGTTAATATGATCTTTAATTGGTAGATCACATTTGTATAGGGGCCATATCTCTTTGCCAGCCCTCATGTTTAGAATGTTCATGCAATTCCACAATTTCATGGAGGTATGCTTAAGTTGAATATATTTTAGTTTGTAAACATCAGTTATTTACCTATGTTATTTTTTTTTTCCAAATAAAACAGGTTGAATATCTTCCTGTTATTTCACCGTCACAAAATCACAAGGAAAGTCCTGCTCGGTTTGCTGAGAGGGTTAGTTTATAATCGATCGTTTTTTAGCTTGTCTTATGAAATCCTTTTTTAAATTTGAGGCTATATTGCTAATCTTTGTGCACTTAATGTTTCCCTTTTAACTTAATATAATGTGTTGGTGCAGACTGGGAGAGCCATGGCTTTAGCTCTAAATGTTGCGCAAACATACCATTCTTTTGCCGATTATGCACTTCTTTCAAAGGCAGTTGAAGCTGGACAGGTATATTTTTTATTTTAACACGGGTGCACAAACGCTTTAATAAAACAAATGTTAAACTATCCTGGATCCACCACTGAAATTAAACCATATCTTAAAACGTATGCGGAAAGCTACATTGTTTAACCGATGCATTTGGTCTAGAAAAGTGTTTACTGTAAAATGCTAATCATACTTATTTTTGCAGGAGAGGTTTTCGCCCTTTATGGTTGAAATGGCGCAAGTTCAAAAAGTGAGTTTTTTAGTATAGTTTTTTCTCTTATAAAAAACGAAACAAAACCTGTTAGACATGGTTAAATAGAGATGTTTGACTATCACTCAATTGTTTGAAATACCCTTTAATCCTCACTTAACATCCTGAGGATAAAAACTGATTTAATCTGTAATTTGCAACGATGAAGTAAATAGGTTGTTTCGGCCTTGAATGTGAGCCTTTCATATGAAGTAAATAGTTACATTTTTCATATGAAAGTAATTTTGAGTAAAGTACACAGATGGTCCCTGTGGTTAACTAAAAATTTGGAATTAGGCCCTAGCTTTCCAAAAGTACACGGATGGTCCCTATGGTTTGCACTTTATTACACACTTCGTCCTCAACTTTTCCCAAAAGTACATGGATGGTCCTTATGGTTTGCACTTTGTAACGCATTTAGTCCTCAGCCTTTAGTGACTAAACGCGTTATAAAGTGCAAATCACAGAGACCATCCATGTGCTTTTTGAAAGCTAGGGACTAAATCCAAAATCTTGGTTAACCACAGGGACCATCCGTGTACTTTACTCAATAATTTTTTTGTGTTTTTTTTTTTTTTTTTTTTTTGTGTGTGTGTGTGTGTGTGTTTCACAAGTTACTTCATTGAGAAGAATTTTGTTTTCTTTGTGTTCCAGTTATATCAGTTGAGCTCTTCAGAAGCAGTAGGGTTCTTGGGAAGATTTCTTGCAATGAATCCGGACAGCAGGTGCATTGATATAAAATCATTGTTATTAATTTTTAAGCAAAAAATTTGCCGCAGATGCGTTAAAACTTAACTACTTGCATTTTGTTATGAAACACAAACATACTCGAGTTTTTTTATCATTTTTTTTTATTTTCATTTTGCAGTGGATTTGTTCAATATCAAGATTTCATAAGGGTTTTAAGATTGAAGCATTCTCGCCTTTCTGAACATGTTAGTAAGCAAAATTACAAATTTGTAATAATTCTTTCGGTAGTTATAATATTATTGTACCATTCGACACATTTATATCCGTTTTTGGCCAATATACTGCTTTATAAAATAAACCTCATAAGTAATTTTTTTTAGCATTGAAGTCAAATCAGGATAAATAACAGATAACAATTGGAATGTTATTTATTAAGCTAACCGGTTCTTTCCTGCCATAGATAACTTCAAGTTTTCTTCTGTGACAGATTTTCGGATTTATTGACGCTGACAAGGATGGAAGTATAACTTTCAAAGAGGTAACAATGGGTGCATAGATTCCATTTAATATGTGGGTCTCATTTATGTTGATAATTTAACCAAAAAAACAGGATCCACTAAATGAAATGATTCTCATAGGTCCTTCTTTACGGGTCCTGTTTCATTGTGCAGCTCTATATCGACACGACTTAAACAGGCCCTACAAAATGAACAGAACTTGCAGGGCAATATTTATGTGTCCTGCGTTTTCATCAGCGATATATGCAACAAAACATTAAATTTGGTGTTATGTTGAAAACAACATTCTCCAACCAAGACCCTAAATTCAGTGTAAAGTTTAGTGCAATGCTATTCACTTAACCATTTTACACCAAAATCTATGAGTTTCATTTTTGGTTAAGTTATATAATTGTTGAATGTTTACCTAAACAATGAAAGTTTACAAAATATATTTTGAAAATAATCTTATTGAGATCTTTATGTGACTTCAGTATTGAATATGAAATAACTTCTTGTGTGATTTTTTAGATATTTATTTAATCTTGTGTATATGTAGTTTAATTTAATTTTACATGTTTAAAAAAAAATTAGCAGTATGTGAATGGACCAGTGGATGTCCCAAATTCTGACAAGTTTGTATTCAGATTTTATGTGGTTTTTACTTCTTAGTAGGATTATTATGTGGGTTCCATATATGTTGTGGGCACATCTCTTTGTGGGTCACATTGTTGTATTTACCGAGTGGCTTACATAGTCGTGTCGTTTGGATTATGCAGTTCTTGGTCGGATCTATTCACGTTCTGAAGCTGCCATTATTCCCACGAGCATGTGAAGCAGCATTTAATGAAAGCGATGAAGACAAAGATCATTACATTTCATTGTTGGAGGTAATATTTATAAACGTTTCTGATTTTTTTGGTTAGTTTGTTTAAGTCTCTAACTTAATTTTCTTATGTACAATTAACAGTTCGGAGGTTCCACCAGCGCAGTTATCCCGGACTTGACCACTAGCGAGGTTTGTAATCCGTTTTCATCAATTCAAAATCGTAAAATATGATTATTTATCGGTTCCTTGTGTTAACTTTTTTGGATTTGTATATAGATACAAGCGCTCTTCGAATTGTTTGACGTTGATGGTGATGGTAGGATAAGCAAGGATGATTTTATTACTTGCTTAAGAAGAAATCCTTTGCTCATAGCACATTTCAATCACCTTTTCATGCATAAAGATTTGGATGCAGAAAGAGGTTTAGATGAAATGGTTTGATGGTAAAACTTTCTTTTATATATTTCATTATGTTGGTTGTTTTATATAGAAAAAAAAAAGTGTCCATTGAATTTGTTGTATCTACATGTAAGCAAACAATTTTTAGTGTATGTAAATTTGTATACTCAAGAAAGGTATATATAAAAAGGGGCATGTTTACATGGAAGTTAATCAAATGATTCTCAAATATTTTAACAATAATATAATTGTTAAACTAATAAGATGTTTAAGACATATTAATAAAATGATTCAACGTTTAATAAAATGATTCTCCAATGTTTTAACAATAATATAATTGTTTAAGACATTATAAGCTCTATAATCTTTATGACAAAGAGAAACAAAACAATTAAACAACCTAAGAGCATTCATAATGAGATGCTTTGTATCAATCCGTTTCACACTAGACTCCAACGGATCTCCAAACCTCGTTCGGTGACATTGTGGTAACATTCCGTTTGCTCAAGTTTGCAGGTCCGGACCTCCAACAGACTTCTTGTGTGGGTCCCCCCCCCCAAACTTTCATAGTTCAAGTCCCAATTTTGAACATCGGTATCTCATTCATCTTAATTCCGATTTGGATGTGATTTGATTATTTGTAAAGCCCTTACAACGTAAAACACAAACACAGAATAGTACGTGTATTTTTTACCCAAAAAAATAGTACGTGTATTAAGTATAATATTAATATATTGTTCGAAGTTTAGAAAAATACTCATTTTCACTAATTCTTTTTCCAACTATACTTTGAGACAATTAGCAATCCCATGTCTTTAGAAGAATTACATGGTGTATGTCCTAAGTATGGTAAATTCAACAAGTGATAAATTCGTTTCATATCGTTGAGCCCAAATATTATATACGTCGCGCGTTACTGTGAAACCGAGCAAATGATAATGTAAAACAAACGTGATTTGAAAATACAGCATGTTTTATAAAAAGCCAAACCATTAAAACTGTTTAGCTTATCATTGTACCGTTTATAATACCAAATAAACACTTTATTTTGAATACAACTTCGTTTTTAACAAAATTTATAATAGAATGTCGAGGGAAAAAATCAAGAACAACTACATATTTAAGTTTTTAGAAAAAAAGTTATAAACATAAATTATTAAAGAAGTATAAAATTATTTAATAAATTAACATGTGTTCTATAAAAAGAAAAAAAGAATTATTAAAAAAATGGTAAAGGAAATATATGGTTTTTAAAAAAAAGAAAAAAAAATTAAAATATGTTATTGAAAGTAAATATAATAATAAACTATTATAATATATTAAACAAAAATAATAATAAAAAGCTACATATTATTTTAAAAATAAAGTTACAATTCATCGTCCCTCGTTAACTCTTTATATATATAATTGCTCGAAATTTATATTTTTCATTGGTTTCCACATCTTGTAGACATAAGAATATCATCATCATCATACTCAGTGAATCCCGCCAATAGCAAAACAAAGGTAGGGTCTAAGGAGGGTAAGATGTAGACAGCCTTACCTCTACCCGTTGGAATAGAGAGACTGCTTCCAGTGAGACCCCTGACTCGATAGTAGTTTTGCATCAAACCTTGGACATAAGACACATAACACTCAGCAATTAAGACAAAGGCCGATTAGTGCATGTACTCCCTTGTCTTTCGGCTATCAACGCCACCACATGAAGTTGCTTGGAAGATTTTATTACTTGCTTAAGAAGAAATCCGTTGCTCATAGCACATTTCAATCACCTTTTCATGCATAAAGATTTGGATGCAGAAAGAGGTTTAGATGAAATGGTTTGATGGTAAAACTTTCTTTATATATTTCGTTATGTTGGTTGTTTTATATAGAAAAAAAAGTGTCCCTCCATTGAATTTGTTGTATCTACATGTAAGCAAACAACTTTTAGTGTATGTAAATTTGTATACTCAAGAAAGGTATATATAAAAAGGGGCATGTTTACATGGAAGTTAATCAAATGATTCTCAAATATTTTAACAATAATATAATTGTTAAACTAATAAGATGTTTAAGACATATTAATAAAATGATTCAACGTTTAATAAAATGATTCTCCAATGTTTTAACAATAATATAATTGTTTAAGACATTATAGGCTCTATAATCTTTATGACAAAGAGAAACAAAACAATTAAACAACCTAAGAGCATTCATAATGGGATGCTTTGTATCAATCCGTTTCACACTAGACTCCAACGGATCTCCAAACCTCGTTCGGTGACATTGTGGTAACATTCCGTTTGCTCAAGTTTGCAGGTCCGGACCTCCAACAGACTTCTTGTGTGCCCCCCCCCCCCCCCCCCCCCCCAAAAAAAAAAAAACAAAAAAAAAAACTTTCATAGTTCAAGTCCCAATTTTGAACATCGGTATCTCGTTCATCTTAGTTCCGATTTGGATGTGATTTGATTAGTTGTAAAGCCCTTACAACATAAAACACAAACACAAAATAGTACGTGTATTAAGTATAATATTAATATATTGTTCGAAGTTTAGAAAAATACTCATTTTCACTAATTCTTTTTCCAACAATACTTTGAGACAATTAGCAATCCCATGTCTTTAGAAGAATTACATGGTGTATGTCCTAAGTATGGTAAATTCAACAAGTGATAAATTCGTTTCATATCGTTGAGCCCAAATATTATATACGTCGCGCGTTACTGTGAAACCAAGCAAATGATAATGTAAAACAAACGTGATTATAACCAACTGGGGTAGCCCAGTTGGCCACCGACACCCACCTCTTCCCAGAGGTACCGGGTTCGAGTCTTGGGAGTGGCATATGTCGCCCAGGGTAAGAACTCGGCATGAGAAAGTCACCGCGGAGCTAGCTTGGTCGGGTAGCGGCTCCCGGAGTGAGATCACTCCGGCGGTTGGGAGGACCGTGCACTTACCCCCCCCCCCCTAAAACAAACGTGATTTGAAAATACAACATGTTTTTTAAAAAGCCAAACCATTAAAACTGTTTAGCTTATCATTGTACCGTTTATAATACCAAATAAACACTTTATTTTGAATACAACTTCGTTTTTAACAAAATTTATAATAGAATGTCGAGGGAAAAAATCAAGAACAACTACATATTTAAGTTTTTAGAAAAAAGTTATAAACGTAAATTATTAAAGAAGTATCAAATTATTTAATAAATTAATATGTGTTCTATAAAAAGAAAAAAAGAATTATTAAAAAAATGGTAAAGGAAATATATGGTTTTTAAAAAAAGAAAAAAAATTAAAATATGTTATTGAAAGTAAATATAATAATAAACTATTATAATATATTAAACAAAAAAAAATAAAAAGCTACATATTATCCTTATATTAACTTTCAAACGTTTTGAACAGTAACTTTCGATTATTAAAAAAAAAATAAGAAACTTGTATACCAAAGTAAAAAAAAAAAAACTATATAACAATATTAGTTTCACACTTTTTATTCATGTTTTAGTTTAGACCGTGGGGTATGGTGGAGCTGGGGTTTGAGGCATGGGTTGACACGTGGACTTCGAGTGGCACTACTGCTCAGTTGCATGTTGGGTCGGTATGGCGGGGCGGGGCTAGCCCGCGTGGGTTTGGCTTGGCCAACCGGTTGTTTTTTAAATTTAAATCCTAGCCACCTATAGTCTAGCCAACCCAGCCAATGAGAGCCGGCCACGGAAGACCGCTAGGCCAGCCCAACGCCCGGGCTGAAACCCCCCGCCCAAGGGGCCACGCCGAAACCCAAGCTCACCCGGGGTGGTGACTTTGGCGTTTGTACCCCATCCACGCCCCAACCCCGCCCCATACCCCATAGTCTTATATACCTGAATTTTGGATATTTCCTACATATACAAAAACCAAATGGGGGAATAGTGCCAGACAGCTGCCTGGCACACCCCCATTGGAACAACACGTTTATTGTTTTATATCCATTTTAAAATTATCCTTATATTAACTTTCAAACGTTTTGAACAGTAACTTTCGATTATTTAAAAAAAATAAGAAACTTGTATACCCAAGTAAAAAAAACTATATAACAATATTAGTTTCACAGTTTTTATTCACATTTTAGTTTAGACCGTGGGGTATGGTGGAGGAGCTGGGGTTTGAGGCATGGGTTGACACGTGGACTTCGAGTGGCACTACTGCTCAGTTGCATGTTGGGTCGGTATGGCGGGGCGTGGCTAGCCCGCGTAGGTTTGGTTTGGCCAACCGGTTGTTTTTTAAATTTAAATCCTAGCCACCTATAGCCTAGCCAACCCAGCCAATGAGAGCCGGCCACGGAAGACCGCTAGGCCAGCCCAACGCCCGGGCTGAAACCCCCCGCCCAAGGGGCCACGCCGAAACCCAAGCTCACCCGGGGTGGTGACTTTGGCGTTTGTACCCCATCCACGCCCCACCCCCCGCCCCATACCCCATAGTCTTATATACCTGAATTTTGGATATTTCCTACATATACAAAAACCAAATGGGGGAATAGTGCCAGACAGCTGCCTGGCACACCCCCATTGGACCAACACGTTTATTGTTTTATATCCATTTTAAAATTACGTTTTTGCCACCAGCTCAAAATAAAATTATGATTTTGTCCCCATCTCACATCTTGCCCTCAATTCAAAATTACGACTTTGCCTGACACTCTGCCATTGGAACAACCAGTTTATTGTTTTATATCCATTCTAAAATCACGTTTTTGTCCCTCTTTAAAATTACCATTTTGCTCTCAGCTCAAAATAAAAATACGCTTTTGTCCCCAGCTCAATATTACGATTTTTCCCTCCATTCAAAATAAAATTGTGGTTTTGCCCTTCAGCTCAGAATTACCTTTTCGCCCCCAGTTCAAAATAAAAATTTGTTTTTGCCCCCACTTAAAAATTACGATTTTGCCCTCTGTTCAAAATGTGATTTTTCCCTGTTTAAAAATTGTGATTTCGCCCTCAATTCAAAATTACGTTTTTTCCCCAGTTCAAAATAAAATTATGTTTTTGCCCCCAACTCAAAATTACGATTTTGCCATCGGTTCAAAATAAAATTGTGCTTTTGCCTCAAGCTTAAAATTATGATTGTGCCCTTAGTTCAAATTTATATTACGTTGTTACCCCAAGTTAAAAATTATGAATTTGCCCCTGTGAAAATTTACAATTTTGCCCCAGGTTCAAATTTACAGTACTGCCATTACTTTAGCTTTTGTCAAATTACGATTTTACCCCAGTCAAAAAATACAACTTTCACTCAGTTAAAAATTACAATATTGCCATTGTTTTAGTTTTTTTATCAAAACTATAAAAGTGTTTTGTTTTAATTGGTTGACTCGATTTAATTGTTTTTCGAGTCAATGAGCTGACTAACATTCGCTCATTATTCGGCCATCGCCCCGCAACGCGGGCGGGGCATCAACTAGTTATTTTAAAAATAAAGTTACAATTCATCGTCCATCGTTAACTCTTTATATATATAATTGCTCGAAATCTATATTTTTCATTGGTTTCCACATCTTGTAGACATAAGAATATCATCATCATCATACTCAGTGAGTCCCGCCAATAGCAAAACAAAGGTAGGGTCTGAGGAGGGTAAGATGTAGACAGCCTTACCTCTACCCATTAGGAATAGAGAGACTGCTTCCAGTGAGACCCCTGACTCGATAGTAGTTTTGCATCAAGACTTGGACATAAGACACATAACACTCATCAATTAAGACAAAGGCCGATTAGTGCATGTACTCCCTTGTCTTTCGGCTATCAACGCCACCACATGATGCATGATTAACCATCCCCCTCTTTTAACGTTATTTTCATAAAATTAGTAAAATAACGTTAAAATTAGTGCACTTTCACTTTTGCCTCCCCTCGAGCGCCCACACATATATACATTATATGCGCATACCGCCAGCGGGACATACTGCATGACATAAGAAGCAAATGCATTTTGAGTTACCGTATTATAAGAGAATCATAAAACTAGTTATTTTTGAATGGCGAATATAAAAAAAGTGGGGAAACATACATTTAACATGTTAAAAATTCAACTTAACATGTTAAAAATCATTTTTTTTAAATTCGAAACTTTTGCATATAAATACATGTAGAAGACTTTTTAATAAAAACTCAAATATTAAAAAAATCTTAAAAACAGTAAAAAAGGTTAAAAAAAAAGTTTTACAAAATCTTTTTTTAATTGGAATAGCTTCAACACATCTTTATAGCAAAAGCTTCAAATAATTCATAGCATTTTAAATTGAAGTATTAAGATATATTTAACATGTTAAATACACTGTTTCCCAGTTCCGCATTTTTTTAGTGTTCCCATCGAACCTCACACACATAAAAAAGGTTTAAATACAAAAGGCTCTTAACGTATGACAATACGTGACCACCAATATAACGTGCGTAATTAGGGTTAACCCAACCTATGTGTGATTATGCAAATAACGTGCTTGATTAGGGTTAACCCAACCCATGCGTAACTATGTATTACAACGTGCGTAATTGTGCAAAGTTAATTACTTTTTTGCCAATGAGGTAGTGGCGGAGTGGTTGGGGAAAAACTTGGTGTTTCTTGTGACCCAGGTTCGATCTCACTCCTGTCACACCCCAACCGATGGCGTAAACATCAGAGTGAGACGAAAACGAGATTGCAAGAGAATTCATAACACTATTTTGTGACTGTATTTAATAAACTCAAATTTTATTTCATTAACAAACTTTCAAGTTCAACATTTGAAACAGAACACAACATGGTTTGTGAAACAAATACAACAAGTACATAAAATGATTACAACAACAATACTAAATTTCTAAAGTGAGATTCTAGTTCATCCTACTAGATTTCATCATCATCGTCGTCATCAATTCCTGCAACACATTTCAAAGTATAGTTCAATACAAAAAGTATTGGCGAGTATACAGGTTTAATTACTAGCATATGTATAAAAAAAGTTTGAACAAATCCACATGACAAAATTGTTATCAAGAATTAACTTATAACTAGCATGCAACTATAAATGTCAACCCAAAGTTTACCGCTAGCGTAATCTTATTGTAGCAAAGATAAGAACGTTTTGTGTTTAACTTAATATGACCTCAAGAATACGGGCGGTGCGTTACTCCTATAGCGCTATACATGTTAAGGGAGGCTTGTATGAAGTTAATGACAAGTATACCACATGAGAATGTTCCAGTAAACAAGAATTCAAGCATAACGTATTAAGCATGTATTTTGTTTGTTTGTTTGTGATTTAAGCATAAATTATATGTGATTGCGTGTGTTTAATAGCATAAACGTATTGCACCCAAAAGTCTAAAAAGTAAAAAAGGGTCATGTATACTCACATATTTTGCAAAGCTTTCCGATTCTCCATGATGTGACGAGTGGTTGAGAATGGGGAGACGAAGGTGTGAGTTAGTCGGGGTTGAATGGAGGATTCAGATTTGAATTAAAGTACAAAAGTATATATAAAAACACAAAAGTATATCTCGTCTAAGTACTTGCTGTGACACCAAGTTTCTGTGATTTCGTGGGTCCTGATTTGTCCATTAGAATCAGCAGAAGAAGAACTTAGAACTGAGATAAATGATAACCGAGCTCACAACACAGTTCGTACGAATGGGAGATCCCTTCATGTGAACGGGTGCCTGTTTGTGCGAACGGGGTCAGTTCGTGCGAATGGGAAATCCTAGTCATGCGAACGGAGCTGTTCGTGCGAAGAGGGTCTGTTCGAGACACTTAACCATCAAACAGTTAACGTTCTGATTTCGGTTATGTTATATATTATATTATATAGTCTATAATAATAGTCCAGTATAGTCACGAAGTTCATAGAAGTCGTGTATGGAGGTATAACACCTCATTATATGTTTCACCAAAGCACAAAGTTTATTAACATCGTTAACAAACCCGGTTGGTCATGAATATAATAGAAATAAATAAATACACATATACCAACAGCCGAATAAGGACAACCCGGGCGTGTTATTCCCAACATGGCAAGTGTTGGAGGCGAGGCGGGGTTAACTTATTCTGGTTCTAGGAGACTGTTTGGGTGTTCTATTACAAGGTACAAGTGAGGCAGTGGAACTAGTTTGGAAAGCCAAGGCTCCCACGGTTTATACTTTACCAGTACACATGTTCGTCTATACTAAAATGGCAAAACCCAGTTGGTTTCAGCACTTGAAGTTTGTAAGAACGGGAAGTAAAACAACAGTAAGCTCGTTCGTGTGAATGGGCTCTAGTCGCGTGAATGGAATCAGTTCGTGCGACTGGGACTTGGTTTTTTCACGAATTTTACTATTTCAAGCTCGCTTCTTGGTGAAATTCAACCTTAACACAAACCCACAGCTATAGTCTAAGTTGTGAGCTCGGTAGGTTCCAGTTTTCACTAAGTTGCAAAGGAGAAAAGTATTGTATATGAACTTTTTATAAAAACATAACTTCAATCCTATTTTCGACCTCAATATGGTGAGTTTCATCATTAGACTGCCAAGGCTAGTCTGTAGAAACATTCAACATGTTAACCAACTTATGAAGATTTGAAGAACATGTAGAAGAAATTAGAAGAAATCAAAAGAAAAGTAGAAGAGAGACTAAGGAAGTGAGCTTAGAACTCACTTAGAATCTGCTGGGAGGTCTTGTACGAAATGCCCAAGTTCAGTAAGTTGAGAGAGATTTTGAGAGTTGGAAAGTGTTTGGGAGTGAAAGTGGGTTCGTATTTATAGGTGCAGACAGGGTTTGGTGCGAGTGAGTTGGAGCGATTGAGCCAGTCGCACGAAGGGAATGGCCTCTTCACACGAGAAGGCTGTCCAGTCGCACAAAGAATTAAGTTTGACCGTTTTCGCGTATTTCAGCCGGTTTTTAAGTATTTCGAGCGTAAGAGTGTAATGTATAAGTATGTATACAATAATGGGGTTTTATTATGATCGAAGCCTTGGGTTAAAATGTTGGGAAAAGAAGTATGATTATAAGTTTCTAAAAAATAGAGTTTTTAATATACTTTCTAAATAGGGAAGGTTCGGAAAAGCGAGGCCTTAAAACTCTCCCCGTTATTTTCTGCGACACCCAGGTTTCTAAATAGGGAAGGTTCGGAAAAGCGAGGCCTTAAAACTCTCCCCATTATTTTCTGCGACACCCAGGTGAAGAGCGAATACGGGTGGCGTCGGTTCGTCTTGGATAGGAGGCGAGGTTTTACCGATTATTCCACTGTCGTGCCTTCGAGCGGGTGGAGGTCGGATTTCCGCGCATATGGGAGAGCCAAGGGGCTGCAGGCGGTCGAGTTGTCGACCTTGGTCACAGCACCCGGTGTCATGGTGGTTGGCACGTCGTTCCTTGCCGTTAAAAAATTACTTTTGTGCCACCGCATTCAGTTGAAGGCCTAGATTAGATCAGATGTGTGGTTCAGATGATAAGGTGGTCTTATACATTAACCGACCTCTATATATAGGGTTATGTTCATTTGTGAACAACCCCCTTGATAGTGAACACTAGTGAACTAATTCTAGCCCTTGATTATCAATACACAAGTGTAAATCAATGGCCAGTATTTGATGATGAAAAGACACTAGTGTAATTTATGATTTGATGATGTAAATCAATGGCAATTATTTGTTCACTCACTTTACAAATACATTAGTGTTCACTCTAGAACCCCACCCTATATATATGTGTATATATATATACACATAGCCATAATAGAAATAAATCACCCTTATAGTAATTGTGACGCGAAACAAGTGTCACCTATATTGACCTTGAATTAGCATATTCCACCTTATTACATGAAACACTGATTTACATATCCTACGTGAAAAGATCTCTCTTCGCAAAATCACCTTTTTTAGCATATCAGCATTTGATTTTCTTAAAAACCTACATCGTGGCCCGCTCTTTCTTCGCGTATTACATTTTTAAAGTAAACTGCTTTTGAAAAAAGAAAGTATTATTAAAAAAAGTGAAAGATGATTCGATGAGATAAGTACATTTATTTTTAAGAATATGTTTTAGAAAACGTAACTCTTATGGTAAAGTCTTTAAAGGGACATTCTAGTAGTTAAGTGACATGTTATACGATTAAAAGGTTGAAAGCTTAAATTCTATAATTTGTAAGTATTGATATATTTATCCTAAGAAATTTTAGAAATTATGATAAAACTAAAGACATAAAAATATCTGTGTTATTGATTTTGTTACATCTTTATTTTCTCGTACATGCTTTAAATTATCTAGCACCCTAATAAAGATGTAGTAAGGCTAATATGCAAATAAGATGATACGATAGGTAGCGTATGGTAGGGTGTAGCAACATCCCTAATAAAGATTTAGGAAGGCTAATATGCAAATAAGATGACACGATAGGTAGGGTATGGTAAGGTGTAGCAATAACTGATTAAGGACAATATAATAATTGAATTTAGATGTTGATAAACTATCGTGAATAATCATAACTCTAAAATTAGAGTAAACTGCAATTTTACCCTGGCAACCCTCTGGTTGTATCTCTGTGATTCGATAGTGGCATCATAACACAACATAAACTGGACTAACGTATTGGCCCAGGAAGAATTAACCTCACCCTTACCCCCTATTTTCATAAAATTGTTGTCTTACCCCCTAAAAAGTCCCAATTGCATCGATCTTGGCCCCTGATAGTTAACGCCATTAAATGTCAACGATCCTAAGAAACAGTCGAAGGGTAGAGTTGTCATTTCCATATGTTTTTACTTAGCCCATTCAATTCCAAACCCCTTTATAAGTTTCCTGGTCTTATCTTACCCCTAACCTTTCGCACTCAAGAACAAGACTAAGATAGTCCCATCTCAGGCAAATTTCAGGTAGTTCGTACTTCTAATACGTCGATTCCAGTTGTGTGTTCATTGATACTTGTCATGTGAGTTTGGATAAGATTATAGGGGTACGATTAGGTTAGGTTTTTATGTTTAAGGTTGACACAAGATTCTGGTTTGACACATGATTAGGGTTCACTGTTCATGATTTTGTAGACACGCAAATTGGAACAGGGGATTGAACTGAAAGTTGAATGCATTTTAAGTGTTTAATCAAATTGTTAACAATGTTTAATTGATTCATCGTTTGATTTGATGACAGTCTTTAGTGAAATTTTTTAATGATTAAGTCGAATGTTATCTAACAGTCTACAGTTTTTTTTTTTTTGCAGTTGAGGTAAGGCTGAACTTATCAAACTCAATTCTGGTGTTCCACGTGGTGGTCTCCATGTGTGGCCGCCCTTTCCTCAACTTCCAGTATCCACCTGTGTCACACCCCGATTTCCACGTGTCACCGGTGGGCCCGGTGGGGAGTATCGTGACGTGGTTGGCAACATAATAGTCAAACAACACAATATTTAATATGCACAGCGGAAGCAAATTTAAAAAGATATAATACAACCGAATTTAATATTGTAATATCAAATGTCACAATATTCGGAAGTTTATCCACAGATGGATCGAAAATAAAATGGAATTAATCGTTCAACAGACTTCAGGCATCTTAAGCTTGCGAGACTTCTATTGATGCTAAGGAGAAATCCCAGCCAATTACGCTTAGTACCTGCATTTAATCTTTTTGGGAAAATACGTCAGTTTACACTGGTAAATACAATCAACTGACTCATTTTGGAAAATGATTGAAAATTGATTTGGATGCACGTGGCATAAACATTTTATTTAACTTGGGAGAATTATTTAATATTATAATCTTGTGAACGAATTACATGTTCCTTGTGCGTTCAGTAGCCCGGATCTTGTCCGGGTTAAAGATCAATAGACACACCACAATATTCTTTTGTGCACTGACGGGTGTACGCCTACACCCCGCGCTTAAGTCGTGGCCATTTCGTAAAATGATGCCAGGGATATCCGGGACATGGTCATTAACCCCCCAAAGGCTTTAAGTAACAAGACTGTTTAAACGAGCCGATCAAATTATTCAATTAACCACCCAACGATGGAAGATTTGATGCCCGATCAAGCGGTATTCTATATACCGTAACCCAAGCCCGTATAGGGAAAATAAGTTAAATGTATTTACCTGAGCAAAGTATAATTCACAATAAGCAAATTGCAAGTAGCTTTTACTGGCCCTCCTAATCTGGAACGAATGTTTATAATAACCTATTAGAATTCTAACGGGTCTTTATTTAAGCTTAAGCTTAGACCGGTTAGTTTCAATGATACGGTTCGTACGCGCTATTAAGCGAAGACCGGATAAAATGTGATTTAGACCCGACAAGTTCAGAGACTTGTTTAATATGGGTATATTATACACATTCTGGATTTTGAGATAAAACCGATAAGGTTTGACCCGTTTCGGCTAATTTATGTAAACTTGTTACATAAACCGAACCGAACGCGTAATAAGCGTAACGGGTAATAATGAGAGCCATTTACAGGTTTCCTAAGTTAATATGCTCCAAATATGTTGTGACATCAGTAAGGTGTCTTTTATTATGCCCGAAACGAATTTAAACACAAACTATGCCCCGTAGGGGTAGTTTGGTCATTTTAAAGGTTGTAAAAGAGTTTAAGTGTTTAACTGAGTTACAGGTCTGATGTAATCAGCAAACATACTCAATTTAATGAGTTATAACAGTAGGTTAAAGTATATATGTGAAATTTATCAATTATAACCAAACTATGCCCCGTAGGGGTATTTTGGTAATTTCACATACGCCGAAAAGCTCAAAACTGAAGTCTGAGTTTAACAACCTTTGCTTACTGTTAAAATATTATAATTTGCCTCAAATATCAGTAGGTATCACCCTTGTATGTTTAAAAATAGTCTTAGTACATACTATGCGCTAAAACGCTTAATAAGGCGATTAAAAGCCATTTCCGGGTTCGATACTTAAAGATGATATTTTTATTATTCCATAAGGCTTAAAATAATTTATTTATCATTTAGAATCAGTAGCAAAAGGTTTGGAGTCGTTTAGATGTGTAAAACTCATTTTATGGCCCGTAAGGGCAAAACCGACAATTACCGGATTAAGCCTACGACTATGAGTTATGCTCAGCCTAAAATTAATTAAAAATCTTCAAAAATCCCAAAATAATGTATTACATCAGTAGGTATTAAGCTTGATATTAAAAAGTAGGCTTAACTAGGCTATACGCTAATTACGCCATTTAATTAACACAAAGCTTTCATTTTGCGCTAATGAGCATAACTCTCAATCTACACCTCAAACTGATGCCAAACTTTGCATACGAGTTTATATATCAGTAAATAAATTTTCTACTCTTTTACATTTCCAAAAATCACATTTTAAGGTAATAAGGGCATAATGGTCAACATATGGGCATTTAACGGAATCATGCGTATTAATTGGTTAACTAATGAACCATGGTGTATAATCACAGAGGGTTATACTAGCATGTTACCTGGTCCAAATTAAGCTCTAAGGCATTTCTAAATCATGCCTAAACGGGTCAGAACTGAAAGTCAAAGTATAAGTCAAACTATGCGACTTTCGGTTCCGAACCGGGTCTAAACAGGAAATTGTCGGGTTGAACATGTTTAGACATGTTCTTACACTAATTACCAAGTTATATTAATGATCAAACAGGTTGTATATGTTCTACATTGCTAATCATGCATAAATTGTAATTTAAACATTCTGTTGACTTTTTATTAACACGTTTGACCCGACATTTGACCTAGTTAGAGTGGGAATCAGGGGGAACCCTTTTAAGGGTTTATTACCCATATAATTACCAACTTATAACTCCTTTTAATTCGAGATTTGACTGAGCCATTATTAATTAATCTCGAAGTCAAACCGTAATTACGACGGTTTGACTTTTAGCTAAATAACTAAGCTAAACTCAATTAAAGAAAAGATTAGCAACTTACTAAAGTCCTAAGCTTGATAAGTGATCACTTGAGGCTGCCTTGGAGCTCCAGAAATGATCAGATTGCAAGAGGAAGGTGTGAAGAACAATGGTTGCACATTATGGCCTTTTATAGTGAATTAATCACCACAAATCTTTGACACATGAGTCTACAACCCACCACAACTGATCAACAAGTGTTCCTAGTGCTTAGGGGGTGCCTAGGGGTCGCCCTTTATGTGGAAAATCGGATAAAAGTCGAGCACAAGGGCTATGGCAGACAAAGAAGCAAAGAATTCAGACCAGATGGGCCTAGGCGTGACGCGACGGACCCCCCCTTGGGCCTCGCGTCGCGCGATGCCTTGTCTGACTCAAATCCAAGTTTTAGATTTTTATGTTTTGATCCTTGCCCCTTCAAACTTTGCTTAGACTTCCTTTCTTGCATTTTGCACCCTCCACATTGATGTTTAAGGGCTTCAAGACATTTACCCACTTTGTTAAGTCCCCGGTTAACTTTATTGTTACCCGAAAAGTCCTAACTTTCAACGTTTACGCTTTAACCCTTCGCACACGAATTTGATCATAACTTTCTCATACGATAACGAAACTTTACGAAATTTATATCGTGCGTTCTAGTGAGCCTAATTAACAGTTACAAAGCTTCGGGTTTGTCAAAAGGTCACTCAGAGGTATAACTTAAACATGTTGACACATTTAACCCCTGTAGTTTGTAATCTTTCACTTTTTGCTTCGCATGATCCATGATTTATTCGTTTGATGTTATAAACATCATGTGGGGTTAATGTACAATATATTTATTCACTGTTGACATTTAGAACTCGTATATTCCCATACTTTTCATGATTGTCAACTTTCGTCCTTTCAGAACATTCTTTCACACGTTCAAACATGTGACACGTGTCAACTTATTATAGGACGTGAATTTTCGAGGTGTTACATCCTCACCCCCTTAAAATAAATCTCGACCTGAGATTTACTGAAATAAATAAGGGTACTTTTCTTTCATCGTGGATTCAACCTCCCACGTATATTCGGGACCTCTACGGGCATCCCATTTGACCTTTACAATAGGTACATGCTTCCTTCGAAGCTTCTTTACCTGTCGATCTTCAATCGACAAAGGTTTTTTCCACGAATTTTAAGCTCTCATCTATATGCACATCTGTATGGGGTATAACCAGTGATTCATCAGCGAAGCACTTCTTCAGACTGCAGATGTGGAACACATTGTGAATTCCACTGAGCTCATCCGGTAAGTTTAACTTATAGGCAACTGACCCGACACGTTTGATAACCTCGAAAGGTCCTATGTATCTCGGGCTTAGCTTGCCTTTCTTACCAAATCGCATCACCCCCTTCCAGGGTGATACTTTAAGTAACACTTTATCACCTACTTCGAAGTGAAAAGCTTTACGCTTTGGATCTGCGTAACTCTTCTGCCTATCTCGGGCAGCTTTGAGACGGTCACGAATCTGGACAATCTTGTCCGTCGTTTTGAACACTATCTCTGGTCCTGATAATTGGACGTCTCCAACTTCCGCCCAACAAACTGGCGTTCTACACTTTCTACCATATAAGGCCTCAAAAGGCGCAGCCTTTATGCTGGTGTGGTAGCTATTGTTGTAGGAGAATTCGATTAACGGTAGGTTCTTATCCCAACTACCACCTAAATCGATCACACATGCACGTAGCATGTCTTCCAACGTTTGAATAGTACGCTCACTCTGACCGTCTGTCTGAGGATGGTAAGCTGTACTGAAATTCAAACGCGTGCCCAAAGATTGTTGGAAACTCTTCCAAAAATGTGACGTGTATCTAGTATCTCTGTCAGAGATAATAGACACAGGTATGCCATGTAAGGCTACAATCTTATCCACGTATAACTGGGCCAACATGTCGGAGCTATAAGTCTCCTTGATGGGTAAGAAATGTGCTGACTTAGTCAGTCTGTCAACTATAACCCATATTGTACCATTTCCTTTCCTGGTCTTAGGTAACTTGGTGATAAAATCCATAGTTACCATTTCCCACTTCCACGTAGGAAGTTCAGGCTGTTGTAGCAAACCTGACGGCTTTTGATGCTCGGCTTTGACTTGCGCACATGTCAAGCATTTAGCTACATAGGTGGCTACAGACTTTTTCAGGCCTATCCACCAATAATTTGCCCTTAGATCCTGGTACATCTTATCAGCTCCAGGATGAACGGAGTATTTGGAACTATGGGCTTCCTGGAGGATGACATCTCGAAATCCTCCATAAATTGGAACCCATATGCGTCCATTTAATCTTAGAATTCCGTCCTTGCTAAGAGTCAACTGCTCCTCAGTTACCCCTAGCTTTTCATTAGGATAGTTAGCTTCCAACACAGCTTCCTTCTGTGCAGCTAACAACCTTTCAGTTAAACTGTTCTTTATCTCCATGCGCTTGGCATTGATTCGGATGGGTTTCACCCTCTCCTTTCGACTCAAGGCATCGGCGACTACATTCGCCTTGCCGGGATGGTATCTGATCTCACAATCATAATCACTTAAAGTTTCCATCCAACGGCGTTGCCTCATGTTTAATTCCTTCTGATTAAACAGATGTTGAAGGCTCTTGTGATCAGAATAGATCACACACTTGATCCCATATAGATAATGCCTCCACAGTTTTAGTGCGAATACAACGGCACCCAACTCCAAGTCGTGGGTGGTGTAATTCTTTTCATGCACCTTTAACTGTCTTGAAGCATAGGCAATAACCTTGCCTTTCTGCATAAGCACACACCCCATGCCAGTGTGCGATGCATCGCAGTAAACCACGAACTCTTCTATTCCATCTGGCAATGTCAGAACTGGGGCGTTGCTCAACTTTTGCTTCAGAATATCAAAGGACTCTTGCTGCTTAGGGCCCCAAATGAACTTTACTTTCTTCTTAGTCAAGGAAGTTAGGGGTGCAGCAATCCTTGAAAAATTTTCGATGAAACGCCTGTAATATCCTGCCAATCCCAGGAAGCTACGAATCTATGTAGGCGTCTTTGGCTCTTGCCAGTTCATAACTGCTTCAACCTTAGCGGGATCCACTTGGATACCACGCTCACTCACCACATGTCCAAGAAATTGGACTTCTCGTAACCAAAATTCACACTTAGAGAATTTGGCATAGAGTTTCTCCTGGTGTAGAAGTTTGAGAATACAACGAAGGTGTTTCTCATGGTCAGCTTGATTCTTAGAATAAATGAGAATGTCGTCGATGAAAACGATGACGAATTTATCTAAGTACGGCTTGCAAACGCGATTCATGAGATCCATGAACGCGGCCGGTGCATTAGTGGGCCCATAAGGCATCACTAGGAACTCGTAATGACCATAACGAGTCCTAAATGCTGTTTTGTGCACGTCTTCATCTCTAACCTTCAGTTGATGGTAGCCTGACCTTAAGTCAATCTTCGAGAAATAACTTGCTCCTTGCAGTTGATCGAACAAATCGTCGATCCTAGGCAAGGGATACCTATTCTTTATCGTGACCTTATTAAGTTCACGATAATCGATGCACAGACGCATCGATCCATCCTTCTTCTTCACAAATAGGACTGGCGCTCCCCATGGAGACGAACTAGGTTTAATGAAACCTTTAGCTAGCAGTTCGTCCAGTTGTGTCCTCAATTCCTTCATTTCTGTGGGCGCCAACCTATAAGGTGCTCTAGCAACTGGTGCTGCTCCAGGGATGATATCAATTCTGAATTCGACTTGTCTATCTGGTGGCAAACCAGGTAGTTCTTCCGGAAAAACTTCTGGGTATTCAGAAATGACAGGGATGTCTTCTATTTTTGGTTTAGGCTTATCAATAATCACCTGTGCCATGTAGATGACACAACCCTTCTTTAAACACTTGGAAGCCTTGAGCATAGACACTTGCTCAGGCAGTCCATACTGGGTATCTCCCCGAATGGTAAGTGATTCACCAGACGGAGTCTTTATCACCACATGCTTTCTGTTGCACACGATCTGGGTCTGGTTATGAGATAACCAGTCCATACCCAATACTATGTCAAAACCGGCCAATTTAAAGGGAAGTAGAGATAGAGGAAAAGAGTGGTTCTTAATGGATATAACACATCCATCTAACACAGTTGAGACGGTTTCTATGGTACCATCCGCTAACTCTACCTCATAATTCACACTTAAGGTTTTGACAGGTAATTTCAGCAATTCACAAAACTTACGATCTACAAACGACTTATCAGCGCCTGAATCAAATAGTACTCTTGCAAAGACATCATTTACAAGGAAAGTACCTGTAATAACGTTGTCGTCTAGAATCGCTTCCTTTGCGTCCATTCTGAAGACTCTAGCATTAGTCTTCTTGGCCTCTTCAGGCTTCTTGGTGTATTTAGGGCAGTTGGTTTTAATGTGCCCCTTTTCATTGCAACGGTAGCACGTTGCGTCCTTCATCTTCTTGCAATCCAAGGTTTTGTGATCCGTGGACTTGCATATTCCACATGCATAGGTTTTTGACTGAGTCTGTGAGTTCGACTCGAGTCTGCACTTTCCATAGTGCTGTTTCTTGCAAATCTTGCACTTGGGCTTCTCACCAGAATGATGCCCATCTTTTCTTGACTCAGATCCTTTCTTGTTGTCACCGTTCCCACGGTGTTTCTTGTTCGATCTCCGTGAACCATCATCTTCACATTTTCTCTTCTCAGCCTCCTTATTCCTCAACGATCTTTGCCTGACCGCATCCAAAGTGAGGGACAAAGATATGTCAGCTACGGATCTAAAAGTAGCTGGCCGAGAAGCCTTCACGATTGCCTTGATTTCCGAGGCTAAACCACCGATAAAACAAGCTATTCTCTTCGGTTCCGGGGTCACCAGATAAGGAACCAACCGAGACATTGTGTTGAAGCTCGTTAGGTAAGCTTGACAGTCAAGGTTTGTCATCACCAATGATAGAAAATCAGACTCTATATTCTCCACCTCATGCTGAGGGCAGTAATTCTCCCTGATGAGGGCAACAAATTGATCCCACGACATGTTGTACAATGGGATTTTCCCGGTGGCTTGAATCAGTGATCTCCACCATGCTAAAGCTTCACCCTTGAAAGACTGCGACACAAACTTGACTATATCCCTCTCAGCGCATCCGCTGATATCCACAACCGTGTCCATCTCATCCAGCCACGTCATACAGTCGATGGCTCCTTTCTCCCCAGTAAAATCCCGGGGTTTGCAGGAAACAAAATATTTATATGAGCAACCCTTGTCACGGGGTCCTTGGTTTAGTACAACCTGCTGAGATGGAGCACTGTGGTGGTTCGAGGAGTGCCGATCATCATCTTTCTTCGGTTCGTCCTTCTTGGACGGTGGCTTTGAAGGCTGTGTAGATAGGGTCCTACTACGAGTCCCACTATACTCTTCGTACTGCCTTTCCAATGCCTTTGTAACTGCGTCGTCGACCAACGCTTTTAATTCAGCACCCGTTAAATTTATCCGGGCGTTATCAATGTTCTCCACTGGATGACTATTTATCTCGTCTGAGTTAGCCATTTTAATTGAACTGTTACAGAAAACAAGGACAATAGTTTATTTGGGAGTTTATTATGGAATTGCCCCTTAGGGTAATTCATTAACCATGGTAAACAGAGACCATATTTGGTTAATTTACTAATCATATTTATTTAGGATTTCTATCATAATTTATCCTAATTATAAAACAATAACAGTTTTATTTGTGGCACAGAAGGCCTAGTCACATGGACATTTATAAATTTATAAGCTATGATTTCAGAGAATCACAACATGAAGGTATACTGGCACAATAGGCCTAGTCACAAGGACGTTTATAAATTATAAGCTATGATTTCAGAGAATCAAAGCATGAAGGTTTGAACCTAGTTCATTACCTTTATCTGACAGGGAGTCATCGCTACCACTGTCTTTTGGCTCATATGGAAATGAGCAAGGCCCGTAGGCATTATATTACCACGTATGGTCAAAATATAATCATCTTAATTGATGATTTAAACCCATGATTCAGAGATCATTAAATTGGGTTAGGAATCTTTAGAAAGTCCCTATAAAAATGACGTGTGTGATTTTAACTAATCACGTCTGCCAGGAGTGTTAACATGTTTTTCAGATGTTAATTGGGATTTGAATCTTTTGAACAGGTCTTACCATCTTGGCCCGGTCTTATAATGACCCAAAGGCTAGGTTTCACTCTTTAAGATTCTTAATTAAAAATTTACATAGGCAGATTATTTCAAAAGGAATGATTTTAATTTATTTATTTCATATATAATTTATTTATGCACATAATGGCAAACATGAAATTTATAAAAACAACCATTCCATTAATTTATCAAAATATTACATATCGCCCTAAACGGGACTTTTTAAATAAACAAACTTACCCACGCAGGGGTTTAAACAAGTACTTACCCACGCAGGGGCTTAATAACACACATACCCACGCAGGGGCTTAATAACATACATACCCACGCAGGGGCTTAATCAACATAACAGTCCACGCAGGGACTTACACAAATAACATACCCACGTAGGGGTTTACAGAAAGATAGACCCACGCAGGGGTCAAAACAAACAAGCATACCCTCGCAGGGGTTTATACAGCCTGACTGGCCCACGCAGGGGCTCAACAACAAATGGAAGGATTCAGTGGTCCTTCTTGCTCTTCCCTTTAATTAGGATCGTTAATCCTTGGAGGAAAGTTTGTCGCTCCCTTCGTTCCCTGTGGAACTCTCGTTCTACATGGTCCAACCTTTGCAGAATTTCTTCACGTTCTGGTGGGGAGAACCTTGGTGGTTGCGATTGTTGCCTGATAATAGGTCTTGGAGGTATTTGGTACCCGTGTGTTGGGTACCCTACTCCCCATGGATCTCCATAGGGTCCTTGGGTGTTGTAGTTAGCCGCTACCATGTAGGGGTCGGCTTCACCGTAACCGTAGTTGTGGTGAGTCGGCGGTTCAAACGGGTTATACGCCATGGAACCCGTGTATGCTGGAATTGGGTTGTCAAAACCCATCGGCGGTGGCTGTGGTACAGCTGGGTTAGAAGGTCCACCCATTTGTGGGTCCTACTGATGTGGTGGATAGTGGCTGCCACTGGATTGACGAGGAGAGCTGAAATGGAAGTCTCCTGCTCGCGCAGACATACACGCTCCGGATCTCCTACGCCTTGGCGGTTGTGGAGGTGCCGGTTGAACTGGTGGCGGTGGAGGTGGTGGCGTGACTGCCACAAATCTCGAATCCACAGAGGGATCCTGTTGCTGCTGTTGCTGCTGCTGAGGCGGTGAATGGCGAGGAGGTGTATGGTACCATTCGTGCCTGGTAAACATAGCTTGAAAGCTATCTGGACTAACATAGGGTGATCCGTGGAAAGAAGATCCGTCAGAGATCTCTATCGGGTGGTTTGGTGTACCACTGGCAGGTTCGACGGGGTCCGTATCCTCGTCCATATCGTCTGCGTGATCTCCCGAGAAATGATCCTCCGGCCCCAATGGGTTAAAACCCACTGGTTCTGCTATGTAGTTTGCCGGGTTAAACCGGCCCCGAAAAACTGGTGTAGGGTCACCAAAAGAATTATGCGATAAAGATCGCTGTAACGATATGTAGGAGGGTTGAGGGTTGTTGGGCTCGTACTCCGGCTGTGGCCCATAAGGGTTATGGACAGGAGGTGTTGAACTGTGTGAGACCGACCGCCTAGCCGGTTCAAAGAGGTTCCTCCGGTTTTGCCGGGGATCGTCACTCTCAGTGGTCGAAGGAGCTCGCACGTTCGAAGGTCCTGCCTCGTTGTCATTGGGGGCGGTGATTGGCCCCTTTCCACGTCCTCTTCTCCTGAAGAATCTTGGCGGCATTTTGTTAATCCTGTCAATACAACATGAGATAACGACAAGAATATATATAAATTAAAGGACAAAACAAAAACCAAAAAAGGTAGAATTTGTCCTATGTTATTTGTCTAGACTCGAAAGTTTAGATATGTGCAATTGTGTAACTGAGATTAAACACAAAAGGCTAGTGTTTAATTCACTCAGTGTTGGCTCTGATACCAACCTGTCACACCCCGATTTCCACGTGTCACCGGTGGGCCCGGTGGGGAGTATCGTGCCGTGGTTGGCAACATAATAGTCAAACAACACAATATTTAATATGCACAGCGGAAGCAAATTTAAAAAGATATAATACAACCGAATTTAATATTGTAATATCAAATGTCACAATATTCGGAAGTTTATCCACAGATGGATCGAAAATAAAATGGAATTAATAGTTCAACAGACTTCAGACATCTTAAGCTTGCGAGACTTCTATTGATGCTAAGGAGAAATCCCAGCCAATTACGCTTAGTACCTGCATTTAATCTTTTTGGGAAAATACGTCAGTTTACACTGGTAAATACAATCAACTGACTCATTTTGGAAAATGATTGAAAATTGATTTGGATGCACGTGGCATAAACATTTTATTTAACTTGGGAGAATTATTTAATATTATAATCTTGTGAACGAATTACATGTTCCTTGTGCGTTCAGTAGCCCGGATCTTGTCCGGGTTAAAGATCAATAGACACACCACAATATTCTTTTGTGCACTGACGGGTGTACGCCTACACCCCGCGCTTAAGTCGTGGCCATTTCGTAAAATGATGCTAGGGATATCCGGGACATGGTCATTAACCCCCCAAAGGCTTTAAGTAACAAGACTGTTTAAACGAGCCGATCAAATTATTCAATTAACCACCCAACGATGGAAGATTTGATGCCCGATCAAGCGGTATTCTATATAACGTAACCCAAGCCCGTATAGGGAAAATAAGTTAAAAGTATTTACCTGAGCAAAGTATAATTCACAATAAGCAAATTGCAAGTAGCTTTTACTGGTCCTCCTAATCTGGAACGAAGGTTTATAATAACCTATTAGAATTCTAACGGGTCTTTATTTAAGCTTAAGCTTAGACCGGTTAGTTACAATGATACGGTTCGTACGCGCTATTAAGCGAAGACCGGATAGAATGTGATTTAGACCCGACAAGTTCAGAGACTTGTTTAATATGGGTATATTATACACATTCTGGATTTTGAGATAAAACCGATAAGGTTTGACCCGTTTCGGCTAATTTATGTAAACTTGTTACATAAACCGAACCGAACGCGTAATAAGCGTAACGGGTAATAATGAGAGCCATTTACAGGTTTCCTAAGTTAATATGCTCCAAATATGTTGTGACATCAGTAAGGTGTCTTTTATTATGCCCGAAACGAATTTAAACACAAACTATGCCCCGTAGGGGTAGTTTGGTCATTTTAAAGGTTGTAAAAGAGTTTAAGTGTTTAACTGAGTTACAGGTCTGATGTAATCAGCAAACATACTCAATTTAATGAGTTATAACAGTAGGTTAAAGTATATATGTGAAATTTATCAATTATAACCAAACTATGCCCCGTAGGGGTATTTTGGTAATTTCACATACGCCGAAAAGCTCAAAACTGAAGTCTGAGTTTAACAACCTTTTCTTACTGTTAAAATATTATAATTTGCCTCAAATATCAGTAGGTATCACCCTTGTATGTTTAAAAATAGTCTTAGTACATACTATGCGCTAAAACGCTTAATAAGGCGATTAAAAGCCATTTCCGGGTTCGATACTTAAAGCTGATATTTTTATTATTCCATAAGGCTTAAAATAATTTATTTATCATTTAGAATCAGTAGCAAAAGGTTTGGAGTCGTTTAGATGTGTAAAACTCATTTTATGGCCCGTAAGGGCAAAACCGACAATTACCGGATTAAGCCTACGACTATGAGTTATGCTCAGCCTAAAATTAATTAAAAATCTTCAAAAATCCCAAAATAATGTATTACATCAGTAGGTATTAAGCTTGATATTAAAAAGTAGGCTTAACTAGGCTATACGCTAATTACGCCATTTAATTAACAAAAAGCTTTCATTTTGCGCTAATGAGCATAACTCTCAATCTACACCTCAAACTGATGCCAAACTTTGCATACGAGTTTATATATCAGTAAATAAAGTTTCTACTCTTTTACATTTCCAAAAATCACATTTTAAGGTAATAAGGGCATAATGGTCAACATATGGGCATTTAACGGAATCATGCGTATTAATTGGTTAACTAATGAACCATGGTGTATAATCACAGAGGGTTATACTAGCATGTTACCTGGTCCAAATTAAGCTCTAAGGCATTTCTAAATCATGCCTAAACGGGTCAGAACTGAAAGTCAAAGTATAAGTCAAACTATGCGACTTTCGGTTCCGAACCGGGTCTAAACAGGAAATTGTCGGGTTGAACATGTTTAGACATGTTCTTAAACTAATTACCAAGTTATATTAATGATCAAACAGGTTGTATATGTTCTACATTGCTAATCATGCATAAATTGTAATTTAAACATTCTGTTGACTTTTTATTAACACGTTTGACCCGATATTTGACCTAGTTAGAGTGGGAATCAGGGGGAACCCTTTTAAGGGTTTATTACCCATATAATTACCAACTTATAACTACTTTTAATTCGAGATTTGACTGAGCCATTATTAATTAATCTCGAAGTCAAACCGTAATTACGACGGTTTGACTTTTAGCTAAATAACTAAGCTAAACTCAATTAAAGAAAAGATTAGCAACTTACTGAAGTCCTAAGCTTGATAAGTGATCACTTGAGGCTGCCTTGGAGCTCCAGAAATGATCAAATTGCAAGAGGAAGGTGTGAAGAACAATGGTTGCACATTATGGCCTTTTATAGTGAATTAATCACCACAAATCTTTGACACATGAGTCTACAACCCACCACAACTGATCAACAAGTGTTCCTAGTGCTTAGGGGGTGCCTAGGGGTCGCCCTTTATGTGGAAAATAGGATAAAATTCGAGCACAAGGGCTATGGCAGACAAAGAAGCAAAGAATTCGGACCAGATGGGCCTAGGCGTGACGCGACGGACCCCCCTTGGGCCTCGCGTCGCGCGATGCCTTGTCTGACTCAAATCCAAGTTTTAGATTTTTATGTTTTGATCCTTGCCCCTTCAAACTTTGCTTAGACTTCCTTTCTTGCATTTTGCACCCTCCACATTGATGTTTAAGGGCTTTAAGACATTTACCCACTTTGTTAAGTCCCCGGTTAACTTTATTGTTACCCGAAAAGTCCTAACTTTCAACGTTTACGCTTTAACCCTTCGCACACGAATTTGATCATAACTTTCTCATACGATAACGAAACTTTACGAAATTTATATCGTGCGTTCTAGTGAGCCTAATTAACAGTTACAAAGCTTCGGGTTTGTCAAAAGGTCACTCAGAGGTATAACTTAAACATGTTGACACATTTAACCCATGTAGTTTGTAATCTTTCACTTTTTGCTTCGCATGATCCATGATTTATTCGTTTGATGTTATAAACATCATGTGGGGTTAATGTACAATATATTTATTCACTGTTAACATTTAGAACTCGTATATTCACATACTTTTCATGATTGTCAACTCTAGTCCTTTCAGAACATTCTTTCACACGTTCAAACATGTGACACGTGTCAACTTATTATAGGACGTGAATTTTCGAGGTGTTACAACCTGAGAATCAGAGGATTAAATGATCTTAGGAGTATTTTGATTATCTCATGTAGAATAACTATAGGAGTTTTTATGATCTTAGGAGTATTTTGATGATCTTATGTTTGACATTTATTTAGTAGACTAACCAATTAAGGATGTTGATTGTCTAATTCAAGTAATTTTTGATGATCTTATATGCATTATTTGAATTGGCCATTATATATCAGAATAATGTCTTTGTGCACTTGGATTACATGTTCATCATAATAGGAATTTGATGTCTTGCAAGGTTAGTAACCATTGTGTGTTCATAACATGAATTAGATTACACGTTCATTAGTTGAATCGTTTAATTATGAAATTATTAGTATTAGTTATGGAAATGATGTCTTACAGGGTTAGTAACCATTGTGTGTTCGTGTCACTTTGAATAGTAAAAACAGTGTTTTGTGGATGACAAACAGAAAGGTCATTCTATGTTGATTGGCCATCATATGTCGAGCATTTGAATGTAGGAAATGATTAGGACTAGATGTTGAATCCTTTGATTATGAAATTATTAGGACTAGTTTTGGAAATGATTACTGATGTTGAGTCATTTTTTTGATCAGAAAATGATTAGGACTAGGTGTTGAATCGTTTTGGCCATTATATATTTGCATCCGAAAGATCAAACATGAATTGGCTCTATACTTTAAGGCTTTTTAACCTAATGAATTATATACTGTTTGTTTGATTAACGATTAACGTTATACTAATAAACATAATAAAAGGAGTTAATTACACAAATGGGTCATGTGGTTTATACCTAATTTTGCCTTTGGGTACTAACTTTTTTTTCAACAGGTTTATGTTTAATGGTTTCAATTTTGTAACACCTTTGGGTACTAACACCAAAATTTGTTAATTAATGACTAAAATACCCTTGTATTTTTTTTAAGTTTATCAATGTAACACATTTAGGTACTAACACCTAATTTTATTTAAGTTTAAATCAATTTTACAAAATCTATTTAATTTTTTATTTTCATCTTTTTCTTATATCTCTTAATTAACATAAAATTCTATTTATTTTTTTTATTTTCATATTTTTATTAAATTTCTTATTTAACATAAAATCTATTTGTTACACCAGTATTTTTTTAAATAGATTTTTTAAATAAAATCTAGAGTTAATTACACAAATGGGTCCTGTGGTTTATACCTAATTTCGCCTTTGGGTACTAAATTTTTTTAAACAGGTTTAGGTTTTATGGTTTCAATTTTTTGACACCTTTGGGTACTAACACCAAAATTAGTTAATTAATGACTAAAATACCCTTGCATTTTTTTAAGTTTATTAATGTAACACATTTGGGTACTAACACCTAATTTTATTTAAGTTTAAATCAATTTTACAAAATCTATTTATTTTTTTATTTTCATATTTTTATTATATCTCTTAATTAAAATAAAATCTATTTATTTTTTTATTTTCATATTTTTATTAAATTTCTTATTTAACATAAAATCTACTTGTTACACCAGTATTTTTTTAAATAGATTTTTTAAATAAAATCTACTAGCTATATAGTTTTATGTAAATTAAATTTCTTACTCGTTTTAAATAATGTAAACCTTACTCCTTTTCAATTTTGGATAGATATAATTGATAATAATAAATATCTTTCATGTAAAAAAAATTTAAGCCTTTTTTTAACTTGTTTTTTGTTCATTTACATTTTACTATTTTAGAAAGATATTTAATTTACATAAAACTATATACTTAGGTATTTTAGATAAAACTATATAGCTAGTTATCTTAGATAAAACTAAAAAATTTAAGCCTTTTTTAAACTCGTTTTTTTTTTTTTGTAAAAAAAGATATTTAATTTACATAAAACTATATAGCTAGTAGATTTTACTAGTGTAACTAGCAGATTTTATGTAAATTAAATATCTTTTTAAAATAGTAAAATGTAAATGAACAAAAAAACGAGTTAAAAAAAGGCTTAGTTTTTTACATGAAAGATATTTATTATTATCAATCATATCTATCCAAAATTGAAAACGAGTAAGGTTTACATTATTTAAAACGAGTAAGAAATTTAATTTACATAAAACTATATAGCTAGAAGATTTTATTTAAAAAAATACTAGTGTAACATGTAACACCACATAAAAACGTGTCCAATTATGTATAGACACGTGTCCTAAACTCTAAACGTGAGAAAAACTGAGTTTGAAGGACCAAGGTTGTCGAACAGTGAAACTATGAAACTACAGGGACTCAAAGTGTCAATATGCCAAACTTGTGCCTTTGAATGACCTTACATGAAGAATATATTCTTATACGAGTGATTGATTGGATATAAGAAGCCATGTATGAAAATAATCGGAAGATTATTAAATTACAAGGGTTAAACGTGTCAACATGTCAATTATGACCTCTGAGTGACCTTTTAACGAGACCGAGGCTTCGAAACATTCAAATATACTCTTAAGAATAGGTGGTATAAATTTCATGAGGTTTCGAGACCGTTAGATATGTTTTCAAGACTTTGGGCCAAAAGTGACAACTTGTTGAAACTTACTTTCATAGTGATATTTAACGAACTCGAGCCTAACGAGGTTTGTTTATATATCCTTGGGCCCCAAGAAATTAACTACAAGGGTCTCTATTACCAAAAATGAAGTTAAAAAGGGTTTAAACGAGCAGGGACTGAATCTGCCAGTTTTCAAAATGTTTTTCCCGGTTTAAGAGGTCCACGCGGCCCGCGTAAGACTCCCTTAAGTCTTACGCGGCCCGCCTCAGCACGCCCAGATCAGACAAATACCTGCAGGTGCGGGTTTGGCCTGTTCCACCGCCTTAACCTAAAAGATATCGACCTAGGGAGCTGTAAGTCGGTTATTATCAGTAGCTAGGACACCTGGGTCGATCTCAGAGCCTCCTATTACACCTGGAGATGATCAAGATCCAAGGAATTCACTATATAAAGAACCTTTGTTCACATGTTCTTGGCACATTATTTGCAACAATTTCAAAAGGACTTGCTCTGGAGCTTCCATCAGTTAGAAGAGGATTATCAAGTGTAGAAAAGTTTGCTAGGACCTTAAGTAAGCTTCTAATTACTTGTTTAGTTGTTTAATTTAGCTTAATTACTCTAAAGTCAAACTTATCGTAAAATTAGTTTGACTTTCGTTTTAATTACATGTGGCTTAACCACTAATCAAATTGAAAGTGGTTATAAGACCACATTAGTGTAGGTGATTAACCCTTAAAAGGGCACCTCCTAATTATCTCGTTTGACTGGTCAATTGTCGGGTCAAAGTAGTTTGACAAAAAGTCAAACTGGACAGAATGTTTGAATATGATTAAAATTAATAAATCAGAGGTTCTAAATTATATTTTAACATTCTAATGACTTGGTAATTAATATTAAAACATGCTTTATCAGTCCTAACCCGACAATTAATAGTCTAAGGTCAGTTTATAACCGAAAGTCGCAAAAGCTTGACTTTTGCTTTGACTTTTGTAGGTCCGGCTAGGGGAGGATCTAGTCGCCTAATCCTTGTATACGAACCACTCCGGTTGTGCGGAATCCAACCGGAATAGCAAACCGAGATAGAACAAGCACAATGATAAACACACAAGACTCAACGATTAACACCACTTGTATTAATACGTATGAAAGGTCCGTTACAAGCTCAATGTTTACAAACGTGTTTTGCAAACTCTCTCTAACTCTCGTGTGTGTGTGTTCTGAACAGAATGCTCTCACTTCCCTGTCTGTCTAACTTTCGAACTCCAGAACTCTCTGAACTAACTGAAATGAACACACAACATGGGTATATATACCCGAACACAGCATGTCTGGTCGAAGGATCAGACAGACTGATCGAAAGATCATCTGTCGACCAGAAAGCCATCGAAGGATCTACATGTACCACGAAGGATGGTATCCTTCGTGGTCTATCCTTCGAAGGTTATCTTTCGAGCTCATCGAAGGATCTAAACTATCCTTCGATGACACATCCTTCGACCCAAACATCTTTCAAACAAAGTGTTGACTGTTTGTCCAAGTCAAACCGGAGGATGGTTGACTTGGTCAAACTTACAAGACTAACAAAAACATCGTTTGGTATCAAGACTAAATACAGACAAAGTACAGACACAAGTGCACCAACAAACTCCCCCTTGGCTGTAGCTTTGTCTCGATCTTATAGCTTTGTCTCGATCTTATAGCTTTGTCTCGATCTTAAAGCTTTGTCTTGATCTTCATTCTTGTAAGTCCTTCATGTCTTCAAGTCTTTGACGTCTTTTCAATTCTTCAATGTCGGAGGATCTTTATAGTCTTCACGTCTTGAAAGCAGAAAGTGTACCAACAAACTCCCCGTTTCGTGTAGGAAGTGTGTTGACAAACTCCCCCTTAACATAAGCTCCCCCTTGAGTTATGCTCGTGAAAGTCTTGTTCTTTATGAAGTGAGATCCTTGTGGTGTTGATGATGGTCAGCGGCAACTCGATCATCTTCATCATTTGAGTGCCTTCACGTCGTGTCTTCATTCCGAAGCTTGTCATCGACCATGTTCTCCTTGCCTTTAGAATCTGCACATGCAGGAAATCTAAACGCGTAATGAGAACAACCGCCTGGAATATCATAACATAAACAAACGACACACGTGTGACCATTGTTTAAACAGACACCGTCCGACAGTTTGAAAGTTTAAAGTATTTTATCAATTTCAATTTTAACTTTCAACACTTGCAAATTTCGACCGTTTATGAAGATTCAGTCATTTTCGGTTTTCGTTCAGGTTTCAGGTAACGAAGACTCGAGTTCCAACATCGTACGATCGAAAATAAAATAGAAATAAAATCTTTTTGATTTTTATAAAGTTTAAATTAAAACACACCTAAAATCTTTTTGGTATTTTTGAATATTTCAAATGTAAAGACTGAAAGCGGTAAATAAATATATACAAAGATGCAGAAACTGAAAGCAATAAATAAATATTTACAGACATTCTTTTTGTGAGTTTCGAGGGTAAGAGAATCATATCAGTGTACGGTCATGCCAAAACGCTCTTGTTGTTCTTTTAGTTAACATTAAGATAAGCATCCTATAACAATTATCGGTATTGTTGTCCACATAAGCTCAACTTATCAGATGTAATCGTGGCGAGGGGATACGTTAAGGTATGATTTATACTTACCGACCGGTGTTCATCCACATCACGACACATTCCCGTATCAAGGTATGCACGAGGGTTCATCTTACCGGTGAGTATACCGATTATCATCTGTTTGACCGTATATGATGTGAGATTCTCACTTATTTTGATTGAAAACAAGCCCTATGTGATAGAATCACTTATTGATGAGGAACTTGATTTTCGATGCATGAGGGCACAGGAGCAAGTCCGTGAACAGGTCAGTACTTTCGTACAGCAAAGAGACGAACTTGACTCCCGGAAAGAATTTGTGATATTTTATCACTTATTTGTTTGGACATGTGATTGTTGATCACTTATTGAGGTCGTATGCAATATGTACACGTATGTATAGTATCATGGAAGATCTAGACTTGCGTCCCCGTTATTTTTCGGTAAAAGATACAACCATGATACCCAGATGATAAGCAGCATAAAGACCGAATATTTCAGAACCTCGGCAATCTCTCAAACGAAATTTCGGTACTAAGACCATATGCCAATGAATGGTTCCCACCTGGTCTTCAGTCGATTTTAAGTTTATATCACCCTGCACACTTTAAAATGATTGTGAGCCTACCGATACATCTTATATAGAGCTGCTTATCGCTTTTCATTTAAGGTTTAAAGAGGTTTAGACAGACCACTGATGTACTATCATTTTCTCTTTTGCTCGCCAGGAAACTCATTTTTGTTTTTCTATTGTTTTTGTGTTTTTGAAATTTTTCGATGTTTTTGGATTTTTCAAATTTTGGATTTACTCCCCCTAAAATCAATAAACTAAGACAAATTTAAAACACAAAGGTATTTACAAAAACGATTTTTCGATGTTGGTTTTACTCTTGCTTGACCTTAATGCCATTTACCAATAATAAATAGTCAAATCTTGATTTGTCAAATGCTTTGGTAAAAAGGTCGGCACGTTGGTCATCGGTGTGGACGTAAGCAACATCGATTAGCCTTTTCTCAAAGCAATCACGGATGAAGTGATACTTAATTTCGATGTGCTTAGTCTTTGAATGCTGCACAGGATTTTTAGTGATCTGTAAGGCAGCAGAATTATCAACGTAAATAGGAGTAGTTAGGAATTCAAAACCGTAGTCACGCATTTGTTGTTGGATCCATAGGACTTGGGAGCAACAACTTGAGGCGGCAATGTATTCAGCTTCGCATGTTGATGTAGCGACGCACGTCTGCTTCTTGCACTGCCATGTGACTAGGCGATTTCCCAAAAACTGACATCCAGCCGTTGTGGATTTGCCGTCGATTTTGCATCCGCCAAAATCAGAATCACTGAACGCGATCAAGTTAAAGTTATTATCCCTAGGGTACCATAGACCGGTGTCAGGGTAACCCTTCAAATAACGAAAAATCCTTTTTACAGCTGCAAGATGTGAGGCCTTCGGGTTGACTTGATATCTGGCAAGCAGGCACGTTGGGTACATTATATCTGGTCTTGATGCTGTGAGGTACATAAGAGATCCGATCATCGCGCGGTAGTATGAGGGGCTAGTAGCTTCACCCTTCAAGTCTGGAGTAATTCCGTGATTTTGTGGCAATGGGGTACCGATGGGCGTTGCATCAGACATCTGGAACCGGCTCAAGATGTCACCAACATATTTAGTCTGATGGATGAATATCCCAGACTCGGTTTGTTGTACTTGTAGGCCCAAAAAGAAAGTCATTTCCCCCATAGCACTCATCTCGAATTTATCCTGCATTACACGCTCGAAATCCCTACACAAAACATCATTAGTAGAACCAAATATAATATCATCAACGTATACCTGTACCAGTAGAAGATCTCCATCTTGTTCTTTGATGAAAAGAGTACAGTCGATAAGACCTCTGCGAAATCCATTCTCCAGCAGATAATTAGATAAGGTTGCGTACCAAGCTCGCGGTGCTTGATGTAGACCATATAGAGCTTTGTTGAGCAACCAAACCCGATCGGGATGGATAGGATCTTCAAAACCTGGAGGCTGTTCGACGTACACCTCTTCTTCCACCACACCATGTAAGAATGCACTCTTCACGTCCATCTGGTATACCTTGAAACCTTTGAATGAGGCATAAGCCAGAAAAATCCGAATTGCTTCTAGACGTGCAACAGGTGCATACACTTCGTTGTAGTCGATCCCTTCTATCTGACGAAAACCTTGAACGACTAGCCTTGCTTTGTTTCGAATAACGATTCCACGGTCATCCTTTTTGCATTTAAACACCCAACGGGTACCAATCTTCTTGTAACCAGCAGGTTTCTCTACGAGTTTCCAGACACCAAGCTTCTGGAATTGTTGCAGTTCTTCCTGCATCGCTTCAACCCATGAGCTATCTTTCAAAGCATCTTTCCAAGTTCTTGGCTCTTCCTGTGAGACATAGCACGCGAAAGACCAATCATTTTGTTGACCAGATTCTCGGATAGTTGCATACAAGCCTGCATTGTTGTTGTTTCGCAACATGTTTCTTGTTTGAACGCCACTCTGTACATTTCCGATGATGTTTTGTTGAGGATGGGTATTGTGAATCCTTGTTTCTGGATTATCTTGAACTGGAATATTTGTACCCAGATTGTTGAGATTGAGATCAACAATCAATTCAAGGCCCGGAATTGACGAAGAGGATGATGCAGTAGCTTCAGCTGTTCTAGGGACATCCACTGGAGGAGTACCCTCTGAAATACCATGAACTGCTGTTGTTGGAGCTTCTTGATCTGCATCTAGAAATTCATCATCCTCTAAAGATTCGTTCAACTCGGAAGCATCGTGAAAATCCTCATTGTCGAGAGCATTATTGTTCACTGAAGATGGTTCTTGATTGACAAGAATTGGACGAACCAACGGTGAATCTGTCGCGTTGTCGCTCTCGAAAAACATCCTTGTTGCAGCATTTTCTTCAACTGCTTCAACATTGATCGAATTGAAAAAGTCATCGTACTCAAACATCCAAGGCTGACCAGGACATTTGACTGGTAAAGTGTGCCTTTGTACTCTGACTTCAGACCATTCCTCGACCCTTTTAGTCTCTAGATTCCAGACTCTTAAGTTCGGGGTGGAATACCCAAGAAAGTATCCCTCAATTGCTTTTGCCCCAAACTTTCCATTAGGATCGATTATTGTACATGGAGCTCCAAACGGTTCAAGATATGACAAATCTGGTTTCCGTTTGTTAATAAGCTCAAAGCAGGTCTTGTTGTGCCTTTTGACTGTAAGGACTCGGTTTAACGTGTAGCATGCAGAGGCCACAGCTTCAGTCCAGAATGGAATCGGCAATTGTGACTCTACTAGCATTGTCCTAGCAGTCTCGATCAATGTGCGGTTCTTACGTTCAGCGACGCCATTCTGTTGAGGAGTGTAAGCTGCACTAAATTCGTGAAGAATACCTTTTGAAGTGCAAAACTCCGCCATGGCATGATTTTTGAATTCAGTACCATTGTCGCTACGTATCCGCCTAACCTTCAAGTTATACAGATTCTCAATCTGAATGATCAAATTTTTGATAATACCGAAGGTTTCACTCTTGTGTGCCATGAACGCCACCCAAGAAAATCTTGAATAATCATCAGTTATCACGAGGCAATATTGATCATTCCTAATGCTTTTGTGCTTGACAGGACCGAACAAATCCATGTGCAAGCGTTCAAGAGGAACAGCCACCGTGTTGATTTTCTTTGTAGGGTGTCGCTTCTTCGTTTGTTTTCCTTTCTGGCACGAGACACAGACGTCTTGAAGATGAAAGTTTTTAAGAGGAACACCATTCACCAATTCATTTGACACCAAATGATTCATTTTGCGTAAGTGAATGTGACCCATTCGTCTGTGCCAAGAGATTGTGTCTTTTTCTGTGGCTTTGGAAACGAAACAAGTTGCTTGTGCAGACGTTGTGATAGCTTGGCTCATATCAAGGACATACAAATCATTTATCCTTGGAGCCGACAAGAGAATCCATTCTTTCGGAATTTTGACGCCGGGTTTCAGCACATAACATCCATTAGCATCAAAGTGTACTGAGAACTGCTTATCACAAATTTGAGAAACACTAAGAAGATTGTGATCAAGTTGTTGTACGAAGTTGATCTTGTCAAAACTAACAACCCCGTTGGAAATCATTCCTTCACCCGTAATATATCCACCTTTATCTCCAGCAAAAGCAACATAACCTCCTCTAATAGATTTAACGTCGTAGAGAAGCTTCATGTCGTCAGTCATGTGCCTGGATGCCCCACTATCAACAATCCAATGACTACTGATAGTTCCTCCTGGAACACCCTGCACATGAACTCACATAATTAGTTGGAGATGGGGACCCAAGCCATTGTGGTCTTGGGTCTTCCATTTTCATCAACAACAATAACTTCTATTCTTTGATGATTCGAAAATTGTGATGGTCCCCCTGAATTTGTGGTTATTTTAGGTTTCCAAGTCTGTTGAAATTTACCAGTTTGATTGTTTGAAAATTTAACTTCGTGATTGTTTGAAGTTTTTGAAAATTTTGAACTTTCTGGTTTAACTGGAACCGTTTGTTTTTGAACCACTTCATTTTTAAGTGCCTTTTCAACCACCTTGACTTGTTGGCGTTTCTGTTTCTTTTCCCTTTCTCTTACAAGTCGGGGATCTTGTTTCACAGAAACAGATCGCTTTTGATGATTGCGTTCACGGGGATCATCTTCTTTTCCTTTCAATTTATGAAGATACGGGCAATTTCTGACAATGTGCCCAATTGTACCACATTCAAAACATGATCTTCGTTCAACAAACCCCGAAGTATCATGTGGTCGTCTTGCCGATGATGATGAACTTTGTGACCCCGAGGTACTAGGTTTTGAACTACTTGGTTCATTTCTTTTCATCACAGTTGCTTTCTTGACAAAATCTAAGTTAGATTGGTTTTCAAACGTTGCAATTTTGTCCGTTCCCTTAGATTTCACAAAGTTCACATTCCTTTTCTTCTTCTGATTCGGCTTCCTTTGAATTTGAGTCGGTGTCTTACCTTTTCATGGTTTTCATAAAACATGTTGGCTTCTGTGCACTTGGAAAGATCCACGGTCAACTTCTGGTTGTGAATGAATGTCACATCATATTTCTCTTGCAAAGCCTCGTGTTTGCTTTGCAATTCACACCACTTATCATTCAAAGAAACATGTTTGTCTTGCAAGTCAAACAAACTAGCTTGTAAAGCATCATGTTTGCCTTGCAACTCAGACATGTTTGCATCCAAATCAGCACATTTAACATGCAATCTATCACAAATATCACAAATATCAGCAGTGGGGTAGTCACGGTTACCGATGCAAATGTCAAAAATGGTGACGCGACTACAATGGGCCAAAAACAAAACGGTATGTTCACTTCCGCACGTCAATGTTTATGATTGTTATCGGTTATTCGTAAATGTTCGAAAGCATTTTGTTTATTGTCATATTCTCGCATTTGAAAACGAACGTATGAACCTAGAATGTCAATACCGGTCCTAACGAGTTCACAAAGTCTTTGGAGGGATACAAGTCGGATCCTACGGGGTACTAGGCGAAATTTCTTTATCAACTAGAATATGCAACGAAGAAATCTTTTTTGTTTATTGTCATATTCTCGCATTTGGTAACGAATGAATGAACCTAGAATGTCAATACCGGTCCTAACGAGTTCACAAAGTCTTTGGAGGGATACAAGTCGGATCCTACGGGGTACTAGGGGACGTTCTTATTCAACTAGAATATGCAAAGAAGAAAGTCGTTTTCGTGATTTTTCGGAACCGAGAACATTCAATGAAGATTGACGACAGATCCGCTTAGTGGAGGGAATTGGTGAACATTTGACGACAGTTTCTTTGAAGTGGAGAGAATCTGTTAAGGTTTAGAGATTTTACCAAAGAAATGGGGGAATAAAAATTTTCAAATGTTGAATTTCTTCGGTAAATTTCTAAACGCAATCACAGGTGGTAGAGTTTGTGATTTTCTGGTGATACTAACGGTTCGGCGTGGAATGTTTTGCACAGACACATATTTGAGGATTTTAATTAATTCTCCAGCCAGCGTGAAGGGTTTTGCACGGAAAAATACAGGTTTCTAAAGTCTACAGTAGTTACAAAAGCGCTGTTCACTGAAGACCTGGGGAATCTTTATGAAAGCTGATAGTTCAAGACTGAAGACCTGCAGGATTCGGTTTTGGGTTTGATGTTTCTTTGGGATTTTACAGGGATCTGGGGGTAACTCAATTCGTTGAGTTTGCAAACGATGTACTTGGTCTAGCTGACTTCCTGAGTACTGATGCTGAAGATCCGTAGTGCATTACGTGGTCAACTTCACAAAGGCGAGACAATGAGATCTGGATGTAGTTCAACTAAGCATGCTGGTTGAGCTTGCAAGGGATACACTTGGTCTAGCTGACTTTCCTGAGTGTTGATGCTGAAGATTAAAGTGCATTACTTGGTCGATTCCACAAAGACGGTTTACAGAAGACAGTTCACCAGAAATCTCTATCAATGTAGTATGCTTGAATGAAATGAAGTTCTTATGACAGATCAAGACTTGATGCAGTTCTTAAAGAATGGAACCCTTATCAAATGCCGGTTGGAGTATTGGAAGATCAGCGGAAGATCGGTCAATTAAGCCTTGTGAGGAAATTGCACAACACCCAACACGGATACGCGTACTTTAAGGGGGAAATATTATACAAGGAGCATCAAGATACTACTTACCTGGATCATCGGTCAAGGGGGAATTTTGTTAACACAGAGAAGATGAATACTTGACTGAAGATCGATTGCAGTTGCATTTTCAGCATTCGACAGCAACGGACAAGGGGGAATTTGTTGATGCAGATTTTGTGTCCGATGCTTGTCGAATAGATTAGTTTTATTTTACGCTGAATTTGTAATAGTTAGTGAAACGGTCTATCGAACGTGTATAGACCCGCTCGTTTGAAGTGGTCAAACGAGAGGGTTATTCGGTTGATCGTGTGTGTTTGCAAGACAAGGGGTGTGACTATAAATAGAAAACCCTTGCCATTTGCAACACAAGGAGATTTTAGGAGGTTTGAGACCTCACCGGGAGAGATCACCACTTGGTCTCTCCCCGGATGTATACTTCTTTGGTATTAGTTCGGTTATCATGTAATCGGGCCGATTTGTAATGTTTTACTACCGGATTAATACAAAGTTGTTTGTTTATCATATCTAATCTCTCCCGTCTTGAACCGATCTCACACTAATCACGGTTTCGGTCACGAAACTCGGTCCTACAACTTTCAGTTCTGACCCGTGTAAGCTTAATTCTCCCATGCTTTAAGCCTCCATTAGGACCACATTACTTAGTAGTATAATCCCCTAGAGTTATATTGCATGGTGACTAGTGGTTTGAATTATATGCACTTAATCGTAATTATGCTTAATAATGCCATAAACGCCCTTTTGACATACAACTGAGATTTTTAGCAATGTGAATGAACTAATATCTTTGCTACTGATATTTAGACATGTCCTAAAAGTTTAACATCAATTGGAGGTCTAGAATGGGAGTTATGCTCAATAGCGTAATTAAGGAACTTTTTAGTAATTAAATAGCTTAATTAGCATGAAGTCTATCTAAACCCGATTTTTGACACCAAACTTCTTACCTACTGATGTAAAATAATATTTTGGGATTTTTAAAGATTTTAATTATTTTTAGGCTGAGCATAACATAGGATTATAGCTTGATTTCGGTAATTGTCGGTTTTACCCTTTTCATGCATAAAATGAGTTTTACATAACTTTTTAGTGTCAAACCTTTTGCTACTGATTCCTTATGATAAATAAAGTATTTCGAACTTTATAAACTGATCAAAAACTCAGATTTCCTATTTTAACTCGAAAACCCCTTTAAATCGACTTTTAAGCGTTTTTAGTACATAGTATGGGTCAAAACTATATTTGACATATAAAACTTATTAACCACTGATGTTTTAAGTTAAATTATATAATTATACAGTAAGCTAAAGTTTTAAAACTCAGAAGTCTATTTTGACCTTTAAAGCCTATGTAAAATTACCAAAATACCCCTACGGGACATAATTTGGTTATATAAGATAATTTTCATTTATATAAAGTATCTTACTGTTATAACTTATAAAAATACATATTTTTACTGATCTAATCAGACCTGAAACTCAGTTGCACAATTAAACTCTTTTATGGACATTAAAATTACCAAAATGCCCTTATGGGACTTATTTTGGTTTAAATTACTTTTTGGGCATATATGTTAACATCTTACTGATGTATTAACATATTTTAAGCATAATAATGATTAAGACCTGTATATAATTTATTTGGTTACCCGTTACGCGTTTACGCGTTCGGATCGGCTCATGTGACTAGTTTACATAAAATAGTCGAAACGGGTCAAACCTTATCATTAAATTCTCAATTTCCAGAATATGTTTAGTTTACCCATATTATACAAGTATCCAAGCTTGTCGGGTCTAAACCACATTCTGTTCCAGTCCCCGCTTAATCTATCGTTTAGAACCGTAAGGTTTCTTTCTAGCTAGCCGGTCTAAGTCCTTGACTTAATTAAAGACCCGTTAGCATCCTAATAGGTTAATAAACCTTCTATACAGATTAAATAGCTTCCGGTAGAAGGTGCCTTCAAAAAGCTTTAAGATTTTTACTGCTAGCATCAGGTAAATACCTTTAACTTATTTTCCCTATACGGGCTTGGGATATGGTATTATAATAATACCACTTGGTCAGGTATGAAATCATTTAATCGGATTGTGATTAATAAATTTGCATAACCCGTTTTAATATGTCTTGTTTGATAACATAAACATTGGGGGTTAATCTGACCGTGTCCTGGATATCCTCGGCTCATTTCATTTAAAATGGCCACGACCTATGCACGGGGTGTAGGCATACACCTGACAGATGCAAATGCTAAATTAATATATATAAACCCACATGTTGGGGATAACTCCTTTGTGGGTTCTATAAGTAGTGAGTCGGTTAATCATGACCGGCTTCCAACCGGCCCCAATTGTAAGACAAACATGTAAATCTGTATACAAGATTATATTTAAATAATTATCCCAAGTTATAAAAGATTTGTGCCATGTGCACTTAAATCAATTTTCATAAATGTTTTCAAAAGAGTCAGTTAATTGTATTTACCAGTGTAAACTGACGTATTTTCTTAAAGACTGATTTGACAGGTACCTCTCGAAATAGGCTGGAGCTATAGGGTATCAATAGAGGATCTTGCAAATCCATAAGATGCCTGCAGTCTGTTATTTTGTTTCTTTGTACATTTATGATCCGCCTGTGGATCTTATTACATTCCAGTCTGTACATTCATAAACTCGAACACTCAGACAGTATGGTTTGTAATAGTTTATTCACCCAGACTTCCGCTGTGCCATTATATTGCGTGTATTGACTATGATGATATCAACTACGTCATGATACTCCCCGCCGGGCCCACTGGAAATATGTGGAAATATCGGGGTGTGACAGGTTGGTATCAGAGCCAACATTGAGTGAATTAAACACTAGCCTTTTGTGTTTAATCTCAATGACACAATAAGCACATTCCTTAGACTCTCGAGTCTAGGCAAATGACCTAGGATTTTACTCTTAACCTTCCTTTTATTGCTTTATTATATTTACTTGTTTTGACAGGAAAATGCCACCGAGACTAAGAGGACGAGGCAAAGGACCCATGCGTGGAGGACCCTCAAGCAGCACGGGACCATCCCACAGGCGTACACCGTCTGACTCGCTTTCTGGCTCCAATTCCAAGGATTTGAGTCATAGCTATCAACCAGCAAGACATTCTGTCTCGCTGGGGTCATCACCATCAGACCCTCCTTATTTTGGGATGCCCATTCCGAACGAACCCCATCATTCTCCCCTTTCGTTGGGAACTCATCAATCCAACCAATCATACCATTCTTACCAATCTCATCCTTTTCACCAATCAGATTCCACTTACTCACCTTCACAATTCAATCCCAATGCTTATGTTAACTACTTTTTGGGCTATAACCCTTTGGGACCTGAGGATCACTTTTCTCAGGAAATGGAGATGGATGACGACCCAGACCCGGATTTGCAAACAGGAACACCGGGCCACCCGATTAGTATCTCTAGCGGTTCCCCATTTATGGGATCACCGTACAATGGACCTGACTCATTCCAGGACCTGACTCATTCCAGGAGAAGATGGGTCAGTATGACTGGTTCTTTACACCATCATACCATAACTCCCCTATTCAACCTCCCTTGGATGAACCACAGCTTAGGGCTGTTACCCCACCACCCTTGCCAGTTGAGGATCCACCTCAACAACCTCCCGCGCCACCAAGGCGAGGGAGAAATGCTAGGATGTCGGTACGTGGGGGACCACAGTTTGCATCTCCTCGTGGCTCAAGTTCGTATCCTCCTATCCCAGAAGATCCTCAGTTGGGTGAATCATCACGCACGGTGACGGAAGCTAACCTTCCGCCGGTTTCACACGCACCACTACAGCCACCGTTGGGTTTTGACAACCCGATCCCAACATACCCAGGATCATCCGGGTATAACCCATCTGGTTATCCATCTGATTATGGAGCTCATGACCCGTTTCTTACAGCTGCCCAATACCATCATCTTTACCCTTCTTCTTACCCTCCTTTGTATCCCACTGGATACCCAGCGCAGGATTCGCAATACCCGCCATACCAACAACCTCCTCCGTATCAGCAGCAACAAACTCAAGAGATTCTAGAGAGGTTGGACAGGGTTGAGCATGTGGCTCATGAAAACAAGAAGAAACATAGTGGTTTTGTCAAGGGCCTTATGAGCTTTCTCAAGGGCAAGAAGAAATAGGGTGATGTTGGGTTTTTTTTGTTGGTTATGTCATAAAGTCCCTACGAGGACGTTTATTTTGTTTTCATGTATCAAGTCCCTGCGCGGACTTATTTCAGTTTCAGTATGCCCCTGCGTGGGCAGTGTTTTTCAGTAACCCCTGCGTGGGTAGTTTGTGATGTTTTTCCTAAGTCCTTTTACGGACAACGTTGTAATCGTTTCGTAGTTTTAATGAAGTTATTTTGTTTTTAAATGTGTATTTTACTATATCATGCTACTTCATTTCAAATTTTATTAAATCCGCCTAAGAAACTCTTAGAGGTATAACCTAGCCAAATTATTAAATGGCTATGATGGTATAACCTTTTTAAGATAATAACTCTCTGTTAACATCTGAAAATATGTTAACAATCCTGAATTGTGCGGTACGAAGAATCACACAATCTTCCTAATGTACTTGGATTTTTTAAGCCACTATTTTTAGCCTATATGATCAATACAAATCATGGCTAGTAAACATCAATATGATGTATACACCACAACATCCATTAGTGATGTATGCCTATAAGCAAAGGTGTAATAAAGACAATGAAAGTTCTATTTATAAACTTCTTGTCAAAAAGGCAGTGAACTTTGTTCGACCCTTAAAATGACCACTGATCCAAAGGATCGTGGGTTATATTTTAATCGTCCATGTGACAAGCTTCTGAGCTATTTAAATGTCTTTCGAGACGAACTTAGTATAATATGATTATCTCTTTGAGTATTATTTGATGGTCCATATGGTTTAATAATACCATGACCATCCACTCATCAATACGATGACCAAATATGTGAATTAAATATATCCTTTATGTGTGATATAGTATTCAGAAATGGCTGGATCAGATGAAGCAAACAGTCATCCTACAGAAGGCAACAACACTAGAATTAATATCACTGGTGCCGAGCTGCAGGAAATGATATCCGCAGCAGTTGCTCAAGCTATAGATGCTAAATTTAAAGAGCCTAGTATTGTTAGGTCTCAAACTCATTCGAGATCCCATTCTCATAAGAAAAGTGAGTCCCAGCACTCATCTAATCAGGGTAGTGAGCCAAAGAGGCAGGTTGTTCTTGAACCGACTCCCCGGTACAACAAGGGTTGTACCTACAAGTACTTTGTTTCCTGTAAACCGAGGGATTTTACAGGAGAAAAAGATGCAATCGATTGCATGAAATGGTTAGATGAGATGGAGACCGTAATAGACATCAGCGGATGTGCTAAGGAGGATATAGTAAAGTTTGTATCACAATCCTTCAAGGGCGATGCCCTTACTTGGTGGAAGGCCTTAGTCCAAGCCACGGGGAAGGTTCCTTTGTACAATATGTCATGGAACAAGTTTGTTAATTTGGTTAAGGAAATTTATTGCCCCCAACATGAAGTCGAGCGGATAGAGACTGATTTCCTCACCCTAGTAATGAAGGATCTAGATTGCAAATCCTATGTGACTAACTTTAACTCGATGTCTAGGCTGGTACCATACTTAGTCACTCCTGAACCCAAACGCATTACGCGTTTCATTGGTGGTTTGGCTCCCGAAGTAAAAGGGAATGTTAAGGCTTCAAAGCCAGCTACTTATAGGTCTGCTGTGGACCTATCTTTGTCCCTCACTCTTGATGTTATGAGGAGTCGGGCAAAGAAAACCATTGATGAGGGGAAGAGGAAAAGGGAGGAGGATAAGTCTCCTCAGTCGAACAAGAAGGGAAAAGGGAACTCAGGTTCCAAGAAGGGGCAGTCGAATGACAAGCCCAGGTGTAAGACTTGTAACAAAAGGCATTTTGGGAAATGCAACCAAGACCCACAGGCTAAACCATGTGGGATCTGTAAGAAGAAGGGGCACAAGTCTGTTGAGTGCCGAAATATAAAGGATGCAACCTGCTATGGTTGCAATGAAAAGGGGCACATTAAAACCAATTGCCCCAAGAATGCAAAGAAGCCCGAAGAGGCAAAGAAGAACAACGCGAGAGTCTTTCAGATGCAAGCGAGAGAAGCGGTGAATGACGAGAACGTCATAACAGGTACCTTCCTCGTCAATAATAATTATGCTAGGGTCTTATTTGATTCCGGTGCTGATAAGTCTTTTGTAGACCATAAGTTCTGTAAGTTATTGAATCTGCCTATTAAGACTCTAGACATAAAATACGAGGTAGAGCTTGCTGATGGTACCTTAGAAACAGCTTCAACTCTTCTTGATGGATGCTCTATATCCATCAAGAATCATTCTATCCCACTTTCCCTCTTGCCAATGAAATTGGCTGGGTTTGATATAGTTTTAGGCATGGATTGGTTGTCGTATAACCAAGCTCAAATTGCCTGTGATAAAAAGCTAATTATTATCAAAACCCCTTCTGGCGAACCCGTCACTATTCAAGGAGATACACATTATGGATTGCCTAAAAATGTGTCTATTCTCAAATTAGCGCAGTGTATGAAAAGTGGATGTGTCATTTACATGGCACAAGTAACTGTGAATGATCCTAAGCCTAAAATTGAAGATATTCCGATTATCTCAGAATATCCTGATGTCTTTCCTGATGAGTTACCTGGATTACCTCCTGAGAGGTAAGTAGAATTCAGGATAGACATTCTCCCAGGATCAGCGCCTATAGCACGAGCTCCGTATCGTCTAGCACCTACAGAAATGAAAGAGCTCAGAACTCAATTGGATGAACTATTGGAGAAAGATTTCATACAACCTAGTTCTTCCCCCTGCGGAGCTCCAATACTATTCGTGAAAAATAAGGATGGATCAATGCGTTTATGCATTGATTATCGGGAATTGAATAAGGTAACGATAAAGAATCGTTATCCCTTGCCTAGGATCGACGACTTGTTCGATCAACTCCAAGGGGCAAGCTACTTCTCAAAAATTGACTTAAGATCTGGGTATCATCAACTCAAAGTTAGAACTGAAGATGTACCAAAAACGGCCTTCAGAACGAGATATGGACATTTCGAGTTCTTGGTGATGCCTTTCGGGCTTACTAATGCGCCAGCAGCATTCATGGACCTCATGAATAGAGTTTGCAAGCCATAATTAGATAAGTTTGTCATTGTCTTCATAGATGACATACTTATCTACTCTCGTAATCAAATAGATCACGAGAAGCATCTTCGATGCATTCTAGGATTACTTCGACAGGAGAAACTATATGCAAAATTCTCCAAATGCGAGTTTTGGCTTCGCGAAGTCCAATTTCTTGGACATGTCGTCAATGAGCGAGGTATCCAAGTAGATCCCGCTAAGGTAGAAGCCGTAATGAATTGGGAAGCACCCAAGACTCCAACCGAAATACGTAGCTTTCTGGGTTTAGCTGGGTATTATAGAAAATTCATTGAGAACTTCTCAAGAATAGCAGCGCCATTAACTTCTTTGACCCGTAAGAAAGTTAAGTTTGATTGGGGTCCAAAACAACAAGAATCCTTTGAGATTCTTAAGGAGAAATTGAGCAATGCTCCGGTGTTAACTCTACCTGATGGAATTGAAGAGTTTGTTGTATACTGTGATGCTTCACACACCGGTATGGGTTGTGTGCTCATGCAGCGAGGCAAGGTGATTGCCTATGCATCACGACAACTAAAAGTGCATGAGAAAAATTACACCACCCACGATTTGGAGTTGGGTGCCGTTGTATTCGTACTTAAGTTGTGGAGACATTATTTATATGGAACTAAATGTGTGATCTACTCGGATCACAAAAGTCTCCAACATTTATTCAATAAAAAAGAACTCAATATGAGACAACGCCGTTGGGTGGAAACCTTAAATGACTATGATTGCGAAATTCGCTACCATCCTGGTAAAGCGAATGTTGTCGCAGATGCTCTAAGCCGAAAGGAAAGGATTAAACCAATTAGGATCAATGCCAAGAGCATTGAATTGAGAAATAGTCTGAATGAAAGAATATTAGCTGCACAGAAGGATGCTGAATTGGAAGATAACTTTCCAAATGAAAAGTTAGGAATAACTGCTGAGCAGTTAGCACCTGGGAAGGATGGAATTCTCAGGATGAACGGAAGAATTTGGGTTCCTATTCATGGAGGACTTCGAGAGGTAATCCTCCAGGAAGCTCACAACTCCAAATACTCAGTTCACCCGGGAGGTGACAAAATGTATCATGATTTGAAAGCTAACTATTGGTGGATAGGTATGAAGAAATCTATTGCCACCCATGTAGCTAAGTGCCTGACTTGTGCTCAGATCAAAGCTGAACATCAGAAGCCATCAGGTCTGCTTCAACAACCAGAACTTCCCACATGGAAGTGGGAGATGGTGACCATGGATTTCATAACCAAGTTACCTAAAACCAGGCATGGAAACGATACAATATGGGTTATTATTAATAGACTGACTAAGTCAGCACATTTCTTACCCATCAAGGAGACTCATAGCTCCGATAAATTAGCCCAATTGTATGTAGATAAGATTGTAGCTCTACATGGAGTACCAGTGGCTATTATCTCGGATAGAGATACTAGATACACCTCACATTTTTGGAAAAGTTTCCAACAATCTTTGGGCACGCGTTTGAATTTTAGTATTGCTTACCATCCACAGACAGATGGACAGAGTGAGCGTACAATTCAAACATTGGAAGACATGCTGCGAGCCTGTGTTACTGATTTAGGTGGTAGTTGGGATGACCACCTGCCATTAATAGAATTCTCCTATAATAATAGCTACCATACAAGCATTCAGGCTGCGCCTTTTGAGGCATTATATGGTAGGAAATGCAGAACGCCTGTTTGTTGGGCAGAAGTAGGAGAAGCTCAGTTGTCAGGACCAGATATAGTCCTTGAAACAACAGACAAGATCGTCCAGATTCGTGATCGCTTAAAAGCTGCCAGGGATAGGCAGAAAAGCTATGCTAATGGGAAGAGAAGGTCTCTAAAGTTTGAAATAGGCGATAAAGTTTTACTGAAAGTATCACCCTGGAAAGGTGTGATGCGTTTTGGTAAAAAGGGTAAGTTGAGCCCTAGGTATATTGGACCATTCGAGATTATCGAATGTGTCGGCAGTGTAGCTTATAAGCTGAACTTGCTTGAAGAGCTGAGTGGGATTCATAATGTGTTTCACATTTGTAATCTCAAGAAATGCTTAGCCGATGAATCTCTAGCAATGTCTCATAGGGACGTGCAAATTGATGAAAGTTTGAGGTTTGTTGAAAGACCTATAGAAATTGAGGATCGGCAGGTTAAAAAGCTCCGAAGGAAGCATGTACCTATAGTAAAGGTCAAATGGGAAGCCCGTAGAGGTCCCGAATATACGTGGGAAGTCGAGTCCACTATGAAACAAAAGTACCCTCACTTATTCCAGTAAATCTCGGGGTTGAGATTTCTTTTAAGGGGGTGAGGATGTGACACCACGTAAAAACGTGTCCAATTATGTATAGACACGTGTCCTAAACTCTAAACGTGAGAAAGACTGAGTTTGAAGGACCAAGGTTGTCGAACAGTGAAACTATGAAACCACAGGGACTCAAAGTGTCAATATGCCAAACTTGTGCCTCTGAATGACCTTACATGAAGAATATATTCTTATACGAGTGATTGATTGGATATAAGAAGCCATGTATGAAAATAATCGGAAGATTATTAAATTACAAGGGTTAAACGTGTCAACATGTCAATTATGACCTCTGAGTGACCTTTTAACGAGACCGAGGCTTCGAAACATTCAAATATACTCTTAAGAATAGGTGGTATAAATTTCATGAGGTTTCAAAACCGTTAGATATGTTTTCAAGACTTTGGGCCAAAAGTGACAACTTGTTGAAACTTGCTTTCATAGTGATATTTAACGAACTCAAGCCTAACGAGGTTTGTTTATATATCCTTGGGCCCCAAGAAATTAACTACAAGGGTCTCTATTACCAAAAATGAAGTTAAAAAGGGTTTAAACGAGCATGGACTGAATCTGCCAGTTTTCAAAATGTTTTTCCCGGTTTAAGAGGTCCACGCGGCCCGCGTAAGACTCCCTTAAGTCTTACGCGGCCCGCCTCAGCACGCCCAGATTAGACAAATACCTGCAGGTGCGGGTTTGGCCTGTTCCACCGCCTTAACCTAAAAGATATCGACCTAGGGAGCTGTAAGTCGGTTATTATCAGTAGCTAGGACACCTGGGTCGATCTCAGAGCCTCCTATTACACCTGGAGATGATCAAGATCCAAGGAATTCACTATATAAAGAACCTTTGTTCACATGTTCTTGGCACATTATTTGCAACAATTTCAAAAGGACTTGCTCTGGAGCTTCCATCAGTTAGAAGAGGATTATCAAGTGTAGAAAAGTTTGCTAGGACCTTAAGTAAGCTTCTAATTACTTGTTTAGTTGTTTAATTTAGCTTAATTACTCTAAAGTCAAACTTATCGTAAAATTAGTTTGACTTTCATTTTAATTACATGTGGCTTAACCACTAATCAAATTGAAAGTGGTTATAAGACCACATTAGTGTAGGTGATTAACCCTTAAAAGGGCACCTCCTAATTATCTCGTTTGACTGGTCAATTGTCGGGTCAAAGTAGTTTGACAAAAAGTCAAACTGGACAGAATGTTTGAATATGATTAAAATTAATAAATCAGAGGTTCTAAATTATATTTTAACATTCTAATGACTTGGTAATTAATATTAAAACATGTTTTATCAGTCCTAACCCGACAATTAATAGTCTAAGGTCAGTTTATAACCGAAAGTCACAAAAGCTTGACTTTTGCTTTGACTTTCAGTTCTGACCCATGTAAGCTTAATTCTCCCATGCTTTAAGCCTCCATTAGGACCACATTACTTAGTAGTATAACCCCCTGGAGTTATATTACATGGTGACTAGTGGTTTGAATTATATGCACTTAATCGTAATTATGCTTAATAATGCCATAAACGCCCTTTTGACATACAACTGAGATTTTTAGCAATGTGAATAAACTAATATATTTGCTACTGATATTTAGAAATGTCCTAAAAGTTTAACATCAATTGGAGGTCTAGAATGGGAGTTATGCTCAATAGCGTAATTAAGGAACTTTTTAGTAATTAAATAGCTTAATTAGCATGAAGTCGATCTAAACCCGATTTTTTACACCAAACTTCTTACCTACTGATGTAAAATAATATTTTGGGGTTTTTAAAGATTTTTAATTATTTTTAGGCTGAGCATAACATAGGATTATAGCTTGATTTCGGTAATTGTCGGTTTTACCCTTTTCATGCATAAAATGAGTTTTACATAACTTTTTAGTGTCAAACCTTTTGCTACTGATTCCTTATGATAAATAAAGTATTTTGAACTTTATAAACTGATCAAAAACTCAGATTTCCTATTTTAACCCGAAAACCCCTTTAAATCGACTTTTAAGCGTTTTTAGTACATAGTATGGGTCAAAACTATATTTGACATATAAAACTTATTAACCACTGATGTTTTAAGTTAAATTATATAATTATACAGTAAGCTAAAGTTTTAAAACTCAGAAGTCTATTTTGACCTTTAAAGCCTATGTAAAATTACCAAAATACCCCTACGGGACATAGTTTGGTTATATAAGATAATTTTCATTTATATAAAGTATCTTACTGTTATAACTTATAAAAATACATATTTTTACTGATCTAATCAGACCTGAAACTCAGTTGCACAATTAAACTCTTTTATGGACATTAAAATTACCAAAATGCCCTTATGGGACTTATTTTGGTTTAAATTACTTTTTGGGCATATATGTTAACATCTTACTGATGTATTAACATATTTTAAGCATAATAATGATTAAGACCTGTATATAATTTATTTGGTTACCCGTTACGCGTTTACGCGTTCGGATCGGCTCATGTGACTAGTTTACATAAAATAGTCGAAACGGGTCAAACCTTATCATTAAATTCTCAATTTCCAGAATATGTTTAGTTTACCCATATTATACAAGTATCTAAGCTTGTCGGGTCTAAACCACATTCTGTTCCAGTCCCCGCTTAATCTATCGTTTAGAACCGTAAGGTTTCTTTCTAGCTAGCCGGTCTAAGTCCTTGACTTAATTAAAGACCCGTTAGCATCCTAATAGGTTAATAAACCTTCTATACAGATTAAATAGCTTCCGGTAGAAGGTGCCTTCAAAAAGCTTTAAGATTTTTACTGCTAGCATCAGGTAAATACCTTTAACTTATTTTCCCTATACGGGCTTGGGATATGGTATTATAATAATACCACTTGGTCGGGTATGAAATCATTTAATCGGATTGTGATTAATAAATTTGCATAACCCGTTTTAATATGTCTTGTTTGATAACATAAACATTGGGGGTTAATCTGACCGTGTCCTGGATATCCTCGGCTCATTTCATTTAAAATGGCCACGACCTATGCACGGGGTGTAGGCACACACCTGACAGATGCAAATGCTAAATTAATATATATAAACCCACATGTTGGGGATAACTCCTTTGTGGGTTATATAAGTGGTGAGTCGGTTAATCATGACCGGCTTCCAACCGGCCCCAATTGTAAGACAAACATGTAAATCTGTATACAAGATTATATTTAAATAATTATCCCAAGTTATAAAAGATTTGTGCCATGTGCACTTAAATCAATTTTCATAAATGTTTTCAAAAGAGTCAGTTAATTGTATTTACCAGTGTAAACTGACGTATTTTCTTAAAGACTGATTTGACAGGTACCTCTCGAAATAGGCTGGAGCTATAGGGTATTAATTGAGGATCTTGCAAATCCATAAGATGCCTGCAGTCTGTTATTTTGTTTCTTTGTACATTTATGATCCGCCTGTGGATCTTATTACATTCCAGTCTGTACATTCATAAACTCGAACACTCAGACAGTATGGTTTGTAATAGTTTATTCACCCAGACTTCCGCTGTGCCATTATATTGTGTGTATTGACTATGATGATATCAACTACGTCACGATACTCCCCGCCGGGCCCACCGGAAATATGTGGAAATATCGGGGTGTGACATAACAAGTAGATTTTATGTTAAATAAGAAATTTAATAAAAATATGAAAATAAAAAAATAAATAGATTTTATGTTAATTAAGAGATATAATAAAAAGATGAAAATAAAAAAAAGATTTTGTAAAATTGATTTAAACTTAAATAAAATTAGGTGTTAGTACCCAAATGTGTTACATTGATAAACTTAAAAAAATGCAAGGGTATTTTAGTCATTAATTAACAAATTTTGGTGTTAGTACCCAAAAGTGTTACAAAATTGAAACCATAAAACATAAACTTGTTAAAAAAAGTTAGTACCCAAAGGAGAAATTAGGTATAAACCACATGACCCATTCGTGTAATTAACTCTAAAATCTACTAGATATTTAGTTTTATGTAAATTAAATTTCTTACTCGTTTTAAATAATGTAAACCTTACTCGTCTTCAATTTTGGATAGATATGATTGATAATAATAAATATCTTTCATGTAAAAAAAATTTAAGCCTTTTTTTAACTCGTTTTTTGTTCATTTACATTTTACTATTTTAGAAAGATATTTAATTTACATAAAACTATATACTTAGTTATTTTAGATAAAACTATATAGCTAGGTATTTTAGATAAAACTAAAAAAAATTAAGCCTTTTTTAAACTCGTTTTTTTTTTTTTTGTAAAAAAAAGATATTTAATTTACATAAAACTATATAGCTAGTAGATTTTATTAGTGTAACAAGCAGATTTTATGTAAATTAAATATCTTCCTAAAATAGTAAAATGTAAATGAACAAAAAAAAACGAGTTAAAAAAAGGCTTAATTTTTTTACATGAAAGATATTTATTGTTATCAATCATATCTATCCAAATTGAAAACGAGTAAGGTTTACATTATTTAAAACGAGTAAGAAATTTAATTTACATAAAACTATATAGCTAGTAGATTTAATTTAAAAAATCTATTTAAAAAATTACTAGTGTAACAAGTAGATTTTATGTTAAATAAGAAATTTACTAAAAATATGAAAATAAAAAAAATAAATAGATTTTATGTTAATTAAGAGATATAATAAAATGATGAAAATAAAAAAAATAAATAGATTTTTGTAAATTTGATTTAAACTTAAATAAAAGAGTCAATTACACAAATGGGTCATGTGGTTTATACATAATTTCGCCTTTGGGTACTAACTTTTTTTAACAGGTTTAGGTTTTATGGTTTCAATTTTGTAACACCTTTGGGTACTAATACCAAAATTTGTTAATTATTGACTAAAATACCATTGCATTTTTTTAAGTTTATCAATGCAATACAGTTGGGTACTAACATCTAATTTTATTTAAGTTTAAATCAATTTTACAAAATCTATTTATTTTTTATTTTCATCTTTTTATTATAACTCTTAATTAACATAAAATCTATTTATTTTTTTATTTTCATATTTTTATTAAATTTTTTATTTAACATAAAATCTACTTGTTACACTAGTATTTTTTTTAAATAGATTTTTCTAAATAAAATCTACTAGCTATATAGTTTTATGTAAATTAAATTTCTTACTCGTTTTAAATAATGTAAACCTTACTCGTTTTCAATTTTGGATAGATATGAATGATAATAATAAATATCTTTCATGTAAAAAATTAAGCATTTTTTAACTCGTTTTTTTTGTTCATTGACATTTTACTATTTTAAAAAGATATTTAATTTATATAAAATCTGCTAGTTACACTAGTAAAATCTACTTGCTATATAGGTTTATGTAAATTAAATATATTTTTTTACAAAAAAAAAACGAGTTTAAAAAAGGCTTAAATTTTTTTAGTTTTATCTAAGATAACTAGCTATATAGTTTTATCTAAAATACCTAAGTAGATAGTTTTATGTAAATTAAATATCTTTCTAAAATAGTAAAATGTAAATGAACAAAAAACAAGTTAAAAAAAGGCTTAATTTTTTTACATGAAAGATATTTATTATTATCAATCATATCTATCCAAAATTGAAAAGGAGTAAGGTTTACATTATTTAAAACGAGTAAGAAATTTAATTTACATAAAACTATATAGCTAGTAGATTTTATTTAAAAAATCTATTTAAAAAACTACTGGTGTAACAAGTAGATTTTATGTTAAATAAGAAATTTAATAAAAATATGAAAATAAAAAAATAAATAGTTTTATGTTAATTAAGAGATATAATAAAAAGATGAAAATAAAAAAATAAATAGATTTTGTAAAATTTATTTAAACCTAAATAAAATTAGGTGTTAGTAACCAAATGTGTTACATTGATAAACTTAAAAAAATGTAAGGGTATTTTAGTCATTAATTAACTAATTTTGTTGTTAGAACCCAAAGGTGTTACAAAATTGAAACCATAAAACCTAAACCTGTTAAAAAAAGTTAGTACCCAAAGGCGAAATTAGGTATAAACCACAAGACCCATTTGTGTAATTAACTCTAAATAAAATTAGGTGTTAGTACCCAAATGTGTTACATTGATAAACTTAAAAAAAATGCAAGGGTATTTTAGTCATTAATTAACAAATTTTGGTGTTAGTACCCAACGGTGTTACACAATTGAAACCACAAAACCTAAACCTGTTAAAAAAAAGTTAGTACCCAAAGGCGAAATTAGGTATAAACCACAGGAACCATTTGTGTAATTAACTCTAATATAAGTTTGCTAAATTCATTGGTTTACAATGTGTCAAATATCCGATCTTTAGTTTTTTTTTTTAAAAAAAAACCCTTTTATTATTAATTACATTAGATGGATGTTTTGATAATGGATATGGATAAAAAAAAATAAGACTAATGGGTCTAATATGTTATAAGATTTTAGATATGAATAAAAATAAAAATTTTGGGCCCCAATAAATTGTAAGATTAAATTTTTACAAGAGATGGTTCAATAAATTACATTAGATAGATATTTAGACCCTGGGTATAGATCATAATAAAACTAATGGGCCAAATGTTATAAGATTTTAAATATGAATAACATAAAATTAGTCCTGACAAATAGGTTGTAAGATTACATTTTTATGATGGTCCATTAAAATTTTCGTCTCACATTTTTTTTAAATATATGTAGGGTCTCGTCCGATGATGCGGCTCACCCACCCCCTTGACCAGCCCTGACTCCTATTTCTAAATTCTACCTCAAATATTAAACTCCATTTTACCTCTACTTCTAAACCCTACCTCAAATATTAAACTTATCCGGGATAGAATCTGAGACCTCCTCATAATAGTACTCTTAGATAAATTACGTGTCCTATTAAAATTTAATAATATCATATAAATATATTTATATGAGAGATTTGAGCTAATACATACTATCTAAATATATTTAACGGTAATGGGCCACTAACTGATCAGTGCATTTTAGGAACATTTTATTTAATATTAGTTATGGCAAAAATACATTGATAATAGTATACAACATGGTTGTTGATGTTGTTTTATTGTCATGCGGGTTGAGAAGAAAATGAGCTAAAACGAGTAAATTAAAAATAAAAAAGAATGTTTATGATTAGTCGTGATTAAAGCTAGATGTATTTATAAATTAATTTGACATTGTTTTGTCAGGTTATTGAGAGCCGAGAGTTAGTGGGCAAAAGAAATTAAATGGGGTTTAGTTGGTGGACTAGAGAGTTTAAGTTGGGCTGAATTAATTAAACGAGATGATATTTTGGGCTGGAGTGCATTGTGATCACCGACTGATCAATGTAAAACCTATAAAAAATTACATCGCACAACAGAAGAAAAGAAGGCAACCGGCTGAGTTGAAGGCAAGGCAGGAGGAGGGACGCACGGAAGGCAGCCGCCTTTTGGCGGCTGTACACGGTTCAATCATGAGCGACTAGGTGGTTTTCTCCAAGTGAACGGTTTGTAGGGTTTATTAATTTTCTTAGTTTTATTCATTATTGGATTTGTTTTTGACATTGACAACGTTGTTTAAACAATTTGATGTGTTGGTTTCTTTGAACTATTTTTATGTGTTTTGAGTTCTTACTTTACAACTTGCTCGGTTGATGACAAAACTTTGTAGCTCGTTGGGTGACATAGAGTAGGTTGACTCACGCTAGTAAATAGGGTAATTGAACTGTAAAAGATCTGATGACAAAGACCTATTTTTTATTACCACTTAAATTAACCAACTTTTCAGCACCATGTCTACGGGGTGTCCAATAAATGATTAAATTGAGTTTTGTGTAAACCTAGAATCTGAAACTTGGAGAACATTACCTTTATCTTTTTGCTTGTGGCTTCTGCCCGGATGAACGGTTACTTTGTTTTTCATTAAACTTTGTTTACGGATTCTTTTTAACTGGTAAAGCTTGACCACTTGTGTTGAATTCTTGGTAAACGTTTTTTATATTTGAATTATTTGTCGTTTATAAAGCGTATTGGCGATATACTTGCGTTGTTAGCGGGTTGGTAAATTGGTGGGTAGTTGATATAAATAAATGGATTATTAGGTTGTATGGTGAATCTTAAAAACTATCCTTAATAATTAATCAAATTCATTAATTCCGAGGCCATGTCTATGTGGTGTTTTGAATCGGTAAACATGTTTTCGTGTTAAACTTGCAATCGGGATTCTGGGTGGGAGTTGCTTTCATTTAATATATAATAATTCTCTACTTAAACACTAACCACATATTCCCCGTGGATACGATACCCTACTTACGCTATCTACGAAGTTTAATTAGGTTTTTGATTGACTCTGACGACAGTCATCAAAATGGCGCCGTTGCCGGGGAATTAGTGCGCTTAGTGTTTTTCTAGTTTTCTAAAAAAATAAAAAAAAAATAAAAAAAAATACAAAAATACAAAACAAAAACCCAAAAATATTTCTCTTGTATTATCTAATATTTATTTTTGTTTAGTTCGGTATTATGCTTGGGTATCCTGTTTGAGTTTGTACAGGTGAATTTTACGAAACATGGATGGAGCTTCTCAGATGCCGGTCATGATTCAGTCAAAACTGTCCATACTCAATCTCCATTTGGACGGGGATGATCCTAACATCATCTATAGAGAGCAACCCTAGTTTTTGCTGAACGCGGCCGCGAAAGAAATGCTATACGGTCGCATTGGAATATTCACGAGGATCCTGCTTCTTTAACCAGGGGAGTCTGTTCCAATCTTTTGCACATATATTTTTTTTCTTTTATCTTTGAGTCGTAGTTTCCTTCCACATTGAGGACAATGTAGGAATTAAGTGTGGGGAGGGGAGACTAGTGTCTAGTAGTGTCGTAAAAAAAAGAAAAAAAAAACTTCAAAAAATCAAAAATAAAAAAAAATGAAAAAATAGAAAATGTTTCGAGAAAGTTTTTGCAATAAATGGAAAATGATAGGTATAACTGGATCGTTGGCATTTAATTATTATATATAGAAGATAATGAACGGTCAGTCATGCGTCTAACTTAGGATATGTGGGTAGGCCCAGCCAGTTGAAAGATTTCTTATGAATGATATAATATACCCTAAATTAGGAGTCTTGTGGGTTCTCACCTTAGGAGCTATGGCAAAACTGAAACTGTGGAGAGTATAAGGGGTACGTCATAAGTAAAAAACTTATAAGTTTTTCCGATTAAACTGGCACACCTGTTTTTTTTTTTTTTTGTGAAAACAAATCCGAAACAGTGTGGCGCCCAAAAAAAAAAATTCCATCCATTCATCTGAGCGCATGTAAAAAAGAAAAAAAAAACAAAGCCTATGGCATTGCCGCGGGGATAGCGACTCATGCGGTACATACCCTCTAGGTGGAGTTGTAAAAAAAAAAAAGACGTGAAGTTTATGGCATTAACCACGGGGATGGTGACTCGTGTGGCGTATGTCCGCTAAACTGAACGAATGCAAAAGCATGTAAAGCTCACAATATCATCCATCTATCCATCATAAAGTTTAATCGGAATAATATAAGAGTTTTTTATATAAGACGGTAGATTATAAATCTTTTAATCTCATAAGCTTGAAACGGGATTCGGTGGAGTTGTAGTCTTTTAAGTGTGAGATCCATAGGTAACTAAAAATTACTTGAACTTAAATGAATCGTGAATAAGGGTATGAAAGCTGGCGGTTGGGTTTAAGTGGACCGTATACCTGCAATCTTGGTTAACGTGTTGGTTGATTTGTTAAATAAATTAAATGAATATATTAGATGTCGATGTTTCTGATTGTGATTCCATTGCAAATAATTTTTTCGGGACGAAAAAAGATAAGTGTGGAGATTTGATCAGTGCATTTTAGGAACATTTTATTTAATATTAGTTATGGCAAAAATACATTGATAATAGTATACAACATGGTTGTTGATGTTGTTTTATTGTCATGCGGGTTGAGAAGAAAATGAGCTAAAACGAGTAAATTAAAAATAAAAAAGAATGTTTATGATTAGTCGTGATTAAAGCTAGATGTATTTATAAATTAATTTGACATTGTTTTGTCAGGTTATTGAGAGCCGAGAGTTAGTGGGCAAAAGAAATTAAATGGGGTTTAGTTGGTGGACTAGAGAGTTTAAGTTGGGCTGAATTAATTAAACGAGATGATATTTTGGGCTGGAGTGCATTGTGATCACCGACTGATCAATGTAAAACCTATAAAAAATTACATCGCACAACAGAAGAAAAGAAGGCAACCGGCTGAGTTGAAGGCAAGGCAGGAGGAGGGACGCACGGAAGGCAGCCGCCTTTTGGCGGCTGTACACGGTTCAATCATGAGCGACTAGGTGGTTTTCTCCAAGTGAACGGTTTGTAGGGTTTATTACTTTTCTTAGTTTTATTCATTATTGGATTTGTTTTTGACATTGACAACGTTGTTTAAACAATTTGATGTGTTGGTTTCTTTGAACTATTTTTATGTGTTTTGAGTTCTTACTTTACAACTTGCTCGGTTGATGACAAAACTTTGTAGCTCGTTGGGTGACATAGAGTAGGTTGACTCACGCTAGTAAATAGGGTAATTGAACTGTAAAAGATCTGATGACAAATACCTATTTTTGATTAACACTTAAATTAACCAACTTTTCAGCACCATGTCTATGGGGTGTCCAATAAATGATTAAATTGAGTTTTGTGTAAACCTAGAATCTGAAACTTGGAGAACATTACCTTTATCTTTTTGCTTGTGGCTTCTGCCCGGATGAACGGTTACTTTGTTTTTCATTAAACTTTGTTTACGGATTCTTTTTAACTGGTAAAGCTTGACCACTTGTGTTGAATTCTTGGTAAACGTTTTTTATATTTGAATTATTTGTCGTTTATCAAGCGTATTGGCGATATACTTGCGTCGTTAGCGGGTTGGTAAATTGGTGGGTAGTTGATATAAATAAATGGATTATTAGGTTGTATGGTGAATCTTAAAAACTATCCTTAATAATTAATCAAATTCATTAATTCCGAGGCCATGTCTATGTGGTGTTTTGAATCGGTAAACATGTTTTCGTGTTAAACTTGCAATCGGGATTCTGGGTGGGAGTTGCTTTCATTTAATATATAATAATTCTCTACTTAAACACTAACCACATATTCCCCGTGGATACGATACCCTACTTACGCTATCTACGAAGTTTAATTAGGTTTTTGATTGACTCTGACGACAGTCATCACTAACCCATTGATGATATTGTTGATGGAGTTAACAGTTTACATAGCAACGTTTGTTTTCTATCCTCGTAAATAATCATGGACCATGTTGTCTACAAAGTACAAAATATATCCAACCCATTATTTAAGTATGAAATCGAGACCACATAAAATCTGTAAAGAAATTCGAAGAGCTCGACATTATTAATACATAAATTAGTAACGATAGAATACTAGGCTAAAATCGTGTAGGTTCTAAATTTTTTGACATGTTTAGATCTGCCACAACTCATGTCATGAACTCTATTGTGTATTGTCGTGAACGATCGTGATTAGAGCTCCAAATGAATCGAATGTTTAGCGAACAATTTATAAACCTTTGGTGGGAAGTTCGTTTGAACACAAATATTTTGACATCATTAATACATAAATCTTCTTTCAAACTACTTGGACAACCTCTAGGAAGTCTTCCACAAGTTTGCCATGACAAACTAAAGTGGAACCTCACCACATTTGAGGTCTAAAGTAGTATCAAAATTATGTTTTGAATAAACTTCTTGTTTCTTGTATATAATGCTTAAAATTTGATGGAATCTTACACCCATCTTGCTCCCAACTAAACTCATAGTTGTGGGTTTGTGCATGGGTTGATTTCCACAAGAAATGAGGCTCAAAACCTCCATAAAATTCTGCCCTAAAAGTCCCAAGTGACTTAAAAAGTGTTGAAACCATCCATGCTTTCAACTTTCAATGTTGAAAGATTTGTGTTTTGGTGACTGTGTGAACCATGGAAGTTTTGGCTCTCCAACCTTATTCCACTACCTCACTTGTTTGAATTTTTAGGTAAGATTCATGCACCAAATCTCAAAACAATTTCCAAACAAAGGGACAAGGCTACATCACGTCCCCAAACACTTCCCATGTTTGGGATGCATGCATCTAGCTTGCTCACTTGATTGTTTTAAGATTTGATAGTTTATGTATTTTTACTTCTAGTTCATATTCATGATCAATCGAAATCATCAACTAGGTTGATGATTTTGTGCTTTGGTGAAACATATAATGAGGTTAAATGGATGGAATTCATCCTACCTTATTGCATGACCATTCTCATGGTACTTTACTTTACATTCATATACGTTAACTCTTAAAATCCAATGCGTTAAACAAAAACCGCAACTCATACATGTTCGTTTCCCTCTTAGGGTAACTTCGGTGTTCCAAAACTCAAGACACGTCAAACTCACTAACTGGAATTACTTCGCAAACTGTGAGTATACATGACTCTCTTTTCATTTTCACACTTTTGGGTGCAATATATATTAAAAACTCATGCAAACACACATATGCAAATACTTTGTTCATATGAACGAATCCGATATACAGGTTTTATACGTTTATACATCAGGAATACATGCATGCTAGAAGCTATTCTTGCACTATACTTTGTCATTAATTTTGTACAAGCATACCTAAATATGTATAGCACTATAGGAGTAGCACACCGCCCTTGACGGGTCTATGTTAAGTAATTCAAACTTACAACGATCTTGTTGTTGCGACGACAAGATTACGCTAGTGGAATCTTTATGTTGACATGTATGTGATGCATGCTAGTTCATGATATATGTTATGCCTTAGTATACTTTTTTTCATATGGATCTCGTTAAAATTCTTTTATACATATGCTAGTACACTAAACTTGTATGCTCACATATATATATATATATATATATATATATATATATATATATATTGCAGTAGCTTGATGTTGATGCATTGAAAAGAAACATAGTAGAAAGGACTAGAAACACACTTAGTTTCAATTTATGTTTTGTTGTTTAATTTGTTATGTTCTAAATGTTCTATTTTCCCTTAAAATGATGTATTTCCCTTTAACATGAAATGAAGAATCGTTACCTTAAATACTTGTCATAATTAGCCGTTATGAAGTCTCGAGCAATCTCATTTTCGTCTCACTCCGATGTTTCCGCCATCGGTTAACAAAGAAATCGAATGTTAACACCCCGAAGAGCCTTGATCCAATCGCTTCAAACCTCAATTCCTAGCCTCCCGTGTCTTGAAATTTGCCCTATGCAGCTCCAAGTTCGTCCAAAGTGCAGGTTATGATGTTTAAAACCCGTAATTAGGTTATTATATCAAAACATGGATGACAAGCATCGTTTTCGCATAATTATGCCCCCCTCGTGTTGCGCAAGGGGAATTAGACAAGCTTGTCGCGCGACGCGACAAACATAAAACACGCAATGGCATTATTGGTAATTCAACAATAAATTTAAAATAATTCTAATGAAATTTTGTTTAGTTAATTTTAAACACGAGAAAATAATGTAAATTGTATCCAAGAAGTTAAGAGTTTTTCTTTTTATCTGTTGAAAGTTATCGAACCTTAACTGCAAAACGGGTTTGGTAATCAAACCACGTTAATAGTAATGACGGGTAAAATACCGTTAGTGGTAAAAATTAACCCGGTAAATATTAGGAATTTAAATAAATAAACCTAATATTAATTGGAAAGAGGATAAATACTTTGAGAAAACACAGTATATAAAAATGCCCGAGTTAACGGGACTTAAAATATAGCGGGTTATAGCTTCCCGAACCCATTAAGTTAACTAGGAATAATTAACCTAGTTAATGAGGTGTAAATAAGTAATAAAACATGGAGTTGTAATCCCTAATAATTAAAATTAAACTTAAGGGACCAAAACCGTTAAAAAGGAAACAAGTTCTAAATAATAAAAAAAAACACACCACACACACAAGGTGTGTGTGTGGATCGATCATCAGGGGCGACCAAAGGGGGTAAACCCTAGCTCTTCAACAAAACCTTCAAATTGAAGGGCCAATCGAAGACCGAATCCGGGTTTGAATATATATTAATGATCACCAAGTCAAGGGGATCGTAAGGTATGTCAAATTTTTGATATTCATGAAGTTGTAAAAATTAGTTAACTTTGCATGATGCGATCTATGTATGAATCGTAGAGGCTATGGTCGAATTAGTGAAGTATAATTGCTTAGGAACAAACCCTAAGTAGAAATTTGAAGTAAAATTGCCATGACTAGGTGTTTGAATGGATTACCACACTTACACAAGTGGGTTTTGACTAGATAGTGAAGGTGATGATATGTTTGTGCTAGAAATCATCATAAATGATAGTTGAAGTAAGACACTCGAACAATTTGCAAGTTTGAGTATTTGATTTTACATGATAGAGGATGAATTTTGATGTTAGTCTTGGTAAAAATGACTAGTTATGAACTAGTTAGTAAATGTGTAACATTATGCCCATTAGGTGTTTGCTAAAATGCCTAAATGAAAGCTAAAATATTGAAATTTCGAGTAAAACGCACATTTGAATAATATGGCAAATTATGCGAAAAATGAAACGATAAGAGTTCTAAATATCATGTTGATTTAGACATAATTGTGTAAACCATGTGATCAAAAGTAGTTAACTTTTGATAAGTTAAGTTAACCAATGATGAATTCGAATAGTAGTTTCGACATAGAAAGTAAGTCAGGCGGAATAGTCGTAATTGTTAAAGACTAATCTAACCGCCTTGTAAATGTTGACAATAGTTTGACGCTTAACGAGCTAGGTGGAGGCTTGGGAAAGAAGCGGTCAAACGAAGCAAGTACGAGAAGAAAAGCGTAAACCGGATGAGAGGTAAGTAAACCTTACACCCCTTTTATAGAATGCCTAATGATTATAAATGTTATAAAAATGATATGCTAATGTTTGAAATGTGATGTTCCGATGTAAATTGAAACGGGTCGGAACTAGCGAAAATTGATAAAAACTATAATGGATGGTAAAAAAAGGGTAAAACGGTAACTAAGTCAAGGAATGACGAACAACCAATGAGTTTTTGAAATGTTACCTCATGGGGTAACTCATAATGAGAAAAAAGGTGTAAAATGGCAAATTAGTCACGTGTTAACAAATGTAAGTTTAAGTTCAAAGGATACCTTATGGCGTAAGCCAAGATGGGTTAAATATGTAAGAAAAAGATTTAAAGAAGTATGACTTTATGGTGAGAATCCGAGGAGGGTCAATTGAGCGAAATGGTAAATAAATACCATTCTCCTATAATTATGATATGTTTGGTTATTTAGGCTAAACGGGTCAATTGGTGAAGGTAACACCCTTTGACAATAAGTTGACCCAATCCAGGTACGCATAAAAATGTTGTTAGTTATACATGCGATTTTGGTCAAATAAGTGGTAAAGATCCTTCGTCGTAAAAGAGGGACTAAAACTGACCAAAACGCCCTTGATGGGTAAATCGGATAAACGACCCTTAAGAGTCGTTTAGAAACATGTATTAGGATAAAGTAAAGTTAGTTAAGTGTTGAGGTATAGGCATAAATCCTTTCCGGATCAAATGCCTGAAAATAGCTTCTTGTCGTAAAATAGTAACCGAAAGGGGGTAAATTCGGAATAAATAATTGTGATACATAAAATCCACCACAATAATAGTTGTGGCGGAATACTACCTGATAGAATTGTGAAATTGTGATGATAGAATTGAATGTAGGAGGCTATGCGTAAAAGTGCGTAAATACCTATAACAACCCTCCAAAAATATTTTTCTCGACCCCCTTAATATATTTCAAATATCCCAATATGTCCTAAACCATACCCCGTATAAGAAAAGCGAGCCCAAATATCCTTATATCATTAAAAATTAAATAAAACAAGAATTTAACCTCGGCCACGAACATGTAGGTGTGTTCCTACGCGGGCCGCGACAGCCAGTCACCAGGGCGACACCCTGAGCTGCCACGTGGCGGCGACGTGTTTGAGCTAGGGGTTGAGTCGGATCAGCTTGGGCCTACCCTAGCCACCCTCACGGGCTGCGTAGCCCTTGGCTACCATCTTCGCGGGGTGCGACAAAGTCAAAATCAGGCCCTATAAATTGAGGGCATCGGCCTTCAGTCCCAGTCGTTCATTTATCTTTTCTCTCTCTCTCGAATTTTCACATAGTTAAAGCTATTCTCGGGCAAAATACCCCCTAAGTAACGAAGTTCTGCCTCGTTGTAAGTACCATAACCCCGGTTAAGTATTAGATACGATGCCCGATTGATCCAGGGTTCCGTAACGACTGTCGAGGTTCTGCCCGATGTAGTCGTTGGAATGTCGTCTCGGGGAGGGTATTACTAATGTAAATATTGGGTTATTATACTAACGCGTGTGCATTTGTGTAATTAATAGATAGTCACCAGGAAACCTTAAAGGAAAACCCTAAGACAGCAAAGTGAGTAATCTCCTTTTTGCAAATTGTTTTTACAAAACCTCACTTAATTAATGATATATTAAACAGTGATTGAGTATTTGTATTCTACAATTATCGTCGGTATGTTGGGGTTTTGTATACAAAATTTGTTACTACATTGTGAGTAGTAACATGACCACAAGTCGGGTTGACAGTACCGTGGGTGGTAATTAAAGTAGATGGAAATAAATGTAATTGCGCGATCGCCCTCAATACTGTACAATGGTTTTTCCAAGTCTTGATTAAACTGAGATTTACTCACCAGTATTTCCCGCTGACAAAATGTTTTGAAACGCGTTTCAGGTAACAAAATGTGAAAGCCAAATAGAAGCCAGCTGGACAACACTGAAGGCTTGGAAAAGTGGCTATAAAGTTACCTAAAATAAAGAAATGTTTTATTTTTATCCCTATGAAAATGTGTGTACTTGAAACTTGGGATTTTCCCGTATGTTTACTATTATAAAAGCGTGGTATTTTACTCTGATAAAATATTTCCTAACTACGATCCTGATGAAAGTTCCGATGCCAAAATGACAACCCCAGATACCACCGAAACTGGCCGCGCCCACCCGTTCCCGGGTAGTTAGGGGACGGGGGTTGCGACAGAAGGTGGTATCAGAGCTAAGCCACTGATTCAGCCACAGAAGTGTTCTGCTGACACCAAGATATTATTCAAAGTGTTAGGAAATAAATTATGAAAATATGTGCATATCTGTATATTATTGTTGTGTGTTATTTGACTATTTGTTAGTTTACAGTATGAGCGACCAAGGACCTTCCGACGCCTACCGTCAGTTGTCCAGCTCACCTAGGAGCGAAGGCACCTCTTCACAGCCTGCCCTCTCAGGGTATTCCGCTGACTATGAAGATGGGATATTCATGTTTAAGGCTCAGTCTGAAGAGCCATTCCCTCCTAAAAAGAGAGGATGGTTCAGTAGAGGAACGCATGAACGTAGGAAAAGAATGAAAAAGTTACAACAGCAACGTGCTTTAGAAGCCGTTAAAAGAGAAACAGATGCTCACACCCAGGATATGCTCAATAGGAGTTTAGCAAATTTCCATATCTTAGCAACTACAGCTGCTGACCCTAACCTTGAGCAACTCATAGCACCCCAGCCCTTACCACTATTTCCCGCACAACCAATGGAAATTGAAAATAACCCAGAAAATCAAATCCCAATGCCTGATTTCAACCCAGAAGAGATACCTAGGGTACCAGCACCCAATCCCTTAGACCCAGATTACGACCCGTGGTTAGATGACAATAGGGATTATGTGCAACGCTACCCAATACTAGAAGACGAACCCATGCCAAATCTAGCAGCCTACCCAGGTTTGGACCCTCTAGATCCCTACTATGATAGTGATCAATACATCAGGGAAATTTCAGAGAATCCATACCCGTACCAGGAACCCATGCCCCAGTTTCCAAACCCAGTCCCAGCACCTGCACCCCCAATGAGTGAAGAAAATGTGCAAGAACTCCGAACCTTCGAAGAGGAGATTTTAGAAAGTAGCGAGAGGACGAGGTAGGTCGGAGAACGACTCGTATGGAAGTATGACGAGCGTAATATGGAGTTCTGGATGAACCCATATCAGTAATGGTGGTAGTAGTAATAATAATAATATAATAATATATAATATGTGTGTATGTTTGAAAAAAAATATAGACAATAGTTATAGATGCATAATAGTATTGTAATTTTAAATTCCAGTATCAGTTTGTATTAGATGCATACTATAAGAAAGAGTAAGTCACAATGTTCGACGCTTTTGATCAATATGCGTGTCATGTGATTGATTGTATTAAGACATTATCTTGTGATATTAATATGTGGTAAATGTTTAAAATTCAGATGGCTGACCAAATGAATCAAGAGAACCCGGATAATAACCCGGAAAACCAGAATAACGATAACCCGAACAATGATAACAATGGAAACCAAGTGGATAACAGTGCCATCCAAAATATAGTGGCACAAGGAATTATAGACGCGATGCCATATATTATTCAAACAGTTAGGGAAGCTGATAATAAAAGTAACCGTGATAGTAAACGACCCACTGAACCAGAAAACAGCGTGAACAATGGACCTATACTTCAAGCGCCCATTCCCAAAAGAAGAAGAACCATGCCTTATGGTTGTTCTTATAAGGAATTCTGGTCTTGTAAACCAATGGAATTCTCAGGCAATGAAGGGGCCATTGCAGCTCTACGCTGGATAGAAAAGACTGAGGCAGTCTTAAAAATAAGCAAGTGCGCGGAAGAGGATAAGATAATGTTTGCATCCAATCTGTTTAAGAACTCAGTACTAGAATGGTGGAACACTATCCTCTAGTCTAGGGGAAGTGACAGGATTTACAATATGGAATGGGAGGAATTTAAGAACATGGTAGAAAGGAAATTCTGCCCTCCCAATGAAAAAGAACCGATAGCAAATAAGTTCTTAAACCTTAGAATGACTGGATTGGATAGTAAGGGATACACTACGTTATTCTTTGAATATGCTAGAATAGTGCCAACACTTGCATCACCTGAACCAGTATTAATCTCCCGCTATATCTGGGGATTAATCAGTGAGATTAGGCATGTAGTCAAGGCAGCTAGACCTCAAACTATAGAAGAAACTGTAGAACTAGCAAACACCTTGACAGACGAATTAGTGCGTACACGAGAGGAGGACCAGAGGAGAAACCTAGCTCAAAGGCTTACCCAAGAATTTCGTTATGGAAATTCCAACCGTGTGAAAAATGTAGGTTCTACCTCTGCACCTTACTGCAAGGCCTGCAAGAAGAAGCATTCAGGAAAATGCTCCACTTACTGCAATTTCTGCAAGATAACAGGACACAAGGAAGAAGATTGCAGGAAGAAACCTAATATTGGAATGTGCTTCAACTGTGGAGAAAAAGGTCATATCAAACCGAATTGTCCGAAACTAGCTCCAGCCATGAACAACAAGACTACTAAAAATGCTAGAGTTTTTGTTCTGATTGCAGAAGAAGCGAAGATGATTCCGGATGTGATCGCCGGTACGTTTTTAGTTAATGATGTTTTTGCTAAAGTATTATTTGACTCTGGTGCGAACCAAAGTTTTATTAATACTTCATTTTGCAAACTACTCAATCAACCATTAACTAAACTCCCACAAGAATGTCTAGTAGAGACAACAAATGGAGAAACCATTAAGATTTCTGAAATCTTGCAGGGAGCAAGAATAGAATTTTTAAATCAAAAGTTTATTGCAAATCTTTATCCAATGAATCTGGCAGGATTTGATGTTGTATTAGGAATGGATTGGTTAATAGCCAATAAAGCCAGTATTTTATGTGATCAAAAGTCAATTCAAGTAAATTCACCAAGGGATGAAAAGATCACAATTAAAGGAGATAAGCCATCTAGATCTACAAAATTCATCTATGTGATGAAAACAGCAAGTTATATAAGAAAAGGATCCTTAGTGTATTTGATTTCCATAATCAATAACACTAAAGGAAAGGAATTAAAAGATATCCCAGTAGTGTCTCAGTTTCCAGATATATTTCCAGAAGAATTACCAGGAATACCGCTAGACAGGGAAGTTGAATTCAGAATCCACCTGCTACCAGGGACAACACCAATTGCCAAAGCGCCTTATCGTTTGGCACCCGCAGAAATGCAGGAACTGAAGAAATAATTAGACGAGTTGTTGGAAAAAGGATTCATACAGCCAAGTTCATCGTCATGGGGAGCGCCAATCTTATTCGTCAAGAAGAAAGACGGGTCGATGTGAATGTGCATTGATTACCGTGAATTGAACAAGGTCACGATTAAAAATCGGTATCCATTACCGAGAATCGATGATCTGTTCGATCAATTGCAAGGAGCTCGATTTTTCTCAAAGATCGATTTACGGTCAGGATATCATCAATTAAAGGTACAGGAAAAGGACATTCCTAAGACCGCATTTAGAACAAGGTATGGCCATTATGAATTTACTGTTATGCCATTTGGTTTAACCAATGCCCCAGCTGCATTCATGGACATGATGAACCAAATATGTAAGCCATATTTGGATAAATTCATAATTGTTTTTATAGATGATATTCTCATTTACTCCAAGAGTAAAGAGGAACATACAGCGCATCTGCATGCACTCCTAAGTTTATTGAGAAAAGAAAAGCTTTATGCAAAGTTCACGAAGTGCGAGTTTTGGTTAGAACAGGTACAGTTTCTTGGACGTTTAGTTAATCATGAAGGAATTCATGTGGATCCCACTAAGATCGAGGCGATTACCAAATGGAAAACCCCTGAATCACCAACTGAGGTTAGAAGTTTCCTAGGATTGGCCAGTTATTATAGGAGATTTATTCAAGATTTTTCTAGAATAGCCATTCCCTTAACTAAGTTAACCTGTAAATCCATTAAGTTTGAATGGGGACCAAAACAGGAAGAAGCCTTTAGAATTCTTAAGCAAAGATTAACCAACGCACCCATACTAGCGTTACCAGAAGGAACTGAAGACTTTGTAGTCTATTGTGACGCTTCTAAGTTAGGTTATGGATGTGTGTTAATGCAACGCCAAAAGGTTATAGCTTACGCATCTAGATAACTTAAGAATCATGAAGAGAATTATTCAACCCATGATTTAGAATTAGGAGCTATAATTATTGCCCTGAAAATTTGGAGACATTACCTTTACGGTAGTAAGTTTACCATCTTTACGGACCATAAGAGTTTAAGGTATGTTTTCGGGCAAAAGGAGTTGAATATGAGACAAAAACGCTGGATGGAAATACTTAGTGATTATGATTGTAATATCCAGTATCATGCAGGAAAGGCAAATGTAGTGGCTGATGCTTTAAATCGAAAATATCATGAAAAGCCAAAAAGAGTGCGTTCTCTTAAATTAAATCTACAAGTAGATTTAAATGAACAGATTAGAAAAGCACAAGAATCAGTAATCAAGGACGATACTGAGAAATTGAAAGGCATGATTAAGGAATTAGAACAAGGCACAGATGGAATTTGGAGATTCCATAAGAAAAGAATGTGGATACCTAAATTAGGAAACCTACGCCACCGTATATTAGAAGAAGCCCATAATTCTAAGTATACGATGCATCCAGGAAGTGATAAGATGTATCAAGATTTAAGAAAGAATTTCTGGTGGATAGGAATGAAAAAGGATATAGCAGCTTATGTTTCTAAGTGTTTAACCTGCTCACAGGTCAAAGCTAAACATCAGAAACCCTCAGGTCTATTGCAGCAGCTAGAAATGCCAGTGTGGAAATGGGAATTGATAACAATGGATTTTGTTACCAAATTACCCAAAACAAGGAAGGGTAATGATACAATCTGGGTGATTGTAGACAGGCTAACTAAGTCAGCTCATTTCCTACCAATGAAAGAAACATTCAGTATGGAACAATTAGCTAAATTGTATGTAAATGAAATAGTTTCATTACATGGAATTCCTTTATCAATTGTTTCTGATAGAGATAGTCGTTTTACCTCTCATTTTTGGACAAGTTTTCAAAAAGCCATGGGAACTAAGTTAAATCTAAACACAGCCTATCATCCTCAAACGGACGGACAAAGCGAAAGAACAATTCAGACAATGGAAGATATGCTTAGAGCTTGTGTAATTGATTTCGGAGGTAATTGGGACGATCACTTACCACTAATCGAATTTTCTTACAATAACAGTTATCATACCAGTATAAATGCTGCACCATTTGAAGCACTATATGGACGAAAGTGCCGAACTCCAGTCTGTTGGGCAGAAATTGGAGAAAAGCAATTATCTGGACCTGAAATAGTGCAAGAAACAACAGACAAAATTATTCAAGTCAAAGAACGACTGAAAGCCGCACGTGATCGACAAAAGAGCTATGCTGATAACAGACGAAAACCCTTGGAATTTCAGATAGGAGACAAGGTGTTATTGAAAGTCTCTCCTTGGAAAGGAGTGGTAAGATTCATCAAAAGGGGAAAGCTAAACCCCAGGTATGTTGGACTTTTTGAAATTATTAAAAGAATAGGACCTGTAGCCTATCAGCTACAACTGCCGGAGGAAATGGCAGGAATACATGATGTATTTCATGTATACAATCTCAAAAAGTGCTTAGCTGATGAATCACTGATAGTGCCTCTTAAAGATATAGAGGTAAATGAACAGTTAAAATTTGTCGAAAGACCTCTACAGATTGAAGACAGGAAAGTCAAGAATCTCAAACACAAGAGACTAGTTCTAGTCGAAGTGAAATGGGACTCCAAAAGAGGACCAGAGTACACATGGGAGCTTGAATCAAAGATGCAAAGGAAATACCCACACTTATTCCAGTAGACCTCGAGGACGAGTTCTAAAACAAGATGGGGAGGATATAACAACCCTCCAAAAATATTTTTCTCGACACCCTTAATATATTTTAAATATCCCAATATGTCCTAAACCATACCCCGTATAAGAAAACCGAGCCCAAATATCCTTATATCATTAAAAATTAAATAAAAACAAGAATTTAACCTCGCTCGCGGGCCGCGAACATGTAGGTGTGTTCCTATGCGGGCCGCGACAGCCAGTCACCAAGGCGACACCCTGAGCTGCCACGTGGCGGCGACGTGTTGGAGCTAGGGGGTTGAGTCGGATCAGCTAGGGCCTACCCTAGCCACCCTCGCGGGCCGCGTAGCCCTTGGCTACTATCTTCGCAGGGCGCGACAAAGTCAAAATCAGGCCCTATAAATTGAGGGCATCGGCCTTCAGTCCCAGTTGTTCATTTCTCTTTTCTCTCTCTCGAATTTTCACATAGTTAAAGCTATTCTCGGACAAAATACCCCCCTAAGTAACGAAGTTCTGCCTCGTTGTAAGTATCATAACCCCGGTTAAGTATTAGATACGCTGCCTAATTGATCCAGGGTTCCGTAACGACTGTCGAGGTTCTGCCCGACGTAGTCGTTAGAATGCCGTTTCGGGAGGGTATTACTAATGTAAATATTGGGTTATTATACTAACGCGTGTGCATTTGTGTAATTAATAGATAATCACCAGGAAACCTTAAAGGAAAACCCTAAGACAGCAAAGTGAGTAATCTCCTTTTTGCAAATTGTTTTTACAAAACCTCACTTAATTAATGATATATTAAATAGTGATTGAGTATTTGTATTCTACAATTATCGTCGGTATGTTGGGGTTTTGTATACAAAATTTGTTACTACATTGTGAGTAGTAACATGACCACAAGTCGGGTTGACAGTACCGTGGGTGGTAATTAAAGTAGATGGAAACAAATGTAATTGCGCGACCGCCCTCAATACTGTACAATGGTTTTTCCAAGTCTTGATTAAACTGAGATTTACTCACCAGCATTTCCCACTGACAAAATGTTTTTAAACGCGTTTCAGGTAACAAAATGTGAAAGCCAAATAGAAGCCAGCTGGACAGCACTGAAGGCTTGGAAAAGTGGCTATAAAGTTACCTAAAATAAAGAGATGTTTTATTTAAATAAAAATAGGTTTATCCCTATGAAAATGTGTGTACTTGAAACTTGGGATTTTCCATATGTTTACTATTATAAAAGCGTGGTATTTTACTCTGATAAAATATTTCCTAACTCCGATCCTGATGAAAGTTCCGATGCCAAAATGACAACCCCAGATACCACCGAAACTGGCCGCGGCCGCCCGTTCCCGGGTAGTTAGGGGACGGGGGTTGCGACAACACCCTTAGCGGGTCAATTTAAGCACATAACCATAAACGGGTTAATGATGTGTAATAACCCATGATTTGAGACTAATATGATAGACAATATTGAATTTAAGAGATTTATGGGAAATAGGGATCAAACAAACTTGTTTGTTTGATAAATACATGAACGCATCGAAAATTTCGTAATTATATTTTAAGCCGAAAGCTTAAAAGTCCATAAATTTTTTCATCCGGGTGTCGGATGTTAACTCCATATGATGGAGAATTAAATTACGGTCGTGTAGGAAAAAGAATCGTGTAAATCGGATAAATAACGAAAGAGTTATGCTCATTTTCGTAAAAACTTAGATGGCTGGAAAATGCACGTTTCATATCGAAACCTGCTGGAAAAATGTAGTTGTCGCGACACGCGACAGAGGAGAGGTATTCTGTCGCGACACGCGACAGCGAGTCGCGGCCCGCGTAAGTCGGCGTTAAGTCTGTCGCGGCCCGCGACAGACTACAGAACTGGCAATTTGATTTTTATTTTGTGGTTGATGTTTAGAACTTGTTTAATCTATTATTTAAGCATCAAAACTATATAAAAGGGTATGGGATAGTGTAGAAAGGGAAAAACGCAAACTAGTGAAACAAGGATGTTAAAACATTAAAATGAAGAATCCGGGTAATGAGTCGTAAAGAATTATAAGTATGAACCGAGAAACGGAAAGAATAGAACAAACCGACGTGTAAATGACGTGAGGAGTCATAAAGTCGGATGATTAGTCCGAAGGTAAACATATACGTACATTGAATAAAGACACGAATAAAAGATGATCTACAGGATCATCATAACCTACGAGATTAAAAGTAGTGCTAAGGTCTACGGGACCAAGAAGACCCTTGGGTCGGAAATAGAAAGAAAAAGGATTGTTGGGTCTCACCTTAAAAAGGTGGAAATCTAAAGAAATAGCCTACGAGGCTAAGTAAAAGAACCTACGGGTCAATAGTGTAAAGTGGGGGAAACTGGTTATATTTCCCGTGTAGAACGAGAACGAGAAAGAATAAATTTCTGGTTGTCAATTTCCTTGACATGAGTAATTGACATAAGTTAAAGATAAAACGTTAAACTAAAATACCGTTAGTAAGAAACAACGTTTTAACAAATAAGAATATTATGAGACAAATTCGGAATGGATTAATATTAAAGGATATAGGTCTTAAGACCGATAGGTGCAAGGCGGTACATTCAAAAAGAAGAAGCATGATAAACAAAAGTAAAAATAAACTTAAACGTGACGTGACGCATTCACGGTCAAGAAAAGTAATGTAGAAGTGATCACGTTGTAACGTGAGTTTCGGGATAAGAGATCATAAACTCATAAAAGCCACAGGAAGGCAATATGGATATACCCGAGCGATGGGGTATAAGGTAACCGGTGACTAACAAGTCTAACCGCCAAAATAAATAATCAATAAAGATAAAAGATATAAGCTGAAAGAAACGGGCCGCGAGGCCTTACACATGAAAGACGTACGCATCAATATAAATGAAAACGTTAGATCCGAAAGAATGAATGAATGCCTTGAAAACGAAACTAAGTTCGTTTGGTCTAAATTAATGAACTACGTAAATAAGGTTTCGGGGACGAAACCTCTTTAAAGGGGATAGACTTGTAACACCCCAAAACGGGTTTGGTAATCAAACCACGTTAATAGTAATGACGGGTAAAATACCGTTCGTGGTAAAAATTAACCCGGTAAATATTAGGAATTTAAATAAATAAACCTAATATTAATTGGAAAGAGGATAAATACTTTGAGAAAACACAGTATATAAAAATGTCCGAGTTAACGGGACTTAAAATATAGCGGGTTATAGGTTCCCGAACCCATTAAGTTAACTAGGAATAATTAACCTAGTTAATGAGGTGTAAATAAGTAATAAAACATGGAGTTGTAGTCCCCGATAATTAAAATTAAACTTAAGGGACGAAAACCGTTAAAAAGGAAACAAGTTCTAAATAATAAAAAAAAAAAAAATACCACACACACAAGGTGTGTGTGTGGATCGATCTTCAGGGGCGACCAAAGGGGGTAAACCCTAGCTCTTCAACAAAACCTTCAAATTGAAGGGCCAATCGAAGACCGAATCCGGGTTTGAATATATGTTAACGATCACTAAGTCAAGGGGATCGTAAGGTATGCTGAATTTTTGATATTCATGAAGTTGTAAAAATTAGTTAACTTTGCATGATGCGATCTATGTATGAATCGTAGAGGCTATGGCCGAATTAGTGAAGTATAATTGCTTAGGAAGAAACCCTAAGTAGAAATTTGAAGTAAAATTGCCATGACTTGGTGTTTGAATGGATTACCACACTTAGACAAGTGGGTTTTGACTAGATAGTGAAGGTGATGATATGTTTGGGCTAGAAATCATCATAAATGATAGTTGAAGTAAGACACTCGAACAATTTGCAAGTTTGAGTATTTGATTTTACATGATAGAGGATGAATTTTGATGTTAGTCTTGGTAAAAATGACTAGTTATGAACTAGTTAGTAAATGTGTAACATTATGCCCATTAGGTGTTTGCTAAGATGCCTAAATGAAAGCTAAAATATTGAAATTTCGAGTGAAACACACATTTGAATAATATGGCAAATTATGCAAAAAATGAAACGATAAGAGTTCTAAATATCATGTTGATTTAGACATAATTGTGTAAACCATGTGATCAAAAGTAGTTAACTTTTGATAAGTTAAGTTAACTAATGATGAAGTCGAATAGTAGTTTCGACATAGAAAGTAAGTAAGGTGGAATAGTCGTAATTGTTAAAGACTAATCTAACCGCCTTGTAAATGTTGACAATAGTTTGACGCTTAACGAGCTAGGTGGAGGTTTGGGAAAGAAGCGGTCAAACGAAGCAAATACGAGAAGAAAAACGTCAACCGGATGAGAGGTAAGTAAACCTTACACCCCTTTTATAGAATGCCTAATGATTATAAATTTTATGAAAATGATATGCTAATGTTTGAAATGTGATGTTCCGACGTAAATTGAAACGGGTCGGAACAAGCGAAAATTGATAAAAACTATAATGGATGGTAAAAAGGGGTAAAACGGTAACTAAGTCAAGGAATGACGAACAACCAATGAGTTTTTGAAATGTTACCTCATGGGGTAACTCATAATGAGAAAAAGGTGTAAAATGGTAAATTAGTCACGTGTTAATAAATGTAAGTTTAAGTTCAAAGGATACCTTATGGCGTAAGCCAAGATGGGTTAAATATGTAAGAAAAAGATTTAAAGAAGTATGACTGTATGGTGAGAATCCGAGGAGGGTCAATTGAGCGAAATGGTAAATAAATACCATTCTCCTATAATTATGATATGTTTGGTTATTTAGGCTAAACGGGTCAATTGGTGAAGTTAACACCTTTTGACAATAACGACTAACAAACGCTTGTCGAGTTTTATGCTCACAGGGATGAATGGTGTATGGAAATTTGCGTCGCTATTAAGTAGCGATTTATTTGAGCAAGGTATTAAAAACGGGTCAATAAGTTGACCCGAGCCAGGTACGCATAAATATGTTGTTAGTTATACATGTGATTTTGGTCAAATAAGTGGTAAAGATCCTTCGTCGTAAAAGAGGGACCAAAACTGACCAAAACGCCCTTGATGGGTAAATCGGATAAACGACCCTTAAGAGTCGTTTAGAAACATGTATTAGGATAAAGTAAAGTTAGTTAAGTGTTAAGGTATAGGCATAAATCCTTTCCGGATCAAATGCCTCAAAATAGCTTCTTGTCGTAAAATAGTAACCGAAAGTGGGTAAATTCGGAATAAATAATTGTGATACATAAAATCCACCATAATAATAGTTGTGGCAGAATACTACCTGATAGAATTGTGAAATTGTGATGATAGAATTGAATGTAGGAGGCTATGCGTAAAAGTGCGTAAATACCCTTAGAGGGTCAATTTAAGCACATAACCATAAACGGGTTAATGATGTGTAATAACCCATGATTTGAGACTAATATGATAGACAATATTGAATTTAAGAGATTTATGGGAAATAGGGATCAAACAAACTTGTTTGTTTGATAAATACATGAACGGGTAAAAAATTTAGTAATAATATTTTAAGCCGAAAGCTTAAAAGTCCATAATTTTGTTAATCCGGGTGTCGGATGTTAACTCCATATGATGGAGAATTAAATTACGGTCGCGTAGGAAAAAGAATCGTGTAAATCGGATGAATAACGAAAGAGTTATGCTCATTTTCGTAAAAACTTAGATGGCTGGAAAATGCAGGTTTCAGATCGAAACCTGCTGGAAAAACGTAATTGTCGCGACACGCGACAGCGAGTCGCGGCCTTCGTAAGTCGGCGTTAAGTCTATCGCGGCCCGCGACAGACTACAGAACTGGCAATTTGATTTTTATTTTGTGGTTGATGTTTAGAACTTGTTTAATCTATTATTTAAGCATCAAAACTAACTTTTAACTTGGTTTTGATCACAGGTAAATACCAAGTGTTCCCGGATGAAGATCAAGCTTAAGGAAGAACCGAACACGAACAAAGATACAAGCTTCCGCACATCGTTTCGTCGATATTTTAATCGACGAACTCTATTACATTACGTTGTATTATTTTTAAATTGTAAATGTTTTAAATTACCGGTATTTTCTTCGGATCGAAGCCGATTTCTTCAACGATTGACGAAATTTGGATGATAGAAACACTTATCAGCGATCGAATCGAACGGATCGAGTGATTATCTTCAAAATCACGGGAAAAAATGAGATTTTGTATGAAATTAAACTGGGTTTTCTTCAAAAAAAAAAAACTTAAGAACACGTTGATCGGGTGTTTGAATAATTGATTGGTGACGAAAATCGCCCTATAATGTAGTGATTATTGAGATAGTAAGTGAAGAAAAGGTTGAAGATAGTGGGTTTTGAAAATTGTGGGTTTTGAAGTTACTGGGGAGAAGAAGGAAGAAGAAAGGATACGATTAACTAAAATACATTTCTCTCTATTTTAAATTTTGCCACATGTCATAATGCTATTGCTTCCTATCCTTTCTAGGCAAAATAAACTTACTATTTGATTCTCACTCATACTAAATTACTAATTAGAAACAGCGAACGTAATTATGTATTATCGCTTCAAGATGGGTCTACAACTGTTTCAAACATTGTTTATTTTACATTTTTTAACGACAATATTTTTTAAAACCCTAAATACCAGCGGAATCTGGCAAGTGATGTACTAGAAAGAAAACTAAAGAATCAATAGATATACGAGTAAGGGGCTGTTTGTTTATTTTTTAATAGGGCTCTTAATAGTTCAGACTTTTTACTGGTTCAACACTTAATGGTTCAGACTGTTTGTTTCGCGAGCAAATGTTTGAATGGTTCAGACATTTGCCTCTGAATGGTTAAGAATTATATAGACTCTGAATGATTAAGACCTCTAATCTGAATTTGTTAGACATTTGCCTCTGAACGGTTAAGCATTATATTGGTTCTTAATGGTTCAGACATCTTACTGGTTCAGCAGTTAATGATTCAGACATCTTACTAGTTCAGCACTTAACCATTCAGAAGTTGTCAAACAGCCCCTAAGAGGATGAATACCAAGTTTCCGATCGAATTTTTTTGAACGGCAAATTTCTTCACTCCTGTCGTCTGTGGGACTTGAACCCATGACCCTTCCCCTAAAGTGTTAAAAGACATTGCTTTTGCCAATGGTACACCGCCCCCATTCGCAGTTTCCGACCTAATAAATGGCATACTGGCTAGCTCTATGTTTGATACAAATAAGTAAATAAATGTGCCTTTATGTCGTCTACTGAGTTGGAAATTGGCATATTGCCTTTGCATCGTTTATTTTACATACGTCTTTCTTTAGATCAATCTATGAGCGTATGAATTTGAATAATGTGGCATTCATTCATATCAATGAGCACTCATATCATATACAATATTCTTTTTACTCTTTTTACCAATTGACAATGACTAAACCTTAACCTACTTCTCACCAAATGAACGCTATGGAACAAAAGGCTAAACCCTGTATTGTGGCACCGGTTAAAGTTGGGTCCACAAACCTACCTTATATAACTATTTAACAACCGACAGTTATGACATACAAATATACAATGTGACATTCATTCATTCGTTTATATGTTAAAACTATTATATACATCATAAACATATGCACATACATGTTTTTATTTATTCTTCATGTTGTTACACTAGTTGGATTTACGCGCGCTTTGCTGCACGTTTTTGGTCATTATCGGTCTGGTTCATTACAGTAACAGTATGATACCAGCTAGGGGTGTTCAAAAAAATCCGGATCCGAAACCGAATCCGAAATATCCGAAAACCCGTATCCGAAATATCCGAAATTTCGGATATCCGAATTTTCGGATATCCGAAAATCGGATAATCCGAAAATTCGGATTCGGATTCGGATGTTAATTTTAAAATTTTTCGGATAATCGGATTATCCGAATCCGAAAACTTAATTTTTTTTATTAATATACTACACCCATTAGGCATTTAGATCATTAGTCCATTAGAGCATGACCCATTTCCCCATAGGCCCATCCAACCCATTTACCCTAAATCCCTAACAATCTAACATCATATTGCCACGTTCATCATTCAGATTCATCAGACACGCACAATTCAAAAGAACAAAACTAGGGTTCCTGACTCGGTTTCTTCCACGCCGTCGCCCTCTCCTACCCACCGGCCACCACCGCCGGCGTCATGACTCCTTCCCGAAGGTGACGTTGCTGAGGTGTTACAGATGCGAGTAGCCGGATTTTTACGAGATCGGCAAAAACAATAGTAGATTTGGGTCGTCGTTGGCACATCTGGAGTTGAAATTGGTTGTTCTTATGGTGGTCGTGGCTGCTGTCATTTTCCAGTGAATCGAACAGCCTGTAGGCAGCTTAAAAGTGGTTAATCTCACGATCTGGGGTGCGGTTTTGGAAAGGGAATCTCACGAAAATAGCCATTTATCCACCCAAATCATGAAAATAGCGGTTTTGAATGTTTGTGATTGTTTGAAATTTGAATTGTTTAAGTAATGTTTATTATTTTCGATGATAGAAACTTGGTTGTGTTGAATATTTGTTTGGTTGTGTTGAATACAGGTATAAATTTAATTTTATCCATGAAACATAATTTTTTTGTTTTTTTTTTTAATTCGGATATCCGTTTGAGTATCCGAATCCTAATCCGAAATTTCGGATATCCGAAAATCGGATATCCGAAATTTCGGATTCGGATTCGGATGTCAATATTTCACTATCCGAAATTTCGGATATCCGATTTTCGGATATCCGAAAACCGGATTATCCGATCTTGAACACCCCTCCAGCACTCGGCATAACAATCGTTGCCAACCGAAACGTCTTTTTACATCGATTGGAAACACAAAAAAACGAATACCCGTACTGGTACCGGTGTTGTTTGGTCAGTATCGGTCTATTACGATATCAGTATCGTACATACACTCGATATAGCTTACGATACAAAAAAAAAAAAATACTTGATTGCGAATATTACTTTGTGTTCAGTGAATTTTATACCGTCACGTCGAGAATTCTATAAAAACGAATACGGTACCGTTACCGATGTTGTAAGGTCGGTATACGCTCAGTTTGTTATGATAAAAAAAAAATCAACCATATATGACTCATTCGAATACCAATGTTGTTTGGTTGGTATAATTTCGGTTTGTGATGATAAATAAAATCAACTATATATGATTCGTTCGAATACTGATGTTGTTTGGTCGGTATATGTTTGGTTTGTGATGATAAAAAAAATCAACCATATATGACGCGTGCGAGTAGAATTTTTATCGAAATGTACATAATAACAGGCACATAAAAACGTTAATAATAAAAAAACTATACCGATGTTATAAGGTACTTGTACCGATATTGTTTAGACGGTATCACTAATATTAAAAAAGAATATCATTGAAAGTTCAAAAATAAAAGAAATATGTTTATTAAAATAAACAAAATGATAATATTATAATATTAAAAAGATAAAAATATGAAAAAAAAAGAAACTATATATATGATTATAAAAATCAAACTACTATTTATGAAAAAAAAAATCTATATATATTTCCATAATATAAATTAGCAACATTTTGTTGCTATATGTTGTTGTACTATATGCATAGAGACTATTTAAAAAAAAGTTGATTTCTCAATTTTAACACTTTTGATTTTTTTTTACTTTTAACACAAAGTTTTCCAACTTTTACAATTTAATCACAACATTTTTTTTTTCAACTTTGGTTCTCTATACGTTTAACCTTTCGCAATGTGCGTGCAGGGTTCAACGTTTCCTCGTCTTATTTCCCATTTGATAGGCCCGTCGCAACGCGTCTATTTTTCTCCATTTGACTGGATCGTTGCAACGCACGGGTCCTAGATCGACTTAGTTATTATTTTCTACGTTTTACGTTTCGGTTTAATTTCTTCACATTAACACGTTACAACGGGTGTGCGTGGCTCAACGATTTTACGTATGTTTTTCGTTCGGTGATATTTTTTCCTTTTTTATTTATTTTATTTTACGAGCTTTTACGATATTGGTGGTCGCTGGCAGTGGTGTGGCATTAGTGCTACATGGCATTGTTTTACGAACGTTTTTACTAATAATTTGTTTCGAGATTACCCTTGTACCTCCTTTACTTAAAAACTAATTTTATATACATATTTACATGTACGTGTCGGAACTTATTGCTAGTTATTATAAAAATTCAAACTACTATTCATACTCACTTTCAAATTAAATATATATATATTAAATAAATAAATAAATAAATATATTAAATTTAGTGGTATGTAAATTATGTTATATAAATAAATAAATATATTAAATTTAGTGGTATGTAAATTAATTTCTTTTTTTTTCAAACCTACACTAATATACTAGAGTCTAGACCATCCACCTGGACCCACTAAGCATGGGTCAACAAAACTTTCAACCTGGGTGCGTGGGTCCGGAATAAAGACTGGGACACCACCTGCTTTTGCAATGAAAACTATAGGCTCCCAATGCGTTTTCGATCTCTAATTGGTCCATCCTCTTTCTATAATCGTACCAACGATGTTGACGCTTATTTTGGTCCCTCCAACTCGTACGGACCATATTTGTTTTCTATATACAAGACTTGCTGCACACTGTACAACTGCTTATGTCCTTCCTTACTATCTTTCCTAGTTTAGTAGGCAACATAAATAAACATGTAATTTGGAAATTTGGACTCCAAATTTAAATTTATTTATTATTGTATAGTGTACAAGTACCTATGTATTTAACTAGTTAATACCCTGCCCGCGTTGCGGGGCGATGGCCGAATAATTCTCAATCAATTAACAAAACACTACTATAATTTTGTTAGGAAAAAAACTAAAACGATGATAAGACCGTATTTTTCGGCTCAGGGCATAACTGTAACTTTTCAGGACTTATGAGCGAGTGTTAGGCAGCTCCTTGACATGGAAAAAATTAAATCGAGTCAACCAATAAAAATAACTTCTATACTTTTGCAAAAAAAAAAAAAAAACTAAAACGATGGGAAAACATAATTTTGAACTGAGGGTGAAATCATAATTTTTTTACAGGGATAAAATCGTAAATTAAATGGACTAATGGGGGAGTGTCAGGCAGCTGCCGGCATGACTGTAATTTTCCACTGGGGGCAAAATTGTAATTTAACCAGGAAAACAAACAAAAACGATGGAGAAAATGTAAATTTAATTTGAGGGCAAAATCGTAACTTGGCTGTGAGAAAAAAAAACTAATGGCAAAATTGTAAATTTAAACGGGGCAAAATTGAAATTTTTAGCTGTAAGCAAAAGCGTAAATTTATTTTTAAGTCGGGGTAAAAGCATAACTTTGAAGTGATGGCAAAATCTTAATTATAATGGGAAAAGAACTAATGGTAAAACTGTAAATTTAAACGGGGCAAAGACGTAATTTTGAACCCAAGGCAAAATTGGAATTTTTATCTGGGAGCAAAAGCGTAAATATGTTTTTAAGTGGGGGTAAAAACATAATTTTGAACTGATGGCAAAATCGTAGTTTTAAAGCGGGATAAAAGCGTAAATTTGTTGGGCCAATGGGGGAGTGTCAGGCAGTTGCCTGACACTGTTTCCTTGCCGGCCATGTCACCCAATAAAGGGCAAGAAATATTCCCGCCGACACTCTTCTTTGTAGTTGTTGAAAATACCTTTTCTCTATGTTAACTTAGGTAACTTCACAAACATGAGTTTTTTTTTATTTTTTTATTTTTTTTTTTGCAGGGCTGGCTTCACAGGCTTGCCAACCTAGGCACGGGTCTAGGGTCACCAAAAAATAAGAGCCTCCAAATTTTTTGAAAGTTTTTATATATAGTAAACTAGGTTAGAACCCCGTGTAATACACGGGTTAAATAAATATAATTTTATATACCAAATAATATCTTGTTAATTACATGGGTTGAATAAATGTAATTGTATATATTAAATAACAAAAAAGTTATATTTTTAATAACTATGTGTATTGTACGGGTTGAGTAAATTTAATTTTATATATTAAATAATGAAAAAAGTTACATTTTTAAGAAACTCATGTATTGTATGGGTTGAGCACATGTAATTTTATATACCAATCAATAAAAAAGTTATATCTTGTTATATCTTTATATACCTTGTGTATTATACGGATTGAATAAATCTAATAATATATACCACATAATAAAAAAAGTTATATTTTTAGAAACCCGGTGTATTACACGAGTTGCATAAATGTAATTTTGTATAGTAAGAAACCCGGTGTATTATACGAGTTGAATAAATGTAATTTTGTATAGTAAATAATAAAAATATTATATCTTTAAAAAAAAACCTCATTGATTACACGGGTTGAATGAATCTAATAAGAAATTATATCTTTAAAAAAACTAATGGATATACTCGATATATGATGTATGGGGTGATTGCGGTGATGGTTCTTATAAATGTCACGTAAACATAGTGAATACCGTATTTGAGTTGAGAGTTGAACATGAAAATAAAAGTATAGAACCAATAAACATTGATTAATGTTTTGTTTACCCCTTATAAACATTTTTGAAATATGTTCTACCCTTAATTACTTTAGTTTAATAAAATAAATAAATCATTTAAATTATATTAATTTATATTTAGTTTACGTCTTTTGTTAATTTCAGGATAAATAATTTTGAAATCTAATAAATTTCAAAATATTATATTATCTCCGATACGAATTGTTTAAATTTATATTAAATTTGATTTTATATCTTTTAATTAATATTAATTATTTATAATTAAGTAGGATAGAGAGGAAAAAACTAAAAAATAGATGGCTCTAATGAATGACATGTGTCCCCTCATTGGTATCTTTTATTATATAGTATAGATGTATTAGGCCTAAATAAATACGTTTATTTCAAAACTAGATTAGTTTTTTATTGAATGAGCCCAAAGTAAGTATTGTTTATCAAAAGAAAAAGGCCCAGTTTCAAAGCCCACATCGCATTAATTTCCAGCTATTACAACACAGCAACCATCGACCTAATCATCATTATTCAACGGCCTAAAGCCACTAAAATACAACCGCAATCATCGTTCCCACTTCCCATCACAACCTGCTTTCAATTTCTAGGCTATCGGCTATCACTAGATAAAAAAGTAACCGTAATCACCCATGGCGACATGTTCATTGGGATTGGAGGAGAGTTTATGGGTGAAATTAAGGCCCCCACTTCGTAGTTCGCTTAGGGTCTCCAAAAACGTTGGAACGACCGTGGTTTTTTGCCTAAAATTTTGATAATACGTAAGGGTGTATTGTGCGAGGCGTTACGGGAAAGTTGACCCGGTTAATTAGATAAAATGGAAACACTGTCGCAAGCTATTCGGGTTCGGAATTTTAGAGAAAATTTGGTTCGTGAACCCGAGCAGTTTACCAAACAAAGAGACGTTGACACTCCCTTGCAAACCATTCGCGTTCGGCATTCTGGAAAACATAATCTGGTTTTTGAACATGTGCACTTTACCGAACAAATAGACGTTGGCACTCCCTTGCAAACCGTTCGGGTAAATCGGGTAAAATGGGAACACCACCGCTTGCAATTTGGGTACTCTGGTTCCAATTTGGGTACAAATGGGGTGATATTCCTTAAGACTATGTGTTATGGGTTAACTAAACTCATTGTCATATCACTGTCACGTCAGTGTCACATAACAACTTGACCATTAACTAAATACATGTTAAGAATGCGTTGTGGATTAATTAAACACTCAATACTAATAACTAAAAGAAAGGAAGATGACATGTGATTGATTGGAACATCCATGGGCCCCACCACCAAACCATCTTCCTTCGTTAACCCATTAACTAAACCCTCATTCGCGGAGCCGGTTAACGATGTGGTGCAATGTGGCGGTCGTTAACAGCTGGTGTGATACTGTTAATGGTGCCATACTTAACGGACGAGTAGTCTAATTGGTAGGTTCAGTTTGATACTTTAAGCACTTTTAGTTTTGGAGTGTCCTTTCACCCTAAGACCCGGGGGGGTGTGTAAGGACCTGCAAAAATGTCCCAAAACAACCCGTAAGTGAAAACCCGGACCCCTAAAACCCTAATCCTTATGAAAAACCAAGAAATTCAAAATTTTGGACCTCTCGCGGGCCGCGTAAGAATTTAGCTAGGCCTACGCGGGTCGCGACAGCACAACGGATGACTCGGATCAGCTTCATGCCACGTGTCTGACACGTGGCAGACCTACGGCGTGACACGGCAGCCCTAGCCGTAGCTAGGGTGGCCCTCGCGGGCCGCGTAAGGTTCTCTTAAGGGCTACGCGGGCCGCGAGAAAGTCATTTTTCAGCTATAAATTGGACGTGCATGGGGGTTTCAACTGTGCTCGAAAAATTTACTCTAAAACGAAGTATTCTGCTCAAATTCATAGAATTAAGTATCGAAACGCTGCTACGATTACAGGGAAATAACTCGATCACTGCTACGATACAATGTCCGATCGATTGAAACCGATCCGATGGATGTTTAAGTGCTGCCTGTATTTGGGCTATACTTTGTCATTCGTCGTGAGGGTTTTGATTTCGTGAGTTTATCGTAAATGTTGTATTAAGTTACTAACCTAGTTTCGTGTGCATTGTTATTAAACTAGGTTTCCAGGCTAAATCAGTAGGCTAAACTCTGCCCAATTAAACCTGCAATGTGAGTAATTCTCCTTTTTACCAAATTGCTTTCAAACCCCTACTTGTTTTCAAAATTATAATTACAGGGATTAAGTCTTTGTAATCTTCAATTACTGCCGGTATGTGGGGTTTTGTATACATTACTTGATACCCGTCACCATTGGACAATGGGTTAGCCAATGGGTGATCTGACCATAGTCACAGATCCGGTCGAGTGACAAATACCGATTTGGGGTAATTGGTTGATAGAAACATTGTAATCGCCCTTAATACTGTATATTATAACAATGTGTCGTTTTGTACAATTTGAATGACTCGCTAGCATTTCCCCGCTGATAAAAATATTTTTAAACATGTTTCAGGTGATTTACTGTGACCCAGGGAAAGTGCCGCGTAGCACTAAAAGCTTGAAGAGGTGGCTCAGTAAAATAAATAAACATGTTTTGTAAAACAGGGAATTTCCTCGTAAAATTCCTTTAATGTAAATTACGGGGTTTACCCCAAAATTGTGAAATAAAATAATTGGGCATTTTCAGTTTTTACGATCCTTTTAAAATTTCCGCAGCCAAATTAAACATCCATACCACGGGTTTCTGTCCCGCGACTTCTGAACCGGGTAAAACCGGTACGGGGGTCGTGACAGAAAAATGTGGTATCAGAGCTACTAATTTAAGCTAATTAAGTATTTAGAAATACTTAATTCTCCAAATTGCCATTCTGTGATTCTGAGAAAATTTAATTTGCAATAAATAACATTCTAATTAGGATTTTTGTGTTTTCTTCATATATGCTAACAGCATGAATGAGTTGTCTGAAGCTCTTCAGAATCTCACTATCCATTCTGCTAGTATGGAAGCTCCCAGAGACCTTTCCGGGAATCAGGCAGACACTGAAAAACCAATAGAATTCCAAGCCCAAGAGAAACCAAAGCCGAAAAAGAGGAGGAGAATATTGGACTGGAAACGCGGACGCAGGAAAAAGCCAGCCGCCCAGAAGGTTAAAAAAACTGAAGATCCCAAAGGGAAAGGAAAGGAGATTGGAGAAAGTTCAGGACAAGCCCAGGAAATGCCACCATGGGAGGAGCTTGACCGCAAACTGGTAAATTGTGACCTCATCGGACCTGCCAATGAAAACCTCTTCAATTACCCCGCGGAATCACAACTTCCAGTTAATTTGCAACCTGCTATCCCAGATCCTATTGTCAACCACCAACTTCTACCCGGAGAATTGGAGGAATGATGGACGAGTGACTGGCAGTTTCAGAATTTTATGAATAACCCCAACATCCATTTTCCCCAGTTTGACCCGGAGCCTGCACCAAACCCACCTATGAGCACAGAAAACTTGGTTGAACTCCGTCACTATGGCGAGGAGCTGGTGGATGCAGGAAATAGAATTCGGGAAGTAGGGGAGAAAATCACGTGGAAATACGATGAGAGGGAACGTCGTTTCTGAAGGGCCGGTTAACTGTGGTGGTGATGTTTGTGCTTGTATAATAATAATAATAAAAATATAATCATGTAAAATAACTCAAAATAAAATTTTTGTAATATAACTGGTGGGTATCGATGCATACTAATATATATAAAAATATGAAACTCGCAAAGTCGACAATTTTGGCTATACGTGTTGACATGGTTTTTGTGATTGCCTTATTGTGTTTATCTATTTTGTGATAATAATTTGCATATATTGATAATTATTCAGATGGAAAACGCGGAAAACCAACCAGTCAATGAAGTTAATCAATCTGAACAAAACAATGAGGATCATTTTCTTAATAGACAAGATATAGAAAACATCGTTGCTCAGGGAATAGCCAATGCTATTCCAGCAATCATTGCTGCTGCAAGAAATCTAGTTGAACCTCCCCAAGCTACCCACAACAAACGTACTCACGACGACAATTTCAGTAACAGTGTAAATGGAGGCGGCAACAATAATAATAACGATAAGGTGGTTCAAGCCCCATTTCTTAAGAAAATGAAAGCTGCAACACCTGGGTGCACTTACAAAGAATTTCTTGCCTGTAAGCCAGTCAAATTCGCAGGCAATGAAGGGGCAACTGCCGCACTGCGATGGTTAGAGAAAACCGAAGCAGTAATTAAAATAAGTAAATGTGCTGAGGAAGACAAGGTTATGTATGCGTCCCACCTTTTTAAAGAAGGAGCGTTAGAAAGGTGGAACACGGTGCTACAAGCCAAGGGAAGTGACGAGGCTTATGCTATAAATTGGGAAGAATTTAAGAGATTGGTGGAAAGAAAATTCTGTCCCGAATATGAAAAGGAACAAATGTCAAATAAGTTCCTGAACCACCGGATGGTGGATGTTGACTGTCGAGGGTATACTTCGACATTCTTCGAGTATGCTAGAGTTGTACCAACCCTGGCTTCGCCAGAACCGGTACTTATTTCTCGCTATATTTGGGGTTTGAATAGCGAGATTCGCGATATCGTCAAAGCTGCGAGACCCCGCACAATTGACGATGCGGTGGAATTAGCCAACACTCTGACTGACGGGCTGGTACGCACGAGAGAAGAAAACAGGAAAAAGGAATTAGCCCAAAAGATTCCCCAAGGATTCCGTGGGGGTAATATTTTCAAGAAAAAGGGAACTGGGCAATCTTCCACCCCGCCATTTTCAGAAATTGTAAAAAGAAACATTTTTGAAGATGTAATGAAATCTGCAACTTCTGCAAAGCTCTGGGACATCGAGAGGAGGAGTGCAGGAAGAAAACAAGGATCTGCTACAATTGCGGGGAAGCTGGACATTTTAGACCAGAATGTCCTAAACTGGTCAAACCAGCTGACAACAAGGCCAAACCTGCTGAAGGAACTAACAAGAAAAATGCAAGAGCCTTCCAGCTAACCACGCAAGAAGCAGATCTAATTCCCGATGTGATAGCTGGTACGTTTCTTGTACATGGTATTTACGCAAAAGTATTATTTGACTCTGGTGCAAACCAGAGTTTCATAAATACTTCATTCTGCCAAACCCTTAAGCAACCTTTAACCAAACTTAGGCAGATTTACACGGTAGAAACAACAGATGATAATTCTTTTAACATAGATAAGATTCTGCAAGAAGAGAAGATAGAACTTTCAGGCCACAAATTTTCTGCAAACCTACCACCTATAAATTTAGCTGGATTCGATGTCGTACTAGGAATTGATTGGTTAGTAGCCAACCATGCTTGAATCCTCTGTGATAAGAATTCCATAGAAATTCATACACCCGTAGGGGAAGTAATTATGATTACAGGGGATAAGCCGCGTAAACCAATGAAGTTCATTTCAGTAATGAGAGTTACTACTTATGAACGAAAGCAAGGAATAGTGTATATGATTTCGGTGATCATTAACATTAAAGGTAAGGAACTTAAGGAAATTCCTGTAATATCGGAATACCCGGATGTATTTCCAGAAGAGCTACCCGGGTTACCACCAGATAGGGAAGTAGAGTTTAGAATTAATTTAATTCCTGGAACTACACCAATAGCTAAGGCACCTTATCGATTAGCACCCACAGAAATGTTAGAACTGAAAAAACAATTAGATGAATTGCTAAGTGAAGGATTCATACAACCTAGTTCATCCCCTTGGGGAGCACCAGTGTTGTTTGTGAAAAAGAAAGATGGGTCAATGCGAATGTATATCGATTATAGGGAATTGAATAAGGTTACAATTAAGAATCGATACCCATTACCTAGGATTGATGATCTTTTCGATCAACTTCAAGGAGCTAGATATTTTTCTAAGATAGACTTACGCTCCGGATACCATCAGTTGAAAGTACAAGAAGAAGACATACATAAAACCGCTTTCAGAATTAGGTATAGTCACTACGAGTTTACAGTCATGCCATTTGGACTAACAAATGCTCCTGCAGCATTTAAGGACATGATGAATAGAATCTGTAAGCCGTATTTGGACAAATTTGTAATTGTATTTATTGACGATATACTTATTTATTCCAAAAACCAGGACGAGCATTGTGAGCACCTACATGCACTTTTAACTTTGTTAAGAAAGGAAAAGCTTTACGCCAAATTCTTGAAGTGTGAATTTTGGCTACAGGAAGTACAATTTTTAGGACACATGGTGAATCATGAAGGTATTCACGTAGATCCCTCCAAAATAGAAGCGATCACCAAATGGAAGGTTCCACAATCAGCTATGGAAGTTAGAAGTTTTCTAGAATTAGCTGGATACTATAGGCGTTTTATTAAAGATTTTTCTAAGATAGCTGTGCCATTAACTAAGCTAACTTGTAAAACAGTTAAGTTTGAATGGGGACCTAGGCAAGAAGAGGCCTTTAGGATTTTAAAACAAAGGCTAACAAATGCCCCAATTCTAGCCTTACCAGAACGAATAGAAGATTTTGAAGTTTACTGCGACGCTTCTAAGCTAGGATTAGGATGTGTGCTAATGCAACGCAAAAAGGTAATTGTGTATGCTTCAAGGCAATTAAAGAAGCACGAAGAGAATTATACAACGCATGAATTAGAATTAGGAGCAATAATTTTTGCCGTTAAGATTTGGAGATACTATCTATATGGGAGTAAGTTTACTGTCTATACAGATCATAAGAGTTTAAGATATATATTTGGGTAAAAAGAATTAAACATGAGGCAAAGAAGATGGATGGAAATTCTAAGTGACTACGACTGTGATATTCAATATCACGAAGGAAAGGCAAATGTAGTAGCAGATGCCCTAAGTCGTAAGTATCATGAAAAACAAAGACGAGTTCGTGCTCTTAGATTAACTCTCCAATTGGATTTAATAAAACAACTAAAGAACATTCAGGAAACAGCAATCAAGGATACTGCTGAAGGAATGAAGGGACGAATAAAGGAACTAGAGCAAGGGGTTGATGAAATTTGGAGGCTCCGCAAGAAAAGGATTTGGGTACCTAAGCAAGGAGACTTAAAAAATAAGATTTTAGAGGAAGCCTATAAATCTAGGTATACCATGCATCCTGGTAATAATAAGATGTACCAAGATTTAAGGAATAATTTTTGGTGGATAGGAATGAAAAAGGATATAGCTAGATATGTTTCTAAGTGTCTAACTTGTTCACAAGTAAAGGCGGAACACCAGAAACTCTCAGGCCTACTGCAACAATTAGAAATGCCTGTATGGAAGTGGGAACTAATAACCATGGACTTTGTTACTAAGTTACCCAAGACCAGAAAAGGTAACGACGCAATCTGGGTGATTGTGGATCGATTAACCAAATCAGCCCATTTCCTACCCATGAAATAAACCTTTAGCATGGAAAGGTTAGCAAAGTTGTACGTAGATGAAGTAGTATCCTTACATGGAGTTCCACTCTCCATTATATCGGATAGGGATAGTCGTTTCACTTCACATTTCTGGACAAGTTTCCAAGAAGCAATGGGGACCCGACTAAATTGAAGTACTGCATACCATCCCCAAACAGATGGACAAAGTGAAAGGATGATCCAAACCCTGGAAGACATGCTTAGAGCCTGTGTCATAGATTTTGGGGGAAACTGGGATGACCACCTACCCTTAATCGAATTCTCCTATAACAATAGTTATCATGCAAGCATCGAGGCTGCCCCATTTGAAGCACTGTATGGACGCAAGTGCCGAACTCCAGTTTGCTAGGCAGAAATAGGAGAAAGTCAATTATCAGGTCCCGAAATTGTGCAAGAAACCACCGACAAGATAACTCAAATAAAGGAAAGATTGAAAACGACTCGAGATCGTCAAAAGAGTGATGCAGATAATCGACGCAAGCCGTTAGAATTTCAAGTTGGAGACAAGGTACTGTTGAAAGTTTCTCCTTGGAAAGGAGTAGTTCGGTTCGGGAAGAAAGGAAAGCTAAGCCCATGGTACATAGGACCATTCCCAGTAATCCAGCAAATAGGACCAGTTGCCTGTCGCTTACAACTACCAGAAGAGCTAGCTGGAGTACATGACGTGTTTCATGTATCTAACCTCAAGAAATGTCTATCTGACGAATCCTTGTTAGTACCTCTTCAAGACATAGAGGTAAACGAAAAGTTGAAATTTGTGGAAAAACCACTCCAAATCGAAGACAGAAAAGTCAAGTTCCTCAAACACAAAAGACTGGTACTGGTCAAAGTCAAGTGGGATTCGAAAAGAGGACCGGAGTACACGTGGGAACTGGAATCGGAAATGAAGCGAAAGTATCCTCACTTATTTTAGTAAATCTCGAGGACGAGATTTTAAATAAGGTGGGGAGGATGTAAGGACCTGCAAAAATGTCCCAAAACAATCCGTAAGTGAAAACCCGGACCCATAAAACCCTAATCCTTATGAAAAACCAAGAAATTCAAAATTTTGGACCTCTCGCGGGCCGCGTAAGAATTTAGCTAGGCCTACGCGGGCCACGACAGCACAACGGATGACTCGGATCAGCTTCATGCCACGTGTCTGACACGTGGCAAACCTACGACGTGACACGGCAGCCCTAGCCGTAGCTAGGGTGGCCCTCGCGGGCCGTGTAAGGTTCTCTTAAGGGCTACGCGGGCCGCGAGAAAGTCATTTTCAGCTATAAATTGGACATGCATGGGGGTTTCAACTGTGCTCGAAAAATTTACTCTAAAACGAAGTATTCTGCTCAAATTCATAGAATTAAGTATCGAAATGCTGCTACGATTACAGGGTAATAACTCGATCACTGCAACGATACAATGTCTGATCGATTGAAACCGATCCGATGGATGTTTAAGTGCTGCCCGTATTTAGGCTATACTTTGTCATTCCTCGCGAGGGTTTTGATTTCGAGAGTTTATCGTAAATGTTGTATTAAGTTACTAACCTAGTTTCATGTGTATTGTTATTAAACTAGGTTTCCAGGCTAAATCAGTAGGCTAAACTCTGCCCAATTAAACCTGCAATGTGAGTCATTCTCCTTTTTACCAAATTGCTTTCAAACCCCTACTTGTTTTCAAAATTATAGTTACAGGGATTAAGTCTTTGTAATCTTCAATTACTGCCGGTATGTGGGTGTAATGACCATAAATTTAAAATCATTATTCTAGAAATAAAAGAATAATAATAATTTATAATAAACTAACATTTATCTTATGATCCATCCTTCTATATATCAACCAAAACTATTATTATTATTTATAAATTATCCAATAGGAAACCCTAATTGAGACACCCAAGTGATTCTGCACAAACCCTACAAATTTCAGAACAATCAGAATCAGGATCAGGGCCCCTAAAACTCAGGGGGGGGCATTCCCTACTCAACGATTATCCTAAAATCTCGCTGTCTAAATTGAGTTTCGAGAATGTGTCGACTCAGCAGGCCTAGTCCCACGCGTGGCAACCCTATAGTGATTTGGTGTTCCTTACGGACCGCAACATTCTGAGTCTTACGGTCCGTAAGAACCCTTACGGACCGTAACATTGGGAGTCTTGCGGTGCGCAAGCTTGTCAAAAATTCGGGTATAAATAGAGGACATTGGAACTTGATTCTGGGCACAAAAACGACGAAGAAACTCAAAATACATGCTGAGTTATCGTCTGTTCACTATAATTAACACACACACGATCACGAAACGCTGCTGCAAACAGGGTAATAACTCGATCGCTACTACGATTCAATGTCCGATTGATTGAAATCAATCCAATGGATGTTTAAGTGCTGCTCAAATTTGGGTTATGCTTTGTCATTAGTCGTGATTCCGATGGATGTTTAAGTAATTTCACTTTGTCATTAGTTGTGATTCCGATGGATGTTTAAGTGTTTGCACTTTGTCATTCGTTGTGAATCCGATGGATGTTTAAGTGATTTCACTTTGTCATTAGTTGTGAATCCGATGGATGTTTAAGTATCGCACTTTGTCATTCGTTGTGAGGATTTTAATCTCGTGAGTTATCGTAAATGCTGTATTAAGTTACTGACCTAATTTGTGTGCATGTTATTTAAATTAGGTTAAAAGACTAATCAGTAGTCTAAACTCTGCCCGTATAAATCTGAAATATTATCACAAGGTAGCATCACTTTGGAATTTTTAAGGTACGGATCCTTACCCCCACTCCTTATTGCTTCATATTCAAATTGTTATAAAACCATTAAATTACTATATCTTTTAAAACTCCTCACGTCTTTGATTATCGATTCATTTGACAGTCCGTTGGATTCCTATTCTAATCATAACCTTGGGTTTAGCTTTCATGTCATGCGATAGTATTATGTTAGTTGTACTCATTATCGCATGTTCCAATATATGTTACGTCTTGTTATGAAAATATTTTTGATAAGTTATGTGAATAAGACCATTTGTACTCTGATACCCTGAGTGTCGCTTCTCGTGGAGTGTCCCACGGGCATGTTGTTGCGGCATCGACATCATGTGCTCCTCCCGTGACGGAGAGATCAGTTCACGGCGTCTCTTAAGTACAAGTGTGGTACATATAGCTATTAGGAGGCGTATGGATCGATCCTAGAATTTAAGTTAAGGAGGTGGATATCGGGTATGCCAACTCGCCATCTCGTGTGATAATTATGCAGGAGTAACTACCTGTGTATTGTCACGTTTTAAGTTTGGCTCATGGGTACATCCGTATGATATGATTATGAAATTATGTTACTTGCATCATATCATTTTAATATAAAGTTTCCTCCGAATAACATTTCTTATAAAGCGTTACTTGTTATTTAAGCCTATTATTCCGTACTGAGCATTTGGCTCATTCCGTAAATTTTTGTATATACAGGTTCGCAGGTTACTTTGGGCGGGTTAAAGAGAGAAGAGTAAAGACTAGGACTAAATCTGAAGATGTTAGTTAATTAAATCGAATGTGTCCGCTTATATATTAAACTTAAGTTTAGTGGTCGTGTGGTTGTATCCTTGTCAAATAAATAAATGGAATTATGACTTTTGTTTATGATACTGTTATTGTGACACGTCAGCCCTTCTGGGTTGGGGTGTTACAGCTATGGTATCAGAGCTAAGGCTCTTTCCTGTAGAAAACTTGAAGATAGTAATTAAAACCTGTGAGGAATGGGTAGATATCTATGATAGGATTCAACTTGCTCTCATATGTTTTCTTTTCTAACTCCTACGTCTATTCTTATAGATGCCTCCTCGTCGTCCGCCACGTAGGAGTACTCGTACTAACCATGTACGTAACAACACTTCTTCGAATGAGACTCCAGTTGATCCAAACGTAATTAATGCTATCAACCAGGCTGTTGCCGGGTTGCTTCCAAACCTTGTTGCTCAAACAGCTGAGGCCGTTATTCAACAAACTCGTCATCCAGAACGTAATAACACGAATCCAATCTCTGGTGGAGAAACTCGTGAGAATACCACGAACCATACTACCTATAGTATAGACATATGGATCGCTAAATTCCAAAAACAAAAGCCGAAATCCTTTAGTCACGCTACTAATCCAGTCGAAGCAAGAAACTGGATAGCTCATGTTGAAAAGATCTTCAGAGTTCTTGGAGTTCCGGAGCAATACAAAGTTAGTTTGGCTACCTACAAACTTGAAGATGACGCACAAACTTGGTGGGAAGGATATAAGCAAGTCAAAGGAGGGGATGATTTTGACGCTAATCTTTCATGGGTCGACTTTCGTACCATCTTTTACGACAAGTATTTTTCTACCGCTGATAAAGAAGCTTATATCAGGGAGTATGCAGTGATTCGGCAGGGGAGTGATGAACCAGCATCTGAGTTCATTACTCGATTTTCAAGGTTGGCTAGTATTGTAGGAGACGTTGCAGGATCAGCAGAAGCCCAGGCAGAGAAATGCAAGTGGGCAGTCAATGATCGAATTCGAAAGTCGATCATGTATATGAAATTTAAGGATATCACCGAAGTTTCCGATGCAGTCAAAACTTTTGAGTTCGAGAGGAAAGAATTTTTATCTCGAACTGGGGATGATAAGAAGAGAAACAAAGAAGGAAAATTTAAGCAGGCAATTGGCCAATCATCCACTACGCCACAGCATCAAGACCGCAAAGTGCAAGGAAATCAAAACTCTGGAAATCAGGCACGCCCATGGCAACCTAGACCGCAAAACCCGAGGCCCGCTCAAAACCAGATTCAGTTGTATGCAGAACCTATTAGAGCACAACCATTTAATCAACCTCTAAACCCAAATCAGATTACATATCCTCTATGTAATACTTGTGGTAAGAGACATCAGGGCGTATGTCACCGAGGTACAGGAGCATGCTTTAGATGTGGCAAACTGGACACATGATCAAGGAGTGTACTAAGAAAGACACTAAGAAGAATAACCAACCCAATGTTGGAGGAAGAGTTTTCGCACTTTCTGCTACTGACGCTGCTAATGCCCCAGGTACTGTATCTGGAACCCTTCAGCTTGGTGAACGTAGTATCTATGTGTTATTCGATACATGAGCGACTCATTCTTTAGTATCCCACTCGTTTACTAAGTACCTTCCAATAAGACCAACTCTCTTAAATCATACTTTAACCATTTCCACTCCCATGGAAAATTCATCCATAATCACTTACGTATATAAAGAATGTCCGATCCGTATTGAATCTATTGTGTGTAAGGCAGACCTATTTCCAATACATATGTGTGACTTTGATGTTATTCTCGGGATAGATTGGTTGTCTCGACATCACGTAACTATAGATTGTCATTTCCGTCGTGTTATTTTCGGTGATCTTCATCATCCTGATATTATATATCAGGGAACTCAAGCTCATAAATCTCTTAAAATTATCTCCGCATTCAAAGCTCGAAAATTCATATCAAACGGCTGTGCTGGATTCCTAGCATCGATTAAGGATACTTCTGCTAGTGTTAATAGTATCGATAGCCACTCCGTTGTTCGTGAATATCCTGATGTATTTCCGGATGAACTCCCGGGATTACCACCCGACCGTCAGGTAGAATTCACCATCGACTTGATCCCTGGTGCCGAACCTATTTCTAAAGCTCCGTACCGTATGGCCCCGATGGAACTGAAGGAGTTGAAGGAACAATTGCAAGAATTGTTAGACCTAGTATTCATAAGACCCAGTGTTTCACCTTGGGGTGCTCCGGTCTTATTTGTGAAGAAGAAAGACGGTAGTATGCGTCTATGTATTGACTACCGAGAGCTGAACAAGATTACTATTCGTAATCAGTATCCTCTGCCTCGCATTGATGATCTCTTTGATCAACTTCAGGGGGCTCAGTTCTTCTCAAAAATCGACCTGAGGTCCGGGTACCATCAGCTAAAGATCAAGAATGATGATGTTCCCAAGACCGCCTTTCGTACTCGTTATGGTCATTACGAATTCTTGGTTATGCCCTTTGGGCTAACTAACGCACCAGCAGTCTTCATGGATTTGATGAATCGCGTATTTCACAAATTCCTAGATAAATTCGTTATTGTTTTTATCGATGACATTCTGGTGTATTCTAAGAGTCGTAAAGAGCATGAAGCACATCTACATGCAGTACTTGGAATTTTGCGGCATGAGAAGTTGTACGCGAAGTTTTCCAAATGTGACTTTTGGCTTAGCCAAGTGGCATTTCTAGGTCATGTCATATCAGCAGAGGGAATTATGGTAGACCCAACAAAGGTTGAAGCTATTACAAAATGGCCAAGACCCACTTCTGTTACCGAAATACGAAGTTTCTTGGGTCTTGCTGGCTATTACCGAAGATTTGTTGAAAGATTCTCGGTCATTGCTTTACCACTCACAAAACTCCTAAGGAAAGGGGTGAAGTACGCATGGAATGAGGAACAAGAGAAAAGCTTTGAAGAATTGAAGAAACGACTCGTATCCTCCCCAATACTCGCTCTCCCTTCTGGATCAGGAGGTTACCAAGTCTATAGTGATGTTTCAAAGAAAGGATTAGGTTGTGTGCTAATGCAACATGGGAAGGTTATCGCTTATGCCTCCCGTCAGTTGAAGCCTTATGAAGTTAACTACCCTACACATGATTTAGAACTAGCCGCAGTCGTCTTTGCACTTAAGATTTGGCGACACTATCTGTATGGTGAGAGTTGTGATATCTTTACTGACCACAAGAGCCTCAAGTACATATTCACGCAGAAGGAGCTAAATATGAGGCAAAGAAGGTGGTTAGAACTTTTAAAAGATTACGACACAAATATTCAATATCATCCAGGCAAAGCCAATGTTGTAGCTGACGCGTTGAGCCGAAAGAATTCCGGGACCATATCTTGCTTACAAATTCAGCCTCGCATTAGGAGGGATCTCGAAAGGATGAACATTTAGCTTCAGGTTAGTAAATCTGATGGATATCTAGCTAGAATGCAGATTGAACCCGACCTCATATCACGGATCAAAGTTGCACATAAGCAAGATGGAGAACTTTGGGCAATTGTGCAAAATCTTGAGGTGGGTAAGCAATCTGAATTTCGGATAGACCATCATGGGGTGATTTGGTGCGGAAAAAGACTTTGTGTACCCGATGACTCTACCCTTCGTGAGTCATTGTTAGCCGAAGCTCACAGCTCACCATTTTCAATTCACCCAGGATCTACCAAAATGTATCGAGACTTAAGACAGAACTTCTGGTGGAATGGCATGAAGGAAGACGTTGCTCGATACGTAAGTAAATGCCTCACTTGCCAACAAGTGAAAATTGAACACAAACGAGCAAGCGGTCTGTTACAGCCATTGGATATTCCCATATGGAAGTGGGATGAGATCACAATGGATTTTGTTACCGGTTTGCCTAAGACATTCAAGAAGAATGATGTTGTATGGGTTGTTGTCGATAGATTGTCAAAGTTAGCACATTTTCTACCAATTCAGCAAGGAATTTCGGTTAATAAGTTATCCGAAATATTTCTTCAAGAAATTATTCGACTCCATGGCACACGATCTTCCATTGTTTCCGATAGAGACCCACGTTTCACCTCACGATTTTGGAAAGGTTTTCAGGCAGCTTGGGGTACACGACTAAAATTTAGTACGGCTTTCCACCCACAAACAGATGGGCAGTCAGAACGCACGATCCAGACATTGGAAGACATGCTCCGAGCATGTGCACTTGAATGGTCTGGAAACTGGGATGAATATCTATGTCTTGTTGAGTTCGCTTACAACAATAGTTGGCAAGCAAGTATTGGCATGGCACCTTTTGAGCTTTTAGACGGTCGGAAATGTCGCGCACCGATCTGCTGGGATGAAGTTGGAGAAAAGATTATTGAAGGGCCAGAACTAGTTCAGATTACAAACGAAAAAGTCACTATGGCACGAGAAAAACTGAAAGAAGCTCAGAGCAGACAAAAGAGCTATGCAGATCCACATAGACGACCACTCGAATTTAAAATTGGTGACCACGTATTTTTAAAGGTATCACCTTGGCGTGGCGTTCGTAGATTTGGAATTAAAGGGAAGCTTAGTCCTCGTTTCATCGGTCCGTTTGAAATCCTTGAAAGAATTGGAGAAGTATCATATCGACTAGCTCTACCGCCTCATCTCTCGCACGTTCATAACGTTTTTCATGTCTCCTCGTTAAGAGGATATAATTATCATCCACTCCATGTCATTAGTTATCCGTTACTTACAATTCACGAAGATTTGTCCTACGAAGAGGAACCAGAAGCCATCTTAGATCGACAAGAAAGGGTTATGCGTAGGAAAGTAATTCCGTTTGTTAAAATCCTCTGGAAAAATCACTCTGAACGCGAAGCAACATGGGAATCTGAACAATCAATTCGTTCTCTATACCCTAATCTATTCTAGCAATAGAATTCTAGTCAAGGTAACGGTGAACCTTGCTCTTTGATCTATGTTCATTTGTTTCTGTTTGTGGTCATTCATGATTTGCCTTATGTGAATATATCTTAGTTATGATTAAGTATATTTATGTAGGAGATATCAGTACCAATAGTCACTCTTGTTATCTGTAAGTCTATGTTGATTTTCTGCATGATTAAATATGTTATTAAGATACGTAGTAGAAGAACCATTAGGACATGGTGGTAAGGTAATTGACAATTAGGGTCATGAACGTAATTATGAATTTCAGATACACATTTAAGAGATTCTTGTTATATAAGTTAGTAACTCTGTTATGAAAGTTCCGTTTCCATTACTTATGCGATATGTTATATTCTTATTTGAAAAATTTCGAGGACGAAATTTCTTTTCAGGGGGTAATAGTTGTAATGACCATAAATTTAAAATCATTATTCTAGAAATAAAAGAATAATAATAATTTATAATAAACTAACATTTATCTTATGATCCATCCTTCTATATATCAACCAAAACTATTATTATTATTTATAAATTATCCAATAGGAAACCCTAATTGAGACACCCAAGTGATTCTGCACAAACCCTACAAATTTCAGAACAATCAGAATCAGGATCAGGGCCCCTAAAACTCAGGGGGGGCATTCCCTACTCAACGATTATCCTAAAATCTCGCTGTCTAAATTGAGTTTCGAGAATGTGTCGACTCAGCAGGCCTAGTCCCACGCGTGGCAACCCTATAGTGATTTGGTGTCCCTTACGGACCGCAACATTCTGAGTCTTACGGTACGTAAGAACCCTTACGGACCGTAACATTGGGAGTCTTGCGGTGCGCAAGCTTGTCAAAAATTCGGGTATAAATAGAGGACATTGGCACTTGATTCTGGGCACAAAAACGACGAAGAAACTCAAAATACACGCTGAGTTATCGTCTGTTCACTATAATTAACACACACACGATCACGAAACGCTGCTGCAAACAGGGTAATAACTCGATCGCTACTACGATTCAATGTCCGATTGATTGAAATCAATCCAATGGATGTTTAAGTGCTGCTCAAATTTGGGTTATGCTTTGTCATTAGTCGTGATTCCGATGGATGTTTAAGTAATTTCACTTTGTCATTAGTTGTGATTCCGATGGATGTTTAAGTGTTTGCACTTTGTCATTCGTTGTGAATCCGATGGATGTTTAAGTGATTTCACTTTGTCATTAGTTGTGAATCCGATGGATGTTTAAGTATCGCACTTTGTCATTCGTTGTGAGGATTTTAATCTCGTGAGTTATCGTAAATGCTGTATTAAGTTACTGACCTAATTTGTGTGCATGTTATTTAAATTAGGTTAAAAGACTAATCAGTAGTCTAAACTCTGCCCGTATAAATCTGAAATATTATCACAAGGTAGCATCACTTTGGAATTTTTAAGGTACGGATCCTTACCCCCACTCCTTATTGCTTCATATTCAAATTGTTATAAAACCATTAAATTACTATATCTTTTAAAACTCCTCACGTCTTTGATTATCGATTCATTTGACAATCCGTTGGATTCCTATTCTAATCATAACCTTGGGTTTAGCTTTCATGTCATGCGATAGTATTATGTTAGTTGTACTCATTATCGCATGTTCCAATATATGTTACGTCTTGTTATGAAAATATTTTTGATAAGTTATGTGAATAAGACCATTTGTACTCTGATACCCTGAGTGTCGCTTCTCGTGGAGTGTCCCACGGGCATGTTGTTGCGGCATCGACATCATGTGCTCCTCCCGTGACGGAGAGATCAGTTCACGGCGTCTCTTAAGTACAAGTGTGGTACATATAGCTATTAGGAGGCGTATGGATCGATCCTAGAATTTAAGTTAAGGAGGTGGATATCGGTGACGGGTGGTCCGTAGGACAACCCTTAAATGGTTTAAAAGGATTAAAATTCCATGCTTTACTTGGTTATTTGCTTGAACTTAGTAACTACGAGTGTTCGTGTGTTTTGCAGGTAAATCACTTAATTCGGTTAAATTGGAACCCGTACGTGTTAACAGCGCAGGTGTTTTGGTGAGAATGATTTATTATTTTTAATAGTCATCACATCATGACATATCATCACATGTGAGAGGGGGTAGATAAGCAGACTTCGAGAATTGTGAGGGACTTTTGCAGCCATACTCACGTGTGAGGGTTTGGAGATCAGACCATTATCAACAACATCATCATGTGACTTGTTGGGCAGCATATGTTCTTTCACGCAGACCAAGGAGACAAGGAATCAATAATACATCATCATTAATGAATCACAAGACTTAGTGAGCACATGGATTTCTGGATTGGGCCGGTTATATTTTGGGCGGCTGCTAGCTTGTGATTGGGCCGCATTTGATTGGATTTTATGGGCGGCAACATTATCAACACAACACATGATTGGGCCGCATGTGACTTGGGCGGCACATATTGGATTTTAGGGAGCAGCCATTTACAACACCTCTTGGATCACGACTTGGGCCAGACTTGTCATCAGCATCACGTGGCTTTATGCCATCACACAAAAAGTCAAGACCTCCAAACATAATTATCACATGGGCTGATTTGTTTGTTTTGGGCGGCACAAACAGTCAAATGTATAATAAAATCATAACATCACGTGGCATTGGGTTTATGATCATCATCATCATCAATAGTTGGGCCGCACATGGGCTGTGATGGCAAAAAGAACAAAGCACATATGGGGCGGCACATGTTAATTTTGGGATTGGGCCGCCAAACAAACAGCAAACATCATCCATCCACATATATCATCATCATAACTCACGCACATGGGCGGCAGACATTGAAGAACAAGATTCAACATCAATTTCATCATCACATGGGTCGCTGACATGTGGGCTTTATTTATTGGGCCGTCAAAACAAGAAGTACACGTGAATGAGCAGGCTATTGGCGGTAGCATTGAAACAAGGCAAAACAATCAGCTTGTCACCGTAAATTACGGTCCTACCGTAATTTACGGTGGACATGAATTGGCTATTTTTCTCACCGTAAATCAGTCCTTCTCCACCGTAACACTATTAAGTCCACCGTAAATTACGGTGGAGCCGTAAATTACGGTGACGGCTGCGAGAAAACATGTAACTGCCACATTTAAGTTAGTTTTTGGGTGTCTTTTCATTACATCTCATCATTGGACGGTTTTGGGACATCCTAGGGGCGATTTTGCTTGGTCTGGCTTGGTTTGGAACAATTTCTAACATTCGGTTTGTGTTTTTGATTTGTATGAACATCGAATTGCTTGTTATGATGATTCACCGAGCCATGTCCGGCTAAACTCTTCGGTGATCATCCTAGGTGAATGTTTCTGAAACTCTTGTGTGTTTAATTTCTGCATTTCTAGAATGATATCTTGCGTTGCTTGAATGTCATGGTGTATGTTTGATTGTTTGTAGTGTGTTAATCAATATTGCAATTTCTAGTCTTAATCGTACGTTCTTGGTGCCGTTGGCAACCGAGATATCACGGGAAGGGTTAGGGTTGGTTATTGGTTAATAGGTCATCGGGAAACAACCTCGCGTTATCTAATCCGAGTACTTTGTTCCCTTTTATCACTTCAATCACATATACACGAGTTATGTCTATATAACTCTTTCTAGTGAAATTGCACACAACTGTTTAAAGAAACTGAAACCTAGGGTGATCATTGTTCTCTCCTAATTGTTTAAAACCTACATTTGATTTGCATTAGTTTAATTTAGTTTTCTAAATCAACAAACCAAACTCTTGAATTTTAATTTCTGCAATTTAGTATAATATTAGTTTAAGTACAAAGCTATACAATCGACACATCTTCCACATACTCCCTGAGTTCGATACCCTATTACCGCTATCTATAGTTGTATTTGGGATTAAATTTGCGTGACCCACGACAATCACGTCAAATTTTGGCGCCGCTGCCGGGGAGTAGTGCGCAACGTGTGTCATTTTTGTTAGTTTTGCTTTGTTATTTTCGGGTTTACACTGGTGTGTTTAGTGTGCAGGTTCTACAGGTGCATGCATACTAGAGGCTCTCACAAAGCGTCACCATTGTCATTTGATCCGGAAATCGAAAGAACGCTACGACAAAACAGAGTTTTAGTACGCGAAAACAGAATTGTTGGTTCACCTACTTCACCAATTACACCAAGAAACATCATGGCGGATTCTCAAATTCCACCTACAACGGGTCAAACGACTTCATCCTTTATACCTACTTCCACCCAACCATCACCAAACACCACATTACCTAATACCACCGCTGAATTTACACCATCCAATGTCACCCAACCAATCACCACTCAAACTGAGCCTACCATCACCTACAATCCATCCACCACAATCCCACCATTATCCCACTTCTTTCCCCCAACTACGGGTCAATCATCATCCACTTTCACAATTGCACCCAATTCAACTATTGTGCATACTACTTCATCTTTTAGACCACAACCACAACAATCGGGTTTTCAGTATTCGACCATCCCATTTGGGCAAACTTCGGGAATTCAAGGAGATGGTTATGAGGAAGGATACGAAGAATTTGAGGGGTATGATGATGATGGGTACGGTTATGGAGGTTATGGTGATCAAGGGGAGTTCGGGTATTTGCAAAGTCAATCTTAAGGGATGGCAAGTGTTGGTGGAATGCCACAACAACAAATTATACCACAACACATTCGGCCAAGACCACAAGGGCCACCAATACAACAACCTAATCCATTGCAACAAGTCCGGCCACAACATGTACAACAACAATTTCAAAGACCACCTCAACGCCCACCGATGCGACAACAACAGTTTCAACAACCAATCGCACCGCAAGGGCAAGTACCAAGGCCAAATGGTCCTATTATTCCGAGAGGTAGGTATGGTGTACCAAGGAGACACCTTAGGGAAAATGTGAGGGGCATTGAAGCACATTTTCGGCCGGTAATCACGCAAAACCCTTCACCGGTAGTCATTCCTCATAACGATCAAGGGCGAACATTTGAAGTAAGAACCAATTCCTTGCAAAGTTTACCAAAGTACAAGGGGTTGGCAAATGAGGAGCCTTATTTTCATTTAGAGGCTTATGACTCTATTTGCAACACTCTTGGGAGTCAAGGGTTTTCAGCCGACGATATCAAATTGGTTTTGTTCCAATTTTCTTTGGAAGATAAGGCGAAAAAATGGTTCTACACGTTACCTTCGGCATCCATATATACATGGGGGGAGATGCAACAAACTTTCTTGGATGAGTTTTACACCGCCCAAAAGACCAACGATGCAAGGAAGGGATTGAGAAGCTTTCAACAACAGCATGGTGAGATGTTTCATGAGGCGTTTGAGCGTTTCAACATGATGATTAAAAACTGCCCTCATCATGGAATTGAATTATGGGAGTTGATGAATGCCTTTCATGAGGGGTTGAGTGCCGAAGATGCACGTGATTTGATGTCTATCACTGGTGGGACTTTTGGAACAAACTATGAGAATGAAGATTGGGAGTTCTTGGAAAGCATGGCAACTACATCAAAGAGGAAAGCTCAAGCCTCAAGAAGAGCCCGACCGACCACTAACCGACCGCAAGTGCATGCCATAGATGACGGTAATGTTCAAACAACTAACCAAATTTATGATGTTTGTGCTTTGTGTAATGAAATAGGTCATGCGGCTGAAAATTGCCAAGGGATGTTGGAAGGGCAATATGAAGAAGTGCATGCTATTCAAGGTCAAGGTCAAGGAGGAGGTGGTAGGAACTACAACAACATGAATTCTAATACCTACCACCCCGGATTGAGGAACCATCCGAACTTTAGATATGGGAACCCTTCAAATCAAGCTAACCCGAATTTCCAAGGAAACCAAGGATTTCAAAGGCAATATCAAATGGGTCAAAGCTCTTCGGGTGGAAATGAGATGATGGAGATGTTGAAGGCAATGCAAAGTGAAATGCAACGAATGAACCAACGTGATGAGGTTCGGATGCAAAAGGACGAGGTTCGTGACAAAAGCATCCAATCGTTGACCACTCAAATGGGTCAACTTGCTAGTGACGTGGCGATGTTAAAGAAAGCAAAAGGCCAGCTACCGAGTGATACGGTGCCAAATCCCAAGAACATAAAAAGCATTAACATCAATGTGGTAAGCACCGTTCCTAGTACCGAATTTAATGAAAAATGTCTAACTTCTTCATGTCAAGTGAATGCAGGTTTGAAAAAAGATGACGAAGTCGAGAATGATAAAGAGTGTGAAGCGCCAATCGTGCCTATCCGTGTGGGAAAATTAAAAATCCCTCACGCATTGTTGGACTACGGGGCAAGCGTGAGTGTGCTACCAAGCGATCTATACGATATGTACGACTTTGGTCCACTTGAAGGTATAGACACCATGGTGAGCTTGGCGGATGGAAGTTGGAGGCGTCCACGGGGAATGGTTAGGAATGTTAAAATTCAGTTGGGAGAGTTTGAATACCCGGTGGATTTCCTAGTTTTGGACTATGCTTCTACCAACATGGCATCACAACAAAGGGTAATTTTAGGTCGACCGTTTCTATACACGGCAAATGCTCAAATTAATTGTAGAGACGAGATTATTACCATGACCGAAAAGAACCGTAGGTTGTATTTTGATGTTCAAACTAGAGGGATTAGTTATGAGTCCATTGAGAGGAAGGGTGGTGAGTCTAGCGGGATTAGTGAAAAGGTGTTACCACGAATGAGAAAAAAACACCCACCGGACCGTGAAGAAACATATATGGGGGTGAGCAAGAGTGTATTTGATTACCCACCGAGTCAAAATGAGACGGAGGCATTTTGTCCAAAGACAAGCTACAGTGGGGGAGGTGATAGGAACCGATTCTTTGAGCCACCATAAATGGGGGTGGCACGGTCTGGCTGAAGACGCGAAACTTAGCGCTGCTCGGGAGGCAACCCGAGGTTTTTCACTGATATTGTTATTTCTTTAGTTTTCTTTGTTTCAGGGCCATGGGAACACTCAAGTGTGGGGAAGATGTGCGGATATTTGTGTGAAGGTGGTGATAGGAAATCGGATTATCTACAACATCTGTTGTGGCAAACTTCACCAGGTCAATGTACTTTTTCCTTAGACTTGTCATGTTCTTTAGCTTTGAAATATTGTTAGTTTATTAGTTTGCTTTTGTTTATTAAAAAAAAAAAAAATAATACCAAAAAGAAATTTGGGGTTTGAGATTTAAAGCTATTGTTGATGTTTTTGGTTAAAGCGATCCTTCCCTCAAAGCCATACATTGGGACAATGTATCCCAAGTGTGGGGATGGGGGAAATTTTTGGAAGTTTTAAAAAATTTTGTAAAGCCAAGCGAAAATTGTCAAAATTTGAAAACTTGATATTGTTCCATTTGACACACCGACACCCATGCCTAGTCTTTTCTTGGTGAGGATTTGACCCACACATGATTGTTATTGATATTTCATTGTTTGAGTGGCGGTGTGCGTTGTGTGTTAATAGAACTTGTGTACGAATTCTTGTTAAATCCTAGAGTTAACATGCTTTTGAAAATGATAGGGGGACTTTTAGGAAGCCTCGTCTAGATGTGTGAGAGTGCGGGATTGGTGGGTTGGACCTCATACGTTACATATATGAGCTTGGTATTGTGAGGGGTGGGGGTTTGGTCCTTAGAAAGCCATGTTGAGCCTTAGACCATTCGATTGTGACCCGAGCCTACTTCCTACAAAATTTTACCTTTTGAGATGACCCGGTTTAGGAGATTTAGTATGTAGTATTGATGTTCTTGTATATATTGTTGAGTTTGATGTGTTATGAAAAAAAAGAAAAAAAATGAATGAAAAAAAAAAATGAAAATAAAAAAGAAAAAAAAAAGAAAAAGGAAAATATGAGAAAAATACAAAAAGAAGTATTTAGTTGCAATAGTAGTTGAGAAGTTGAAGATATCTTGTATATAGTTGTTGTTTGTTTTGTTTTGTAGTAGAAATAAAAGCCGGGTCAAATCAATTAGCTCTTTCATATGTATTCCACCATTTTCCTACCTTTACATCTAGCCCCATTGCAACCCGCAAGTCCCTTTGATTCTAAAGCATGTTAGATATTTGTTAGGAGGAAACTTGATTTGTATACAAGCTTATTGTCGCGCACACACACACGCGCATCGAGTGGTTTAGCATTATGCTAATAATTCTTGTAACCGAGAGATTTTTGTGAGGGGTGTGTCTTGTGGTATGATTGAAAGTTAGTAAAAGGACGGCACATTTAGCTTGGTTGCATGTTTGATCGCTTTGGTGTTGAAATAGTTTTTGAATGGGTTGCTTGGGACAAGCAACGAGTAAGTGTGGGGATGTGACGGGTGGTCCGTAGGACAACCCTTAAATGGTTTAAAAGGATTAAAATTCCATGCTTTACTTGGTTATTTGCTTGAACTTAGTAACTACGAGTGTTCGTGTGTTTTGCAGGTAAATCACTTAATTCGGTTAAATTGGAACCCGTACGTGTTAACAGCGCAGGTGTTTTGGTGAGAATGATTTATTATTTTTAATAGTCATCACATCATGACATATCATCACATGTGAGAGGGGGTAGATAAGCAGACTTCGAGAATTGTGAGGGACTTTTGCAGCCATACTCACGTGTGAGGGTTTGGAGATCAGACCATTATCAACAACATCATCATGTGACTTGTTGGGCAGCATATGTTCTTTCACGCAGACCAAGGAGACAAGGAATCAATAATACATCATCATTAATGAATCACAAGACTTAGTGAGCACATGGATTTCTGGATTGGGCCGGTTATATTTTGGGCGGCTGCTAGCTTGTGATTGGGCCGCATTTGATTGGATTTTATGGGCGGCAACATTATCAACACAACACATGATTGGGCCGCATGTGACTTGGGCGGCACATATTGGATTTTAGGGAGCAGCCATTTACAACACCTCTTGGATCACGACTTGGGCCAGACTTGTCATCAGCATCACGTGGCTTTATGCCATCACACAAAAAGTCAAGACCTCCAAACATAATTATCACATGGGCTGATTTGTTTGTTTTGGGCGGCACAAACAGTCAAATGTATAATAAAATCATAACATCACGTGGCATTGGGTTTATGATCATCATCATCATCAATAGTTGGGCCGCACATGGGCTGTGATGGCAAAAAGAACAAAGCACATATGGGGCGGCACATGTTAATTTTGGGATTGGGCCGCCAAACAAACAGCAAACATCATCCATCCACATATATCATCATCATAACTCACGCACATGGGCGGCAGACATTGAAGAACAAGATTCAACATCAATTTCATCATCACATGGGTCGCTGACATGTGGGCTTTATTTATTGGGCCGTCAAAACAAGAAGTACACGTGAATGAGCAGGCTATTGGCGGTAGCATTGAAACAAGGCAAAACAATCAGCTTGTCACCGTAAATTACGGTCCTACCGTAATTTACGGTGGACATGAATTGGCTATTTTTCTCACCGTAAATCAGTCCTTCTCCACCGTAACACTATTAAGTCCACCGTAAATTACGGTGGAGCCGTAAATTACGGTGACGGCTGCGAGAAAACATGTAACTGCCACATTTAAGTTAGTTTTTGGGTGTCTTTTCATTACATCTCATCATTGGACGGTTTTGGGACATCCTAGGGGCGATTTTGCTTGGTCTGGCTTGGTTTGGAACAATTTCTAACATTCGGTTTGTGTTTTTGATTTGTATGAACATCGAATTGCTTGTTATGATGATTCACCGAGCCATGTCCGGCTAAACTCTTCGGTGATCATCCTAGGTGAATGTTTCTGAAACTCTTGTGTGTTTAATTTCTGCATTTCTAGAATGATATCTTGCGTTGCTTGAATGTCATGGTGTATGTTTGATTGTTTGTAGTGTGTTAATCAATATTGCAATTTCTAGTCTTAATCGTACGTTCTTGGTGCCGTTGGCAACCGAGATATCACGGGAAGGGTTAGGGTTGGTTATTGGTTAATAGGTCATCGGGAAACAACCTCGCGTTATCTAATCCGAGTACTTTGTTCCCTTTTATCACTTCAATCACATATACACGAGTTATGTCTATATAACTCTTTCTAGTGAAATTGCACACAACTGTTTAAAGAAACTGAAACCTAGGGTGATCATTGTTCTCTCCTAATTGTTTAAAACCTACATTTGATTTGCATTAGTTTAATTTAGTTTTCTAAATCAACAAACCAAACTCTTGAATTTTAATTTCTGCAATTTAGTATAATATTAGTTTAAGTACAAAGCTATACAATCGACACATCTTCCACATACTCCCTGAGTTCGATACCCTATTACCGCTATCTATAGTTGTATTTGGGATTAAATTTGCGTGACCCACGACAATCACGTCAATCGGGTATGCCAACTCGCCATCTCGTGTGATAATTATGCAGGAGTAGCTACCTGTGTATTGTCACGTTTTAAGTTTGGCTCATGGGTACATCCGTATGATATGATTATGAAATTATGTTACTTGCATCATATCATTTTAATATAAAGTTTCATCCGAATAACATTTCTTATAAAGCGTTACTTGTTATTTAAGCCTATTATTCCGTACTGAGCATTTGGCTCATTCCGTAAATTTTTGTATATACAGGTTCGCAGGTTACTTTGGACGGGTTAAAGAGAGAAGAGTAAAGACTAGGACTAAATCTGAAGATGTTAGTTAATTAAATCGAATGTGTCCGCTTATATATTAAACTTAAGTTTAGTGGTCGTGTGGTTGTATCCTTGTCAAATAAATAAATGGAATTATGACTTTTATTTATGATACTGTTATTGTGACACGTCAGCCCTTCTGGGTTGGGGTGTTACAGTGGAGTTTTGTATACATTACTTGATACCCGTCACCATTTGACAACGGGTTAGCCAATGGGTGATCTGACCATAGTCACAGATCCGGTCGAGTGACAAATACCGATTTGGGGTAATTGGTTGATAGAAACATTGTAATCGCCCTTAATACTGTATATTATAACAATGTGTCGTTTTGTACAATTTGAATGACTCGCCAGTATTTCCCCGCTGATAAAAATCTTTTTAAACATGTTTCAGTTGATTTACTGTGACCCAGGGAAAGTGCCGCGTAGCACTAAATGCTTGAAGAGGTGGCTCAGTAAGATAAATAAACATGTTTTGTAAAACAGGGAATTTCCTCGTAAAATTCCTTTAATGTAAATTACGGGGTTTGCCCCAAAATTGTGAAATAAAATAATTGGGCATTTTCAGTTTTTACGATCCTGTTAAAATTTCCGCTGCCAAATTAAACATCCATACCACGGGTTTCTGTCCCGCGGGCTTCTGAACCGGGTAAAACGGGGACGGGGGTCGTGACAGTGTGGCATACCTTCCCTGGTCAACTCAGCTATTTTGGCATCCCATGATGCCCCTCCCCCATCCCGCCATAGCCAAAAAGGGCGCTATGGCATGCCTTTGTCGATGGGTTAGTGGGCGTGAAAAAGGAGAGAGAAAGCCACCCACCCAATCAAACTTCTTTTTCTTTGATAGTTTTTATATAAACTAAAAGGTGGCTTTAAAAGGGCTTTATTCCACACTGTGCAAGTTAACAATAACGCCCCTCAATTACGTGTCGCCTACGTCACGTGATAAAGCCTCTAGAGGCTTTATACCACACCACCCAGGCTAAGAGCATTCACATTGGAGCCTCTTTCTCCATCTATATAATTTAATAAAAAAACACATTTTTTTCTAAATTAAGCTTACTTTTTAAAAACCTTACATCCAACTCTCTATCTATTTCTCTATCATACTCACATTCACTTATTTTATTATTTCTTTTTTTTTCCTACACACTCACAATAAAAATATAGTGGTATAGATATGAGCCTCTAAATATAGAGGTTTACTTTAATATCTATAAATTTTTTTCTATTATAGAGATTCTAATGTAGTGATGTTTTTATTGTTTTCTCTATTTTTTCCTCTATATTATATAGAATTTATTAATATAGAGAATAAACAATGTATTTTCTGTTGGAAACCTTGAAATTTTCTTGTTAAATGGCAGCCTCACAAAGTATGACCATGCAATGACCAATCCCTCAAAGAAGATAAAACGAAGTGGTAAACTTGGACCAATAGGATGCCAGCAAATTGAGCAGTAAATTACTCCCATACAAAACTTGACAGGAAATAATAATTTAATTTAATTAATACACTATATCGTATTATAATCTTTTTTTTTTCTAAATTAATTTTTTTAAAATTTTTAAATAAGAAATAATATACAAAGGATGAATAAGAGAAGCAAGAAATATAATTTTGAGTTCACAAAATTGTGACGCTTGACGGATTCAGTTTTTTACTTATTTTTGAAAAGTTATAAACATACAATTGAAACAAGCTCTTTGAAACAAAAATAATATTATTTGTGAATAAGCAAACTTTAAATCATGAATTTTTATGGTAAGATATGTAGATTTAATTTGTTGTTGAATCCTAAATTAAACTAACATAACAACAATCAAATTGGAAAACTAAATGAACATGTTACATGTGTATTAATAAAATATACAATCACATGCTTTACAGTTAGGAACACAAAATCAAATTAAAATGAGAGAATATGGAGGGATTGAGGTCAAAATGGGTCTTTGGATTTTGGCTTATTAGGGTGGAGGGGCGGGTAAACTGGAACCTCTGAAGATCTTGCGAGTTGGTCTAGGTTGGACAGGTACACCGTCGTAACCAACCTAAGTAGGGTAAGCAAGTAAGGGTGGCGAGTATTAGAACCTGGAGCAAGCACCTTGTCCAACGGCTATATCATTCTTCTTCTTCGTTTGATCAAATTACTTCAGAATTTGACCAAAAATGATGGAGCTTGAAATGAAAATGGAGGTGAGTTCCAATGATGTTGCTGCAATCCGTAACGTCCGTCTTAATTTAATATGAATTTACTACCAAATACGCATTTAGTTTTCCTAAAATACGAATTAACAAAAACTTTGTTAAGTTTAATATTCATACATGATTAGAGTGTTTAGGATTAACATCCCTACTAGTTTAAAATGTACAAAAAGTGGCATCAAGATTTACATGTTCACATTTAGTTAAAACAAAATATATTAACGCGGAAGCTTCAAAATATTGTGTTCGGTTCATAACTTATGCCTGATCGCCATCCGGAATGCCACCTACATCACCTAATATCAAAACCAACAATAAGGTTAGTTTTGATGAACAAATAATCAGTTTAAACAAGTCTGAATTTCAAAAACGAACAAAATAAACAAAAATCCCAACTCTGCAGTCTGTCGCGGGGCGCGACAGACTTTGTACAAGCTCTCGCGGGCCGCCAGAAGTCGTGGCGGGGCGCGACAGAATTAAAGGATTTCCTCGCGGGGCGCGACAGGCCCTTTTTCGCAGAATGTTTCCAACTTTTCAAGCTGAAATCGCCCAGCTCCAATTTTTAATCAAAATCTAACTTAAAACCGCCATAACTTTTGTTTCGTAAGTCCGTTTTACATGATTCTTTTTCCAGCGCGTCCTTAATAAAAATACGGATCCATTTATCCTATTTACTCGCATCTAAATCCGATTTATGAACGAATAGTTCATGAATCCATATTTCGATTATTCGACCCGTTTGTCAAATGGCATATTTTACATCATTCAATCTTGTTGGTTTCTAAACTTAATTACCCATTGCCCCGGGCTTGTTAATTTTGGCGTATCATTACCATTTCATGGTTTTACACACGCAATAGAAATCTTGCTTGTTTTCAATATTTAAAGCATGTTGCTTTACGCAAATTTTATGAGTTAATTTCTAATTATTTGACCCAACATTAAGGGTTCCTTAAATCAACTTAGTGTATCCATTACTTGGCTTATGCACCCTATCACTAGCACATTATGTGACTTTCAAGTCTCTACATACATCATCGTTTTTAAAACATGGTTTTGACCCGTTTGGTTGTCGAGTGAGGACCTTCACTTCATTGGCAACCATATTTATTCCAACATTGTTTTGACCCATTTTCTATGATATACCAAACGATTCTAACCGTTCCTTTGAAACCCGTATTACTTAATCCAATCATACTTTTAACCATCTAATTTGATCCGTTGGGTTTGCCGAGTGAACTTCGTCACTTCTATGGCTTACCAACATACCCTAACTATTCAAATTGGCCCGTTTGATCTATCGAGTGAACTTCGTCACTTTAATGACACATCAAACGCTCTTATCACACTACGATGCTATTAACAAGCTATAACTAAACATTTTTGTAAGATGTGACGAAACTAATAGTTCCGTACGTGCATAATTCATCAACATCGGTTTCTAACCATAATTACCCATTTCCGGGCTTGTCAACTTTAGCGTATCACTTCCATTCCATGGTTTACGCTTTTATAACTCAAGTTTAACGAGTGAAGTTTAAGTCACTTCGAACGCTACCATCTCGACCATTATTTGACCCATTTGGTTGTTTAATAGAATTCACCATTTTATCAACATACCAAACTTATTACAACCAATATTTTAACCCGTTTCTTTATCTAGTGAGTTATATCACTTTATTTACATTCCAAACATGACTAATTAATCAATATTATCAACAAGCATATCTAATTAGCTATTTTGACCCGTTTGGTTTGTCGAGTGAACTTCGTCACTTCATTGACTTACCAAACATACTTTAACCATTCATTTTGACCCGTTTGGTTTGTCGAGTGAACTTCGTCACTTCTATGACATACCAAACTCGCATTTGACACAACAATCCCATTAACATTTCAAAGGCTATTATTTATGCATAATGTAACGAAACCGAAAGTTACGTACCTCTAGAGCGTTCCTTTCAAGCGCGTATCCGTCTCGGCTTATCCGCTTGAGGATTCGATCCCTTTACCTATAGAGTTCAATCAACAATTTGTTTAGAACTCCATTCATGACATATAACGCATATTTCACAATATTATTTGAATATGCGTTTTTATTCTAAATTTAACATGCTTTCTCTTAGGTGTTTTAACAAACACCTTATGGCCATCGTTTTACAAAATCATTATCAAGTTTCATGACTAGTTTTTTAGCCACTTTTAACATCTTCTTTAAATTCATATGTCTAATTTTATATATTAACATTCTAAACTTGCTTCATGGAGCTCAAATAACACTAGTTTGACAATTTTAATTCTAGTGTTCATCCTAGAGGTGTACAAATCGGCTTTTTTTCAAAAACCGGTTTTGGTTTTTCACCCAAAATAAAAACTGGTTTTTTTTATAACCGGTTCCGGTTACTAACCGGTTTTTGAGGTCCAAAACAATAACCGGTATAACCGGTTGGGACCGGTTTTTAACCGGTTTTTAACCGGTTTTCCCAAAAAAACCGGTTTTTTGCCGGTTTTAACCGGTTTGGTTAATAACCGGTTTGGTTAATAACCGGTTTTTGAAGTCAAGAATAGTAACCGGTATAAAAACCGGCGGTTAAAAAAAACCGGTTATAAAAAAACCGGTTAAAAAAAAAAACCGGTTTCGGTTTTTTTTTCCGGTTTCGGTTCTAAAACCAGTTTTTTTGTACACCTCTAGTTCATCCTATTTCTATAAGACCCATTTAACCCATGAGTGGATGATCATGAATCTCATAATTTGAACATCAATTCTACAAGATATTGTCTAGGGTTTGCTTCTAGACATGATTTCATTCCTAATTTCATTCGAACACCAATCATGCATGCCCAGTTTTTGATTTCAAATATCTATCAAGAATTCAAGATGGAATCAAACAATGAAATTTTGCATACCTTATGATCCCTTTACTGAGGTGATCACTAATTTGTGCTTGGATTTCGATTTGGGTTTGATTTGGCCCTTCAATTTGGTCAATTTAGCACTATTAGGGCTTGAGCTTGAGAGCCCTTCTTGGCTCTGGTTGAAATCGCAGGAACACACACACGTATGTGTGTGTTTTTGTTTAATTAATTTGATTTAATTAAAACTTCATTCCATTTGCCCATGTTTAGTCCCTCAACTTTGCCCAAGTTATTTAAAGGGTGTTTTAGTCATGTTTGTTCTATTATTTCAAGACTTTTAACTAACTAGGTTATTTATTCCTAGTTCTTTTATCTTGACTATTACCGTTATTTAATTTATAATATAAAAATCTATATTTTCGGGGTGTTACAAGTCCATCCCCCTTAAAAGAGGTTTCGTTCCCGAAACCTTCTTTAAGTAGTTCTTTGGTTTGGACCAAACTAACTTAGTTTCGTCTTTCGGTCATTAATTCTTTTAGTCAAAAGTTATCATTTTCCTCGACGCATGCGTCTTCCACATGTATGTCCTCACGGACTGTAATTTATGTCTTGTATTTCTTATCCTGCCACATGTTTGTCCCAATTGCCACTTGGTCACTCAATAGTATGAGTTCGTCAATATGTTTATTCCATACTACCCTATATTGACAAGTGTTATATATATATATATATATAGGGGAAGATTCAAATGAAAACCACTAGTTATTGTGAAAACTCGAAAACTAATTAAAAAAGCCAAAAAAAATACCAAATTTTTTTTTTGCAAACCAATTTTCGCAGGTTTTTCTATATAAAAAAAAAAAATTCAAAAAAAAAAAAAAAAAAAAATTTTGTGTAGTGCACATGTGTAATACTACATATGTGTATGTGAACTACACATGTGTATTATTATTACACATGTGTACTACAAAAATTTTTTTTTTTTTTTTTGAAAAAAAGTTTTTTTATATATAAAAACCAGCGATTTTTATAAAAAAAAATTGAAAAAAAAAAATTTTTTTTGTGTGTTTTTTAGGCTTTTTTTAGTTAGTTTTCGAGTTTTCACAATAAAAGTGGTTTTCATTTGAACCATCCCCTATATATATATATATCACAACACTACTTTGACTTCGGGTGATCTTATCGGTTAGACTGATTAGTCACCGTCACCTCATGCCTCGTAAATTTGGATCTATCCCTTCGCCATATTCGGACTTACGTGAGTTTATGATCTCCTATCCCGTAACTCGCGCTACAACATGATTATATTCTATATCAATTTTTATGACCATGATTGCATCGCATCACGTCGTGTTTAAGTTCTTATAAACTATTCATTATCAAATTCTTCTTTCTAACGTATCGTCTTGCACCTATCGGCGTTAAGACCTACATTCTTTATTATTAACCATTTTCTATTTTGTCTCATAATGTGCATATTTGTTAAACGTTGTTTCTCACTAAAACTGAATTTTTAGTTTAACGTTTATCTCTTTAACTTATGTCAATTACTCTTATCTAGGAATTGACGACGAGAATTTATTCTTTTCCGCTATTTTATTACGCGGTGAATCGTAACCAGTCCCCATGCTTTACCCCAAGTGACCCGTAGGTTCTTTTTCTTAGTCTCGTAAGTTATTTCTTTAGGTTTTCATCCCTTTTTGGCTTTTTTTTTTTGTTGCTGGCGCGTAGTTTATTTAGTCATTTAAACCCTTACTTCGTTTATAATCTCAGAGGTTATGATGATCCTGTAGATCATCTTTTGCTTGTGTCCTTTCGTATTCTTAGAATTACACCTTTGGTGTCAGGACATCCCTTTCAAGCCTAAAATTTATTTATTTTCATTTTCGAATTTTATCTATTTGGCCGTAGTCTAAGGCTACACCCGTTTTCTTTTAGACTAATCTTCCGACTCTATGACTTCTTACGTCATTTACGCACTGGTTTGTTTTCCACTCACCATTATCCGGTTTGCACATTTATTTATTTACAACCCGTTACCTAGGTTCTTTTATCCTAATGTTTTTTAATGCTTCCGTTGTCTGGTTTGCATTTTCCTTTTTATACACTCATTTTACTTATTTGATTCGAACACCATTTCTCTTTTGTCAGTGAACCTTAGATCCGTCTCTTTTATCAATGTCCCGAAGGTTCATTTCTTAAGCCTTATTTGGTAAAACCACTGTTATTGTTATAGGCTTTTGGGGTTTACCCATTTTCGTTCCAACACTTTTTAATACGTTTAATTTTACAAATCTTTTATACAATCACACCCATCAATGTGATCAACGTTCCTCACCATAAGGATTTTTTTTATAACATATTACTTGGATCGTTACCCATACCCAAGTTTCCAAATCCATATTGTCACACCCGATATTTCCACGTATTACCGGTGGGCCCGGTGGGGAGTATCATGACGTAGTTGATATCATCATGGTCAAATAATCACAGTTCAATGCACAGCGGAAGTCTTAAAGTAATAATATTACAAACCGATTTGAAAGTAACATAAAATATTACACAACGGGTTGTAAGTGGATCCACAGGCGGATCTAAAATAACAAGAAATATTGTTCAACAGATTTAAGCATCAAAAGCTTGCAAGACTCTTCATTTGATACTAGGAGTAGCCAGCCCATTACGAGTAGTACCTGCACTTAACCTTTTGAAAAATACGTCAGTTTACACTGGTAAATACAATTAACTGACTCTTTTGAAAAGTGTTTATAAAATTGATTTAAATGCACAAGGCATAAATATTCTTTATTAACTTGGGACAATTATTTAAAAATAATCTTGTATACAGATTTATATGTTTGTCGTCCATTCAGGACCCGGTTAGAAGAGCAGGATAAGATTAATAGACACACCACTTGGTATAATACCCACAAGATGTTTCCTTACGAGTGGGGTACCTTTTTACATACGCAACTGTCAGGTGTATGCCTACACCTCGTGCTTAAGTCGTGGCCATTTCTAATGAATGAGCCGAGGATATCCAGGACATGGTCATTAACCCCCCAAAGGCATTGCATCAAACAAGACAGATTAAAACGGGTTATGCATCTTTTTAATCACATTCCGATTGTACGAATTCATACCCGACCAAGCGGTATTATTATAATACCGTATCCTAAGCTCGTATAAGGGAAAATAAGTTAAAAGTATTTACTTGAGCAAAATATAATTTTAATCCCAGCCGTATGTCAAATCAGCAAGTACAAATAGCTTTTACTGGGCTTCTAATCTGGAACGAAGGTTTTAATAACCTATTAGATTCCTAACGGGTCTTATTTAAGTTATAACTTAGACCGGTTAGTTTTAATGAAAGGTTTACGGTTCAAAACGCAAGATTAAGCGAAGATCGGATTAGAATGTGATTTAGACCCGACAAGTATGAAGACTTGTATAAAATGGCTAAACTAAACACATTCTGGATTTTGAAGTAAAATTGATAAGGTTTGACCCGTTTCGGTTAATTCATGCAAACTAGTTACATAAACCGTTCCGAACGCATATATGCATAACGGGTAACCAAAAGAGTCACGTACAAGTTCCACAAGTTAATATGCTTTAGATATGTTGTGATATCAGTAGGATACCTTCCATTATGCCCAAAACGAATTTAAGAACAATTTATGCCCCGTAGAGGTATTTTGGTCATTTTAAAGTTTATAAAAGAGGTTAAATAGTAATCTGAGGTTCTGGTCTAAAATGATCAGTAAAAATATTTATTTTAACAAGTTATATCAGTAAGATATCATAAATATGTGAATTTTATCATTTATGGCCAAACTATGCACCGTAGTGGCATTTTGGTCATTTCACATATACTTTAAGGGTCAAATTTGGAAATCTGAGTTCAAGACTTATACTTACTATTAAAGTATAAAAAATTAGTTGTAACATCGGTAGGTAACAAGTCTTAGGTGCTAAATATGGTTTTAAACCATACTATGCGCCTAAATCGCATAAAAGTCGGTATTTGACGATATTCGGTTTATTTAAGGAAATCTGGGATTTTTATCAGCCTCTACTGTTTAATATAATTTATTTAATGTATAAAATTAGTAGAAAAAGGTTTGGCATGCATTTGATGTGTAAAACCCATTTTATTAGCGAAAAGGGCATTATCCTCAATTACCGAGTCTATGCAAGAACTCTATGTTATGATCAGTTTAAAATTTAATAAAAATCTTCAAAAATCCCTAAATATTATATTATATCAGTAGGTAGAAAGTTTGGTACCAAAATTTGAGTTTAAATATGATTTATACTAGAAATGCCATTTAATTAATAAAAAGCTTGCAATTTACGATATCTTGCATAACTCCCATTTTAGACCACAACCTGATGTGAAATTTTTAGGACATGCTTAAATATCAGTAATAAAGGTTTTTATCCACTCACATTTTCAAAAATCTCGTTTTATTGATAAGAGGGCATAATGGTCAACAATTAAGCGTTTAACGGAAACATGCAAATGATTCGGATTTCAAAGGAACCATATTGTATAAACTCAGAGGGTTATACTAACATGTAATATGGTCCTAATGGAACCCTAAGGCATATCTAAACTAAGCTAAATCGGGTCAGAACTGAAAGTCAAAGCAAAAGTCTACTTTTGTGACTTTCGGTTGCGAACCGAGCCTAAACTCAGAATTGTCGGGTTGAACATGCCTAATCATGTTCTTATATTATTTACCAAGTTATTTTAGTGTTAATACATGTTCCATAACCTCTGCATTATCAGTTATGAATTTATTTGTAAAAATTGATTTTGTTGACTTTTTATTAATAAGTTTGACCCGACATTTGACCAAGCAAAAGTGATAATCAGTAGGTGCCCTTTTAAGGGTTTATTACCTACATAATTACTAACTAATAGCCACTTTCAATTCGAATAATGGCTGGACCGTTTGTGATTAATCACTAAGTCAAAGCTTAATTACGATAACTTTGACTTTTGGTCATTAAGCTAATAAAACTTAAACTTAGGAAGCTAAGAACACTTACTATGGTCCTTAGCATGAAAATAGAACTTGAGAAAGCTTCCTTAAGCTCCAGGAGGCTTCAGATAGAGAGCTTGAGTGAAAAATTTGAGAATGTGCAAATGAACAAGTGAAGAACAAGTGCCTTATATAGTAAATTTGATGCTCCAAGATCATTGCAGCTGTGCCTATGTTGTTTTCAGATGATCCCATGTGTCCCTAGTGCATGAAAAACCATTTGCTCAGGCCCTAGTATCAAAAACAACCATGCAAAGGCGGTGGAACTGTCTGAACCTGCAGCTGTGCAGATTTTTGTTCGCTGGTGCTTCTCTCGCGGGCCGCGTAAGACTCAGAGAGAGTCTACGCGGGCCGCGAGGCTCCCCCTGAACCGGAAAACAACTTTCAAACTTTGCAATTTTGGTCCCTGGTCCATTTTAAGTTTATTGAACTTCTATTTATTGCACTTAGGACCCCCATAGTTAACTATTAAGGGCCTTGGGTCACAAATTAACTCCGTTAAGCTCCCGGTTAGTTGCAAGGTCACCCGAAAAGTCTTGTTTTCATCAAAACTCTATAGAATTACTATCCAATATTCTTGAGAGCCAAATATAAAAATATTACAATGCTTTTGGGATCGTTAAAAGGTCACTCAGAGGTAACATTTAACATGTTGACACGTTTAGCCCCTTATGCTTCGTAAAGTTTTAAATTTAAGCGCAAACGACTTTCAATGTCCGAGAATTTTATTCATCAAAGAATACGAACATCTTATAAGGTCATTCAGAGGCACCAGTTTGGCATGATGACACATTTGATCCTTTTACTTGCATATTTACATTGTTTGACAACTTTAGTCCCTCGGAATCAATTCCTTACACGTTTAAGTCCATGACATGTGTCTTTATTATATTGGACATGATTTTGCGAGGTGTTACATCCACACCCCTTTAAAAGAAATCTCGACCTCGAGATTTATTGAAATAAATGAGGGTACTTCTGTTTCATCCTGGATTCAACCTCCCACGTGTATTATGGGCCTCTACGGGCATCCCATTTTACCTTCACAATCGGCACATGCTTCCTTTGAAGCTTCTTAACCTGTCGATCCTCGATCGACAAAGTTTTTTCAACAAATTTCAAGCTCTCATCTATCTGCACGTCCTTATGTGACATGGCTAGCGATTCATCGGCTAGGCATTTCTTCAAGTTGCAGATGTGGAACACATTATGAATCCCACTGAGCTCTTCTGGCAAATTTAGCTTGTAAGCCACAGTTCTGACACATTCGATGATCTCGAATGGTCCAATATATCTCGGGCTCAGCTTGCCCTTCTTGCCAAAACGCATCACCCCTTTCTAGGGTGACACCTTAAGTAACACTTTATCACCTACCTCGAATTTCAGAGGTTTACGCCTTTTATCTGCGTAGCTTTTCTACCTATCCCTGGCAGCTTTGAGACGATCACGGATCTGAACAATCTTGTCCATCGTCTCCAGGACTATATCAGGTCCTGACAGTTGGACATCTCCAACTTCCGCCCAACAAACTGGCGTTCTGCACTTCCTTCCATATAAGGCCTCAAAAGGTGCGGCTTGAATACTCGAATGATAACTATTATTGTATGAGAATTCAATCAACGGAAGATGATCATCCCAACTTTCACCTAAATCGATAACACAAGCCCTAAGCATATCCTCAAGCGTTTGAATCGTACGTTCGCTTTGCCTATCCGTCTGAGGATGATAAGCAGTGTTGAAATTTAAACAGGTTCCTAAAGATTGCTGAAAGATTTTCCAAAAATGAGACGTGTATCTAGTATCCCTATCGGAGATAATAGATACCGGCACTCCGTGAAGAGATACTATCTTATCCAGGTACAGCTGAGCAAGCTTATCGGAGCTGTGCGTTTCTTTAATAGGTAAGAAGTGAGCTAACTTGGCCAGCCTATCGACTATAACCCAAATAGTATCATTTCCATGCTTTGTCTTTGGTAACTTAGTAATAAAATCCATATTTACCATTTCCCATTTCCACGTGGGAAGTTCAGGCTGTTGTAGCAAACCTGACGGTTTCTGATGCTCTGCTTTAACTTGCGCGCATGTCAGACATTTAGCCACATAAGTGGCTATAGATTTCTTCAAACCTATCCACCAATAATTTGCCTTTAAATCCAGGTACATCTTATCACTGCCAGGATTAACTGAATATTTGGAGCTATGAGCTTCTTGAAGAATCACATCTCTAAATCCTCCATAAATTGGAACCCATATTCGACCATTCAATCTTAGGATTCCATCCTTGCCATAAGATAATTGATCGACAGTGACGCCTAACTTTTCATTTGGATAATTAGCTTCTAATACAGCCTCCTTTTGAGCGGCTAACAACCTTTCATTCAAGCTGTTCTTCAATTCAATGCTTTTGGCATTGATTCTAATGGGCTTAACCCTTTCCTTCCTGCTCAAAGCATCAGCGACTACATTCACTTTGCCTGGATGATATCGGATTTCACAATCATAGTCGTTCAGTGTCTCCATCCAACGACGCTGCCTCATGTTAAGGTCCTTTTGGTTAAACAGGTGCTGAAGGCTCTTGTGATCAGAATAGATCACACACTTGGTTCCATATAAGTAATGCCTCCAAAGCTTTAGTGCAAATACAACGGCACCCAACTCTAAATAATGGGTGGTGTAGTTCTTTTCGTGCACCTTTAACTGACGTGAGGCATAGGCAATCACCTTGCCTTTCTGCATAAGCACACAACCCATGCCAGTGTGCGATGCGTCACAGAACATAACAAACTCTTCAATTCCTTCTGGCAATGTCAACACAGGAGCATTGCTTAATTTCTGCTTAAGAATGTCAAAGAATTCTTGCTGCTTGGGACCCCAGTCAAACTTGACATTTTTGCGGGTTAACGATGTTAGAGGTGTAGCAATCCTTGAAAATTTTTCAATGAAACGCATGTAGTATCCTGCTAGACCCAAGAAGCTGCGAATTTCTGTGGGTGTCTTCGGCTCTTGCCAATTCATAATGGCTTCAATCTTGGCGGGATCCACCTGGATACCATGCTCGCTCACCACATGTCCAAGAAATTGGACTTCACGAAGCCAAAACTCACATTTTGAAAACTTGGCGTAGAGTTTCTCTTGCTGTAGAAGTTTAAGGATACACCGGAAATGTCTTTCATGATCGGCCTGATTCTTTGAGTAAATAAGAATGTCATCAATAAAGACAATGACAAACTTGTTCAAATTCGGCTTGCAGACGCGATTCATGAGATCCATGAACGTTGCAGGTGCATTAGTGAGCCCAAAAGGCATCACTAAGAACTCATAATGGCCATAGCGTGTTCTGAATGCAGTCTTGTGCACATCTTCGTTTCTGACCTTCAGTTGATGGTAACCTGACCTTAAATCAATCTTGGAGAAATAACTTGCCCCTTGCAGTTGATCGAACAGATCGTCGATCCTGGGCAATGGATATATGTTCTTGATTGTAACCTTGTTTAGCTCGCGATAATCGATGCATAGACGCATCGAGCCATCCTTCTTTTTCAGAAACATAATCGGTGCTCCCCAAGGGGACGAGCTAGGTCGGATAAAACCCTTTTCCAATAAATCATCCAACTGAGTCCTCAACTCTTTCATCTCAGTCGGTGCCAACCGATAAGGTGCTCTTGCAATTGGTGCTGCTCCGGGTATGATATCGATTCTGAACTCCACTTGTCTATCTGGAGGTAAACCAGGTTGTTCTTCAGGAAATACATCTGGATATTCAGAAATAACGGGGATGTCTTCGATCTTTGGCTTTGGTTCATCAACCGTTACTTGTGCCAAATAAATGACACAACCTTTCCTCAAACATCTTGATGCCTTAAGCATAGATACTTGCTTAGGCAATCCATACTGAGTATCTCCTTGAATCGTAAGTGGCTCACCATAAGGAGTCTTAATAACCACTTGCTTCTTATCACAAACAATTTGGGCTTGGTTATGAGATAACCAATCCATGCCTATCACTATGTCAAATCCTGCTAATTTCAACAGAAGCAAGGGCAACGGAAAAGAGTGATTCCTAATGGATATAAAACATCCATCTAGAATGGTTGAAGCAGTCTCTATAGTACCATCGGCCAATTCTACTTCATACTTTATGCTTAGAGTCTTAACAGGCAGATTTAATAATTTACAAAACTTATTGTCTACAAAAGACTTGTCTGCACCCGAATCAAACAACACTCTAGCATAAACATCATTGATAAGAAAGGTACCTGTTATCACATTGTCGTCCTGAATGGCCTCTTGAGCATTCATATGAAAGACCCGAGCATTGGTCTTTTTAGCATCCTCAGGCTTCTTCGCATATTTTGGGCAGTTGGTCCTGATATGCCCCTTCTCGTTACAATTGTAACAAGTTGCATCTTTCAATTTCTTGCAATCCAAAGTCTTATGTTCCTTGGACTTGCAGATCCCACATCCAAAAATCCTTGATTGTGACTGTTGTTTCGATTCCAACCTGCATTTGCCAAAGTGATGCTTTTGGCAGGTTTTACATTTGGGTTTCTCACCCGTCTGCTGGCTATCCTTTTTAAACCCGGAACTCTTCTTGTACTCAGAGTTCCCCTTATGTTTCTTATCAGAACGGATTGAGTTCTCATCCTCACGGTTTCTTTTCCCTTCTTCAGAATTCTTGAGTGATCTCTGCCTAACCGCATCGAGAGTAAGAGATAAGGACAGATTAGCCACTAACCTAAAGGTGGTAGGTCTTGATGCTTTCACACTTGCCTTGATTTCTAGAGCTAAACCTCTGATAAAACGAGCTATGCGTTTTGGTTCTGGTGTGACCAAGTATGGAACCAATCGTGACATGGTGTTGAAACTCGTAAGATATGCCTGACAGTCTAAGTTCTTCATGACCAAGGTCAAGAAGTCAGTCTCAATTTTCTCAACTTCATGTTGAGGACATAAATTTTCCTTGATTAGAGCAACAAACTGATCCCAATTCAGATTATACAACGGAATCTTTCCTGTAGCTTGGATTAGGGACCTCCTTTAAAGGATTGTGAAACAAACTTCACAATGTCCTGCTCTACACAACCACTAATATCAACCACTGTATCCATCTCATCAAGCCATGTCATACAGTTAATGGCTCCTTTCTCCCCTGTGAAGTCTCTGGGCTTGCAGGAGATGAAATATTTATAAGAGCAGGTTTTAGCACGTGGCTCATGATTGAACACAATCTTCTTAGACGGGATACTTTGCTGATTCGACGAGTGACGAGCATCGTCCTTCTTTGACTCGTGTGTTTTAGAAGGGGGCTTACTATGAGCCACATATTGAGTCTTAGAGCGTGTACCACTTGATTCCTTGAACTGTCTATCAAGTTATTATGGAATCATCATTTTTGATGACTCATTAACCATGGTAAATATAAACCATATTGGTTAATTTGTTAGTCATATTTATTTAGGATTTTCATTATAATTTATCCTTGGTTATAAATCATTAAAGATATTATAGTGGCACAAAAGGCCTAGTCACAAGGATAATTTTAAATTTATAAGCCATGATCTTATATGATCGAAGCATTAAGGTTTGAACATAGTTCACCACCTTTTCTTGACAGGGAGTGGTAGACTACAACCGTGTTTTGTCTTATTAGACAATAAATGTGGCCCGTAGGCACTTGATCACTAATGGATGTTTCATATATGATCATCTTAATTGATGATTTGAACCCATGATTTCAAGATCATTAGGCTAGATAAGGGATTGGAAAACCCCAATATAAGGATGACAGGTGTGATTTTATCATATCACTTGTTGTCAGGAGTGCTAACATGTTTTCAGATGTTAACAAGGATTTGAATCTTTTAGATAGGTTTTACCATTATGGCCATGTCTAAAATTACATATGGGCTAGGTTGTACCTTCAAGATTTCTTTTTAATATCATGACAGATCAATTATAAAATGGAATGATATTTTGATTAATTTCATATAATATATTCATACATATGATGACAAATGAAATTTAAATAAAACATTCCAATAAATTTAAATGAAGTACATAATTGCCCTAAACGGGACTTTAAGGAAATAACATTGTCCACACAGGGTCTAAAATAAGAAATACTAGTCCTCGCAGGGATCTAATACATAAATAAATAATGTCCACGCAGGGACTTGATTGAGGAATTTCAAAACAAATAATTAAGGAATTTCAATAATCCCTCTTCTTCTTCCCCTTAATTAAGTCTGCCAAACCCTTAAGTAGACCCCGGCGGCTTCTACGCTCCTCCTGTACCTCCCGTACCACCTGGTTCAACCTCTGAAGGATTTCCTGCTGCTGCGATGGTTGGATCAGTGGCGGCTGCGGTGGCTGCTGCTGCGAAGGTTGAGGAGGTGGTGGGTATTGATACCCATATGCTTGGTATCCAGACTGGTATGAAGCTGCGTAAGGCCCTTCTGGATGAAGAGCATTGTAGTTGGCCGCTTCTAGGTATGGGTCGACGGCAGGGGCATTGTAGTAGTTGTAGCCAGGATAAGCTGGCTGCTCAAAAGGGTTATATGTCGCTGCACCGGCGTAAGAAGAAATTGGGTTATCATAACCCATGTGTGGTGGTGGTTGTGGTGCGACTGGCGCAGAGTCGACTTCTGAAACTGGGTTTGAAGGCCCACCCATTTGCGGGACTTCATATAGTGGCGGGTAGTGGCTGCCATTGGAGTGTTCGGGAGTGCTGAAGTGGAAATCCCCCCTTCGCACGGACATCCGTGCACCTGATCTTCTTCGCCTCGGAGGTTTTGGAGGCAGCTGCTGCTCTAGCGGTGGTGGTGGCGGTGGCGTGACCGCCTGGAAATGCGGATCCTTAGAGGGATCCTGCTGCTGTTGTGGAGATGGGTTGAAAGGGGGAGTGAACTCCCAGTGGTATGTGGCCCACCTTTCAGCAAAACTGTCTGGGCCCCTGTCTGGGGAACCATGAAAAGATGATCTGTCAGAAATCTCGATGGGATGCGTGGGCGTCCCGGTTGGTGGCTCGGCAGGTTCTGGATCTGGATCCTCGTCCATATCCATATCCTGAGCTTCAGGAAAACGGTCTTCTGGTCCCAATGGGTTATGGCCCATTGGTTCTTCACTCACGTTTGTCGGGTTGAACCGGCTCTGAAAGTACGGGGTCGGGTCCTGGAAATCCCGGTGTGAACTCGACCGCTGCAACGTGATGAAGGAATGGTGAGAATTATTGGGCTCATTTTCTGATTGTGGCCCAAAGAAGTTGTGATACGAGGGCGAAGAGCTAAGCGAGACAGAATGCCTCGCGGGTTCCAAATATGTTCTCCAGTCTTCTTGAGGGCTAGAGATAAAGGTTGCGAAAGGAGTTTGCCGGTGAGATGGCCCGGCCTCGTGGTCATTTGGAACAGTTATTGATGCTTTGCCTCTTCCTCTAAAACGTGGCGGCATTGTCTTGTTCCTATCAAAACAAACAAAAGAACCAACAAAAGAAAACAATTACGATTAGGATTAGTCCTAAGTCATTTGCCTAGACTCGGAGGTCAAGGAATGTGCAAACTGTGTCATTGAGACTAAACACAAAAGGCTAGTGTTTAATTCACTCAATGTTGGCTCTGATACCAACCTGTCACACCCCGATATTTCCACGTATTACCGGTGGGCCCGGTGGGGAGTATCGTGACGTAGTTGATATCATCATGGTCAAATAATCACAGTTCAATGCACAACGGAAGTCTTAAAGTAATAATATTACAAACCGATTTGAAAGTAACATAAAATATTACACAACGGGTTGTAAGTGGATCCACAGGCGGATCTAAAATAACAAGAAATATTGTTCAACAGATTTAAGCATCAAAAGCTTGCAAGACTCTTTATTTGATACTAGGAGTAGCCATCCCATTACGAGTAGTACCTGCACTTAACCTTTTGAAAAATACGTCAGTTTATACTGGTAAATACAATTAACTGACTCTTTTGAAAAGTGTTTATAAAATTGATTTATATGCACAAGGCATAAATATTCTTTATTTACTTGGGACATTTATTTAAAAATAATCTTGTATATAGATTTATATGTATGTCGTCCATTCAGGACCCGGTTAGAAGAGCCGGATAAGATTAATAGACACACCACTTGGTATAATACCCACAAGAAGTTTCCTTACGAGTGGGGTACCTTTTTACATACGCAACTGCCAGGTGTATGCCTACACCCCGTGCTTAAGTCGTGGCCATTTCTAATGAATGAGCTGAGGATATCCAGGACATGTGTTGGATCTGAGTTTCTTTTTGATTGTATTTTCGTTTGAAATTAAGATGGAAATGAAAGAGTTGTGCAGCGGAATTAAGATGGAAACAAACTTTGCATACAATCAAATGAGAGTAATACTTTTAATCAAACATCTTTACACATAGAATCGAAAGATTGAATTTGTTTCAACAACGATTACAATGATTGATGAATGAATGCAAACTCCCCCTCAGCCAGAGCTCAGTAGTTTGTTCGTGCAAAGAAGACGATGTGGTGAAAGAGCTAATAGAACAGTACAAAGTACTGAACTATTTATAGGCACTTGCAAACCACTGAGCATCTTTGCTGACGTCACCATGAAAGTGACATCTAACCTCCTAACAAACTCTAACCTCTGATCTATACAAACACTGATGTAGTAACTACTGCTATTACAATCTATTACATGAAAGACACTTAAACAGCTGCTGCATCCTTCCGCTGCTGTGAATCCAGCAGTGCTTGTCCGGATCAGCAGTACTTGACTCAAGGCAGAAGATTGAGTCAACAGAGCTTTGGTCTTCTATCAGTCTTTAACACTTGGCAGTAGATGCAAAGCAGCAGTTGTGGATCAACACTTGGTAAGATCAGTAGATAGGAGATCAGCAGATACAAAGCCACTTTCAAGGGGAGAGATTTGCATGAACTAATCTGTAAACGTCTGCTTATTCTGGATCCACTGCTCTGATCCAGTTTTGGCTTTAATTATCTGTTCCTCTGATAGGGTTCAATCCCAACAATCTCCCCCTGGAACAGATAATGCCAAAACTCTTCATTATTTGTGGAAATCTTTATTGCCTCATCAACAGCTCCCTTATCTGACCTTTAAATTGTAATTCAAAGTCTAGGGCGTCTGTATCTTCATCATCCCTGCTAAGTGGAAGATCAAGGAGATCCTGCAAATCTTCAAGACTCAGGCCAAGAGCTTGTTCCCTTGATATTTTCTCCACTACTCCACCAGACCTGAGCAAAGTCAATACGCAGGTCTGTTTGTCAGTTTCCCACTTTTGTATTTTTGAGCCTGGTGGGTTTCTTGGGAGATGTTTATTTGCAGAAGTATTTGGAGAGGCTGGCCTATTTATGGCTGGCTGAGCAGCACTTGCAGTTTGTTCCAATTCAAGATATTCTTTTATCATTACGTTCGTGCCTGCTTTTACAATGGCATCTCCAGCTAATAGATATTGAATTGTTTCCATGCTAAACTGGTTTTTGCTCCTTCTTTTGTAGATGGCAGCACCAGCTGCAGCAGTGGTTCTTTTGACTTGCAGCTTTGGTGGTCTTTTTGAAACCGTTGCTTTGGAATAGTCAGGCTTTTGTGGAACTCTTGGATCTTTCTTTCTAAGTTCCTCTAATCTTTTATAGGTTGCCCTGACTCTATCTTCTCCCCACTTTGTCACAGAGTTCTTTGACCCATAATCAGCTATAATCAGCTCCTCTTTCATTCTCCTCAGCTCTAACATCTTCTCAGCTTCAAATTGTTTGAATTTTTCAGGAGGAGTCTGCTTGACCTTATTTTTGATCATGTCTTGAATCCTGGCTGCTTCTTTTTCAAGCTCAGGAATGGTCCAGTTCTTGTACATGTGTTTCTCTCCCTTGTACTTCTTGTAGGTCATGATGTTTTCAATGTAGTCTTTTCTTAAGGACTCATCTGCCCTTTCTGAAATTTTCTAACATACATTTTTAGCAAAACGCTCCATAGCATTGACCTGTGAGAGTAAAAACTGATAGTTTTGTTGAAATTCTCTATCAGATTTCCCTTTTCTGTTTTTGATTGCAATATCCTCTGCTTGTTTGGCTTTGAGCTTCAAGTATTCTTCAATGTTGTTAGGCCTGGGATAATTTGCAATTGATGGCAAACTCCTTTTGGCTGGATCATCTTCATAATAAAAAGATTTGATTTCTTCTCTGACTGCAATGAGTTCCAGAGGAAATGAGACACCAGCAGGAGGTAGTGATTGTATAATTTGAGCTGAAGAGAGAGGTATGGGTTTTGGAATAGTAACAAGTGACAGGGATTTTGAAGATGTTGGTGATGGAGATGTGTCATCATCTTTTAAAATTAGCCTTCTCCTTTTTGTAGGAGGGACTGATGATGTTTTGGATGGAACAGTGGTGGTAGATGTAGTGGCAGTGGATTGTGATTGACTAACAGCTGTTGAAACAACTGGTGTTTCAACCACTGTTGTCATTACAACAGATGTTATAACATCTGCTGTCTTCTGCTGTATGTCAGCAGGTGTTGTTTTTGGTGGTGATGATGGTAAAACAGTGGATGTTGTGTGTGTTGAAATGGTGTGTGTTGATGGAACAACTGTTTGGCAAGCAGTAGTTTTTGTAACTCCTGTTGCATCAGTTGTTTTGTATGGTGGTTTTTGAGCAGACTTTGAACGTCTGATAGGAATGGATTTGGGTTGCCTTACTTTTCTAGTAGGCCTCTTCTTTTCCTCAACAGGATTTTCATGATCCCTTGACCCAGAAGTACCCTGATCTGGATGATCCATTCTGTCCACCCTGGCTTTCCTTTTGGCCTCTCTATCTCTTTTCACACTTGCAACTGCTTCTGCTAGTGCATTTGTTGTCACATCAATCTTCTTGCTGCCATCTGGCAAAGGGATCTTTTTGGTCATGTTTGAATTCTCTGGTTCAAGATAAAGACCATCTTCTATACCCTTCTTTTTCCACTCCTTAATTTTCTCCCCCTTTTTGGCATTATCTTCTGGGAGGTCATAAATGAAGCGTACTTTTGGAGGAGCAGTGCCAGTGGTGTGCAAGATCTGAGTTTTGAGAGCCTTTAAGTCAGCCTGAGTGTTCTTGAACCTTGACTCCATTGCATTTCTCAGCTGTTGTACATGTTTTTCATGTTGCTGATCTGCTAATTGTGCTTGTTGTTGGAGAAAAGATTGAAATAGATTCCAGAGCTCATTTGTAGCAGGTGCCCTTTGTGGAGCAGGTGCTTGAGGTGGAACAGCAGTTGATTGTACCTTCTGAACTTGTAACACCTGTTGTAGCATATTTTTGAGTTCTGCAACAGAGTTATCAAGCTTTGCAATACGATCCGTCAATTTCTGGTACTTTAAACCATCACCCAAGTTAATGGGATCATCTAATTTCCCACTAGCAGTGGTTTTATCAGTGGTAGATATAGGGAGTATACTCCAAACATTAACCACTGATGCCCCTTTGTCTTGGTACTGGGGTCTTCTTCCTTCAACACTTGACAACCTTTTGATGTTGCCAGTAGGATAACGAAATCCACTGGTGGTTGGCAGAGGTGCTATAAAAGGAATTGCCTCCAAGGAAGTCTTATTAATGTAACCACTGTCCAAGTATAACCCAGTGGGTGTAACACTTGTAGTGGCTGCTTCACTTGGATTACCACCAGGAGTTACTTGTAACTCAAGGGGTGTAACCTCCTCAGGTTGTGTTGGTGGGTTAGCAAAGATTGATACATCAGACCCAGTCAGTTGTTGAGGTATATTCTCATTAATAGGTGATTGAGAAGGACTGGATAATGCCTGGTTCAAATCAATTGCATCCAACAGTGGTTTTATTGGTGAGGGAATTTTGGATGTGAGGATTGGTGTAGAAATAGGATGTGTCCCGGGCATTGGACTGTGGATGATAGAAACGAGTGTTTCCAGAGCATCATGATGTGGAGACCCTATTTGTACAACCTGTTCTTTTTGTGAAGAAGCAGGAGGAGTTGTGGTTATGGGTTGAGATATTTGTACCAACTGCTGTGAGGAAGTAGCAGCAGTGGTTTCTTGTGACTTTTGTGTTGTCACTGGCAGGAGCTCTGGTATCTCATCCTCCAGAGATGCCTTTTTGATGGGTTTTGTGGGTTTTTGAGTTTTTCTTTTTGGCTTTTTGGAGATAGTAGGTGTGGGTTTCAAAGCAGTTGTACTGCTGCTTTGATCACCTTGAGCAGTGGGCTCAGCAGCAGATACCTGAGGAGCAGTTGTAACTGCTAAAATCTGCTCAGGCACCTCTGCTTGTGTTTTGCAAGGTGTGGACATCCTTGTAAAAGTTTCAGCAGTTAAGCAATTTGTTTGAATGTAGTCACCTTGTTTTATTGCAGCAGCATCCTTCTTTCCAAGTTTCATTTCAAAATAGTAACTTAAAAATCTTGGAAAAAGTAGGAATGCCTTTGTTTCAACATTGTTAACCAAATCATTAAAAATTACCTGGGAGTAGTTAAAATTTTCATTTTGAAGAATTGCAAATCCCAGTTTTTGAATTTTTAATGGTATCTCATTGAAAGAAGTGGTTTTGTTTGAAACACATTTTAAGAGGGTGTGAAATAAAAATCTTGTTGCAGGAGGAAAGTAACCTTTTTCTAAGGTGTCCTTTTTGACCTCTGCATTGTACCCCCTTTCCAGAAAATCATTCTTTAACTCGTTTTTAGGGAAAGTAATTTTACCTTCTTGATAATCGAGTTGAAAGACCTCTGAAATTGTTTGTGGTGTAATCTTGACTTCTTTTCCCTTTAAAGTAGAGTTAATGGCTATTACAGCTTCTCCTTGTGTTTCAAGGATTGCATTCTTCCAAAACTCCCTTTGGGTTGCCAAGTAAATTGGTGCATCCGCTGTCAACAAAGTTTTGTACTTTGAGGCGGTGATGATATCAATGATGGAATCGAACTCCTTTGTGGAACTTGGTTTTGTAAGAAGACCAAGAAGATTGTGAGATGGTTTGTGTGGAATTTCAGTGGAGATTTCCTTTTGAGAGGCTGTTTTCGATGAAGATTTGGATGAAGGTTTTGCAGATTTCTTTGATTTAGTCATTTTGAGGATGATTGATCGAAGAAATTTGTGGAAGATGAGATGAAAAACTGTTTTGAGAAGAGAATTTTTAAGAATTCAATTCGACAGTAAAACCCTGTTTTGGTGGTGAGTGGGGGATTTTATAGGGAAGAAAGTGAATGCTGAGGTGGCAGCCGTTACAAAAGGTCTGACCAATATGTACTGTCCACGTGACAACCCCTGTTGAAAGTGAAGGACAGTACTTTTGTGAAAGTGACTGATGAAAGCAGTGGTATGGAAGCAGTGGATGATTTTCACTATCAGTGGATAGCATATCAGTGGATAAGACACTGCTTTTGAACAACAGAGTTTATCAAAATAATGAGAGAGCAGGGGTTGACTTTCAGCAGTGGACAGACTTTTGAAGGAAGCAGACTTTTGAACAATCAGTGGTTAATGGCAGACTTTTAAGGATTTTAATGAAAAATTTTCATTTTTAGCTATTTTTAAGGATGGAGTTTTGATTTTCCGAAAACATTTTGGTGCTTTTATTCATAGAAAAACAAGATGTTGCTTGTTATTCCATGTTTAGCATCCCAATTCTAGAGACCAAGCTTTCAAAAGTGGCTGTATCAAGTGCTTTTGTGAGCACATCAGCCAGCTGGTCTTTAGTTGGGACATGATGCAGAGAAATCAAACCTTTTTCATAGCAATCCCTCACAAAGTGATGTCTGATGTCGATGTGTTTGGTGGTTGAATGGGAAACTGGATTTTTGATGATATTTTCTGCTGCCTGACTGTCCAACATGAGTGGTGTCTTTAAGGCAGTGATACCAAAATCCAGCAACTGATTTTGAAGCCACAGGAGTTGGGCTGTACAGCTTGCAGCAGCAATGTATTCAGCTTCAGCAGTGGATGTTGAAACAGCTGCTTGCTTTTTGCTTTGCCATGAAACTAAGCAATCACCTAGAAACTGGCACCCTCCTGATGTGGACTTCCTTGTGGTGTGACATCCAGCAAAGTCACTGTCTGAGAAACCTGAAAGCTTGATGTTCCCATTAGCTGGATACCAGATACCAAGTGTGGGAGCACCTTTTATGTATCTGAAGATCCTTTTTACAGCAATGAGATTTGATTTTCTGGGAGCTGATTGACTTCTTGCACAGACACATGTTGCAAACATGATGTCTGGTCTAGATGCAGTTAGGTACAATAAAGACCCAATCATGCTTCTATAGAGTGTTTGGTCAATCAGCTCATCCTTTTCATCAGACATGACCAGCTTATTTGTTGCCATGGGTGTGCTGCATGGTTTACAATCATTCATATCAAATTTGGTTAAAAGTTCTTTAGCATATTTGCTTTGATGAATGAAAGTTCCATTTTGCATTTGCTGTACTTGGAGACCAAGAAAGCATTGCAGCTCACCCATTGCACTCATTTCAAACTCAGCTGTCATGAGTTCTCTAAACTCTTCACACATTGAGTTACATGTGCTTCCAAAAATAATGTCATCCACATAAATCTGGACAATCATTAAATCCTTCCCTCTCCATTTTAAAAACAGTGTTTTATCAATGGTACCTCTTTTGAAACCATTTGAGAGTAGGAAGTTGGAAAGAGTTTCATACCAGGCCCTTGGTGCTTGTTTCAAGCCATACAAGGCTTTGTTTAGCCTGTAGACATGATCTGGATAAAATGGATCCTCAAAACCTGGAGGTTGACAAACATACACCTCTTCTTGAATTGTACCATAGAGGAAAGCACTTTTGATATCCATTTGAAACACCTTCATATTGTGGTTGACAGCAAAGGCCAGGAACAGTCTAATGGCTTCCAGTCTTGCAACAGGGGCAAATGTTTCATCATAATCAATCCCCTCTTCCTGTCTGTAACCTTGAACCACAAGCCTGGCTTTATTCTTGACAACAATACCCCTTTCATCAGTTTTGTTCTTGAAGACCCACTTTGTGCCAATGGGACTAACCTCTTCTGGCAGTGGTACAAGCTCCCATACTTGTTGTCTTTTAAACTGTTGGAGTTCCTCTTGCATGGCTTCTACCCAGCTGTTGTCTTTCAGTGCCTCTTGGTACTTGACTGGCTGATGGAGTGATAGAAAACCAGCAAAAAGACAAATGTTTTGGGTTTGACTTCTTGTGAGTACCCCTTCATTTATGTTGCCAATGATTTGATCAGGTGGATGAGATCTTAAGAAGATTAAATCTCCTTGATATGGTATGATGGCATTGGTTGGTGAGGGCTGCAAATGTGTATCATCTGAGCTAACCACTGCTGGGGACTTTGATGATCCAGCAGTGGCTTCAAAAGGTGGTGGAATTGGAGGTAATGAATTGGACAACTGCTGACTTTTATCCACTGTTTGAGGACTTTTGTCAGCAGTGTTTGAGGATGTGGGAGCAGTGGTTGATGGGCTACTTTGGTCAACAACTGTTGAGGTAGCAGTGGTTGAGCTTTGACAACTGTTTTGAACAGCTGATGCTTTTCCCTTTGTAGCAGACCTTTGAGGGATGATGATTTCATACCCATAGTCTGGTGATGTATCCTCTGATGGACCTGCACTGTTAGTCTTGACAGCAGTATTTTCAAAAGTAAATTTTTCAAGATCAAACAGATCTGCAGGGTTTGCTGGGATTTTCATTGATGAAAGTTCATTGAACTTTACATTCAAAGTCTCCTCCACTGCCTTGGTCCGTGTATTGAACACTTTGTAGGCCTTGGCAGCTGCCATCATTGCACAATCACATTGATGATCTTCATCATTATCAGCTTTTACCTTCTTTTCACCAACCTTTTCTTCTTTCTCTTCTTCTTTGTCCTCTATGGACCATGGATCTGTCATTGGTTCAATCAGGGTACCTGAACTTTCTCCCAACATATTGGATTTGTGGAACAGTAGTTTGGACATAATGTACTGGTACAGGGGCAGCAGCATAGTGAGCAGTGTTCACTTGAGCTGCTGGGGTATACTGGGTATAGTGCACAGTGCTTTGGTTTTGAGGTCTAGGATTTGAGCTAGGATGAGTAATTATGGGACCAGTAGTTTGACTCTTACATTCCCTAGCGAAATGTCCCAACCTATTACACTTGTAGCACTTGATTTTCGATTTATCCAACCCAACCCTTAGATTCCCATGCAAACCTGGGAATTTTCGCCCTGTTCTTTTGTAGAACTTGCTAGTTCTAACACTTAGCAAAGCCAGTTGGTGCAGGATGTCCATTTCCTCTAAATCAGTGGGATCAAAATGTTGCAAATCATTTAGTTCAAAACTTAAATTGTCTGACATCTGGTTTTCATTTGCAGTGAATGCATAACTTGCAGAGTGAGGATCAGGGTTGTTAAAATTTGCACCAGCAGTTATGTCAATGAAGTGATCATAACCCTGATCCTTACCACTGCTCCCAGATTCTTCTTGACCCAGAAGAGCAGTATTACCGAATGTATAATCATCAACGGCTTTTCCTGACTCTTGTAACTTCCTTTTCTGGTTCAACTCCCTTTCGTAGGTCAGGAGTCGACCATGGAGTTGGGTCAAGGTCAGATCCTTGAACTCAGGTGAATTTCTGGTGACAAAGGCTATAGTGTCCCATTTTTCGGGCAGTGACCTGAGGAACCTGCTGTTTTGAGTCGAGTTTGTAAAGGTAGTATTAACAAGCCTCAGTTCACTGATGAGACAACTAAACCGCTCAAATTGTTGAGTCAGTGATTCACCTCTAACATGACAAAATGTTTCATACTGTTGGTTCAGGATTTCCCTATTGTTTTCTATGACTTCTTCAGTACCTCCAAACTGTTCCTTAAGTGCGTCCCACAATTCTTTGGCACTGTTACAGTGTAACAGTCCAGCATATATTTCATTGGGCAGCGCTGATGCTATGATGCTAAACGCTTTAGCATCTAGTTCGATCTTTTGAAAATCGGTTTCGGTGTAATTTTCAACTGGTTTTGGAACGAACTTTTTAGCATCTTCAGCGCTTGGCACTGAAGGAACATGAGGACCAAAGGTGACAGACCTCCAACAACCTGTGCTTTGTTGAGCGAGGATGTGACCCATCCTCCTCTGCCAGATGTTGTACTCATTTCTTTTTAGCATAGGTGGTTTAAAAAGCGAGCCGATGTTGTTTTTATCATCCTGAGATTGTGACGTCATTCTTGTTGTTTTACAGACACTGAGAAATCAACTTTAATGGTGATTAATCCTTGCTCTGTTTTTCAACGGACGAACAAACGATCAGTATCAACTGTAATGAGCCGAACTATTTACATCAAAATGATTGTTAAATCAAATTTGACTGTCCAGGCTCTGATACCAATTGTTGGATCTGAGTTTCTTTTTGATTGTATTTTCGTTTGAAATTAAGATGGAAATGAAAGAGTTGTGCAGCGGAATTAAGATGGAAACAAACTTTGCATACAATCAAATGAGAGTAATACTTTTAATCAAACATCTTTACACATAGAATCGAAAGATTGAATTTGTTTCAACAACGATTACAATGATTAATGAATGAATGCAAACTCCCCCTCAGCCAGAGCTCAGTAGTTTGTTCGTGCAAAGAAGACGATGTGGTGAAAGAGCTAATAGAACAGTACAAAGTACTGAACTATTTATAGGCACTTGCAAACCACTGAGCATCTTTGCTGACATCACCATGAAAGTGACATCTAACCTCCTAACAAACTCTAACCTCTGATCTATACAAACACTGATGTAGTAACTACTGCTATTACAATCTATTACATGAAAGACACTTAAACAGCTGCTGCATCCTTCCGCTGCTGTGAATCCAGCAGTGCTTGTCCGGATCAGCAGTACTTGACTCAAGGCAGAAGATTGAGTCAGCAGAGCTTTGGTCTTCTATCAGTCTTTAACACTTGGCAGTAGATGCAAAGCAGCAGTTGTGGATCAGCACTTGGTAAGATCAGTAGATAGGAGATCAGCAGATACAAAGCCACTTTCAAGGGGAGAGATTTGCATGAACTAATCTGTAAACGTCTGCTTATTCTGGATCCACTGCTCTGATCCAGTTTTGGCTTTAATTATCTGTTCCTCTGATAGGGTTCAATCCCAACAATCTCCCCCTGGAACAGATAATGCCAAAACTCTTCATTATTTGTGGAAATCTTTATTGCCTCATCAACAGCTCCCTTATCTGACCTTTAAATTGTAATTCAAAGTCTAGGGCGTCTGTATCTTCATCATCCCTGCTAAGTGGAAGATCAAGGAGATCCTGCAAGTCTTCAAAACTCAGGCCAAGAGCTTGTTCCCTTGATATTTTCTCCACTACTCCACCAGACCTGAGCAAAGTCAATACGCAGGTCTGTTTGTCAGTTTCCCACTTTTGTATTTTTGAGCCTGGTGGGTTTCTTGGGAGATGTTTATTTGCAGAAGTATTTGGAGAGGCTGGCCTATTTATGGCTGGCTGAGCAGCACTTGCAGTTTGTTCCAATTCAAGATCTTCTTTTATCATTACGTTCGTGCCTGCTTTTACAATGGCATCTCCAGCTAATAGATATTGAATTGTTTCCATGCTAAACTGGTTTTTGCTCCTTCTTTTGTAGATGGCAGCACCAGCTGGAGCAGTGGTTCTTTTGACTTGCAGCTTTGGTGGTCTTTTTGAAACCGCTGCTTTGGAATAGTCAGGCTTTTGTGGAACTCTTGGATCTTTCTTTCTAAGTTCCTCTAATCTTTTATAGGTTGCCCTGACTCTATCTTCTCCCCACTTTGTCACAGAGTTCTTTGACCCATAATCAGCTATAATCAGCTCCTCTTTCATTCTCCTCAGCTCTAACATCTTCTCAGCTTCAAATTGTTTGAATTTTTCAGGAGGAGTCTGCTTGACCTTATTTTTGATCATGTCTTGAATCCTGGCTGCTTCTTTTTCAAGCTCAGGAATGGTCCAGTTCTTGTACATGTGTTTCTCTCCCTTGTATTTCTTGTAGGTCATGACGTTTTCAATGTAGTCTTTTCTTAAGGACTCATCTGCCCTTTCTGAAATTTTTTGACATACATTTTTAGCAAAACGCTCCATAGCATTGACCTGTGAGAGTAAAAACTGATAGTTTTGTTGAAATTCTCTATCAGATTTCCCTTTTCTGTTTTTGATTGCAATATCCTCTGCTTGTTTGGCTTTGAGCTTCAAGTATTCTTCAATGTTGTTAGGCCTGGGATAATTTGCAATTGATGGCAAACTCCTTTTGGCTGGATCATCTTCATAATAAAAAGATTTGATTTCTTCTCTGACTGCAATGAGTTCCAGAGGAAATGAGACACCAGCAGGAGGTAGTGATTGTATAATTTGAGCTGAAGAGAGAGGTATGGGTTTTGGAATAGTAACAAGTGACAGGGATTTTGAAGATGTTGGTGATGGAGATGTGTCATCATCTTTTAAAATTAGCCTTCTCCTTTTTGTAGGAGGGACTGATGATGTTTTGGATGGAACAGTGGTGGTAGATGTAGTGGCAGTGGATTGTGATTGACTAACAGCTGTTGAAACAACTGGTGTTTCAACCACTGTTGTCATTACAACAGATGTTATAACATCTGCTGTCTTCTGCTGTATGTCAGCAGGTGTTGTTTTTGGTGGTGATGATGGTAAAACAGTGGATGTTGTGTGTGTTGAAATGGTGTGTGTTGATGGAACAACTGTTTGGCAAGCAGTAGTTTTTGTAACTCCTGTTGCATCAGTTGTTTTGTATGGTGGTTTTTGAGCAGACTTTGAACGTCTGATAGGAATGGATTTGGGTTGCCTTACTTTTCTAGTAGGCCTCTTCTTTTCCTCAACAGGATTTTCATGATCCCTTGACCCAGAAGTACCCTGATCTGGATGATCCATTCTGTCCACCCTGGCTTTCCTTTTGGCCTCTCTATCTCTTTTCACACTTGCAACTGCTTCTGCTAGTGCATTTGTTGTCACATCAATCTTCTTGCTGCCATCTGGCAAAGGGATCTTTTTGGTCATGTTTGAATTCTCTGGTTCAAGATAAAGACCATCTTCTATACCCTTCTTTTTCCACTCCTTAATTTTCTCCCCCTTTTTGGCATTATCTTCTGGGAGGTCATAAATGAAGCGTACTTTTGGAGGAGCAGTGCCAGTGGTGTGCAAGATCTGAGTTTTGAGAGCCTTTAAGTCAGCTTGAGTGTTCTTGAACCTTGACTCCATTGCATTTCTCAGCTGTTGTACATGTTTTTCATGTTGCTGATCTGCTAATTGTGCTTGTTGTTGGAGAAAAGATTGAAATAGATTCCAGAGCTCATTTGTAGCAGGTGCCCTTTGTGGAGCAGGTGCTTGAGGTGGAACAGCAGTTGATTGTACCTTCTGAACTTGTAACACCTGTTGTAGCATATTTTTGAGTTCTGCAACAGAGTTATCAAGCTTTGCAATACGATCCGTCAATTTCTGGTACTTTAAACCATCACCCAAGTTAATGGGATCATCTAATTTCCCACTAGCAGTGGTTTTATCAGTGGTAGATATAGGGAGTATACTCCAAACATTAACCACTGATGCCCCTTTGTCTTGGTACTGGGGTCTTCTTCCTTCAACACTTGACAACCTTTTGATGTTGCCAGTAGGATAACGAAATCCACTGGTGGTTGGCAGAGGTGCTATAAAAGGAATTGCCTCCAAGGAAGTCTTATTAATGTAACCACTGTCCAAGTATAACCCAGTGGGTGTAACACTTGTAGTGGCTGCTTCACTTGGATTACCACCAGGAGTTACTTGTAACTCAAGGGGTGTAACCTCCTCAGGTTGTGTTGGTGGGTTAGCAAAGATTGATACATCAGACCCAGTCAGTTGTTGAGGTATATTCTCATTAATAGGTGATTGAGAAGGACTGGATAATGCCTGGTTCAAATCAATTGCATCCAACAGTGGTTTTATTGGTGAGGGAATTTTGGATGTGAGGATTGGTGTAGAAATAGGATGTGTCCCGGGCATTGGACTGTGGATGATAGAAACGAGTGTTTCCAGAGCATCATGATGTGGAGACCCTATTTGTACAACCTGTTCTTTTTGTGAAGAAGCAGGAGGAGTTGTGGTTATGGGTTGAGATATTTGTACCAACTGCTGTGAGGAAGTAGCAGCAGTGGTTTCTTGTGACTTTTGTGTTGTCACTGGCAGGAGCTCTGGTATCTCATCCTCCAGAGATGCCTTTTTGATGGGTTTTGTGGGTTTTTGAGTTTTTCTTTTTGGCTTTTTGGAGATAGTAGGTGTGGGTTTCAAAGCAGTTGTACTGCTGCTTTGATCACCTTGAGCAGTGGGCTCAGCAGCAGATACCTGAGGAGCAGTTGTAACTGCTAAAATCTGCTCAGGCACCTCTGCTTGTGTTTTGCAAGGTGTGGACATCCTTGTAAAAGTTTCAGCAGTTAAGCAATTTGTTTGAATGTAGTCACCTTGTTTTATTGCAGCAGCATCCTTCTTTCCAAGTTTCATTTCAAAATAGTAACTTAAAAATCTTGGAAAAAGTAGGAATGCCTTTGTTTCAACATTGTTAACCAAATCATTAAAAATTACCTGGGAGTAGTTAAAATTTTCATTTTGAAGAATTGCAAATCCCAGTTTTTGAATTTTTAATGGTATCTCATTGAAAGAAGTGGTTTTGTTTGAAACACATTTTAAGAGGGTGTGAAATAAAAATCTTGTTGCAGGAGGAAAGTAACCTTTTTCTAAGGTGTCCTTTTTGACCTCTGCATTGTACCCCCTTTCCAGAAAATCATTCTTTAACTCGTTTTTAGGGAAAGTAATTTTACCTTCTTGATAATCGAGTTGAAAGACCTCTGAAATTGTTTGTGGTGTAATCTTGACTTCTTTTCCCTTTAAAGTAGAGTTAATGGCTATTACAGCTTCTCCTTGTGTTTCAAGGATTGCATTCTTCCAAATCTCCCTTTGGGTTGCCAAGTAAATTGGTGCATCCGCTGTCAACAAAGTTTTGTACTTTGAGGCGGTGATGATATCAATGATGGAATCGAACTCCTTTGTGGAACTTGGTTTTGTAAGAAGACCAAGAAGATTGTGAGATGGTTTGTGTGGAATTTCGGTGGAGATTTCCTTTTGAGAGGCTGTTTTCGATGAAGATTTGGATGAGGGTTTTGCAGATTTCTTTGATTTAGTCATTTTGAGGATGATTGATCGAAGAAATTTGTGGAAGATGAGATGAAAAACTGTTTTGAGAAGAGAATTTTTAAGAATTCAATTCGACAGTAAAACCCTGTTTTGGTGGTGAGTGGGGGATTTTATAGGGAAGAAAGTGAATGCTGAGGTGGCAGCCGTTACAAAAGGTCTGACCAATATGTACTGTCCACGTGACAACCCCTGTTGAAAGTGAAGGACAGTACTTTTGTGAAAGTGAATGATGAAGGCAGTGGTATGGAAGCAGTGGATGATTTTCACTATCAGTGGATAGCATATCAGTGGATAAGACACTGCTTTTGAACAACAGAGTTTATCAAAATAATGAGAGAGCAGGGGTTGACTTTCAGCAGTGGACAGACTTTTGAAGGAAGCAGACTTTTGAACAATCAGTGGTTAATGGCAGAATTTTAAGGATTTTAATGAAAAATTTTCATTTTTAGCTATTTTTAAGGATGGAGTTTTGATTTTCCGAAAACATTTTGGTGCTTTTATTCATAGAAAAACAAGATGTTGCTTGTTATTCCATGTTTAGCATCCCAATTCTAGAGACCAAGCTTTCAAAAGTGGCTGTATCAAGTGCTTTTGTGAGCACATCAGCCAGCTGGTCTTTAGTTGGGACATGATGCAGAGAAATCAAACCTTTTTCATAGCAATCCCTCACAAAGTGATGTCTGATGTCGATGTGTTTGGTGGTTGAATGGGAAACTGGATTTTTGATGATATTTTCTGCTGCCTGACTGTCCAACATGAGTGGTGTCTTTAAGGCAGTGATACCAAAATCCAACAACTGATTTTGAAGCCACAGGAGTTGGGCTGTACAGCTTGCAGCAGCAATGTATTCAGCTTCAGCAGTGGATGTTGAAACAGCTGCTTGCTTTTTGCTTTGCCATGAAACTAAGCAATCACCTAGAAACTGGCACCCTCCTGATGTGGACTTCCTTGTGGTGTGACATCCAGCAAAGTCACTGTCTGAGAAACCTGAAAGCTTGATGTTCCCATTAGCTGGATACCAGATACCAAGTGTGGGAGCACCTTTTATGTATCTGAAGATCCTTTTTACAGCAATGAGATTTGATTTTCTGGGAGCTGATTGACTTCTTGCACAGACACATGTTGCAAACATGATGTCTGGTCTAGATGCAGTTAGGTACAATAAAGACCCAATCATGCTTCTATAGAGTGTTTGGTCAATCAGCTCATCCTTTTCATCAGACATGACCAGCTTATTTGTTGCCATGGGTGTGCTGCATGGTTTACAATCATTCATATCAAATTTGGTTAAAAGTTCTTTAGCATATTTGCTTTGATGAATGAAAGTTCCATTTTGCATTTGCTGTACTTGGAGACCAAGAAAGCATTGCAGCTCACCCATTGCACTCATTTCAAACTCAGCTGTCATGAGTTCTCTAAACTCTTCACACATTGAGTTACATGTGCTTCCAAAAATAATGTCATCCACATAAATCTGGACAATCATTAAATCCTTCCCTCTCCATTTTAAAAACAGTGTTTTATCAATGGTACCTCTTTTGAAACCATTTAAGAGTAGGAAGTTGGAAAGAGTTTCATACCAGGCCCTTGGTGCTTGTTTCAAGCCATACAAGGCTTTGTTTAGCCTGTAGACATGATCTGGATAAAATGGATCCTCAAAACCTGGAGGTTGACAAACATACACCTCTTCTTGAATTGAACCATAGAGGAAAGCACTTTTGATATCCATTTGAAACACCTTCATATTGTGGTTGACAGCAAAGGCCAGGAACAGTCTAATGGCTTCCAGTCTTGCAACAGGGGCAAATGTTTCATCATAATCAATCCCCTCTTCCTGTCTGTAACCTTGAACCACAAGCCTGGCTTTATTCTTGACAACAATACCCCTTTCATCAGTTTTGTTCTTGAAGACCCACTTTGTGCCAATGGGACTAACCTCTTCTGGCAGTGGTACAAGCTCCCATACTTGTTGTCTTTTAAACTGTTGGAGTTCCTCTTGCATGGCTTCTACCCAGCTGTTGTCTTTCAGTGCCTCTTGGTACTTGACTGGCTGATGGAGTGATAGAAAACCAGCAAAAAGACAAATGTTTTGGGTTTGACTTCTTGTGAGTACCCCTTCATTTATGTTGCCAATGATTTGATCAGGTGGATGAGATCTTAAGAAGATTAAATCTCCTTGATATGGTATGATGGCATTGGTTGGTGAGGGCTGCAAATGTGTATCATCTGAGCTAACCACTGCTGGGGACTTTGATGATCCAGCAGTGGCTTCAAAAGGTGGTGGAATTGGAGGTAATGAATTGGACAACTGCTGACTTTTATCCACTGTTTGAGGACTTTTTTCAGCAGTGTTTGAGGATGTGGGAGCAGTGGTTGATGGGCTACTTTGGTCAACAACTGTTGAGGTAGCAGTGGTTGAGCTTTGACAACTGTTTTGAACAGCTGATGCTTTTCCCTTTGTAGCAGACCTTTGAGGGATGATGATTTCATACCCATAGTCTGGTGATGTATCCTCTGATGGACCTGCACTGTTAGTCTTGACAGCAGTATTTTCAAAAGTAAATTTTTCAAGATCAAACAGATCTGCAGGGTTTGCTGGGATTTTCATTGATGAAAGTTCATTGAACTTTACATTCAAAGTCTCCTCCACTGCCTTGGTCCGTGTATTGAACACTTTGTAGGCCTTGGCAGCTGCCATCATTGCACAATCACATTGATGATCTTCATCATTATCAGCTTTTACCTTCTTTTCACCAACCTTTTCTTCTTTCTCTTCTTCTTTGTCCTCTATGGACCATGGATCTGTCATTGGTTCAATCAGGGTACCTGAACTTTCTCCCAACATATTGGATTTGTGGAACAGTAGTTTGGACATAATGTACTGGTACAGGGGCAGCAGCATAGTGAGCAGTGTTCACTTGAGCTGCTGGGGTATACTGGGTATAGTGCACAGTGCTTTGGTTTTGAGGTCTAGGATTTGAGCTAGGATGAGTAATTATGGGACCAGTAGTTTGACTCCTACATTCCCTAGCGAAATGTCCCAACCTATTACACTTGTAGCACTTGATTTTCGATTTATCCAACCCAACCCTTAGATTCCCATGCAAACCTGGGAATTTTCGCCCTGTTCTTTTGTAGAACTTGCTAGTTCTAACACTTAGCAAAGCCAGTTGGTGCAGGATGTCCATTTCCTCTAAATCAGTGGGATCAAAATGTTGCAAATCATTTAGTTCAAAACTTAAATTGTCTGACATCTGGTTTTCATTTGCAGTGAATGCATAACTTGCAGAGTGAGGATCAGGGTTGTTAAAATTTGCACCAGCAGTTATGTCAATGAAGTGATCATAACCCTGATCCTTACCACTGCTCCCAGATTCTTCTTGACCCAGAAGAGCAGTATTACCGAATGTATAATCATCAACGGCTTTTCCTGACTCTTGTAACTTCCTTTTCTGGTTCAACTCCCTTTCGTAGGTCAGGAGTCGACCATGGAGTTGGGTCAAGGTCAGATCCTTGAACTCAGGTGAATTTCTGGTGACAAAGGCTATAGTGTCCCATTTTTCGGGCAGTGACCTGAGGAACCTGCTGTTTTGAGTCGAGTTTGTAAAGGTAGTATTAACAAGCCTCAGTTCACTGATGAGACAACTAAACCGCTCAAATTGTTGAGTCAGTGATTCACCTCTAACATGACAAAATGTTTCATACTGTTGGTTCAGGATTTCCCTATTGTTTTCTATGACTTCTTCAGTACCTCCAAACTGTTCCTTAAGTGCGTCCCACAATTCTTTGGCACTGTTACAGTGTAACAGTCCAGCATATATTTCATTGGGCAGCGCTGATGCTATGATGCTAAACGCTTTAGCATCTAGTTCGATCTTTTGAAAATCGGTTTCGGTGTAATTTTCAACTGGTTTTGGAACGAACTTTTTAGCATCTTCAGCGCTTGGCACTGAAGGAACATGAGGACCAAAGGTGACAGACCTCCAACAACCTGTGCTTTGTTGAGCGAGGATGTGACCCATCCTCCTCTGCCAGATGTTGTACTCATTTCTTTTTAGCATAGGTGGTTTAAAAAGCGAGCCGATGTTGTTTTTATCATCCTGAGATTGTGACGTCATTCTTGTTGTTTTACAGACACTGAGAAATCAACTTTAATGGTGATTAATCCTTGCTCTGTTTTTCAACGGACGAACAAACGATCAGTATCAACTGTAATGAGCCGAACTATTTACATCAAAATGATTGTTAAATCAAATTTGACTGTCCAGGCTCTGATACCAATTGTTGGATCTGAGTTTCTTTTTGATTGTATTTTCGTTTGAAATTAAGATGGAAATGAAAGAGTTGTGCAGCGGAATTAAGATGGAAACAAACTTTGCATACAATCAAATGAGAGTAATACTTTTAATCAAACATCTTTACACATAGAATCGAAAGATTGAATTTGTTTCAACAACGATTACAATGATTGATGAATGAATGCAAACTCCCCCTCAGCCAGAGCTCAGTAGTTTGTTCGTGCAAAGAAGACGATGTGGTGAAAGAGCTAATAGAACAGTACAAAGTACTGAACTATTTATAGGCACTTGCAAACCACTGAGCATCTTTGCTGACGTCACCATGAAAGTGACATCTAACCTCCTAACAAACTCTAACCTCTTATCTATACAAACACTGATGTAGTAACTACTGCTATTACAATCTATTACATGAAAGACACTTAAACAGCTGCTGCATCCTTCCGCTGCTGTGAATCCAGCAGTGCTTGTCCGGATCAGCATTACTTGACTCAAGGCAGAAGATTGAGTCAGCAGAGCTTTGGTCTTCTATCAGTCTTTAACACTTGGCAGTAGATGCAAAGCAGCAGTTGTGGATCAGCACTTGGTAAGATCAGTAGATAGGAGATCAGCAGATACAAAGCCACTTTCAAGGGGAGAGATTTGCATGAACTAATCTGTAAACGTCTGCTTATTCTGGATCCACTGCTCTGATCCAGTTTTGGCTTTAATTATCTGTTCCTCTGATAGGGTTCAATCCCAACAACATGGTCATTTACCCCCCCCCCAAAGGCATTGCATCAAACAAGGCAGATTAAAACGGGTTATGCATCTTTTTAACCACATTCTGATTGTACGAATTCATACCCGACCAAGAGGTATTATTATAATACCGTATCCCAAGCCCGTATAAGGGAAAATAAGTTAAAAGTATTTACCTGAGCAAAATATAATTTTAATCCCAGCCGTATGTCAAATCAGTAAGTACAAATAGCTTTTACTGGGCTCCTAATCTGGAACAAAGGTTTTAATAACCTATTAGATTCCTAATGGGTCTTATTTAAGTTATAACTTAGACCGGTTAGTTTTAATGAAAGGTTTACGGTTCAAAACGCAAGATTAAGCGAAGACCGGATTAGAATGTGATTTAGACCCGACAAGTATGAAGACTTGTATAAAATGGGTAAACTAAACACATTCTGGATTTTGAAGTAAAAATGATAAGGTTTGACCCGTTTCGGTTAATTCATGCAAACTAGTTATATAAACCGTTTCGAACGCATATATGCATAACGGGTAGCCAAAAGAGTCATGTACAAGTTCCACAAGTTAATATGCTTTAGATATTTTGTGATATCAGTAGGATACCTTCCATTATGCCCAAAACGAATTTAAGAACAATTTATGTCCCGTAGGGGTATTTTGGTCATTTTAAAGTTTATAAAAGAGGTTAAATAGTAATCTGAGGTTCTGGCCTAAAATGATCAGTAAAAATATTTATTTTAACAAGTTATATCAGTAAGATATCATACATATGTGAATTTTATCATTTATGGCCAAACTATGCACCGTAGTGGCATTTTGGTCATTTCACATATGCTTTAAGGGTCAAATTTGGAAATCTGAGTTTAAGACTTATACTTACTTTTAAAGTATAAAAATTTAGTTATAACATCAGTAGGTAACAAGTCTTAGGTGCTAAATATGGTTTTAAACCATACTATGCGCCTAAATCGCATAAAAGTCGGTATTTGACGATATTCGGTTTATTTAAGGAAATCTAAGATTTTTATCAACCTCTACTGTTTAATATAATTTATTTAATTTATAAAATCAGTAGAAAAAGGTTTGGCATGCATTTGATGTGTAAAACCCATTTTATTAGCGAAAAGGGTATTATCGTCAATTACCGAGTCTATGCAAGAACTCTATGTTATGATCATTTTAAAATTTAATAAAAATCTCCAAAAATCCCTAAATATTACATTATATTAGTAGGTAGAAAGTTTGGTTCCAAAATTTGAGTTTAAGTATGATTTATACTAGAAATGCCATTTAATTAATAAAAAGCTTCCAATTTACGATATCTTGCATAACTCCCATTTTAGACAACAAAATGATGTGAAATTTTTAGGACATGCATAAATATCAGTAATAAAGGTTTTTGTCCACTCACATTTTCAAAAATCTCGTTTTATTGATAAGAGGGCATAATAGTCAACAATTAAGTGTTTAACGGAAACATGCAAATGATTCGGATTTCAAAGGAACCATATTGTATAATCTCAGAGGGTTATAATAGCATGTAATATGGTCCTAATGGAACCCTAAGGCATATCTAAACTAAGCTAAATCGGGTCAGAACTGAAAGTCAAAGCAAAAGTCTACTTTTGCGACTTTCGGTTGCGAACCGAGCCTAAACTCAGAATTGTCGGGTTAAACATGCCTAAACGTGTTCTTATATTATTTACCAAGTTATTTTAGTGATAAAACATGTTCCATAAGCTCTGCATTATCAGTTATGAATTTATTTGTAAAAATTGATTCTGTTGACTTTTTATTAATAAGTTTGACCCGACATTTGACCAAGCAAAAGTGATAATCAGTAGATGCCCTTTTAAGGGTTTATTACCTATATAACTACCAACTCATAGCCACTTTCAATTCTAACAATGGCTGGACCGTTTGTGATGAATCTCTAAGTCAATGCTTAATTACGATAACTTTGACTTTTGGTCATTAAGTTAATAAAACTTAAACTTAGCAAGCTAAGAACACTTACTATGGTCCTTAGCACGAAAATAGAACTTGAGAAAGCTTCCTTAAGCTCCAGGAGGCTTCAGATAGAGAGCTTGAGTGAAAAATTTGAGAATGTGCAAATGAACAAGTGAAGAACAAGTGCCTTATATAGTAAATTTGATGCTCCAAGATCATTGCAGCTGTACCTATGTTGTTTTCAGATGATCCCATGTGTCCTTAGTGCATGAAAAACCATTTGCTCAGGCCCTAGTATCAAAAACAACCATGCAAAGGCGGTGGAACTGGCTGACCCTGCAGCTGTGCAGATTTTTGTTCGCCGGTGCTTCTCTCGCGGGCCGCGTAAGACTCAGAGAGAGTCTACGCGGGCCGCGAGGCTCCCCCTGAACCGGAAAAAAACTTTCAAACTTTGAAATATTGGTCCCTGGTCCATTTTAAGTTTATTTAACTTCTATTTATTGCACTTAGGACCCCCATAGTTAACTATTAAGGGCCTTGGGTCACAAATTAACTCCGTTAAGCTCCCGGTTAGTTACAAGGTCACCCGAAAAGTCTTGTTTTCATCAAAACTCCATAGAATTACTATCCAATATTCTTGAGAGCCAAATATACAAATATTACAATGCTTTTGGGATCATTAAAAGGTCACTCAGAGGTAATTGTTGGGATTGAACCCTACCAGAGGAACAGATAATTAAAGCAAAAACTGGGTCAGAGCAGTGGATCCAGAATAAGCAGATGTTTCATACAAATCTCTCCCCTTGAAAGTGGTTTCAACATCTGCTGACCTCCTATCTACTGATCGTACAAGCCACTGACCGTTAATCTACTGCTCTTGTAAAGACTGATAGAAGACTAAAGTCCTGTTGCTCAATCTACTGCCTTGAGTCAAGTACTGCTGATCCGGACAAGCACTGCCGGGTTCACAGCAGTGGAAGGATGCAGCAGCTGTTTAAGTGTCTTTTATGTAATGAAATGTAATAGCAGTAGTTAGTATAGCAGTGTTTTGTATAGATCAGAGGTTAGAGTTTGTTAGGAGGTTAGATGTCACTTTCTTGGTGACGTCAGCTAAGATGCTCAGGTGTTTGCTAGTGCCTATAAATAGAACAGTGCTTTGTACTGTTCTATTAGCTCTTTTGCAACTCCGTCTTCTTTGCACGAACAAACACTGAGCTCTGGCTGAGGGGGAGTTTGTATTCAAGCATTACTTTGTAATCGTTGTTGAAATTAAATTCAATCATTCGGTTCTCTGTTGAAAAATGTCTTGATCAAAGCAATACTCTCGTTTGATTGTATGCAAAGTTTGTTTCCATATTAATTCCGCTGCACAACTCATCCATTTCCATTTTAATTCAAACAGAAAATACAATCAAAACCAAACTCAGATCCAACAATTGGTATCAGAGCAAGGACAGTCAAATTTGATTTAACAATCATTTTGACATAAATCGTTCAGCTCAAAATCGTTGATATCGATAGTTTGTTCGTTTGTGTTGAAAAACAGAGCAAGGTTTAATCACCATTAAAGTTGATTAATCAGTGTCTGTAAAACAACCAAGATGACGTCACAATCTCAAGATGATAAGAATAACATTGGCTCACTTTTTAAACCACTTATGCTTAAAAGAAATGAATACAACATCTGGGAGAGAAGGATGGGTCACATCCTTGCTCAACAGAACACTTGATGTTGGAGGTCTGTTGTTTTTGGTCCCCATGTTCCTACGGTGCCAAGTGCTGAGGATCCAAAGAAGTTCGTACCAAAACCTTATGAAAACTATACTGAAACTGATTTCCAAAAAATCGAACTGGATGCCAAAGCATTTAGCATCATAGCATCTGCATTACCAAATGAGATATATGCTGGACTGTTACATTGTAACAGCGCCAAAGAGCTATGGGATGCTTTGAAGGAACAGTTTGGGGAAACCGAAGAAGTTATTGAAAACAATAGGGAAATTCTGAATCAGCAGTATGAAACCTTCTGTCACATTAAGGGTGAATAATTGACCCAACAATTTGAACGGTTCAGTTGTCTCATCAGTGAGCTAAGGCTTGTTAAGGTTGAATTTCCAAAATCAACCCAAAATAGCAGGTTTCTTAGGTCGTTACCTGATAAATGGGACACAATTGCATTTGTGACTAGAAACTCTATTGAGTTCAAAGATCTGACCCTGACCCAACTTCATGGTAGACTCCTGACTTATGAAAGGGAGTTGAACCAGAAAAAGAAGTTGCAAGAGTCTGGAAAAGCCACTGATGATTACTCATTCGGTAGCACAGCTCTTCTGGGTCAGGAAGAATCTGGTGGCAGTAGTAAGGAACAGGGTTATGATCATTTCATTGATATAACAGCTGGTGGTAACTTTACCAACCCTGATTCTCACTCTGCAAACTATGCTTTCACTGCAAACACTGAAAACCAGATGTCAGATAATTTGTGCTTTGAACTTAATGATTTACAACATTTTGATCCCACTGACTTAGAGGAAATGGACATCCTGCACCAATTGGCCTTGCTCAGTGTTAGAACTAGCAAATTCTACAAAAGAACAGGGTGAAAATTTCCAGGTTTACATGGGAATCTGAGGGTTGGGTTGGATAAATCGAAAATCAAGTGTTACAAGTGTAATAGGTTGGGACATTTCGCTAGGGAATGCAGGAGTCAAACTACTGGTCCTATAATTACTCATCCTAGCTCAAACCCTAGACCTCAAAATCAAAGCACTGTGCACTATACCCAATATACCCCTGCAGCTCATGTTAACACTGCTCATTATGCTGCTGCCCCTGTGCCTGTGCATTATGTCCAAACCACTGTTCCACAGATTCAATATGTTCAAACCCCTGTCCCCCAGGCACAAGTGCAACCTGCACCTCAAACAGCTGCTCCAGCAGTGGTACAACCAGATCAGCAAAGCTTTTTCACTCAAGGCTTTGTTGACTGGAGCAGCATGCCTGATGAGCTTAGTGATGAAAATTTTGCACTCTATGCTTCTAATGAATCTTCTAATGATGAATTTTGTTTGATGGCATTAGAGTCAATACCAGAGGGGATTGAAACTGAAGGTGAACAGCTAAGTGATGAAACAGTGGATGAGGTGACTGAAGCAGTTGTTAATGCAGTTGCTGGTGAACTGCTGCTGGGAGAAAATTCAGAAACCTTGATTGAACCACTGACAGACCCATGGTCCAAAGAGGACAAAGAAGAAGAGAAAAATGAGAAAGCAGGTGAGAAAGAAGAAAGAGCTGATGATGAAGAAAATCATCAATGTGATTGTGCAATGATGGCTGCTGCCAAGGTATCACCTCCAGTTCTTGAAAAACTGTGTTCTGACAATTGCATTATTGCTTTTGCTAACATCAAAGAGGTAAATGAAAACCTTCGGAATAAAATCTTAACTGATGAAGTCAAATTTGAAAGGTCTTTAAAAGAACTTAAAAACAAATTGACTGAAAAGGAAAAAGAGATCAGCAGTTTGAAAGAAGAACAAAGCATAATCAAAACTCAACTCCAAACTATGGTAGAAAAATACCAAGTTTGCAAAAAGGAGTTGGAGTCCACCCAGATCACCTGTGAAAGATGGGTGGAATCATGCAAAGGGTATGAGGTTATGCTTGAAAAACAGATAAAAAGCAATGTGAAATTTGGTGTTGGTTATAGAAAACATGATGATGAAAACACTGCTTTTGGAAAATCTGTTCAAACCACTGATGTAACCACTGAGTTTATTCCAACAAACAAGAAAGGCCAAGAAGTGAAAATCACTGATAAACTTGGTAACAAAATCACACTTGACAGACCAATGGGATCCTCTACTTTTGAGGAGCTTGAAGATTATCAGTTTAAACCAAAATGGTCTGATGAGTGTGATATTCTTGAAAACTTCAAGCCCATGGACTTTACATCAACTGATGGTGTTAAAGCTCCAAAAGCTAAAGTCATACCTCTCAAGGACATCCCAACAGAGGTTAAAACCTCTGCTGCAAAGGAGTCCGAAAAGAGAAAGAAGAGAGAAAAGATCAATAACTTGTTTTGTGAATTCTGTGAGAAAAGGAATCATCTAAAAAAAGACTGTTTCCATTTAAAAGCTTATGATTTGAACAAAACAAGTGTCATTGTTTCAGCTGAAAGCTGCATTGTTTGTGGAAAAACAAACCAAAAAACTCAAGCATGTGTGTATCTCAAAAACTTTGATGTGAAAAAGAATGAGTACACTGCTAAAACATCCTTGAGTCCATCAACATCATCTGTCAAATTCACCAAGAACCAACCACTGTTTGTGCCAGTTCAAACAGCTGTCACAAAACAGCTGAACCAAACATCTGTTAAAAGAGATGTTCAGGTTACTGATGCACCCCCTGCCAATCAGTTCAGAAAAGGTAAGGAAAAACAGTCTTACCAAAGGATTCCACACGTTTATGAGGCCTACAAAAGGCCCTCTAAACCTAAAGTGAACAGGCATCCTTTTGGGTACCAACAGGTGATTGGTCAAGACCCCCAACAGTGGTTAGCAAGAAACAGTACTAAAACTGTCCAAACCCCTGACCTAACCACTGTCCATCAATCTGCATCCATCCCAGACACTGTTGAGACCCCATCCAAAGCCCTGTTGGCTTTGGAGACCCTAATGAACTAATTCTTTTACTTCATGTGCAGGGAGCTTCTGCATGCTTTGATAGTCTTTGGTATGTAGATAGTGGAGGCTCCAGGCACATGACAGGATGTAAAGCCCTCCTCAAAGACTTTAAAATCCATGGAGGGGGTGATATATCCTTTGGGAATAATAGTAAAGGGAAAGTTCTGGGGTCTGGTACAGTGCAGTCTGGAAATGTAAAATTTGAAAATGTCAATCTGATAGACAATCTAAAATTCAACCTTCTGAGTGTATCTCAAATGAGTGACAAAGGGTTTGGGTCATTCTTCACAAAAGATTGTTGTAGGATTGTTGGACCAGAAATGGTCAAAAAGATTGAAGCAATAATCAAAACTGGTCAAACTAAACTTGTTGCTCAAAGAAGTGGCAATGTTTATGTTGTTGATATGTCTAAAGAATGTCCCAGAGCTGATGCCTGTCTGTTCTCAGCTGCCTCTAACAAAGAGACAGAACTTTGGCACAGAAGGCTGGGGCACACAAATCTTAAGACAATCACTGAAATTTCAAAAAATGGTTTGGTGAGAGGCCTACCACAAAAATTGTTTTCATGTCCTGAACATTGCATTTCCTGTTTAAAAGGAAAACAGCATAAAAGTTCTTATAAGTCCATTGAAGAGTCCAAAACAACCCAGTGTTTGCAAATGCTACACATGGATTTGTTTGGCCCAGTTCAAGTCATGAGTCTCAAAAAGAAGAGATATTGTCTGGTTATTGTTGATGACTTTTCTAGGTTTACATGGACTTTCCTTTTACACTCAAAAGATGAGACTGCAGGCATTTTGCAAGACTTTGTGACACAGGTTGAAAAGCAATTTGACCTTCCAGTGAAAAGCTTCAGGAGTGACAATGGCACAGAATTTAAAAATAAGGAGTTGGATGCTTTCTGTCTGAAGAAAGGGATTGTAAGGCAGTACAGCATCCCTAGAACACCAGAGCAGAATGGGGTTGTTGAAAGAAAGAACAGAACTTTGATTGAGGCTGGCAGAACCATGCTTGCTGATTCAGGTTTGCCATTAACTTTCTGGGCAGAGGCAGTAAACACTGCTTGCTATGTCCAGAACAGAGTTTTAATAAACCCCAGGCACAAAAAGACTGCTTATGAAATTCTGTATAAAATCAAACCACTGATCTCATATTTCAAGGTGTTTGGCTGTCCATGCTTTATTTTGAACTTAAAAGATTCCATTTCAAAATTTGCAGCCAAAATTGATTGTGGTTATCATCTGGGATACTCAACCACTGCCAAGGCCTACAAAGTGTTTAATACACGGACCAAGGCAGTGGAGGAGACTTTGAATGTAAAGTTCAATGAACTTTCATCGATGAAAATTCCAGCAAATCCTGCAGATCTGTTTGATCTTGATAAATTCACTTTTGAAAATACTGCTGTCAAGACTAACAGTGCAGGTCCATCAGAGGATTCACCACCAGACTATGGGTATGAAATCATCATCCCTCAAAGGTCTGCTAAAATGGGAAGAGCAGTAGATGTTCAAAACAGCTGTCAAAGCTCAACCACTGCTACCTCAACAGTTGTTGACCAAAGTAGCCCATCAACCACTGCTTCCACATCCTCAAACACTGCTGACAAAAGTCCCCAAACAGTGGATAAAAGTCAGCATATGTCCACTTCATTACCTCCCATTCCACCACCTTTTGAAGCCACTGCTGGATCATCAAAGTCCCCAGCAGTGGTTAGCTCAGATGATACACATTTGCAGCCTTCACCAACAAATGCCATCATCCTATACCAAGGAGATTTAATCTACTTGAGATCTCATCCACCTGATCAAATCATTGGCAACATCAATGAAGGGGTGCTCACAAGAAGCCAAACCCAAAACATTTGTCTTTTTGCTGGTTTTCTATCACTCCATCAGCCAGTCAAGTACCAAGAGGCACTGAAAGACAACAGCTGGGTAGAAGCCATGCAAGAGGAGCTCCAACAGTTCAAAAGACAACAAGTATGGGAGCTTGTACCACTGCCAGAAGAGGTTAGTCACATAGGCACAAAGTGGGTCTTCAAGAACAAAACTGATGAAAGGGGCATTGTTGTCAAGAATAAAGCCAGGCTTGTGGTTCAAGGTTACAGACAGGAAGAGGGGATTGACTATGATGAAACTTTTGCCCCAGTAGCAATATTAGAAGCTATAAGACTGTTCCTGGCCTTTGCTGTCAACCACAACATGAAGGTGTTTCAAATGGATATAAAAAGTGCTTTCCTCTATGGTACAATTCAAGAAGAGGTGTATGTTTGCCAACCTCCAGGTTTTGAGGATCCATTTTATCCAGATCATGTCTACAGGCTAAACAAAGCCTTGTATGGCCTGAAACAAGCACCAAGGGCCTGGTATGAAACTCTTTCCAACTTCCTACTCTCAAATGGTTTCAAAAGAGGTACCATTGATAAAACACTGTTTCTAAAATGGAGAGGGAAGGATTTAATGATTTTCCAAATTTATGTGGATGACATTATTTTTGGAAGCACATGTAATGCAATGTGTGAAGAGTTTAGGGAACTCATGACAGCTGAGTTTGAAATGAGTGCAATGGGTGAGTTGCAATGCTTTCTTGGTCTCCAAGTTCAGCAAATGCAAAATGGAACTTTCATTCATCAAAGCAAATATGCAAAAGAAATTTTAAACAAATTTGATATGAATGATTGTAAACCATGCAGCACACCCATGGCAACAAATAAGCTTGTCATGTCTGATGAAAAGGATGAGCTGATTGACCAAACTCTATATAGAAGCATGATTGGGTCTTTGTTGTACCTAACTGCATCTAGGCCAGACATCATGTTTGCAACATGTGTTTGTGCAAGAAGTCAATCAGCCCCTAGAAAATCCAACCTTATTGCTGTAAAAAGGATATTCAGATACATAAAGAGTGCTCCCACACTTGGTATCTGGTATCCAGCTAATGGGAATATCAAGCTTTCAGGAATTTCAGACAGTGACTTTGCTGGATGTAACACCACAAGGAAGTCCACATCAGGAGGGTGCCAGTTTCTAGGTGATTGCTTAGTTTCATGGCAAAGCAAAAAGCAAGCAGCTGTTTCAACATCCACTGCTGAAGCTGAATACATTGCTGCTGCAAGCTGTACAGCCCAACTCCTGTGGCTTCAAAATCAGTTGCTGGATTTTGGTATCACTGCCTTAAAGACTCAACTCATGTTGGATAGCCAGGCAGCAGAAAATATCATCAAAAATCCAGTTTCCCATTCAACCACCAAACACATCGACATCAGACATCACTTTGTGAGGGATTGCTATGAAAAAGGTTTGATTTCTCTGCATCATGTCCCAACTAAAGACCAGCTGGCAGATGTGCTCACAAAAGCACTAGATACAGCCACTTTTGAAAGCTTGGTCTCTAGGATTGGCATGCTAAACATGGAATAACAAGCAAAATCTTGTTTTTCTATGAATAAAAGCATTAAAATGTTTTCAGAAAATAAAAAATCCATCCTTAAAAATAGCTAAAAATGAAGTTTTCATTAAAATCCTTAAAAGTCTGCCATAACCACTGTTTGTTCAAGAGTCTGCTCTACTTCCAAGTCTGTCCACTGCTGAAAGCCATCCTCTGTTCTCTCATTTCCTTGATAACCTCTGTTGTTCAAGAGCAGTGTCTTATCCACTGATATGCTATCCACTAATAGTGAAAATCATCCACTGCTTCCATTTTACCGTTTAAACCACTGTCTTCATCAGTAACTTTCATAAAAGTACTGTCCTTCATTTCTTCAGAGTTTGGCATGTGGGCAGTACATAGTGGTCAGTACTTTTGTAACCGCTGCCACGTCAGCCTTCACTTTTTCCTCTATAAAACCCCCCACTTCACACCAAAAACAGAGTTTTACTGTCGAATTGAATTCTCAAAAATTCTTTTCACAAAGCAGTTTTTCTTCACATTCCTTCACAAATTTCTTCGATCTTCATCTCCAAAATGATAAAATCGAAGTCATCTGCAAAACCCACTTCCAAATCATCGTCGAAAGCGACCTCTCAAAAGGTCACTCCCACTGAAATCCCACACAAACCATCTCACAATCTTCTGGGTCTTCTCACAAAACCCGGCACCACAGATGCTTTCGACTCCATCATTGCCAAAATGGCTAAATCAAAGTACAAAACTTTGTTAATAGCCGATGCACCAATTTTCTTTACAACCCAAAGGGAGTTTTGGAAGAATGCAACCCTTGAAAAACAAGGAGACGCTGTAATAGCCATTAACTCTACTCTAAAGGGAAAACCTGTCAAGATTACATCACAGTCAATTTCAGAGGTCTTTCAACTCGACGATCAGGAAGGTAAAATTTCTTTCCCTAAAAACGAGTTGAAAATTGACTTCATTGAGAGAGGGTATGCAGACACAATGATGAAGAAAGCTACTTCACAAAAATGTTTCTTTCCTTCTGCAACAAGATTTTTATTCCATACCCTCCTCATGTGTGTTTCAAACAAAACCACTTCTTTTAATGAAATACCATTAAAGATTCAAAATCTGGGATATGCTATTCTTCAAGAAGAAAATTTTAATTATTCTCGGGAAATCTTTAATGATTTGGTTAATAATGTTGAAACAAAATCATTCCTACTGTTTCCAAGGTTTCTAAGTTATTATTTTGAAAAGAAATTCAGTAAGGATGATATTGCTGTAATAAACCAAGGTGATTATATTCAAATAAACAGTTTAACTACTGAAACTTTTTCAAGAATGTTAACACCTTGCAAAACACAAGTAGAGGTGCCTGAGCAGATTTTAGCAGTTACCACTGCTCCTCATGTATCTGCTACTAAGCCCACTGCTCAAGGTGATCAAAGCAGCAGAACAACTGCTTTGAAACCCACACCTAAAATCACCAAAAAGCCACAGAAAAAGAAAAATTCAAAACCCCCCAAACCAATCAAAAAGGCAACTCTGGAGGATGAGATACCAGAGCAAATGTCTGTGACAACACAAAAGTCACAAGAAACCACTGCTGCTTCTTCCTCACAGCAGTTGGTACAAATATCTCAACCCAAAACCAATACTCCTCCTGCTTCTTCACAAAAAGAACAGGTTGTACACATAGGGCCACCACATCATGATGCTCTGAAACCACTTGGTTTCATCATCCACAACTCAATGCCCGGAGCAAATCCTGTTTCTACACCAAACTTCACATCAACAATTCCATCACCAACTAAACTGCTGTTGGATGCAATTGATTTGAACCTGGCACTAACCAGTCCTTCTCAATCACCTATCAATGAGAACATACCTCAACAAATGACTGGGTCTGATGTATCAATCTTTGCTAACCCACCAACACAACCTGAGGAGGTTACACCCCTTGAGTTACAAGTAACTCTTGGTGGTATTCCAAGTGAAGCAGGCACTACAACTGGTGAACCCACTGGTTTACAGTTGGACAGTGGTTACATTAATAAGACTTCCTTGGCGGCAATTCCTTACATAGCACCTCTGCCAACCACCAGTGGATTCATTTATCCTACTGGCAACATCAAAAGGTTGTCAAGTGTTGAAGGAAAAAGACCCCAGTACCAAGAAAACGGGGCATCAGTGGTTAGTGTTTGGAGTACACTCCCTACATCAACCACTGATAAAACCACTGATAGTGGGAAATCAGATGATCCCATTAAATTGGGTGATGATTTAAAATATCAGGATTTGACGGAACGAATTAAAAAGTTGGATACATCTGTTGCAGATCTTAAAAATATGCTACAGCAGGTGTTGAAAACACAAAAGATGCAATCCACTGTTGTTCCATCTCAAGCACCTGCTCCACCACAGGCTTTTGCTACAAATGAGCTCTGGAACCTTTTCCAACCTTTTCTCCAACATCAAAAAGAACTGGCTGATCAGCAACATGAACTTCATGTTCAAAAGCTGAGAAACATTATGGAGTCTAGGTACAAGAACACTCAAGCAGATATTAAGGCAATCAAGGCCCATTTATTGGAAACCACTGGCACTGCTCCTCCAACAGTACTTTTCATTGATCAACTCCCAGAAGATAATGCCAAAAAGGGGGAGAAAATTCAAGAGTGGAAGAAGAAGGGAATAGATGATGGTCTTTACATTGAACCTGAAAGGGATGCTATGACCAGAAAAATTCCTGTGCCAGATGGTAGTAAAAAGGTTGATGCTACTCAAGAAGCACTTGATGAAGGAGTAGCAAGTGTAAAAAGAGATAGAACAGCAAAGGATATTTCAAGATGGAATGAGGAGAAAAGAGCTTTCATGAAACTGTATGCGCAAGGTTGTTCTGGATCAAAGGATATTAAAAATCCTAAGACAAAAAGGAAACCTAAGTCCATCCCATCCAGATTTCCAAAGCCTCCAAAACCACCATCCAAAAGCCATCAGCATCAAACCTCCACTCAAACAGCTGTTGTAACTCCTGTTGTATCAACTACTGCTGGTACCTCAGTTGTTTCAACATCTGTTATCACTTCAACACACACCACTTCAACACACACCACAACCACTGCCTTACCACCACTGCCATCTCCACCAAAAACAAACTCACCACCACTTCTTCCTGCCAAAAAGCAGAAGACAACAGATGTTACAACATCTGTTGTAATGACAACAGTGGTTGAGACACCCGTTGTTTCAACAGCTGTTAGTCAAACACAAACCACTGCCACACAATCTACCACCACTGATCCACCCAAAACATCATCTGCCTCTTCACCATCACCACCACCAACATCTTCAAAATCCCTGTCACTTGTCACTATTCCAAAACCCATACCTCTCTCTTCAGCTCAAATTCTAAAGCCATTACCTCCTGCTGGGGTCTCATTTCCTCTGGAACTTATTGCAGTTAGGGAAGAAATCAAATCCTTTTACTATGAGGATGACCCAGCTAAAAGGAGTTTGCCATCAGTTGAAGGATATCCCATGCCTCATAATATTGAAGAATATTTGAAACTCAAGACCAAACAAGCAGAGGATATCGCAATAAAAAATAAACAAGGGAAATCTGATAGGGAATTTCAGCAAAACTATCAGTTTCTACTCACACAGGTCAGAGCTATGGAACAGTTTGCCAAAAATGTATGTCAGCAAATCTCAGAAAGGGCAGATGAGTCCTTGAGAAAAGACTACATTGAGAACATCATGACCTACAAGAAATACAAGGGGGAGAAACACATGTACAAAAACTGGACCATTCCTGAACTTGAAAAAGAGGCAGCTAGGATTCAAGAAATGATCAAAAATAAGGTCAAGCAGACTCCTCCTGAAAAGTTCAAACAGATTGAAGCTGATAAGGCATTAGAGTTGAGGAGAATGAAAGAGGTGCTGATAGTAGCTGATTATGGGTCAAAGAACTCAGTGACAAAGTGGGGAGAAGATAGGGTCAGGGCTACCTATAAAAGGTTAGAGGAACTCAGAAAGAAAGATCCAAAAGTTCCACAAAAGCCTGACTACTCCAAGGCAGAGGTCTCAAAAAGACCACCAAAGCTGCAATTCAAAAGAACCACTGCTCCAGCTGGTGCTGCCATCTACAAAAGAAGGAGCCAAAACCAGTCAAGTGCTGAAACAATTCAAGATCTAAAAGCTGGAGATGCTGTTGTAAAAGCAGGCATTAAATTAATGATAAAAGAAGATCTTGAATTGGAACAATCTGCAAGTACTGCTCAGCAGTCATGAATAGGCCAGCCTCACCCAATACCTCTGCAAATAAACATCTCCCAAGAAACCCACCAGGCTCAAAAATACAAAAGTGGGAAACTGACAAACAGACCTGCGTATTGACCTTGCTCAGGTCTGGTGGAGAAGTGAAGAAAATATCAAGGGAACAAGCTCTTGGCCTGAGTCTTGAAGATTTGCAGGATCTCCTTGATCTTCCACTTAGCAGGGATGATGATGACACAGATGCCCTAGATTTTGAACTACAGTTTAAAGGTCAGATAAGGGAAGTGCTGATGAGGCAATAAAGAATTCCACAATAATGAAGAGTTTTGGCATTATCTGTTCCAGGGGGAGATTGTTGGGATTGAACCCTACCAGAGGAACAGATAATTAAATCTAAAACTGGGTCAGAGCAGTGGATCCAGAATAAGCAGATGTTTCATACAAATCTCTCCCCTTGAAAGTGGTTTCAACATCTGCTGACCTCCTATCTACTGATCGTACAAGCCACTAACCGTTAATCTGCTGCTCTTGTAAAGACTGATAGAAGACTAAAGTCCTGCTGCTCAATCTACTGCCTTGAGTCAAGTACTGCCGATCCGGACAAGCACTGCCGGGTTCACAGCAGTGGAAGGATGCAGCAGCTGTTTAAGTGTCTTTTATGTAATGAAATGTAATAGCAGTAAATAGTATAGCAGTGTTTTGTATAGATCAGAGGTTAGAGTTTGTTAGGAGGTTAGATGTCACTTTCTTGGTGACGTCAGCTAAGATGCTCAGTGGTTTGCTAGTGCCTATAAATAGAACAGTGCTCTGTACTGTTCTATTAGCTCTTTTGCAACACCGTCTTCTTTGCACGAACAAACACTGAGCTCTGGATGAGGGGGAGTTTGTATTCAAGCATTACTTTGTAATCGTTGTTGAAATTAAATTCAATCATTCGGTTCTCTGTTGAAAAATGTCTTGATCAAAGCAATACTCTCGTTTGATTGTATGCAAAGTTTGTTTCCATATTAATTTCGCTGCACAACTCATCCATTTCCATTTTAATTCAAACAGAAAATACAATCAAAACCAAACTCAGATCCAACAGTAACATTTAACATGTTGACACTTTTAACCCCTATGCTTCGTAAAGTTTTAAATTTAAGCGCAAACGGCTTTCAATGTCCGATAATTTTATTCATCAAAGAATACGAACATCTTATAAGGTCATTCAGAGGCACCAGTTTGGCATGATGACACATTTGATCCTTTTACTTGCATATTTACATTGTTTGATAACTTTAGTCCCTCGGAATCAATTCCTTACACGTTTAAAGTCCATGACACGTGTCTTTATTATATTGGACATGATTTTGCGAGGTGTTACACATATTTATTGGTACTTCATTATTCACAGTAGCGAATAAGACGTATCATCCATTTAGCTTCTTTCTCGAGGATATTTTCTATCCGAGTCTTAATTTCTCATTTTTGACCTTAATCCATTGTAACAATAACAAAATCAATTTATTTCATTTTATTATTCCATATCGTTGTATGGAATTTATCCACATCGTTTATTTATATAAACGAAGTTTCCACATGTTTTATTTGGTTTGGCCAAGTCTATAACATTGTCCTTATCATCTATTACTATTGCAAATTTCCAGGTTTGGGTGTTATTACACTCCTTCCCAATACATCATTTATTTATTTTATTAAGTTCCCGGGTTCGAGTGTACGCGCACTCCTTCCTATTATGACACTTATCTTTCATTACATTCTCGGGTTCGAGTGTGAGCGCACCCCTTCCCATGGCAATATTTATCGTTAGGGCTGTAAACGAACCGAACGAACACGAACGAGGCCTTGTTCGTGTTCGTTCGTTAAGGAAATAAATGTGTTCACGAACACTTACCGAACGAGATTTTATGTTCGTGTTCGTTCATTAAGGAAATGAGCGTGTTCACGAACGGTTCACGAACACAAATAAATTTGGCGAACGCGATGAAGGATATATGTGGATGGCCCAGAGAGTAGCACTAGAACTTGAATCCCTTATTGTGGAACGGAGGTAGATCATATTCCTCGATGTAAATAATGAGGAAAAAAGGGAAATGGTGCATAAACAAAGTGAAAGAGGGTTTCCTAGTTTAATTGTTAGGGTAATGATATAAATAAAAGTTTAATAGTATAAAAGGTATAGATAAAATATATGAAAGTATAAAAATCTTTAATTAAAACACTTACATACGAACATAAACGAAGGAAAATGAACGAATGTTCACGAACACCTTACCGAACGTTCACGAACACAATTGAACGAACGAGACCTTTGTTCATGTTCGTTCATTTAACTAATCGAACGGAATTTCTTGTTCATGTTCGTTCGTTTATTAAACGAACGAACATAAATGAACTTCCCGCCGAACGGTTCACGAACTTTTCGTTGAACGTTTGGTTCGTTTACAGCCCTATTTATCGTCATTACTTTTGCCTCGGTTTCACATGCTCACCATTGTTCATTTTCTTATATGTGTGTGTATATATATATATATATCTTTTACATAATTCACTCATTTCACTACTCATGTATGCCCATATGTAGCTATTATTAGCACTCGTATCGAATAAAATTTATGCCGAAATTAAATTTATAAGAAACATACCTGAGACGACATCAGGTTCAGCTTTAGCCTCTGCGGCTATCATGTGGGAAGACCTTGCCTCTTCTTTCGGGGTATCAGACTTTACGTCAACTGTGTCTTCGGTTTCAACCAATTCCGGACATTCAGACCTTTTATGTCCCGGGTTATAACATTTATAACACACTGACACCTTCCTCGAGCAATTTGCAACCACATGTCCCACTTTTCTACAAATAGGACATGGTTTGTTTCTAAAGTAGCATTTGCCCTGGTGAGTTTTTCCACATAATTTACACTGGGGTGACCCCCTTCTTGCAACTCCTTTCTTAGAAGCTTTATTAGGCTTTGACTTCTTTACGGGTCTTGGGTTCACATCCCACTCTCTCCCGTCATCTTTTTCTTGTGAGAGACTGTCTTTTAATTCAGTCATCATATCCTCCACCACTAGCAAGATTGTGGTTTGTAGTCTTTCGACAAACTGTGGTAGACTGGCTTCTACTGCCTTTCCGACTTCCTCGAAAATTTTAGCTTCCATCTCTTCAGTTAATTGAGATGCTAATTCGCCCCCAGTTACGCCGGACATTTCTTTCATCTGTTCGGTGACTGTTGGCACCGTATCATCATTACCTTTATCCGTCATCGTGAATCTGAAATGTTTATGCTTATTATTAAACATTTCATTTTATAACATATGCATCATTCGTTTTGGTTTAGCCAAGTTCACCACTTGCTTAAACCATTCATGTTTAGTGCACTTTCCGGGTTTGAGTGTGTTAACACACTCTTCCCGTGCACATCAAATCAGATTTCCTTTTTCTAATATTCTAATAAAATCTACTAAATGACTACTAATTCTTACCGGATGTTTGATCAAGCTTTGAACCGAACACTCTTTGTTAACAACCTTGAGCTCTGATACCAACTTGTAATGTCCGTCTTAATTTAATATGAATTTACTACCATGGTAGCATTTGGTTTGCGTAAAATACGAATTAACAAAAACTTTGTTAAGTTTAATATTCATACATGATTAGAGTGTTTAGGATTAACATCCCAACTAGTTTAAAATGTACAAAAAGTGGCATCAAGATTTACGTGTTCACATTTAGTTAAAACAAAATATATTAACGCGGAAGCTTCAAAATATCGTGTTCGGTTCATAACTTGTGCTTGATCACCATCCGGAATGCCACCTACATCACCTAATATTAAAACCAACAATAAGGTTAGTTTTGATGAACAAATAATCAGTTTAAACAAGTCCGAATTTCAAAAACGAACAAAATAAACAAAAATCCCAACTCTGCAGTCTGTCGCGGGGCGCGACAGACTTTGTACAAGCTCTCGCGGGCCGCCAGAAGTCGTGGCGGGGCGCGACAGAATTAAAGGATTTCCTCGCGGGGCGCGACAGACCCTTTTTTGCAGAATGTTTCCAACTTTTCAAGCTGAAATCGCCCAACTCCAATTTTTAATCAAAATCTAACTTAAAACCGCCATAACTTTTGTTTTGTAAGTCCGTTTTACATGATTCTTTTTCCTGCGCGTCCGTAATAAAAATACGGATCCATTTATCCTATTTACTCATATCCAAATCCGATTTATGAACGAATAGTTCATGAATCCATATTTCGATTATTCGACCCATTTGTTATATAACATATTTTACATCATTCAATCTTGTTGGTTTCTAAACTTAATTACCCATTCCCCCGGGCTTGTCAATTTTGGCGTATCATTACCATTTCATGGTTTTACGCACGCAATTGAAATCTTGCTTGTTTTCAATATTTAAAGCATGTCGCTATACGCAAATTTTACAAGTTGATTTCTTGTTATTTGACCCAACATTAAGGGTTCCTTAAATCAACTTAGTGTATCCATTACTTGGCTTATGCACCCTATCACTAGCACATTATGTGACTTTCAAGTCTCTACATACATCATCGTTTTTAAAACATGGTTTTGACCCGTTTGGTTGTCGAGTGAGGACCTTCACTTCATTGGCAACCATATTTATTCCAAACATTGTTTTGACCCATTTTCTATGATATACCAAACGATTTTAACCGTTCCTTTGAAACCCGTATTACTTAATCCAATCATCCTTTTAACCATCTAATTTGATCCGTTGGGTTTGCCGAGTGAACTTCGTCAATTCTATGGCTTACCAACATACACTAACTATTCAAATTGGCCCGTTTGATCTATCGAGTGAACTTCGTCACTTCAATGACACATCAAACGCTCTTATCACACTACGATGCTATTAACAAGCTATAACTAAACATTTTTGTAAGATGTGACGAAACTAATAGTTACGTAAGTGCATAATTCATCAACATCGGTTTCTAACCACAATTACCCATTTCCGAGCTTGTCAACTTTAGCTTATCACTTCCATTCCATGGTTTACGCTTTTATAACTCATGTTTAACGAGTGACGTTTAAGTCACTTCGAACGCTACCATCTCGACCATTATTTGACCCGTTTGGTTGTTTAATGGAATTCACCATTTTATCAACATACCAAACTTATTACAACCAATATTTTAACCCGTTTCTTTATCTAGTGAGTTACATCACTTTATTTACATTCTAAACATGACTAATTAATCAATATTAACAACAAGCATATATAATTAGCTATTTTGACCCGTTTGGTTTGTTGAGTGAACTTCGTCACTTCATTGACTTACTAAACATACTTTAACCATTCATTTTGACCCGTTTGGTTTGTCGAGTGAACTTCGTCACTTCTATGACATACCAAACTCGCATTTGATACTACAATCCCATTAAAATTTCTAAGGCTATTATTTATGGATAATGTAACGAAACCAAAAGTTACGTACCTCTAGAGCATTCCTTTCAAGCGCGTATCCGTCCCGGCTTGTCCGCTTGAGGATTCGATCCCTTTACCTATAGAGTTCAATCAACGATTTGTTTAGAACTCCAGTCATGACATATAACGCATATTTCACAATATTATTTGAATATGCGTTTTTATTCTAAATTTAACATTTTTTTCTTTCTCTTAGGCGTTTTAACAAACACCTTATGGGCATCGTTTTACAAAATCATTATCAAGTTTCATGACTAGTTTTTTAGCCACTTTTAACATCTTCTTTAAATTCATATGTCTAATTTTATATATTAACATTCTAAAATTGGTTCATGGAGCTCAAATAACACTAGTTTGACAATTTTAATTCTAGTGTTCATCCTATTTCTACAAGACCCATTTAACCCATGAGTGGATGATCATGAATCTCATAATTTGAACATCAATTCAACAAAATATTGTCTAGGGTTTACTTCTAGACATGATTTTATTCCTAATTTCATTCGAACACGAATCATGCAGGCCCAATTTTTTATTTCAAATATCTATCAAGAATTCAAGATTGGAATCAAACAATGAAATTTTGCATACCTTATGATCCCTTTACTGAGGTGATCACTAATTTGTGCTTGGATTTCGATTTGGGTTTGATTTGGCCCTTCAATTTGGTCAATTTAGCACTATTAGGGCTTGAGCTTGAGAGCCCTTCTTGGCTCTGGTTGAAATCGCAGGAACACACACACGTATGTGTGTGTTTTTGTTTAATTAATTTGATTTAATTAAAACTTCATTCCATTTGCCCATGTTTAGTCCCTCAACTTTGTCCAAGTTATTTAAAGGGTGTTTTAGTCATGTTTGTTCTATTATTTCAAGACTTTTAACTAACTAGGTTATTTTATTCCTAGTTCTTTTATATTGACTATTACCGTTATTTAATTTACAATATAAAAATATATATTTTTGGGGTGTTACACAATCACCATCTCTAATCCACCTATTAATGGCTTTGCTTTCTCAAGTAAGCTTTTATTCAATTAGATTTCGTTTAATTATTGATATTCAACTTAGTGGTCGGTTATCGTACAAAAGGCCCTTATGTTAATAACGCATACTATGTAGGGCTCACTTTAACACTGTGGCATAATACGTAATTAACTTTGAATTCAATACAAAATCTAGTGGGAAGGGCATAATTGTCAATTACAATTCATCCTTCAAGAATCGATTGACAGTTGAAAACGATATCTAAGCCCTAAATTTTAGTTGATTTGCTTCGGATTTGAATCACATACTATTTTTTTTTGATCGATTAGATGCATAATCTGTAATTGATTAACTGAATGATTCACAAGAATGGTCTAAATATTTTGTTTATGACTACAATTGACAAGATCCATAGAGTAATAATCTATGAGTTACACTGTAAGAGATGTTAAAGACGATGGATGTTGTTTTAAAAACGCATGCTATGATCTCATAAATGCATGCTTTGTATAATTATACATACCTAAAGAAATGCATGTGATGCTTTAAGAAACACATGTTATCTTTTCAGAAACGCATGTATGTTTTCAGACATGTATATTATGTTAATAACGTATGCTATGTTTTTAGAAAAGCATCTTATTATTATAAAACCATGTTATTACACTTTATCTGATTTATCTAATTTACCCTTCGCTCTAAAAATATGGAATTCCACGCGATGCAATTTGGTGGCTGCGTACCTTCGCACGTTAAAAATCTTTTGTATTTAAAACTTTCTCTTCAACTTAAATCTTAAACAAATTGATTAATTCTTCATTGTTATCTTAAACAAATTAAGATTTGAGTTTTTTTTATTTGTTCAAGACTTGATATCAATTTGTTTAAGATTTGAGTTGACTATCCAAAATGAAACAAAATCTAATTAGTTTATACAATTAATTTTCAATGAAAAGTAATAGGAATAATGGATTTTAATAATCCTAACGTTATTAGCCGTTGGCCGGCAATGGTCCCAACTTAAAAAATAACCAGTAGTGGTCTCACATTTTCATATATTGTAAACTGATGGACCTTACTAAACCAAAAAGAAAAGGGGACAAAAAGAAATTAAGGTTTCGTTAGTAAAGGTCCATTAGTTTAAAATATGTAAAAAAATGGGACCACCACTGGTTATTTTTGAAGTTAAGACCGTTGCCGGCCAACAACTAATAGTTTGAATTATTAAAATCCATTACTCCAAAATAATAGTGTAGTAAGATAGTGAGCACGCTCTCCTATTTAAGTTAGAACCGAGTTAAATGAGATGACATAATCCTATTAAATATTAAATGGTGATTTAAGTACTTATGAGTTGTTAGGTACCTAGGTGTATGCCCATTCCATTCCACCCTTAAGTTGGAGGGTGTATTATAAAGCACCTAGGGGCTTTATCGTAACACGTCAGATCTACTTAGGTGCCACATCATATGGTGAGCTTTAAAGTCTCTCCCTTTAACTTGTATGGTGTGGTAAAAAGCCCCCTATTAAACAAAATAAAAAAAATTTTCTATTGGTTGAAATTAGGTGGGCCCACCAGCACACACCGTTAAAGCTCGTTAACACACTGGCGAGCACATCATAGCGCCCCCCTTTACTTTGCTCGGTGTGGTCTTTGACGCCCCTGGGCATTATGGAGGGTGAGGTGGCAGGGTGGCGTTAAGCCACACCCACCGGCCTTAGTGTAAGTGGTGATTTAAGTACTTATGAGTTGTTAGGTACTTAGACCTATAGTGGTGAAGGAAGACCCTTGGACATTATCCGCTATGTGGCGGTCCAGTCAGTAATGAGGCATCATAGAGCGTTTTTCTAAAATGGATGTAGTGGTATAATGGCCAATAATGCCTCATCCAATGATTACCCAATTATTTTTTTTTGTTTTTTTAATTAAAACAAATAAAATTTTGTTGGCAACGGCATGATTGGCCCAAATATCTTGACCAGGCGTTTGGAACGCCCCTACCCAAATTTTCAAGAAAAATGCACATGGGGGCGGTAGAGGGGCATTATGGGGCGTTTTTTGAGGAAAAAACGCTAAAGAACCCCACTACGGATAGTTTTAGGTGTATTCCTCTTCACCCTTAGTGGAGACAAAGTGTGTATGCCCCCTTGATACCTTTTCATAACTTATGGTTCAGAGTGAATGTTACCTCTGCAAATATAATGCAATTTTAGTCACGAGTTACACAAGTACATGTATTATTACATTTGTGTTTTAAAATATATATACTGTACTTTTTATTAAAGAAAATACTCCAACAACAACAATTTAGTAAGAAATCTTGTTACCATAAAAAATGGAAAGTGGTTAAATTGGGTGAGTTTAGTTTCCACTTTCTTTTCTTTTTTGTGGTACACACCTATAAAAGTGGACTCGAGCACCAATCAATCATCTCAAATCTACCTTAACCAATGGCAAATTTAGGCCTACCCCTATCTCTCTAGGGTTACCTGTGAGCTAATTTTAGGGTTTCCCTTTTCCAATCCTAAAATCCACAAAGAAAGCAAAAATACATGTCCCAATGCATAGATTACAAGTCTTAAAACAAACATGAGTTTAACTTCAAAACTTAATTTATTAAAAAGTTCATCTACCATTTTCTCCCCTACTCAGACCAATGGGTATGGGGATCGGCACAGGGCCGTCCTCCCCCTTTAGCAACGTTGCACACCGCCCCTAAGGGTACTCGGGGCACTCCCCTAAGAGGGGAGTCCCCTCTCTTACGCCAAACCAATCCTCGTGTGCCACGTCAACTCCCCTCTTAAACTCCCCTAACACCCTAAATTGATGGCGGCACTCCCCTCTTAGGTGACTTGGTTTTTTATTAAAAAAAAAAAAAAAAAAAAAAGAAAGAAAACTTCTCATTGGTCCACTCACCCTCTCTCCTCCCTCTCTCCTCCCCCTCTCTTCGGTGAATCCCCACCCATTTCACTCCCCTAAACCACTCACCTAAGTGATGGCGGCGGTGTTCCCCTTAGGTGAATGGGGTCACCGAAGGGGTCCCCGATGGGTGCCCCGGATACCCTAAGGGGCTCGGTTCGGCACTTCCGTCTGGATTCCGACGGTGGAGACGGGGCATGCTGGTGGGCCCCCCATCTGACTTCTCTCTCCTCCTTTATATATATATATATATATATTAATATATTATTAATGGTGGGGTAGTCTTGGCTAGTCCCCACACCCTTGGGTACTACTCAAAGAGACTATCCTCCTCACCTGATTACGTGACGCTTACGTGACGGGTATTCTCCAAAGAGACTATCCTCCCCATACCCACCGGTCTCATACACTCTATCTTTGATTTTTCTTCACACATCTTTCCTTTCATATAGTCTCTCTCTCTCCTTCTCTCTCTCATCTAAACAAGAAAGAACAACCTCTTTTGTATGGTCAAGTTTCTTTCTTGAACATAAAAGTGGACTCGAGCACCAATCAATCATCTCAAATCTACCTTAACCAATGGCAAATTTAGGCCTACCCCTATCTCTCTAGGATTACCTGTGAGCTAATTTTAGGGTTTCCCTTTTCCAATCCTAAAATCCACAAACCAAGCAAAAATACATGTCCCAATGCATAGATTACAAGTCTTAAAACAAACATGAGTTTAACTTCAAAACTTAATTTATTAAAAAGTTCATCTACCATTTTCTCCCCTACTCATACACTCTATCTTTGATTTTTCTTCACACATCTTTCCTTTCATAGTCTCTCTCTCTCCTTCTCTCTCTCATCTAAACAAGAAAGAACAACCTCTTTTGTATGGTCAAGTTTCTTTCTTGAACAAATCTTCTTGTAAGAGTTAATATATTTAGCTAATAACTTCATACTTTTCAATCTCTTTCTTTAGTAAAAAACTTCTCTTGACTCAAGAACTGATAAGAGTATTTGAGTCTAGTGTTTCTTTGCTAGATCTTGATCAGTTAATCACATAAAGATTGAGTCTTTATGTGATGGGTTCACCCACATATTCGTTGACTTGAATGACAGTAAAACATCTTACTTTTCACAATATCTTACCCTTTTAATTTATTAACTTTTTTTTTATTGTATAAGCAAGAGATTTTCAAGAAAACTGATCAAGATGGTGAGAGGGAAGACTCAAATGAGGAGAATTGAGAATGCTACAAGTAGACAAGTAACCTTCTCTAAAAGAAGAAATGGGTTGCTGAAAAAAGCTTTTGAACTTTCTGTGCTTTGTGATGCTGAAGTTGCTTTGATCATCTTCTCTCCAAGAGGCAAACTTTATGAATTTGCAAGCTCAAGGTTCCATTTTTCTCACTTGATTTTAATCTTTTCTTGATTTTAACACCTGGGTTCCTTTCTTTTTCTTGATTTCTTTTCTGGGTGTCAATCTAGTCAATGCATACACACACATGTATACATACACAAACATATATACATATACACACCACACGATGTTTTGACAACAATATATTATCTTCTCAACTTTGGTTGATCGGATCTTGAAGTACACAAAGAAAAGAAAATCAAAATTTTGATCTTTCATAATCTTATCTGCTCTTATGTGAATTCCCCCCCCCCCCCCCCCCACACACACACACACACACATAATATGTATTATGATGTGTGTGTGTGTGTATAATGATGTGATAAGTGTGATTAACCGGATCTTGAAGCAGACAACCTCAATAAGAGAACCAAGAGTTTGAGGATGTTATTTAATAATATTTTTGTTAGAAACTTTCATTGTCTTTATAATTAAAACTAATAATTGCTCTATACGTTAAGAAAGGTAGATAAATTTGTGGGTTCGAACGTCACCCTATGTATTCAAACTAAACAAATTGAAGATCGAAAACATATATCTAGGAATGAGGTTCACTGTTGTAGACCGGATTTTTATTTTTAGATAATAAAAAAGGAAAACAAATGTGAATCCATATTATAAAAATAATAAAAAGTTCATAATCATAAAACTGATTGACTCATGTTTGGCCTGTTTTGATCACTTAGCTTGAAATGGTCTGTTTAATATATTATCACACGAAGCATCACAGCTTTTGCTTTTCTCAGTTTACCATAAAAAGCATCAATTTATGACTACCGTATTATATAGTTTTTACAACTTTTATGATGCAACATTTATAATATTTATATTCTACCAATCAAATAGTACTACTAGTTTTTTTTTAACAACTAAATTTTACACCATTATGTTACTCCTAAAATTCACTTTTTTGGCCTCTTGTGAGGCTCGAACCCAGACTATACTATGCTGGAAAACACCAACAGTTACCACCACACCAAAAAGACATTCATAGGATCCATTGATACCCACGAGTAAAATTTAAACAGTTTTGATTAGTTTAAAGTGTTGTGGTAAATTATTAAAACAACCCTTCTTTAGTCTTTTACTTCCCCAACCACCCCACTCCCTACACACCACTTTTTAGTGGTTTGCACGTTGCTGACCATTTAAGGAACCTTGGTTGTAGAGAATCAAGGAGACAAGACTTCATTTGGTTCTTCTACAGAAACTTCAAAGAAAGATGTTTTTAATCAAGACCTCATTTTAAATTCAGAGTGGGAAGCTTTTGATTATTTATTGATTCCCGAATTTCTTTTAAATAATGTAGGAGAGCGACACCACTCCAAGCATGATAAAGTATTTAGATCTATATCTAATCCAATTAAACGATAGAACCATATGATATTATCTGTCATTTTTACAGCGCCTAATATCTCTCTTAAAAAGATAAAAGTTCATAGCTTTCTAAATGAGCCAAATAGTAGAATAGATCAACGCCAATTCAAGTTTGTATATTTAGTTATTCCCGAACCATCATTTAACGAAATAAAATGATCGGTGATGTTAAGGGGAATTGAGATAAGGTGGCAATGGCAAAACTATAACTTTATAGTTGGGGGGTGGGGGGTGGGGGGCTTAAGAATTTTTATTCTGGTGGTTACAATTAGGGGTTCAACTAATTAATGTGTGAAGCTCTGAGCAATCACAGATATATAGTTCTCAAAATTATGTCTAAACTTTGGATTAGTATGAGCAGTTAGAACTTGATGCTTAATAAAATCAATTAAGTTTCATTGTTTTGTTAAGATGATTTAATCAAGACAATCATCAAGCTAGCTAAAAAGATAAATATGTCATGTAAACATATTAATTAACCGAGTGCATGTGTCACTCAAGGGACTCTTATTTTCAATATATGCACACATATATACACTATATGCATACATACATTGTATACAACCTTCCATACACATGCAACTTATGAACACTTACGTACATATACATATGCATTATTAGATGCATACATACATAAATTTATGTGTATGGTATATTCTATCACAAACACTGAAACACACATTCATTCACACATATAATACACACATTCATATATGTTATACACTTGCACTTTTAAAATACTATAAGCTACCATTATTACTTATCTCAAAGTAATTTATGCAAAACTGATCATTTAGTATCTTTTCATGGATTATGAATTCAATCAGCATGAAGGAGACCATAGAAAGATACAGAAGTCAAGTAAAAGATGTTCAAACAGATACTTCAAGCGTTGAAGATGTTCAGGTTCATAAACATAAGTACAATATCCAGAAACCAACTGTCTTTCTTTTTTGAATCTGTTCTTTGACTTTATTTTATTTAACTCAATTTGCAGCATTTGAAGAATGAAACAGCTATCATGGCAAAGAAGGTAGAACTCCTAGAACTTGCAAAAAGGTGCAATTTTTTTTTTTAAATCATTGAACATAGTTAGTTAAGTTGCATTATATATGTTAAACAGAAAAAGAAAAAAAAATGGCTTTATGTTTTGCATCAATAAAACATCTTGATTTGTCTATGAACATTAGCAATTCATTAGTTAACTAATATACTGATCTTACGATACTAACACGCAGGAAACTTTTGGGAGAAGGTTTAGGATCAAGCACAATTGAAGATTTAGTTAGGATTGAACAGCAGCTGGAAAGGAGCGTACGCATTATCCGAGCACGAAAGGTTTAAACAATAGTTACATGTTTCAAAAATAAATCCTTTTCATTCTTTTTAGATATATCTATTTTAAGGTTTATTGTGAAAACAATCATTAACATTATTTTCTTGTCAAAATTTCTATGTTTCAGATGCAAGTTTACAATGAACAGATTGAGCAGCTAAAGGCAAAGGTACAGCTTATCTTATAGAAACCAAGACCTATATATTAACATGTTATGCATTAATAATTAGTGCTAAGATAAATAATCTAATTGTTTTTATATACATGGAATGATCAGGAAAAATTGCTAGCAGATGAAAATGCCATACTGACAGAGAAGGTCAGTAGTTTGTTTATTAAACATATATTTTCAAAATAATAATGCTCTAAAACATAACTTTTTGATATAGTTTCAAAGCCAAGAAGACCAAGTAGCAGAAGAAATGAGGGCGGATTTACGTGTTGTCGAAAATGGAGAGAATTCGGATGTGGAAACCGAATTGTTCATCGGACCACCAGAGACAAGAACGAAGCGAAGATGGCCAAAGTAATCGCGTGGTTTATACATATATACGTAGTATATATATCTATGTATCTATCTATCTATCAATCGAGAGTATGTTACGTTAACAATATTAAGATGTATGTGCATGCGTTAAGCTTGCAATTAATTTTCAATCTGACGGAAGTCTTGAAATGAATCAAACTTTGTTAGCTGAAAGCACAATTTGTTGTTAAGAAATTTGGTAAGTTATTGTACATATGACCAATTAAAACCTATGAAAAATGTTTCTGGTCATCTTCTTTGTTTTTTCTGATTAGTTTTGTACATATTGTGAATGTGTAATTTTCTTCCTCTCGGGTCGGAGTAGAAGTTGTGGTAACTCGAAAACTCGATAGAGGGTCCACTGGCTTGTAGAAACTAATGAATCTTGACAAAAAGTTTGAGACCCATTGAGCCTAAAACATGAAGAATACAGTGAACCCAGATAATACATGTTTGTGGCTTACCCGGATAAGGACCTTCGTGACAAAATGCATATCAAAAGTGTTTCGACCACCTTAAAACATTTGTGAAACTTTGTTGTTTTTTTATGCTAGTGGTCCAAAAACAAATTCAACACTTCTTAAACAGCCCAACATAAAACGTAGCATTATACACTTTCTAGGACTAAATTACAATAATTGTCCTTTTGTTATATCGAAAACAATGAATATGGTTTTTTAAACTTCATCTATCACACGCTTTATCCCTACTAGGCTACTATTCAAGTTTTGTAAGATATTGGCAGTCCATGATCTTTCAGTGTGGAGGTTATGGGTTTGACGTCTGGAGCAAAATTGCAATAGGCTGAGCCAGGGGTTTTAACATTGTGAGTCTTCGGTGGTGAGTTTCTTTTAAAATGGTGGCGGGCTGGGTCACCGGTGCTATCTGCGTTCGTTGGCTTGGGTGGCCTTTTAACATTGGGTTTACCCGACAGATGAATATTTTGTTGGTTGTTAAAAAAATTTGTACTACTTGTTAACCCTATATTAATTACCACTTTTTTGCTTAGACACATAAATACTATTAAACTTTTTACCATTTCTAATGCATAAGGTACAAGATGATTTTCATCAAGTTTAAATAGTTCACTTCAAGTTAATTACACCTACTGACATTCAATGGTTTTCTTCCCTTCTTCCACATTTCTTCGTTTCCACCTTCCTTCATTTTTACTTATTTCTAAGAATAATTTTTCTTTCCTTTTTTATCATTGGGAAAATGCTTTATAAATGTAATCAAGTTTGTCAATTGTTCCAATTAAGTCATCTAAACTTTTTTTTTTATCTCTTTAAAGCAACCAAACTTAAATTTAGTGTTTTATTAGGCTGGAGGGTGTGGGGGCGCTACCCTCGCCACGTCACACTCTATAGCGCCCCCCCAGTGCTATACACCCACACCCATCATTTTAAGAAGGGGCGCCATTGATGGGGCTCAATCATGGTAACGAGCTCGAAGGGCTTTATCAGGTGGGGCCCGTGTAACACCCAATGAAATCTTTTTATTTTTTTTTAATTTTTATTAATAGGGGGCTCCATCCACATCATGCAAGTTAAAGAGGGGTGTGATAAAGCCCCAAGGGTGACATGACGCTGACGTGGAGCTGAGCTAGACTGATAAAGCCCCTTGGGGGCTCCAGCCACACCCTATAGCCTTAGTGTGTAATTACCAGGTCATCAGGTTACCACTTTTTTATTGTTTTCTTTTAGTGCTTATGTGCATATTATATATATGTTAAGTAGATTTTGTAAAATCAAAACATGATGTAAACCTCCCAACCACCATAAACTCTTCAAACTTTCGATCGACCAAACCATGGACAACACCTTAAACCTACGAATTCCTCCCAACCCACATGAATTGCCCAATGAAACTATAATTAACTTTCATTCATAACTTATAAAAATAAAGTAATGTCTTTATTGTATGAATAAAAAATGAAATTAGCATAAAAGAGGGCTTTGTTGTACCTCTTTACTTTTCCAGATCCGGTGAACAACTTGTTCGTCATGAGAACGAAGAAGTTCTTTTATGAACCCAAAAAGTCGCTCCTGTGTCATATCCAGGACGTTTCTACCTCTTTTTTTTTCCTTCTCATAACTCCTCTTGTGTGTCTCGTCAATCTCCGGTGGCGACGAAAAATCTTGACGTCATCTCCAGTAAACTCTTAACTCTTGTGTGTCGTTTCATACTTTCCATTGATGTTACGAATGATGTAATTTTGCATTTGATTGGGGAAACTAATGTTTTAAAAATTCATCATAATAAAAAAATCATCTTTCTCTACGAAACCGAAACCTGACACATCATCAATGGTTACCTGGTAACCTCATAATTACATAGAATTAAAACAACAAATGAAACTTTAGTGACTTTAGAGAAACAAAAAAAGTTTCAGTGACTTAATTGGAACAGTTGGTAACTTTGGTTACATTTCTACAAAGTTACCCCTTTATCATTCTTTGTTTTGTTTTTGGATATCATTTATTCTATATCCTCAAACAATATTATCTAAGATTTTTTATTAATTGATGATACGACATCTGAAATAGTAGAACATTATTATTACAATATATTTTAAACTAGGTTAAAACCCCGTATATTACAAGGGTTGAATAAATATAATTTTATATATTAAATAATAAAAAGTTATATCTTTATAAACCGCGTATATTGTACGGGTTAAATAAATGTAATTTTATATATCAAATAATAAAAAATTATATCTTTAAAAACCATGTGTATTACACAGATTAAATAAATGTAATTTTGTATACTAAATATTAAAAACGTCGTATCTTTAAAAAACTCGTGTATAACCGGGTTGAATAAATCTACCAAATAATAAAAAATTATATCCTTAAAAACCCCGTGTATTACACGTGTTGAATAAATCTAATTTTACATAGCAAATGATAAAAAAGTTACATCTTTATAAACTTCGTGTATTACACGGGTTATATAAATGTAACTTTGTATAGTAAATAATAAAAAAATTATATTTTTAAAAACCCTGCGTTTTACATGAGTTGAATAAATATAATTTTGTATACCAAATAATAAAAAAGTTATATTTTTAATAAATTAGGATAACATTTAATATTAATTTATTATTTATATATTTAATATAAGATATATATAATATAAGATAAGTAGGAAATAGAAGTATTTGTTTTAAAAATATATTAAATTAACAATTTAGATTTGAGGATAATATTTTATTAAAATATGATAAGATTTAAATTAATTTATTATTTATTTAGTTAATATAAGATAAATATATATTTGAGGATACCTTCAATGAATGACACGTGTCCAAAAATTGGTTTTCTTTTATTATAATAGTTAGATTTCTATATAAATTGATGATGTTTTCCCTTCCCTTACTTTATATAATATAACGTTTTAAAACTTACATTTATATAAAGTGTATATATTTGTTATTCATATAAAGAGTAAATTGCCAAAATCGTCCCTGAAGTTTGGGCTTGTTTGCCAGTTTATACAAAACAACTTTTTTTGTGGCATGTTACTCTTCATGTACGCTTGACATTTTTTTGCCATTTTCATCCAAACCTCTAACAATGTATTTTTTTCCTGTTAACTAAGGGGCAATTTAGACATTTTATCATTTTCTGTTTTTTTAATCTTCCTTTTAACCCTTAACTTAGACTATGGGGTATGGGGCGGGGGTTGGGGCGTGGGTTGGGTACAAACGCCCAAGTCACCACCCCGGGTGGGCTTGGGTTTCAGCGTGGCCCGTTCGGCGTGGGATTCAGCCCGGGCGTTGGGCGGGGCTACCCACATGACATGGCCACCCCAGCCACGCCCCACCATACCCCTTTGAAATTAGCTTTTGGTCTTGGGTGCCCCATACTCCACGTGTCGCACCACGCCCCCAACCCACGCACCACCATACCTCACGGTCTTAAAATAAAAATAAAAATTAATTATAAAACCTACCCTCACCCCACTCTCCCCATTCTCTCTCTCTCTCTAAACCCAACGTCTGCACCTCTCTCTCTCTCTAAACCTCTATCCCGTATTCTCTCGTCGGCCACCATATTTCAGCAACGAAGACATAACGATGACAAAAATGGTTCACACGACTGTGGTGGATTTGGCCGTTGCGACTTCGACTTCGAACCTTATGCCGGTGGTGTACTTCAACACTCAATTCTGTGACTTCGAACCCTACGCCGGCGGTGTACGGCGGCGCTCCGTCGTTGACTCCGTTCATAGATCAGAATTCGATTTGGAAACAGTTTGATTTTCGTTAGTGTAACCTCCGTTAAAAATGGACTTCCTGGAATCCGACCCGTTTTAAGATTTGGAACATAACCTCGAAACTCGTAAGCTTTGTGAAACAAGTAATCGTTGAACAATCGTTATCCATAATTTAATTCGTTATAGAAATGGTTACTCATTAGTTAATTTGCTGAAATTAACTACATTTACAAATTTAAAAGCTTTATTCTTTTTATTTTATTTTATTTTATCATTATTTTTCTTATCTAGTTAGTCTCGTTAACTTTTAAAGTTAGTCAAATAACAAACTAACCTAGTTAGTTTGGTCAACTTTGTTTTATAACTTAAACCAAGTTATTTAAGCTAATTTAGTTAACCCTTCAAAGCTTAGGGATTGGAATGGCTTTCCTAAAACAAGTGCAACAACCCTAATCTTCTTTATAATAGCCGCTACCTGTCTTGTTCCTCTCATTACATTACATCTGAAAGTCAGATCAAGCACCCACTTAAACTCCCCTGCCCTCTCTCTTTCGTATACATGAAACAAGCACAGAGGTTCACCTCCTTCACAAACAAACACATAAGCTCAGTCACTCTCACACAACTCAGACACACCCCTCTTCCTCTTGATCTGCTGGTCAAAATGACCGGAGCCGCACACCGGCGTCGGTACCGGCGACTCCTTCCGCGGTGACGGGCACCTACACCCGTACCCCCATCTTCCTCTCGCCTAATCAGAGCTCGACGGAGCTTCTCCAACAAACTCGCACCGCACCGTCTCTTGTTCCTTCTCCGGCGGCGGCACGACATCAAGATCAGAAGAGATGGAGTGAGAGAAGAGAGAGAGAGATGATGACGATGGCACAGTCCACCGGCGGAGATGACGGCGGTGCAAGCGGTGACGGTTCAGGTTTGGTCTAGATCGGTTCTTGTTTCAGTTTTGGTTGTTCAGATCGGTTGGGTGTCGGGTTAGTTTGCTACCGGGTGTCGGTCAACACAAGTCAACGAGCAGGTTCGGGTGGTGTTAGTTCAGTCTCGAGTCAGCAGGTTCAATTCGGTTCAGTCTTCATCGAGTCCACAAGGTGTCTTGGCTCGGTTCAGTTGCGGCTCATGTTCAGTTCGGGTCAGTCAACTTTAGTCAACAGCAGTCTCGCATCGATGTCGGAGTCGGAGTTTACGGCGGAGTCCACGTTCCTTTCGTTCGGTATAACTCTTTGACTAAATCAAATTGTTTTCTTTTATACAAACGAAACAACAATCAAATAAAGGAAATGATTTAGAACTGGAACTTTGTTTTGGTTTATAACTGTTATGTTCGTTATTCCTTTTAAAACAAACAAAAGGATTCTGTAACTTTCAGACAAATGAAATAATAAGTCAAACTTATCACAAAAAGCTATGGTAGTCCATTGGTTGTTGTCGTTGTAAACAAGCGTGAGGCTGCGGGTTTGAGACCCGGCCTCCGATTAAGCCATACATATATATATCTATATATATATATATATATGTATTTTTTTAACTTCCTTGTATAATATAACATAAGAGACAGATTATATACATTTGTTTTAGACTCATGAATTATATATTTGTTCTAATTATTAAGGTATTTTTTTAGAAACAGATTATTTATATATATATATTTATATTGTTTCGTAATTTGATTATTGAATTTTGACAAATATATCGACAACTTATATTGTCGGGATCGTCCAAAAACAGAGGAAACTCTGCCCGTTTTTCGTAAAATTCCGTGGAACGAAACGCATTAACTTTATAAAACGGAGCCTAATGGATTTAGTAAATTTCTATAAAATATATATAAATGTATATTTATTTTTGACAACACTACTATAATACTTTTGATAAACCTAAATTAAAATCTTTACTTAAACTATACAAAATATATATATGTAAATATATATATGTAAATATATATATATATATATATATGTATACTTATCCATCGTCTAGTTATACTTTAAATCCCACGTCAAATCCTCCGTCATAATTCCGTTACTCATGCACCATCGTTTACCCATATAGGGTGACCTCGGTGTTCCATCCTCCTGAACTTATACACTCGTCAACGCTTGGATAATCGGAAGACTTAGCAATTTGTGAGTATACTCGCAACCCCTTTTTATGTTTACCACTTTTTGGGGTGTAACATGTTTACTTATCAAAACTTACACATGAACATTTTGCGTAAACTTATGGACTTTCATAGCGACGAAATGATGACATGCGCTATGAGAAGGACCTTTTACTTAAACACATGAACATTCCTATAACATGCTTGTATACGTGATTGCTTGATACTTTAGACTTGGGTAAAACATTTTCGTGTCCGTACGAGCCAATCCTTGACATATGTAGCGCTATAGGATTAACGACCCGCCATCTTATCTCGTGGTAATGTCAATTGCATGTTGCGTTTCTTTGGTTTGATATGTTGACACATGCCAAATTTATTGTTTATCTTGAATCACATGCTTGCTATGAGGAATCGTTCGAAACTTATCTTTTGCTATGTACGTATCAAACTTGTATACTCGCCATTGCTTTTGCATTGAATTGTATTTTTAAACATGTTACAGGATGATGATGAGGATGCCATGAAAAGAAGTAGCGTTGATGCCTAGATACACATATAGACGTTTAGGCTAATATGTCGTATCAACTTTGCTTATGTTATCATGTATTTCTCTTGAACTTGTTGTTATTTGAGTTTATGTATTGTTGACAATTGGAGGTTATGAAATGAAATGGGAATATTTAATTATTGTCACAAATAGTGTTATGATGTCTCGAGCAATCTTCACACTTCGTCTCATCCCGATGTTTCCGCCATTGGTTGGGGTTTGACAGTTAGGTTTTGGACATGATTGTTTGTGTGTGAATTATAGATGTTGACTTTGCATTAACAGCTTGTACCTTGATTGTTTGTGGTCATGATTATTTGTTTATGATGGGTGGTGACTGAGTGGTGGTGGGGTATGCCTTGGTGGTGGTGATGGTGATGGGGGGGGGGGGGGTGATTGAATGGTGGTGTTGATGAAGCGTGGTGGTAGTGGTGAGTGTGTCGTGATGGTGGTGGGGTGGTGGTTGTAACGCCCAGCGTCCCTAAACTTTAGACACTTGGCAAGAACAGTCCCTGAACTTCTAATTTGTTGTCAGTTTTGGTCCCTGTAGTTTTATGGAGTTGATACTTTGATACTTTTGGCATGGATCTTATTGATATTGATGCTTGATTCTTGACACTTAAACTATGAGACTTGATATATAATCTAGATACTCGATTCTTGATACTATGGAAGCTAGATTCTTTATGTTGATTCTTGATACTTGATACTTAGACTCTTGATTCTTGATGCTTGAGAAACTATGATTCTTGACTCTTGAAACTTATTTGGTGCTTGACTCCTTTGACTCGTGAAACTTTATTCTTGGTTGAACGAGAGACTGGAGCCTTGTCACTGGCGGAATCTATGAAACTTGGAAACTTTTGGTTTGAAATATAATCTAGATACTTTACCTAAACTATACGCAACGCAACGCCTAACCTAGCTCGCTAAACGAATCAAAAACGGGAACGCGGAAAGGTGGGATTGACCAAAGTGGCAATCCGATCGGATTGCCACCCGATCGGATGGCCAACCGATCGGATGACCACCCGAACGGGTCACCACCCTATCCACCTTGTACCGTCTCCACTTCACTGTCACACAATAAATAGACCTGTCACATCACCATTTCAGTGATGTGACAGCTCCGCTTGACTCAGACGCACAAACACCTTTCTCCTCCATTTTCTTGCTGATTTCGGTACGTTTTAGGCTAGATTCTTGTACTTTCTTGATCTACACATCATCCTCTACGTGATTCTCAATTGAAATCACACTTTTCACCATGAAATCTCTCGGAACTGAGTTCTTGAGGGTGATGTCATCATGGAGGTTTGTACAAACTGCCATGTGATGTCATTCTAAGCAAGATCTAGCTCAGATCTAAGATATTTCATGCGTTTTCACACTAGATCTAAGCTAAATCTACACTTTTTCCTATAAAATTTGAGTATCATCATCTTTTTCTCAAACTTTTACTTTATTCGGTGGAAATCGGGTCTAAACTAACTGTAGATCTGATGAATAGTCTAGAGTTGGTATTGATCTGGGTTCTTACCGGTAGAGACGAGCATGGCAACAGATTCCGACATAAACCCATTAGAAACAAACAGGGGTGATTCCCACCCGATCGGAGTTTTGGGTGCTAAGGGGTTTTACCGTTGTCTCAATACGTGTCATGCCGTCACCGTTAATCTAGAAACTTGGAAATTTTGCAAACATGTTGAACAAGAACAAGGGTCGCCCGATCGAGCGGCAACCCGATCGGACAGCCACCCTATCAGGGGACACTTGTCCTTCTACCTTGAAGCTTTGATACATAGAAACTTTCTCAAAATATTGGAAACTTTGATCAAGTGGTGGTCCGATCGGACAACCGTCCGATCGAGTGGCCACCCGATTGAGGAGACCAAGACACTTAACACTCGGGTCGAGTGGCAACCCGATCGGACAGCCACCCTATTCCCTCACTGGTGAATCTCACCCGAACGAGTGGCAACCCGATCGGACAGCCATCCGATCGGGCAGCCATTGTCTCCTCACACACATGGGTCACCCGACCGACTGGCAATCCGATCGGATAGCCATCCGATCGGACAGCCATTCGATCCAGTGACCAACTTGACACTCTGAGCAACCTCGTTATTCTGCCCGACTCTTATCCTTTTGTAATCTAATCAGGCTAATTCTAAAAGAGCTCCATTTGATCCAATAGTAGTTTATACTGTTAAGCAATCACTGTGAGTATACTCGATCCCCTTTTACTTTAAACTTTTGGGGTGTAACATGTATTCTATGAAACTTAAACTTGAATCTTTGAAACTTATACTCTATCCTATGTGTACGTGAAACTTGTGATTCTTGATTCTTTGTGCTATGTGACGTTTAATCCAGAGTGTGTAGTTCCGCCTTAATAATAGTAGCGCTATAGGAGTAATGCACCTCCCCGTTAGTCTTTGGGGTATTGTTAGGAGGAGACATATAACCCCCCGCTAAACTTTGGGGAAAGGCACTTAACGCATTGTAAACTTGGGCTATCACTGCGTGGACTACGACACTAGCACGGCTGAAAACTATTTTGTTACATTTACACTTGGATATGAGATGTTTTAACCTATTATTCTTTTATCAAACTTGTATACTAGCCAATACTTTTGTATTGATATTTTAATATATGTTGCAGGCTGATAGGATGCTTGGAATGCATGGAAATCAAGCTAGGAGATGCTTAGAAACGTCGCCTAGTTAATTCTTTTGAACAATTTAAACAATTTTATGATTTGGTTTGTAATGTGAGGCTTGGGCCGATGATTGTTAGACATTTGCATGAAATCAATTAATCCTTATTTAAACAATAGTGTTATGGAATTCTCAATGAGCAATCTAAACGCTTAGTGCTCGCACCCCGATGTTTCCGCCATCGGTTGGGGTGTGACAGATTGGTATCAGAGCCATAACTATAGGGAATTAGGATAAGTAGGAATACTTGCCCTAGTCTATATTTCTAGGAATCTTGACTCTTATTTGTTGTTTAAGACTTATGTATTCTACCGTATCTGCTTCCTAGCAGCACATGTCCCTGTTAAACTTACGTGCCTTTCCTAAGGCTGATACAATATACACTTGATGCTTTGGAAACGTTGTTAATCAGTGTTTGTATTTTGCACGAGATTTGCCCTCAAGTTAGGAGTGACATCCAAACCTTGATGGAAAATCTCCATATTATTCTAGTAGGTCTTATCTGCGGATAGGTACCAACACTATTTAGGGTACGAAGTTGTCAAGATAGAGGTGAAGCTCAGACCTTGATAACTAGTCCCACTCCTTGATTTTTATATGTCTCGCCAAAGTCTCGAAATCCCAGTCAATTAGGGACGTGGAATGACTAAAAGGACGAATATCGTAGGCCTAACATCGATGACGTATTTGTCTAAGTAAGTCAAGACACACTACCTCAATTCGAAAGGGGTTCGAATCACTTTGGTCAGTCAGCGTTCCTTTACCCGGAACACCCTATGTTTTACGAGCCTATCTTTTGTGCAATCTAGATTTTATGTGTGGTTTTAAACTCTATTCCTCGTTTTTTTGACTCTTTGTTTGTTTTGGTATGCTTTTACACGAATCGCATGTTGTCCGCAATCTAGAACGTAAATTCTAATCTCAGATCGAACTAAATTTATGAAGCTTTATTCTATATGCAATCTATGTGATAATGTGATTATAAGACGCTAGATGTAACATGGCATGGAATACGAGGGGAAAGTGACGTGTCCGAAACATGGTGGATACGCCGCTGGTACTTCCTATATATAAGTGTTTCTGGCATGTTACCGACTTTCGTACCAAGTGCCATGCGAAACTTAGTGTCTGAGATGGAATTCTAAAGCTATGGAAGGTCTATTTGCGTAATCTATGAAGAACTTATGTGAAATCTATTATATACTCCAGTAAAATCTATGTGTAAGCTATACGTGTGTGTGATGGGGAAACAAAATACGAAATGTAGCCTAGCGCCGAAGACGAGGGGGAAAGTGGCATGTCCGAAGCGTGGTGGATACGCCGCTGGTACTTCCTATATATAAGTGCTTCCATCATGTCGCAGAACTTTCGTAACACGTGCCATGCGGAATTTCGTTGTTTGTGGATTGTTAGTACGAGTCTATGTGAAACTATTTAATCTATTTGTGTCTATTAGAATCTATTGAATCTATTGAATCTCTTGGAGTCTATTGAATCTATTGAATCTATGGGAAACTATTGAATCTATTGGAATCTATATGAAACCTACGTGAAACTATTTGAAACTATTGCAAACTATGTGAATCTATGATGATGATGATGATGATGATGAGTGTGTTCTACGACACGTAACATGACACCGAGTGCGAGGTGGAAGCGATGTGCCCGAAGCGTGGTGGATACGCCGTTGGTACTTCCTATATATAAGCGTTTCTAACATGTTGCCAAACTTCGTACAACGTGCCATGCGAACGTCGTGGGTTTTGGGGTATTAGAATCTATGTGAACAACTTAAATCTTGATCTTGTGAATCTTGTTGAGTTTTAGCCTATTGTGTGTGAATCTATATTGTGAGGCTTCGTGGATTTAGACTTATACAATCCTCTTATTGGATCTTTAGGATGTCTTCTCGAAAGCTATCCGACACTCTCAGGAAATCCAGGGAGAAGTCTCAGAAAAAGATGATGTCGTTCATGGCCGACCAGATTGCCCGAGTCGTGCCCAAGATCGTCTCTGAGCTCCAAGGATCAAACACTCCTCCATCCTCTGCAGACTCAAAGGCCGAGAAGCAAAAGCCTACTAAGTGCAACTATAAACATTTCATCTCTTGCAACCCTAAGACTTTCACGGGTAGTGATGGGGTGACTGCTATGCTCGAGTGGTTCGACAACATCGAGGTTACCTTCATTAACAGCGAATGCCCAGATCATCTAAAGACTAGGAGTGCTACTGGAATGTTTCAAGGCAGAGCATTGGAGTGGTGGTCGAATGAGAGAAACATCCGTTCAAATGAAGAAGCCTATGCTCTTCCATGGGCTGAGGTGCGAGAACTCATGATGCTCGAGTTCTACCCTCCTCATGAACAACTGAAGCTTGAAGAAGAGTTTTGGCCTTTGAAGCAGGTTGGTGATCATAACCTGGCTTATACTACCCATTTTAAGCAGCTCGGCTTGATCGTTCCTCACTTGGTTTCTACTCCTAAGCGGATGATAACCAAGTACATCAATGGTCTATCTTCGGCTATGCGTGATTCTATTAAAGCAGCTCAACTGGAAACTATTGAAGAAGTCTATCGTTTGGCAGCAAGTTTGAACAACAACCGTGTGTGTGATAAACAGTTCGCTACTCCTGTTCCATCCAAGTCTGCGAACCAAGTTACCCAGCAGTCAGGCGGCAGCAAGAACAAGAAAAGGAAATCCCAGGGTTCCGGATGTAATGCTATTCCTCCTGCTGCAAACCCTGCTGCTAAACCTGCTCCTGTTACTGCCGCTGCTAACCCTGCTGTCCCAGAAGCTAAGAAGCAATAAACTGGGTCATATCCCAAGTGTGCAACTTGCAACTATCATCATCCTGCTACTTCTGCATGTCGTCTGTGCACCAACTGTAATCGCTATGGTCACACAACTCCCTACTGTCGTCAAGCTAACCCTGCATCGCAAGCTCAACAAGCCCCAGCTCAGGCAGCTCTACCTGCACCTCCAGCACCTCTGCAGAACCCAAGGCCCGTCAATGCTGTTCGTGCATGCTACAAGTGTGGAGATACTACCCACCTCCGTAACCAGTGTCCTCAGCTGAACCAGGACCAGCAGCCAGCCGCTCGTGGACGAGCGTTCAACCTTAACGCTAATCAGGCTCGTAATGACAATGACGTCGTCAATGGTATGTTCCTTGTTAATAACCTTTATGCTTCGATTCTATTTGATACTGGTGCCGATAAAAGCTTTGTGTCCATGGAATTTGAGTCCTTGATAAATTGTACACGCTCCAAGTTACCTGAATCGTTCTCTGTTGAGATCGCCAATGGTAAGTCGATCCTTGTTAATTCTATCGTTCGTGATTGTTCCTTGATTCTTAACGATCACATGTTCTCTATTGACCTCATACCCATGCGTTTGGGTAGCTTTGATGTTATTATCGGTATGGACTGGTTGCGTAAGAACCATGCCGAGATTGTTTGTCACGAGAAACTTGTTCGCCTTCCTCTTCCCTATGGTGATACTTTGATCGTCTATGGAGACCGACCTTCAAAAGGACTGAGATTGATGTCATGCACACAAGCGAGCAGAAGCTTACGTAAACAGAACCCTGCCTTCTTGGCCCACGTGGTGGAACAAAAACGCAAGGGGAAGAATATAAGCGATGTTCCAGTGGTGTGTGACTTCACTGATGTCTTTCCTGAAGATCTTCCTGGTCTTCCTCCTCCCAGATCCGTTGACTTTTGTATTGATCTCGTACCTGGTGCGACTCCTGTCGCTAGGGCTCCCTATCGTCTTGCACCTTCCGAGATGCAAGAGTTATCTAGTCAGCTACAGGAATTACTCGATAAGGGTTTTATTCGTCCAAGTACCTCCCCGTGGGGTGCTCCCGTGTTATTCATCAAGAAGAAGGATGGTTCCTTCCGTATGTGTATCGACTATCGTGAACTGAATAAGCTTACCGTGAAGAATCGTTATCCGCTCCCTCGTATCGATGGCCTATTTGATCAACTGCAAGGCGCATCCTGTTTCTCGAAGATTGACCTACGTTCTGGATATCATCAACTACATGTCCTCGAAGATGATATTCCCAAGACTACGTTTCATACTCGATATGGGCACTACAAGTTCGTAGTCATGCCTTTTGGCTTGAGCAACGCACCTGCAGTGTTCATGGACCTTATGAACCGTGTTTGTAAATCTTATTTGGATCATTTTTTGATAGTCTTTATTGATGATATTCTTATTCATTCTAAGTCTAAAGCTGATCATGCTCGCCATCTACGTCTTATGCTTGAACTTCTACGTGGTGAACGTCTGTATGCTAAGTTTTCTAAATGTGAGTTTTGGATTGATGAAGTGCAATTTCTTGGTCATATTGTTAGTAGTCAGGGTATTCATGTTGACCCTTCTAAGATTGAGGCAGTGAAGAATTGGTGTACGCCTAAATCCGTGTCCGAGATTCGTTCTTTTCTAGGATTGGCGGGTTATTACCGCCGATTAATTGCGGATTTTTCTAAAATCGTTGTTCCTCTTACTACGCTAACCCAAAAGGAAAAACCTTTTGTTTGGGGTCCCGAACAAGAGGAGTCCTTTCAAACTCTTAAGAACCTTTTGTGTAATGCTCCTGTGTTAACTCTACCTGATGGCAATGACGATTTTGTGGTGTATTGTGATGCCTCGAACCGTGGATTGGGCTGTGTGCTGATGCAGCGAGACAAGGTTATTGCTTATGCCTCTCGTCAGCTAAAAGTACATGAGAAAAACTATACTACTCACGATCTGGAGCTTGGTGCGGTTATTTTTGCGTTAAAGATCTGGCGACACTACCTGTATGGTACAAAGTGTGTGGTCTTCACCAACCATAGGAGCCTTCAACATATCTTTGACCAAAAAGAGCTAAACATGCGACAGAGGCGTTGGGTGGAATTGCTTAACGACTACGACTGCGAAATTCGCTATCATCCTGGCAAGGCGAATGTAGTAGCCGACGCCCTTAGTCGTAAGACCCATTTCAAGGCTATTCGTATCTCTAGTGATCTCCATGCTTGTATTCATGATGCTCAGTTTTCGTCAGGTAATGAAGGAAGTCTAACTGTTGAAGTTCATGGCGCTAATGTGAATCAGCTCGAAACTAAATCTGATGGTCTTCAATACTATCTAAATCGCATCTGGGTTCCAGATTGCGATAATCTCCGTGAGCTCATTATGACCGAGGCTCACAAATCCCGTTACTCTATCCATCCAGGTGCCGATAAGATGTACCAGGATCTGCGTACGACTTATTGGTGGCCTGGCATGAAGAGGGACATTGCTGTATATGTGTCTAAGTGCCTTACTTGCTCAAAGGTAAAGGCTGAACACCAGCGTCCTTCTGGACTCTTAGAGCAACCCAAAATCCCTGTCTGGAAATGGGATAGTGACGGGTGGTCCATAGGACAACCTTTAAAGGGTCTAAATATATGTACATTCCATGCTTTATTCGGTTAATTGCTTGAACTTGGTAACTACTAGATGATTTGATGTGCAGGTGTTAAAGTGTTCAAGATGCAGGATTTGTGAAGTCTAGATGAATGCTGAATGTTCGGGGAGTTAAGAAGTGAAGGAATCAAGAATTAATGAAGCAACAAAGAAAAAAATAACATTCAGCACCGTAGCCTACGGCTCCTGCCGTAGGTTACGGCTCCCCCACATGAGACACTTGCACTGCCGTAGATCAGAAGAGACATGCCGTAAGGAACTGCTGCTTACCGTAAGCTACGGCAGGCGCCGTAGCTTACGGCGCCACTTTGACCGATTGTTGACCACTGCTTGCCTTAAGCTACGGCAGGCGCCGTAGCTTACGGCGCCGACTGATGCCAAGTTGTAACTCCTTCCATTAATGCTCATTTGAGGGGGTTTTATGGTGTCTTATCACTTGTATTCGGTTACACAATCATTTTGGAGACGATTTTGCTTATTCTTGGGAGCTTGAAGACATTATGAATCATTGTTCTTATGTTTCTAACTTATTTTGAAGATCAAGACTTTGTTATGATGTTTGTTCAAGCCATGAGTGGCTAAACTTGTTATGATCATCTTTGGTTGAAGGTTATGTAAGACTTTGTGCTTGAATTCCTTATTTCTAGAATAACAAACTTTATCTTTATGATTTATTTGTTATGGTGTGTGATTAGTTGTTAGTAAATTATTGATTCTCATGCTAACCTAGTTTGAAACCATACGTTCTTGGTGCCGTTGGCAATCGAGATATCATGGGTAGAATTAGGATTGGGTAAGGGTTAATTGGTCATCGGGTAACAACCTCACGTTCTAGGAATCTGAGTACTTAGTTCCCTTTTATCACAACAAGTAATCACACATGAACTATGTCTATGTAGTTCTTTCTAGTGGAATGAGAGCACAAACGTCGAAGCAAACCGGAAACTAAAGATGGTCATTTGTCTCTAAATTGTTTACAAACCAAAACTTTCATTTTGAAATTCGAATAGTAACCTTAGTTTTAAAACTCAAATCAATCAAACCAACTCTTGAACTTTACTTTCATTGCAATTAGTTTAATCTTAGTTAACTTAGATATACACTTAGATAACATACATTCCACAAACTCCCTGTGTTCGATACCCACTTACCGCTAGCTAATTAGTTGTATTTGGATTAAATTTGATTGTGACCACGACATCACGTCAAATTTTGGCGCCGTTGCCGGGGAGTAGTGCGCAACGTGTGTTATTTTTTTATCCTTTTTAGTTTGTTATTTTTTTGGTTTACGCTAGGTGTGTTAGTGTGCAGGTATTTACAGGTGCATGCGTACTAGAAGCTCTCACAAGCTTTCACCATTGGCATTTGATCCGGAGATTGAGCGAACATTAAGAGGAAACATAATTTTGCTAAGAGAAAACAGAATCAGCGGTTCACCAACAACACCAACTACACCAATCACACCAATTCGATACATGGATCCACCACCACCACCTACTACGGGTGAACTTATACCACCTTTTATACCATCATCCACTCAACCTTCACCAAACACTACCATGCCAAACACCACTACCGATCCTATTCAACCTCATGATGTAACACCAACTAACACCACCCAACCTATTACCACTCAAGTTGAACCCATGCACACCTTTAACCCTTCTACTACAATTCCACCACTCACTCATTTCTTCCCAGTTTCAGGTCAATCATCCTCCACCTATACATTACCACAAGGCTCAATTGTTGTTCATGCTACTTCATCATTTAGACCACCAAACCAATCGGGCTTTCAATACTCATCTTTTCCATTTGGGCAACCATCGGGTATAGGAGGAGATGGATACGAAGAAGGATATGAGGATTTTGAGGGTTATGAGGAAGAAGGACATGCTTATGTGGGAGATGGGGAACAAGGAGAACTTACGTACGTGCAAGGGCAAACTCAAAGAATGCCAAGTGTTGGTGGGTTTCAACAACAACAAATTATAACCCAACATATTCGACCAAGGCCACAAGGGCCACAAGTGCAACGTCCTATACCATTGCAACAAGTTCGTCCACAAAATGTACAACCTCAATTCCAAAGGCCAATTCAACACCAACCGATGCCACAACAACAATTTCAACCACATGTACCACAAGGGCCTATGCCAAGGCCAATGGATCCTATTCGACCAAGGGTTCGGTTGGGTGTGCCAAGAAGGCATCTTAGAGAACATGCAAGAGGCATTGAAGCGCATTTTAGGCCGGTAATCACTCAAAATCCTTCACCAGTAGTTATTCCTCACAATAATCAAGGGAGGACCTTCGAAGTGAGAACAAATTATTTGCAAAGTTTGCCGAAATATAAGGGTCTAGCAACGGAGGAACCGTATTTTCATTTGGAGGCCTATGACTCAATTTGCAATACTCTTGGGAGTCAAGGTTTTTCGGCCGATGATGTCAAGTTAGTTTTGTTTCAATTTTCTTTGGAGGACAAGGCAAAGAAGTGGTTCTACACTTTGCCTTCAGCATCTATTTACACTTGGGCGGAGATGCAACAAATATTTCTAGATGAATTTTACACCGCTCAAAAGACCAATGATGCTAGGAAGGGATTGAGGAGTTTTCAGCAACAACAAGGTGAAATGTTTCATGAGGCTTTTGAGCGTTTCAATATGATGATCAAGAATTGCCCTCACCATGGAATTGAACTTTGGGAATTAATGAATGCTTTCCACGAGGGGTTGAGTGCCGAAGATGCTCGAGACTTAATGTCTATTACTGGTGGCACTTTTGGTACGAATTATGAGCAAGACGATTGGGAGTTCTTGGAACAAATGGCAATTACATCAAAGAGGAAAGCTCAAGCATCAAGGAGAGCACGACCGGCCGTTACTCGAACACAAGTGCATGCGGTTGACGATGGCAATGTTCAAACCTCTAATCAAATTTATGATGTTTGTGCTATTTGCAATGAAATAGGTCATGCGGCTGAAAATTGCCAAGGAGTGGTAGAAGGGCAATATGAAGAAGTTCATGCGGTGCAAAGGCAAGGAGGGGGTGGTAGAAACTATAACATGAATTCTAACACTTACCACCCCGGGTTGAGGAACCACCCAAATTTCCGATATGGGAACCCTTCAAAACAAGCTAACCCGAACTTTCAAGGTAGCCAAGGAAACTTTGGTCCGCCTCAACCTTACAACAATCAAAGTGGATATCGAGGTGGGAACAATCAAGGATACCAAAGGCAATACCAAACGGGTCAAGAGCAAGGGGGGTCTTCGGGTGGAAACGAGATGATGGATATGTTGAAGAGCATGCAATCGGAGATGCAAAAGAGAAATCAAATGGATGACGCTCGCATACAAAAAGATGAGGCCCGAGATAAAGCAATTCAAACTTTGACCACCCAAATGGGTCAACTCGCAACCGAAGTGGCGGACTTGAAGAAAAGCAAAGGTCAATTACCAAGCGACACTAAGGTAAACCCGTCTCATAATACTTCTAGAGGTAACAATGTTAATATTCATCATGTAAGTGTTTTGAGAAGTGGGAAAGAGTACAAAACCAATCCTTCACCGGATTTGGTTAATGGGGTGGTTGAAGATATAACGGGTCAAGATAGTGAGGAAGAAAATGAAACACCTATTATTTCTTCTAAAAAACCCAATTTTGAAAAACCCGAAATTAATAAAGAAAATGAAAAGAAAAATGAGGATGAGGGATCTAGTCAAGTACCATTTCCCTCGGCTTTATTAGATCCGGGTAGGAAAAAATTTATTTCAAAACGGGGTCCTCAAAAGGAAGAAATGTGGGAGGTTTTCAAACAAGTTAAAATCAATCTTCCTTTACTTGAAGCAATCAAACAGGTACCCGCTTACGCCAAGTTTTTAAAAGAATTGTGTACCCAAAAGAGGCAACAAAAAGTGCCTAAATTGGTTGACTTGACGGAGCGGGTAAGCGCGGTTTTGAAAGGAGATCTTCCTCCTAAGCTACAAGATCCGAGAACGCCTCTCATAAACATCCAAATGGGAAATTTTCAAACCGCAAGGGCGTTATTGGATCTTGGAGCCAGAGTAAGTATCCTACCGGGGGGGTTATATGACCAATACGATTTTGGTCCATTCAAACGGGTTGAGACAATGGTGGTATTAGCCGATTTGTCTCATAAACTCCCTCGGGGTATTGTACAGGATGTGATAGTTAAGGCTGACGAGTTTTATTATCCCGTGGATTTTCTTGTGCTAGATTACTCATCCGCAGACCCAATTCAACAACAAAATGTTATCTTGGGTCGGCCATTTTTGAACACCGCACATGTCGTTATTGATTGTCGATATGGTATGGTCGACATGACATTCGGAAATAGGAAGATGAGATGAAATGTATTTACTAACGGTACTAACATTTATGGTGATGAGTGTTTTCTAGCAGATTTCATAGATGGATACGACCCAAAGGAGTTCGAGGAAGAGATTTTGGGTTCGTGTGTTTGTGATGTGTCTTTGCAGGTACATGCATGTGAGTTGGAATTGGAAGAGAAGGAGCAAGAGGCTCTCTCGGTGAAGGAAGGAAGACCGCCATGGACCCACCAAACGGACACTTTACCAGTGGGAATTGATTCGGGTACAAAGCCTTCCTTGGAATGTCCACCAAGTGTGGAATTGAAAGAGCTACCAAAGCATTTAAAGTATGCATTTTTGGGGGAGAATGACACCTTACCGGTGATCATTGCTTCTAATTTGGCGATAGCTCAAGAGGAGGAATTGATACGGGTGTTGAAGGCTCACAAGGCGGCAATCGGATGGACAATAGCCGATTTAAAGGGTATTAGTCCATCCATTGTAATGTATAAAATCATTACAAGTGAGGATGCGAAGCCAACCCGCGAAACACAAAGAAGGTTGAACCCGAATCTGAGAGAGGTGGTTAAAAAAGAAGTAATCAAGTGGTTGGATGCGGGGATCATATACCCCATTTCGGACAGTGCGTGGGTAAGTCCGACTCAGGTAGTGCCTAAAAAGTCAGGCATTCAGGTAATTAAAGATGAACAAGGTGAGCAAATTGCCACCCGCCCGGTCACCGAGTGGCGAGTTTGCATTGATTATAGGAAATTAAACGCCGCTACCTCCAAAGACCATTTCCCGTTACCCTTCATTGACCAAATAATTGAAAAACTTTCCGGTCAAAAATATTATTGTTTTTTGGATGGGTATTCGGGATATAACCAAATTGCTATTCACCCGGACGACCAACACAAAACCACGTTTACATGTCCATATGGTACATTTGCTTTTTGGCGAATGCCATTTGGATTATGTAACGCTCCGGCCACATTTCAAAGATGTATGATGAGTATATTTTCAGACATGGTCGGGGAATCTCTTGAAGTGTTTATGGATGATTTTTCCATCTTTGGCCCAAGTTTCGATTCTTGTCTTGACGAATTGGAAAAAGTTTTAAAAAGGTGTGTTGAGACGAACTTGGTGCTAAGTTGGGAAAAGAGCCATTTTATGGTTCAAGAGGGTATTGTGTTGGGGCATGTGATTTCGGACCGGGGTATGGAGGTAGACAAAGCAAAAATTCGGGTAATTTCGTCTCTACCCCCACCAAAGAATGTTAAGGGGGTGAGATCATTTTTGGGACATGCGGGGTTTTATAGAAGGTTTATTAAGGGTTTTAGTGTAATTACAAAACCTTTATGTAACTTATTATTGAAAGATGTTCCATTTGATTTTACTGACGAATGTTTGCAAGCTTTTCGTGTGTTGAAGGAACAGTTGGTGAAGGCTCCTATCTTGCAACCACCGGATTGGTCGAAGCCGTTCGAGATTATGTGTGATGCTAGCGACACGACCATTGGAGCGGTTTTGGGTCAAAGGGTCGATAAAAAGCCGGTGGTAATTTATTATGCAAGTAAAACTTTGTCCGAGGCGCAACTGAATTACACCACGACCGAGAAAGAATTATTAGCGGTGGTGTATGCCTTGGACAAGTTTAGATCATACATTTGGGGGAGCAAGGTGATCGTGTATTCGGATCATAGCGCGGTCCGATATCTAATGGAAAAGAAGGACGCAAAGCCCCGGTTGATTCGTTGGGTGCTTTTGTTGCAAGAGTTCGATCTAGAGATTCGGGACAAAAAGGGGTGTGAAAATGTTGTTGCGGATCATTTGTCCTGGATCCCATTGGAAGGTGTTGACGACCCGAGTGAAATTAACGAACGGTTTCCCGATGAGCAATTGTTAGCCGTTTCTACTTTTGTTGCACCTTGGTATGCCCACTACGTGAACTATTTGGCCAAGGGTGCAATTCCGAATCATTGGACGAAGAAGAGACGACAACAATTTTTGAGTCAAGTTAAGCAATATATTTGGGATGAACCGGATTTGTTCAAAATCGGACCCGATCAAGCCATAAGAAGGTGTGTTCCCGAAACTGAAGTTTTAGAGATTCTGACCCATGCTCATTCGTCGGCATGTGGTGGGCATTTTAGCGGGAACAAGACGGGTTACCGGGTGTTATCATGTGGGTTTTATTGGCCCACAATTTTCAAGGATTCTTGTGAGTTTGCCCGGAATTGCATCAATTGTCAAAAAGTTGGAAGTATATCGAAGCGGGATGAAATGCCTTTACAACCAATTTTGGTGGTTGAGGTGTTTGACGTTTGGGGGATAGATTTTATGGGTCCGTTTCCTAACTCGAATGGGTTCTTATACATATTAGTTGCGGTTGATTACGTTACGAAGTGGATAGAAGCCATTGCTACAAGGACCAATGATCATTCCGTTGTATGTAAGTTTGTGCAAGCCAACATCTTTGCTCGATTCGGTGTGCCAAGGGTGATAATAAGTGATGGCGGTTCACATTTAGAGAACTTCAATTTTGGGAAATTGCTAAAAAGATACAATGTGAACCACCGAGTGGCGACACCGTACCATCCGCAAACAAGTGGACAAGTTGAATTGTCCAACCGTCAAATTAAGGAGATTCTCATGAAGATGGTAAGAACGGATAGAAAAGATTGGTCAAGTAAGCTTGACGATGCGTTGTGGGCATACCGGACGGCCTACAAAACTCCAATTGGTACTACCCCTTATCGGATGGTGTATGGGAAGGGGTGCCATCTACCAATGGAGTTAGCACATCGAGCGCATTGGGCCATCAAAATAATGCGGATTATGACGAAGCGGGTCGGGTAAGGAAGTTGCAATTGAACGAGATTGAGGAAATTAGAGATGAAGCCTATGAATGTGCTTCCGCATACAAAGACAAACTGAAGAAAGTTCATGACGCAAAGATAAGGAAAAAGAACTTCGAAGTGGGTCAGAAGGTGTGGTTGTATAATTCAAGGTTGAAGATGTTCGCGGGAAAACTCAAGAGCAAGTGGATGGGTCCTTATATCATCCGAAGAGTGGGAAGATTTGGTGATGTCGATATAGAAGACGAACAAACCAATAAACAACAAACTGTGAATGGGCACTGGCTCAAACCGTATTTGGAAGGTAACGATATCAACAATCTCGAACTTGACAAAGTGGGTTACATTCTACACCCATTGGATGATGAGGAAACTTGAATGAGGCCCAGGTTTGATGTTTTGTACATATTTAGTCTAGTTTGTTTTGATTGAATAAGTCCCGTTTAGAACCGGTGTTTGAAACAAGTGTGGGGAAATCCGTGCGAATTTCCCGAACATAGTGTTGAGGACAACACGGTTTTTTTTTTTAACGGGGGGTAGGGTTAATTTTCATGTTTTCAAAAATCAGAAAAACAATAAAAATTATAAAGTTTTTAACAGTTAAAAAAAATAAAAAAATAAAAAATTTTGCAACTAAGAGGTTTTGGCCCCCCAATTGCCCAGTACTCGCCATAAGCTACGGTGGGGGGCCGTAGCTTACGGCGCTTATCAACATTTTAGAACCCTACGGTGCTGATACACTGACCTACGGCGGAGCAATTTTACCCAGATACCACCGTAACCTACGGCGGGGTGCCGTAGGTTACGGCACCGAGCTGAAACGAATGGGTCCCCCTGTGTCGGTGTGTTATATATATATAAAAAAAAAAAACCTTTCAATAATCCCCAACCACACATCGATCCTTTTACTCCCCAACCACACATTCTTCTCCATCTAACTTCTTCTAAGAAACCCTAACCTCCATAACTTCAAAGCTTCATATCTCCCTCATATCTAGTCCGATTTCAGTGATTCTTGGGTCCATTTTGGGTGAAATTTTACAAGGAATCCAGATTTACACTTGTATTTCAAAGATTTCGTCATTTGGGGTCAGATTCGAGCATAGGGGGTGACGAAATTTGTGGGGTTTTTGTGTGAACTTCAAGAGTTTGTCATTCTCATCTTCTACAACACTAAGGTATATAATTTCACTTCATTTTTTTGATGTACATTGAGGTTTGTAAGTTTCCATTATGTTTTTGCTTACACACTTGCTTGTATGTGATAAATGATAAGATATTGTTGAGCCATTGATTGTTTGGGTATAAATGTATTTGATGTTTAGTAAAAATCTTTTGGAAAATCCTGAATTATAGAGACATCATGCCAAATTTTTGTTTGAAAGGATGAATCTTTGGTGTTTTTGTACATTCATACCCATAACATAAAGCAAGTGTGGGGAAGTTTGTGGAGTTGAACTAACTTTAAAAGTTTTATGTGGTTTATGAATGTGTGTAGGTATGGTGAAAACAAAAGGTAAATCGATTGCAAGTTCGTCTAACCAACCTCAAGGGGAAGAGGAACAACCAAAGAGGAGAAGGTTGGCACTGGTCGGTGACCCGGATTCAGAGGAGGATGCGCCTCCAAGGGGTCCTAAGCCGGATTGGACATCCGGTTCATTACTAGACCAACCCGTGGAATGGAGAGAGGACTTGTTTCATGAACAAATGAACAAGTTGAAGCAAAGGGCTGAGGCATTTATTTGTGAGAAGGAGATTCGGGAAGCTGATTTTGGGCCGTTCGGGATAACGGCAAAGTTTAAAGCATTGGGTTGGGGAGCAGTGTTGAAGTGTTATGATGGCAAGGTGAAGAAGATGTATGATACTCAGATTCAAGAGTGGATGGCTACACTCGAATGTCCCCTGTTTAAGGCCCCGCAAAAGATGAAATTGGTTGGAAGATGTAACGGGGTAAGGGTCGAAATGTCTTATGATTCATTGCGCCGAATAGCAAAGTTTGACGACTTGTCATCCGGTGAATATATCTACCCAAGCCTCAAAGATCTCTACCATGAGCCTGAAAAGCACCCTCAATGGCAAAACATGTTGGATTATCTCTTTCTTCCGGGTACGACACATGGTAAACTGTATAGACGGAATTTGAGGATGGAGGCAAAGTTGTTATTGGTTCTGTGTACATACAATGTCATCCCGCGGCGGGGAGACAAGATGGAGGTCCGGTTCCAAGAGGTGCCGATCTTGTATATGATGATGCATGGTTCTCCCAAGGTTCCTTTCCGATTTCTGGTATTGAACAACATTTGGTTGAGTCGGAATAGTGGGGAAAGAAAAATTGTGCCTCATTGTCGTTTGATCACGGCGTTGTTGAAGAAATATGGGGCAATTAAAGGTGATGAAAAAGGTTCTTACAAGAGGTTTAAGCCGTTTGAACTAAAGAATCTGGGGCCAGGTTGGGAGTATAAGGAATCGGAAAGGTATCATAAGCTAAAGACAGACGGGAGAAGATGGAGAGTTATTAAAGCAGATGCGAGACCGTTATGACCGGGCGAGGCTGATGAGCCCGAAACATCGGATGAAGAAGTTAGTGGTGATGACGACTACCGTGAAGACACGTTCATGGTTGATGCTCAGATAGGGGGCGCTGGTCCGGCGGGAGTTCAGGGAGCCGGTGTACAGTCTGGTTATGTGGGGAGTGCATTTGATTATGCACAACAGGCCTATGATCCCTATTGGGCTCATTCGGGGAATATAGGCCAGATTATTGAACAAAGGCGACCCCCCACTTTTGGAGAATGGAGTGAACCAAACCAAATGCTCTTCGATCAGCAGACTTTTATGGGGGCGAGTATGGAGAGGGCTTTGAAGCAGAGTTATGACAGAAATGAGCAATGGACCCGTGCTCATATGTATGCCCATGATGAAGAAGTGAACAATCGTTACCTAGATGACCGCCAGAGACGCTTGCACGATCAGTGGCATACGGGCCAACCACTCGAAGCCGATCCGCCAGTTATGGATTATACTACATTGCCACCTTATGACGGTAGTGTGTCGTATCCCACCCCACCATTACATCATTCTCAATGGGTGGATCGACACGCTATGAGTTATCAGCAGGCGAATCCAAGTGGTGATCAAGGTAGTAGCAGTAGGAGCGGAGCTTTTGGGTTTGGAGAATGGAACGACATGATGACATCCATCTTCGGGCCTCCATAGCCAAAGTATTACTAGCCAGGTCGTATCTTGCTCCTTTGTACATTTTGTGTATATTTTTTATTTCATATGTTTATGTTTATGGTTGGGAGGTAGGGTGGTTTTTGATGTTGATGTATTTTTGTTGGGATGTGTTAGCGGTGGTGTGTTTGAATTTTCATAAAAATAATATAAAAAATTCAAAAAGAAGTTTGGGGTTTGAGATGTAAAGCTTGTGTTAATATTGATGGTTAAAGCGATCTTTCCCTCAAAACCATACATTGGGACAATGTATCCCAAGTGTGGGGATGGGGGGAATTTTTAAGAATTTTAAATTTTTTTGTAAATCCAAGCGAAAATTGTCAAAATTTGAAAGTTTGATTTTGTTCCGCTTGATACACCGACACCTATTCCTAGTCTTTTCTTGGTGAGAATTTGGGCCACATATGATTGTTATTGATATTTCTTTGTTTGAGTGGCGGTGTGTGTCGTGTGTTAATAGAACTTGTGTACGAATCCTTGTTAAATCCTAGAGATAGCATGCTTTTGAAAATGATAGGGGACTTTTAGGTAGCCTCGTCTAGACGTGTGAAAGTGTGGGATTGGTGGGTTGGACCTCATACTTTACATATATGAGCTTGGTATTGTGAGGGGTGGGGGTTTGGTCCTTAGAAAGCCATGTTTGAGCCTTATGCCATTCGGTTGTGACCCGAGCCTACTTCCTACAAAAATTGTACCTTTTTGAGATAACCCGGTTTAGGAGACCTAGCATGTAGTTTTGATGTTCTTGTATATATTATTGAAGTTTGATGTGTTAAATATATATATATATATGATGAAAAAAATGAGAAAAATACAAAAAGAAATGATTAGTTTGTATGGTAGTTGAGAATGTGAAAAAGTATGTATATTTTTGGAGTTTACTTTGTTAGTAGTAGAAATAAAAACCGGGTCAAATCAATTAGCTCTTATATATATGCATTCCACCATTTTCTTACCTTTGCACCTAGCCCCGTTACAACCTGTAACACCTCGAAAATTCGTGTGCAATGAAATAACGACACGTGTCATGAAAGACAAAACGCGTTGTAAACCCGGATTTAACAAAGATGTTTTGGCAGGATTTAAAAGTGGCGTCATGTTAATTTTTACCTCTGAACGACCTCATTTATAAATCCCAAGACCCAAGTATATATATCTTAAACATCTAAATCCAGAAATTCTTGACAATAATTAAGGTAGTGGACTCCTACGAAGAAAATGCACGGTAAACCTTATTGTTCGGTACTTTTAAAAAGGATCCAAGCAAACAATTCATAGTGGTAGGGTTCAGAACTGTTCAAGGCCATTTTGGGAGGTCCCTAACTGATAATTGAGGTCCCAAAGTCGGAATATGAGGTTGCCCTTTCAAAACACCAAAGAACAACATGTTTTGCCAGTTTAAACGCGAATTTCGACCTTTTAATCGATTTTCCTCATATCCCTTGGCCCCTAAACACTCCCTAAACATGTAGGACACCTGTAGGAAGGTTGTGGTCAGTAGTAGACTTATTTTTCAATACTTTATGGTGTCTTTGTTCACTATATAAACCACACAAGTGCAACACTTGATCATTCATCCCTCAAACAAACTCCTGATCAATTGTGGAGCTCAAGAACACTTTCCAGGCCTTCCTAATCAACCATTAGATACTTGTAAGTTTGCTTAATCTTCTTTAATTAAGTTTAGCTTAGTTATTTAGCTAAAAGTCAAACCATCGTAATTACGATTTGACTTCGAGATTAATTAATAATGGCTCAGTCAAATCTCGAATTAAAAATAGTTATAAGTTGGTAATTATGTGGGTAATAAACCCTTAAAAGGGTTCCCCCTGATCACCACTTTAACTAGGTCAAAAGTCGGGTCAAACTAGTTTATAAAAAGTCAACAGGATACTTAAAATGCCATTTATGCATAATTAACATTATAGATCATATACAACCTGTTGGATCATTGTTATAACTTAGTAATTAGTGTAAGAACATGTCTAAACATGTTCAACCCGACAATTTCCTGTAAAGACCCGGTTCGGAACCGAAAGTCACATAGTTGACTTTCACTTTGACTTTCAGTTCTGACCCGTTTAAGCATGTTTTAGAAATGCCTTAGAGCTTCATTTGGACCAGGTTACATGCTAGTATAACCCTCTGTGATTATACACCATGGTTCATTAGTTAACCAATTAATATGCATGATTCCGTTAATTGCTCATATGTTGACCGTTATGCCCTTATTACCTTAAAACGTGAGTTTTGGAAATGTAAAAGAGTAGAAACTTTAATTACTGATATATAAACTTGTATGCAAAGTTTGACATCAGTTTGAGGTGTAGATTAAGAGTTATGATCATTAGCGCAAAATGAAAGCTTTATGTTAATTAATTGGCGTAATTAGCGTATAGCATAGTTAAGCCTACTTTTTGACATCAAACTTATTACCCACTGATGTAATATATTATTTTTGGATTTTTAAAGATTTTTAATTAATTTTAGGCTGAGCATAACTAGTAGTCGTAGGCTTAATCCGGTAATTGTCGGTTTTGCCCTTACGGGCCATAAAATGAGTTTTACATATCTAAACGACTCCAAACCTTTTGCTACTGATTAGATATGATAAATAAATTATTTTAAGCCTTCTGGAAGTATAAAAATATCAGCTTTATGTATCGAACCCGTAAACGGCTTTTAATCGCCTTATTAAGCGTTTTTAACGCATAATATGTATTAAAACTATATTGAACATACCCGGGTTGATACCTACTGATATTTTAGGCAAATTAGAATGTTTTAACAGTAAGCAAAGGTTGATTAACTCAGACTTCGGTTTTGAGCTTTTCGGCTTATGTGAAATTACCAAAATGCCCCTACGGTGCATAGTTTGGTTATAATTGATAAATTTCACATATATACTTTAACCTACTGATATAACTTAGTAAATTGAGTATATTTTCTGATTACATCAGACCTGTAACTCAGGTTATCACTTAAACTCTTTTATAACCATTTAAATGACCAAACTACCCCTACGGGGCCTAATTTGTGTTTAAACACGTTTCGGGCATAATGAAAGACATCTTACTGATGTCACAACATATTTGAGGTACAATTAACTTAGGAAACCTGTATATGGCTCTCATGAATACCCGTTACGCTTATTACGCGTTCGGTTCGGTTTATGTAACTAGTTTACATAAATTAGCCGAAACGGGTCAAACCTTATCGTTTTATCTCAAAATCCAGAATGTGTATGTAATACCCATATTAAGCAAGTCTCTGAACTTGTCGGGTCTAAATCACATTCTATCCGGTCTTCGCTTAATCGTGCGTACGAACCGTATCTTTGAAACTAACCGGTCTAAGCTTAAGCTTAATTAAAGACCCGTTAGGATTCTAATAGGTTATATTAAACCTTCGTTCCAGATTAGGAGAACCAGTAAAAGCTACGTGCATTTTGCTTATTGTGATTATTACTTGCTCAGGTAAATACTTTTAACTTATTTTCCCTATACGGGCTTGGGTTACGGTATATAGCATACCGCTTGGTCGAGCATCAAATCTTCCATCGTTAGGTGGTTAATTGAATAATTTGATCGGCTCGTTTAAACAGTTTTGTTTGCTTAAAGCCTTTGGGGGGTTAATGAGCATGTCCCGGATATCCTTGGCATCATTTTACGAAATGGCCACGACTTAAGCGCGGGGTGTAGGCATACACCTGTCGGTGCACAAAAGAATAATGTGGTGTGTCTATTGATCTTTAACCCGGACACGATCCGGGCTACTGAATGCATAAGTGACATGTAATTCGTTCACGAGATTATAATATTAAATAATTCTCCCAAGTTATAAAATGTTTATGCCATGTGCATCCAAACCAATTTTAAATCATTTTCCAAAATGAGTCAGTTGATTGTATTTTCCAGTGTAAACTGACGTATTTTCCCAAAAAGACTAAATGCAGTTACTAAACGTAATTGGCTGGATGTCTCCTTAGCATCGATAGAAGTCTCGCAAGCTTAAGATGCCTGAAGTCTGTTGAACTATTGTTTCATATTTATTTTCGATCCTATTGTGGATAAACTTTCGAATGTTGTGATACATGATATTACGATATTAAATTCGATTGAAATTTATCTTTTTAAATTGCTTCCGCTGTGCATATTATGTCACACCCCCAATTTCCCACCTAGGGTATGTCCCTTTTAGGAGTGCGACGATTCAACAATGAGCCACTAATCATATCAAACACATTCGATAAATAATAAAGTACTTGTTTGTAAAGGAAATACTGTTTGTAAGTTTAAATAAAACCAAGTAATCAGCGGAAGCAATAAAGTATGTAATGTATCAATAACCCAATAAGATAAATATGTTCGTTAAGACCATGTCCACTCCAGCTGCTCCAAATCACAAGTTCCAGTGTGTAACGACTAACGACCTACAAGCATGCAAACAAGTGTGTCAGACAACGCTGGTGAGTTCAAAGTTTTGTTACAGAGTTTAGTTATCAGTCACGTGTGTAAAACAGTTAACAAGATGATATGTTGTTTCGTTGTTTTGAAGATTTGATGTTTCGATGTTGTTATTACTCGATTACCGAATGGCCATATGATATGTGATTGCCAACCCCAATGCCTCTATCAAAGCATTGGTCATGTTTTAAGGTAATTAGTTCACGCCCGTTCTCCTCGAACGTCGTGAGGGTGCCAAACCTAATAGCGCTATCAACTAATAACCCCCGTTGCCCTACAAGCAACGTACCGGTAGATATTGTGGTCTTACAATGATAGAAAACTGAGTACGATAACCAACATCCCATTACACATGCATTCCTCCTCGGAACGTTACCCGTTATCCCTTCCCTGGGATCCATGCTTGAGAAAGAGCAATGAACTCACCTTAGTTTTGCTCGGTTAGATTAAAGGCTTGTTTAGCAATTGATCAATTAAACCCTATCGTGGTTACCAAAGACAGTTAGTTCCATGAATTCACACTTCACGTTTCTAGTTACACGTATTTCCCAAGTAATAACAATCAATCACATATTATTGCATACGTCATAACAAGTATCCGGATCATAGTACATCTACGGCCCAAATTCATGTGATCATGTAAGTTATGACCAAGAAGCACGCATGCGACAATTTAACTATTATCGTGTAAATCACCTAACAATTAATGCATAGTATCTCTCAACGTTAGATATTAACATATAATATTGTGTGACCCGGTACCGCCCCGGGGTCTACGACCCAACAAAACTGCCCATTAGAATGGGTGACCGACTTGTTCATGTGGCCAGTTGGGCCGATGACCCGTTACATAATTTCCAATCTATAACTCACAACTTATCACACACAACCTAGCCGATCCATCATACTTTCAGTCCTAATCCATGTAATCCATCTCAAGTAAATCGGTCCATACATGAATGTTATTCAAACACAATTATCATAACTATCAATTATGTGGCACAACTATTTAATTAAATCATCCCTAGTCTACTGTATTTGAGGACTTTCACAAGAAACAATCATAGGCTCCACCACATAACTACTCTATTGTCAACCAAATCTGACTTTCACGCATACATATATTCCATAATCTATTTAATGACAATGCATATGCAAGTAAAGACAATAATAGGCGCCAATTTATATGTATACAACATGCAATTCTCATGCAATTAAACCTAGTGGCCGACAATAAAGTGATGACAACACATGCAAACATTTATCAATTATCATCCAATCAGATTTCAGCTAAGATTAGTCAACATGTTACTCCCAAGAATAGGGTAACAGTTCATGCATACATATTATTCTGTGCATTGTGCAATAAAGTTACACTTCAAGCAACTCCTGGAGGTTTCGTGATCATGCAGTTTACCAGTTCCTTTAGCACACAGAAACCCTAATACGTTTACCAGACCCATCATCAACAAACATTCCAGATTGCATACCACTCTAAACTACATCGCACCATAGCTGATCATGTACATCAGATTCGTACCATTGATCTAATCCTGAATATCATCGAACATTGATTAATATTCTAGCACACACAGTATACCGGATTCATCGATTAACATCGCAAGTGGTTGTAGTTTCACATTAACAGTTTATTCGTCACAAGCGCATCAAAGAAATCCTATCGCATATGTATTCTATCTAACCGGTTTTATCATCATGAACATCATCCATGTTTCGTGTTAACAGTCTAAGGTTTCATGAAATCCATAACTTATCAATAAATCAAATCACTTCACACATGACCGAGAATGGCCAGATCACGATTAGAATAACCCACTGTCTTACGAAATTCCTAGTTTCTAAAACATAAAGTCATCCTATGATTCTGAGCATACATCACACAGGTCCGCATATAGACAAAAGAAATCAAATAAAACTAAAACAAGTAAGATCATACTAACCACAGGATTGTAGAGAGTGCACTATAGCGAACAGGGGAAATTATTCGAATGATCTAATTGCCATCGCAGATTCTAGAGGGCCTAGGGTTTGTGTTCTTTGTGTGAAATATAATTAAATGAGATAATCCAAGACATTAAGTGTTTACGTAAAGTATTAACATGTAAGGGGGGCCCATTAAGGGTTTGGGGTCGGCTAGGTTTGGGCTTAAAACACATGGGTCATAATAATAATAAGAGGGGTGTGGCCTTAGGCGTAAGTGCATGGCTCGGGTTTGAGGTGCGGCCCATTAACGTTACTCTCATACATATAACATCTAGCATTTACGGCTCCAAAACTTTCATATCAACCTTATATAAACATACTTCCAATCATTCCTATATCATACGCAAATAAAATCAAATAATTATTTAAACGGTTCATTCCTTCAGTACACACACGTCAAGCATCAAAGGAACAAGAGAAATATTGAAAACACGGGTTGTCACATCATCCCCAACTTGAAAGAAATTTCGTCCCGAAATTTAGCATGTAGTTACTGAGGAAGCTAGTTAGGTTGCATGGTTTCCTGATTTTTCCTGGGGTGTCACATCATTCCCCCCGTTGGTTTGGAATTTCGTCCCGAAATTCCGCAGTAGTTTCAGCCTTAATAGTGGTTTCATTGTTCTCGAACAACTGGGGATATTTGTTTGTCATTTGGTCTTCTCGTTCCCAGGTAAACTCTGGGCCACGACGGGAGTTCCAACGAACTCGAACAATAGGTATCTTGGTGCGTTTGAGAATCTTGACCTCCTGGTCCAAGATTTCCACTGGTTCTTCGACAAATCGCAACTTATCGTCGATGGTGAGCTCCTTGAAAGGAGCTATGAGGGTTTCATCTGACAGACACTTCTTCAGATTCGACACAAGGAATACGTTGTGAACTCCACTGAGTTATTCGGGTAGGTTTAGTTTGTAGGCCACTTTACCTATTTTCTCTGTGATTTCGATAGGTCCAACATATCGCGGGTTGAGTTTGCCTCGTTTGCCAAAATGAACTACACCCTTCCAAGGTGAAACTTTAAGTAGTACCCGATCCCCCAACCTGGGACTCGAGTGGTTCCCCGCGCTTATCAGCCTAACTTTTCTGGCGGTCACGAGTGCCGCCATTTATTGTCTATAACGGGTTATGGGCCGGTGATTTGGCCGTTTCCAACTTCTACCCCATAAAGAGGTGCTCGGCACTTCCGTCCGTACAATGCCTCGAACGGAGCAGTCTAAGTGCTTGTGTGGTAACTGTTGTTATACGAAAGCTCCACTAAACGGAGGTGTCTTCCCGACCGTTGCCAAAGTCGATTTCACGCGCTCGAAGCATGTCTTCAAGAGTTTGGATGGTGCGTTCAGTCTGCCCATCCGTCTGTGGATGATATGTTGTGCTCATCTCTAAACGCGAGCTAAAGGATTTGTGCACCGCTTGCCACAAATCAGGTGCAAATCGTGGTTTAGATTAGAGGTAATGGAGGTTGGCACCCCGTGCCTAGCAACCGCTTCTTTCAGGTAGATGTCTGCAAGTGTAGAAAAACTTTTCCGTTTCCTTGAAGGCTAGAAAAGGTGCTGGTTACGTGGGACAATCAACGATCGCCCAGGTGATATTGTTTCCGTTTCGAATTGTAAGTAGACTAACGACCAAAGCCACGGCGGTCTGTTTTTATTTCCATGTGAGTGTTGCTGGTTGCTGGTGCTACACCTTGACTTTCCACAAGTCGATTCATCATTCTCATACTTAACTAGATGGGACTTCATGTCCGATTACCAGTACAAGGTTTATAAATCCTCATGCCTTTCGTCTGAAACCCAGACGGCTAGAATGTCGAACTGGTGTGCTTGCTCAACGCGAGTTTCCCTATAGTTGTCGTATAATGGCACCCACATTCGTTTCAGGAATTAGCGAGTATCATCCGACTGGTCAAAGGTTGCTTCTCCATGCCCCGCATGGTTTCAACTTGAAGATTCCTCTTCCTTCAGTTCTCCAGTTTGAACAGAGCGAGTCTGATTCTGGTGAGTTAGAGTCGATAGCGAGCTGCAGAGCTCGTGCACGTTCAAATTCCATAGTTGTAATCATCCCAAAGTTTCCTCCAGTGATGCCATTAACTGAATTAGTTTTGTCGAAGTCAGGATACATGGGAGGCCCTTGTGATCGGTCTAAATAACATATCTGGTACCGTCCAAGTAGTGCCTCCATCTAAAATCTCAAGGCCACAGTTTTCACCGCCAGTTGTGTGTCGTGCAATTTCCCCTTTGTAGTTCCGTCACGTAAGTCTTCATTCTCTCGTGTTGCGTCGGTGTGTAACCGGGACACTGATCTGAACCATCATGGTATACCACTAAATCACCCACACCATCGGGTAAGGGCGATGCTCTGTGCATTGCAGAGTTGGAATTCGAAAGCTGAAGAGACATCCTCCTGTACTGTCTTTCATGAACACAGCACCCTCCTGTGCTAGAGAGTTTTAAGCTGCGCAACCTTCGCAATACTGTGATTTATCTGTGATAGCATCAAGTGAGACCAAGAAACTGCTGTGTCCACGATGGATTCTTTGGTGTCGATCTATCTCCCACCAAGACGGATTGTAGCGAGATCTACGTGCATTCCCACTTTACTGATTATAACCAAAAGGTACCTCTCGAACCCATAAATTACATTTAACAAGACTTTAAGCGGGGTGGCTCCTCTCTCAGGAGTTCTAAAATGAGATATAGATGCCACCCATGGCGTTCCGTTCTCCTAGTCAGGATTCAGAATGTTGTCAACAAATGCGATCGATACATGTGATCCCTGAAGCTGCTGGTGTGTTGATCAACTCAATGATCATGGTGCATGACATTGCAATGGCTGCATTACGACGGGTTGTCAATACGTGGTCGAGGCAAATGGTTCTTCTCTGTCACCTTGTTGAGTATAGTGAGGGCTCCGTAAAGCGAAACTAGATCCGATGAAACTCAAGTTCAATAATTTTCTGAAGTTGATTAGGCAGTTTCTGCAACCTTCCTGGGGTAAGAAAATAAGATGTACTAGCAACAAGGACTACTTCTGGCATGATACGGATCTGATATCCCACCTGACGATGTGTAGATAAACCTGACAGTTCTTCTGGTAACACTTAGGGAGAAATCACGAATAATTGGTGGATACTCAATCCTCTTTTCCGTAGTTTTGACATCAGTATCGAGTGTTGACATTGTGGGGTAATCCTTCCGTAGACACTCCTGGCCTTTCTTGCTGAAATGAAGTTAACCATTGTGCCACTCTGGCGCGTTTGAACAGATAACGATCCTCCACGAGGGAGAGAGTTACGTAGAATTGTCCCGTCACAGGGCGCATCTATCAAGAATAACAGTAGAAGGTCGGTGTCGAACACTTGTCCCACAAGGTCGTGCTTGCATCCCAACGATCATATGAGGTTTCCGTTAGCTTGCCACCAGCCGACTTCACAACAGGTTCAAACTCCTAGAAGCATCCAGATCAAACGGAACACAGACGAAACGGGTTGCTACTCATACTAGCTATCACGGTGTTAATGTCCTGACGTCGCCCATACCAACTCTAAATTGCTTCCCAAGAGCATCATTTCTGGCGTTGCTGGTTTTCATTAGTAAGATTTCCAATACTGTTGTTGTTCCCTTGATCGTTGTCCTCTTATCATAACCACCGCCAATCCGTGATGTGGACACCTTTATTTCCTTACTGAAAGCTAGGGTTACGAGCACCTTGTTATCGTTGTGTCTGCTGACCCCGATGTCGTTGCTCGAAACATGCCCTACGATTCTTCACCATCATAGTCCATCTTTTTGCATCCTGAACCGCGTTCTAAAGCGTTACTCACTGTGCTGGCAGTTACGCATACCACACTAAGGTCAATGATTACCACTTATGCCTCGATTGGTTCGTAGGTGTTGACTCCCATGAGTCGCTGACGGGGGGTTAAGGATTCGATTGAAGCCAATACGCTGTGCTCGTTGCCGGTAATCAGGGTCGTCAAAGTACTGAGGTCGATAATGTGCTACGCTCATCCTCCTGTCTGTCGTCGTTGCAAGTGGTTCGGGTAATTCACGGTCTGTTACGAGAGTGTTGCAGAAGTGATCACACTTCGGGATTGGAGACGTCAATACATGAGTTTCAGCAAACGAGGAGGAGTAAGAAAGGTATCGATCAATCATTCGATGTTGGGACATCCAACTCAGGGACGTTCGTATGAGCAACTAACATTCTACACAGTTTGCTGAGTTCAGATGGGTGTTCAGGCAACACTCGACAGCATCGAGTTTCGAAAGAACCCAACGATAAATGAGAAGTTCACGTTTGAGTTTGAGTAGGGGACAATTACTGCTATGGCCCCTATAGGTTCGTTTGTTTCACATTGATCAAATAGCGAGACGGAACCCCTTTTCCACTTGTTAAGCCTCACTGGGATTCACATGCACCCCACAGTACTATTATGTGTGCACCCACAATAATATTGTGACTTGCATGCTCATCTCAGCTCCTCCTAACTCATGTCAAATGGTTCCTCAACTCGGGTAGCAACAAAGAGCATTACGAAGTGTAAATCGCGAAGGTTTAGGGAAGTACCACCCTATCAGTCACATAACACGTGCAAGTGTACATGAATTCATATTGTTGTGCTAATCGTGCAATCACACGCAGTATCGTATGTAGGTGTTTACTAGTTATGTAGTACAATGAGTATAAGAGAGACGAACCTTGCAATCTGGAGCTGAGTGTCATGGTCGGTTTCGGATCAGTTCGGTTATAGTCTGGTTTTATGAAAACGTTTTTAAAACCAAGTTCTCTATAACCAGTGGCTCTGATACCAAACTGTCACACCCCCAATTTCCCACCTAGGGTATGTCCCTTTTAGGAGTGCGACGATTCAACAATGAGCCACTAATCATATCAAACACATTCGATAAATAATAAAGTACTTGTTTGTAAAGGAAATATTGTTTGTAAGTTTAAATAAAACCAAGTAATCAGCGGAAGCAATAAAGTATGTAATGTATCAATAACCCAATAAGATAAATATGTTCGTTAAGACCATGTCCACTCCAGCTGCTCCAAATCACAAGTTCCAGTGTGTAACGACTAACGACCTACAAGCATGCAAACAAGTGTGTCAGACAACGCTGGTGAGTTCAAAGTTTTGTTACAGAGTTTAGTTATCAGTCACGTGTGTAAAACAGTTAACAAGATGATATGTTGTTTCGTTGTTTTGAAGATTTGATGTTTCGATGTTGTTATTACTCGATTACCGAATGGCCATATGATATGTGATTGCCAACCCCAATGCCTCTATCAAAGCATTGGTCATGTTTTAAGGTAATTAGTTCACGCCCGTTCTCCTCGAACGTCGTGAGGGTGCCAAACCTAATAGCGCTATCAACTAATAACCCCCGTTGCCCTACAAGCAACGTACCGGTAGATATTGTGGTCTTACAATGATAGAAAACTGAGTACGATAACCAACATCCCATTACACATGCATTCCTCCTCGGAACGTTACCCGTTATCCCTTCCCTGGGATCCATGCTTGAGAAAGAGCAATGAACTCACCTTAGTTTTGCTCGGTTAGATTAAAGGCTTGTTTAGCAATTGATCAATTAAACCCTATCGTGGTTACCAAAGACAGTTAGTTCCATGAATTCACACTTCACGTTTCTAGTTACACGTATTTCCCAAGTAATAACAATCAATCACATATTATTGCATACGTCATAACAAGTATCCGGATCATAGTACATCTACGGCCCAAATTCATGTGATCATGTAAGTTATGACCAAGAAGCACGCATGCGACAATTTAACTATTATCGTGTAAATCACCTAACAATTAATGCATAGTATCTCTCAACGTTAGATATTAACATATAATATTGTGTGACCCGGTACCGCCCCGGGGTCTACGACCCAACAAAACTGCCCATTAGAATGGGTGACCGACTTGTTCATGTGGCCAGTTGGGCCGATGACCCGTTACATAATTTCCAATCTATAACTCACAACTTATCACACACAACCTAGCCGATCCATCATACTTTCAGTCCTAATCCATGTAATCCATCTCAAGTAAATCGGTCCATACATGAATGTTATTCAAACACAATTATCATAACTATCAATTATGTGGCACAACTATTTAATTAAATCATCCCTAGTCTACTGTATTTGAGGACTTTCACAAGAAACAATCATAGGCTCCACCACATAACTACTCTATTGTCAACCAAATCTGACTTTCACGCATACATATATTCCATAATCTATTTAATGACAATGCATATGCAAGTAAAGACAATAATAGGCGCCAATTTATATGTATACAACATGCAATTCTCATGCAATTAAACCTAGTGGCCGACAATAAAGTGATGACAACACATGCAAACATTTATCAATTATCATCCAATCAGATTTCAGCTAAGATTAGTCAACATGTTACTCCCAAGAATAGGGTAACAGTTCATGCATACATATTATTCTGTGCATTGTGCAATAAAGTTACACTTCAAGCAACTCCTGGAGGTTTCGTGATCATGCAGTTTACCAGTTCCTTTAGCACACAGAAACCCTAATACGTTTACCAGACCCATCATCAACAAACATTCCAGATTGCATACCACTCTAAACTACACCGCACCATAGCTGATCATGTACATCAGATTCGTACCATTGATCTAATCCTGAATATCATCGAACATTGATTAATATTCTAGCACACACAGTATACCGGATTCATCGATTAACATCGCAAGTGGTTGTAGTTTCACATTAACAGTTTATTCGTCACAAGCGCATCAAAGAAATCCTATCGCATATGTATTCTATCTAACCGGTTTTATCATCATGAACATCATCCATGTTTCGTGTTAACAGTTTAAGGTTTCATGAAATCCATAACTTATCAATAAATCAAATCACTTCACACATGACCGAGAATGGCCAGATCACGATTAGAATAACCCACTGTCTTACGAAATTCCTAGTTTCTAAAACATAAAGTCATCCTATGATTCTGAGCATACATCACACAGGTCCGCATATAGACAAAAGAAATCAAATAAAACTAAAACAAGTAAGATCATACTAACCACAGGATTGTAGAGAGTGCACTATAGCGAACAGGGGAAATTCTTCGAATGATCTAATTGCCATCGCAGATTCTAGAGGGCCTAGGGTTTGTGTTCTTTGTGTGAAATATAATTAAATGAGATAATCCAAGACATTAAGTGTTTACGTAAAGTATTAACATGTAAGGGGGGCCCATTAAGGGTTTGGGGTCGGCTAGGTTTGGGCTTAAAACACATGGGTCATAATAATAATAAGAGGGGTGTGGCCTTAGGCTTAAGTGCATGGCTCGGGTTTGAGGTGCGGCCCATTAACGTTACTCTCATACATATAACATCTAGCATTTACGGCTCCAAAACTTTCATATCAACCTTATATAAACATACTTCCAATCATTCCTATATCATACGCAAATAAAATCAAATAATTATTTAAACGGTTCATTCCTTCAGTACACACACGTCAAGCATCAAAGGAACAAGAGAAATATTGAAAACACGGGTTGTCTATTGTGTTGTTTGACTATTATGTTGCCAACCACGTCACGATAATCCCCCAATCGGGGTGTGACAGGTTGGTATCAGAGCCAACATTGAGTGAATTAAACACTAGCCTTTTGTGTTTAATCTCAATGACACAATTGCACATTTCTAAACTTTCGAGTCTAGACATATAACATAGGACAAATTCCACTTTGTTTGGTTTTGTTTTGTCCTTTATTTTTATATATTTCTTGTCGTTATCTCATGTTGTATTGACAGGACAAAATGCCTCCAAGATTCTTCCGAAGGAGAGGACGAGGAAAGGGGCCGATCACCGCCCCCAATGATAATGAAGCTGGACCATCGAATGTACGAGCTCCTTCTACCACGAGGAAAGGGGCCGATCACCGCCCCCAATGTTAGAACCCGTGGGTTTTAACCCACTGGGGCCAGATGATCACTTCTCGGGAGATAACGCGGATGATATGGACGAGGATACGGACCCCGTCGAACCTGCCAGTGGTACACCAAACCACCCGATAGAGATCTCTGACGGATCTTCTTTCCACGGATCACCCTATGGTGGTCCAGACAATTTCCAAGCTATGTTCACCCGGCACGAGTGGTACTTTACACCTCCACGCCATTCACCGCCTCATCAGCAGCAGCAGCCGCAGCAGCAGCATCATCAAGATTCCTCTGGGGATCCCCGATTTGTGGCAGTCACGCCACCGCCTCCACCGCCGCCAGTGCAGCCGGCACCTCCACAACCGCCGAGACGGAGGAGAACCGGTGCACGCATGTCTTCACGAGCGGGAGACTTTCATTTCAGCTCTCCACACCAATCAAGTGGCAGCCACTACCCGCCACTTCAGGAGGACCCACAAATGGGTGGACCTTCACAACCAGCTGTACCGCAGCCACCGCCGATGGGTTTTGACAACCCAATTCCAGCATACACGGGTTCCATGGCATACAACCCGTTTGAACCACCGACTCACCACAACTATGGTTACGCGGAGGCCGATCCTTACATGGTAGCGGCTAATTATAATGCTCTTCACCCTGAGGGACCATACGGAGCTCCATGGGGAGTAGGTTACCCGACTCAGGCGTACCAGATACCTCCTCGACCTATTATCCGGACGCAATCGCAGCCGCCACGATTTTCTCCCCCAGAAAGGGAGGAAATCCTACAAAGGCTGGATGAAGTAGAGCGAGGCTTCCACCATGACCGTAGGGAGAGACAGAGCTTCTTCCAAGGATTGGCAAGCTTGATCAAAGGGAAGAACAAGAAGGATCATTGAATCCTTCCAATTGTTGTAAGCCCCTGCGTGGGTGTATTTGGTTGTTAAGCCCCTACGTGGGTATGTATGTTTGTTTATTTTGAGCCCCTGCGTGGGCCTATCTTTCTAATAAACCCCTACGAGGGTATGTTATTGTTTAAAGTCCCTGCGTGGACTGTTATGTTGTATGTGTAAGTCCCTGCGTGGACTATTATGTTTGTCGCTTAACCCCTGCGTGGGTAAATGTTTGTTTGAAAAGACCCGTTTAGGGCAGCGTGTAATATTTATAAATTAATGGAATGTTTGTTTTATAAATTTCATGTTTGCCATTATGTGCATAAATAAATTAAATATGAAATAAATAAATTAAAATCATTCCTTTTGAAATAATCTGCCTATGTAAATTTTTAAATAAGAATCTTAAAGAGTGAAACCTAGCCTTCGGGTCATTTTAAGACCGGGCCAAGATGGTAAGACCTATTTAAAAGGTTCAAATCCTTGTTAACATCTGAAAACATGTTAACGCTCCTGGCAGAAGTGATTCGTTGAAATCACACACGTTATTTTATATATAAGGATTCTTTAAAAAGATTCCTAACCCAATTTAATGATCTCTGAATCATGGGTTTAGATCACCAATCAAGATGATCATACTTTGACCATACGTTAGTAATATAATGCCTACGGGCCTTGCTCATTTCTATATGAGCCAAAAGACAGTGGTAGCAATGACTCCCTGTCCGGTAATATAATGCCTACGGGCCTTGCTCATTTCTACATGAGCCAAAAGACAGTGGTAGCGATGACTCCCTGTCTGATAAAGGTAATAAACTATATTTAAACCTTAAAAGCTTTGATTCTCTGAAATCATAGCTTATGATTTAAAATTGTCCATGTGACTAGGCCTCTTGTGCTACAAATAAAACTTTTATTGTTTTATAATTAGGATAAAATTATAATAAGATCCTAAATAAATACGATTAATAAATTAACCAAATATGGTCTCTGTTACCATGGTTAATGAATTGCCATAAAAGACAATTCCATAATAAACTCCCAAATAAACTATTGTCCTTGTTTTCTGCAACAGTTCAATTAAAATGGCTAACTCGGACTAGGTTAATAGCCATCCAGTGGAGGTTAATAATGACGCCCGAATTAATCTAACGGGTGCTGAATTGAAAGCGATCATAGACGGCGCTGTTACACAGGCTTTGGAGCGGCAGTATGAAGATTATAGTGGGACTCGAAGTAGGACCCAATCTGCACCGCACTCAAAGCTCAAAACTCATTCTGAGGCTCATAGCAAGCCTCCTCCCAAAAAGGATGGACCCAAGAAAGATGATGATGATCGGCAGTCCACCAACCATCAAAGTGTCCCATCTCAACAGATTGTGCTACATCAGGAACCCAGTAATAAGGGTTGCTCTTATAAATACTTTGTCTCGTGCAAACCCCAAAATTTCACTGGGGAAAAGGGGGCCATCGACTGCATGACATGGCTAGACGAGATGGACACGGTGGTAGATATCAGCGGTTGCGCTGAAAAAGATGTGGTTAAGTTTGTGTCGCAGTCCTTTAAGGGTGAAGCTTTAGCATGGTGGAGATCTCTGATTCAAGCCACCGGGAAAATCCCATTGTACAATATGTCATGGGATCAATTTGTTGCCCTTATCAGGGAAAATTATTGCCCTCAGCATGAGGTGGAGAAGATAGAGTCTGATTTTCTATCGTTGGTGATGACAAACCTCGACTGTCAAGCTTACCTGACGAGCTTCAACACGATGTCCCGGTTGGTTCCATATCTGGTAACCCCGGAGCCAAAAAGAATCGCTCGTTTTATCAGTGGTTTAGCCCCCGAGATCAAGGCAAGCGTAAAGGCTTCTCGGCCAGCTACCTTCAGGTCTGTAGCTGACATATCTTTGTCACTTACTCTGGATGCGGTCCGACAAAGATCGCTTAGGAACAAAGATGCTGAGAAGAGAAAACGTGAAGATAATTATTCACGGAGGTCGAGCAAGAAACACCGTGGAAGCGGTGATAACAAGAAGGGATCTGACTCAAGGAAAGATGGGCACCAGTCTGGTGAGAAGCCCAAATGCAAAGTTTGCAAGAAGCAGCACTTTGGGAAGTGCAGACTGGAATCGAACTCGCAGTCTCAGCAGAGAACTTTTGCTTGCGGGATTTGCTAGACGAATTGCTAGCCAAAGGTTTCATTAAACCTAGTTCGTCTCCTTGGGGAGCGCCAGTCCTGTTTGTCAAGAAGAAGGATGGATCGACGCGTCTGTGCATCGACTATCGTGAGCTTAATAAAGTCATGATAAAGAACAGATATCCTTTGCCCAGGATAGACGATTTGTTCGATCAATTACAAGGGGCAAGTTATTTCTCGAAGATTGACTTGAGGTCAGGTTACCATCAATTGAAGGTTAGAGATGAAGACGTACACAAAACTGCATTTAGGACTCGTTATGGTCATTACGAGTTCCTAGTGATGCCTTTTGGGCTCACTAATGCACCGGCCGCGTTCATGGATCTCATGAATCGCGTTTGCAAGCCGCACTTAGATAAATTCGTAATCGTTTTCATCGACGACATTCTTATTTACTCTAAGAACCAAGCTGACCACGAGAAACACCTTCGATGTATTCTCAAGCTTCTACATCACGAGAAACTCTACGCCAAATTTTCCAAGTGTGAGTTTTGGCTTCGAGAAGTCCAATTCCTTGGACATGTAGTAAGTGAGTGTGGTATCCAAGTGGATCCCGCTAAAGTTGAAGCTGTTATGAACTGGCAAGAGCCAAAGACGCCTACGGAGATTCGTAGCTTCCTAGGCTTAGCAGGATACTACAGGCGCTTCATTGAAAATTTTTCAAGAATTGCTGCGCCCCTAACTTCTCTAACTAAGAAGAAGATTAAGTTTGATTGGGGGCCTAAACAGCAAGAAGCTTTCAATATTCTCAAGCAGAAATTGAGCAATGCTCCTGTGTTGACATTGCCTGATGGAATCGAAGAATTTGTAGTTTATTGTGATGCATCACACACCGGGATGGGGTGTGTGCTTATGCAGAAAGGCAAGGTTATTGCCTATGCATCATGACAGTTAAAGGTGCATGAAAAGAATTACACCACCCATGACTTGGAGCTGGGTGCCGTTGTATTCGCACTAAAACTGTGGAGGCATTATCTTTATGGTATCAAGTGTGTGATCTATTCTGATCACAAGAGCCTTCAGCACCTGTTTAATCAGAAAGAATTAAACATGAGGCAACGCCGTTGGATGGATACTTTGAATGATTATGATTGTGAAATCAAGTACCATCCCGGCAAGGCGAATGTAGTCGTTGATGCCTTGAGTCGAAAGGAAAGGGTGAAACCTATCCGGATCAATGCCAAGCGCATGGAGATAAAGAATAATTTGATTGAAAGGTTGTTAGCTGGACAGAAAGAAGCTGTGTTGGAAGCTAACTATCCTGATGAAAAGTTTGGAGTAACTGAGGAGCAGTTATCTCTTAGCAAGGACGGAATTTTAAGGTTAAATGGACGAATATGGGTTCCAATTTATGGAGGACTTCGAGATGTTATCCTCCAGGAAGCCCATAGTTCCAAATACTCCGTTCATCCTGGAGCTGATAAGATGTACCAGGATCTAAGGGCAAACTATTGGTGGATAGGCTTGAAAAAGTCTGTAGCCGCCTATGTAGCTAAATGCTTGACGTGTGCGCAAGTTAAAGCAGAACATCAGAAACCGTCAGGTTTGCTACAACAGCCTGAACTTCCTACGTGGAAGTGGGAGATGGTGACGATGGATTTCATCACCAAGTTGCCAAAGACAAGGAAAGGCAATGATACAATATGGGTTATAGTTGATAGACTGACTAAGTCAGCCCATTTCTTACCCATCAAGGAGACTTATAGCTCCGATATGTTAGCCCAACTATACGTGGATAAGATTGTAGCTTTACATGGCATACCTGTGTCTATTATCTCTGACAGAGATACTAGATACACGTCCCATTTTTGGAAAAGCTTCCAACAATCTTTGGGCACACGTTTGAACTTTAGTACGGCTTACCATCCTCAGACAGAAGGTCAGAGTGAGCGTACTATTCAAATGTTGGAAGACATGCTACGTGCATGTGCGATTGACTTGGGTGGTAGTTGGGATAAGCACCTACCCTTAGTCGAATTCTCCTACAACAATAGCTACCACACCAGCATTAAGGCTGCACCTTTCGAGGCATTATATGGTAGAAAGTGTAGATCGCCCATTTGTTGGGCAGAAGTTGGAGACGTCCAATTATCAGGACCAGAGATAGTCTTTGAAACGACGGACAAGGTTGTCCAGATTCGTGACCGTCTCAAAGCTGCCCGAGATAGGCAGAAGAGTTACGCAGATCCAAAGCGTAAAGCTTTTCACTTCGAAGTAGGTGACAAAGTATTGCTTAAAGTATCACCCTGGAAGGGGGTGATGCGATTTGGTAAGAAAGGCAAGCTAAGCCCGAGGTACATAGGACCTTTCGAGGTTATCGAACATGTCGGGTCAGTTGCCTATAAGTTAAACTTACCGGAAGAGCTCAGTGGAATTCACAATGTGTTCCACATCTGCAATCTGAAAAAGTGTTTCGCTGATGAATCATTGGTTATACCACATACAGATGTGTATATAGATGAGAGCTTAAAGTTTGTGGAAAAACCTTTGTCGATTGAGGATCGACAGGTAAAGAAGCTTCGAAGGAAGCATGTACCTATTGTTAAGGTCAAATGGGATGCCCGTAGAGGTCCCGAGTATACGTGGGAGGTTGAATCCACGATGAAAGAAAAGTACCCTTATTTATTTCAGTAAATCTCGGGTCGAGATTTATTTTAAGGGGGTGAGGATGTAACACCTCGAAAATTCGTGTGCAATGAAATAACGACACGTGTCATGAAAGACAAAACGTGTTGTAAACCCGGATTTAACAAAGATGTTTTGGCAGGATTTAAAAGTGGCGTCATGTTAATTTTTACCTCTGAACGACCTCATTTATAAATCCCAAGACCCAAGTATATATATCTTAAACATCTAAATCCAGAAATTCTTGACAATAATTGAGGTAGTGGACTCCTACGAAGAAAATGCACGGTAAACCTTATTGTTCGGTACTTTTAAAAAGGATCCAAGCAAACAATTCATAGTGGTAGGGTTCAGAACTGTTCAAGGCCATTTTGGGAGGTCCCTAACTGATAATTGAGGTCCCAAAGTCGGAATATGAGGTTGCCCTTTCAAAACACCAAAGAACAACATGTTTTTGTGCCTGATGTCAAGCTTACGGACCTCAACATTGTTGAGGTTGAGGTCCGTAAGGTAGTGCCCAGTGACCAGAAATCGGCTGTTGCCAGTTTAAACGCGAATTTCGACCTTTTAATCGATTTTCCTCATATCCCTTGGCCCCTAAACACTCCCTAAACATGTAGGACACCTGTAGGAAGGTTGTGGTCAGTAGTAGACTTATTTGTCAATACTTTATGGTGTCTTTGTTCACTATATAAACCACACAAGTGCAACACTTGATCATTCATCCCTCAAACAAACTCCTGATCAATTGTGGAGCTCAAGAACACTTTCCAGGCCTTCCTAATCAACCATTAGATACTTGTAAGTTTGCTTAATCTTCTTTAATTAAGTTTAGCTTAGTTATTTAGCTAAAAGTCAATCCATCGTAATTACGGTTTGACTTCGAGATTAATTAATAATGGCTCAGTCAAATCTCGAATTAAAAATAGTTATAAGTTGGTAATTATGTGGGTAATAAACCCTTAAAAGGGTTCCCCCTGATCACCACTCTAACTAGGTCAAAAGTCGGGTCAAACTAGTTTATAAAAAGTCAACAGGATACTTAAAATGCCATTTATGCATAATTAACATTATAGATCATATACAACCTGTTGGATCATTGTTATAACTTAGTAATTAGTGTAAGAACATGTCTAAACATGTTCAACCCGTCAATTTCCTGTAAAGACCCGGTTCGGAACCGAAAGTCACATAGTTGACTTTCACTTTGACTTTCAGTTCTGACCCGTTTAAGCATGTTTTAGAAATGCCTTAGAGCTTCATTTGGACCAGGTTACATGCTAGTATAACCCTCTGTGATTATACACCATGGTTCATTAGTTAACCAATTAATATGCATGATTCCGTTAATTGCTCATATGTTGACCGTTATGCCCTTATTACCTTAAAACGTGATTTTTGGAAATGTAAAAGAGTAGAAACTTTAATTACTGATATATAAACTTGTATGCAAAGTTTGACATCAGTTTGAGGTGTAGATTAAGAGTTATGCTCATTAGCGCAAAATGAAAGCTTTATGTTAATTAATTGGCGTAATTAGCGTATAGCATAGTTAAGCCTACTTTTTGACATCAAACTTATTACCCACTGATGTAATATATTATTTTGGGATTTTTAAAGATTTTTAATTAATTTTAGGCTGAGCATAACTAGTAGTCGTAGGCTTAATCCGGTAATTGTCGGTTTTGCCCTTACGGGCCATAAAATGAGTTTTACATATCTAAACGACTCCAAACCTTTTGCTACTGATTAGATATGATAAATAAATTATTTTAAGCCTTCTGGAAGTATAAAAATATCAGCTTTATGTATCAAACCCGTAAACGGCTTTTAATCGCCTTATTAAGCGTTTTTAACGCATAATATGTATTAAAACTATATTGAACATACCCGGGTTGATACCTACTGATATTTTAGGCAAATTAGAATGTTTTAATAGTAAGCAAAGGTTGATTAACTCAGACTTCGGTTTTGAGCTTTTCGGCTTATGTGAAATTACCAAAATGCCCCTACGGTGCATAGTTTGGTTATAATTGATAAATTTCACATATATACTTTAACCTACTGATATAACTTAGTAAATTGAGTATATTTTCTGATTACATCAGACCTGTAACTCAGGTTATCACTTAAACTGTTTTATAACCATTTAAATGACCAAACTACCCCTACGGGGCCTAGTTTGTGTTTAAACACGTTTCGGGCATAATGAAAGACATCTTACTGATGTCACAACATATTTGAGGTACAATTAACTTAGGAAACCTGTATATGGCTCTCATGAATACCCGTTACGCTTATTACGTGTTCGGTTCGGTTTATGTAACTAGTTTACATAAATTAGCCGAAACGGGTCAAACCTTATCGTTTTATCTCAAAATCCAGAATGTGTATGTAATACCCATATTAAGCAAGTCTCTGAACTTGTCGGGTCTAAATCACATTCTATCCGGTCTTCGCTTAATCGTGCGTACGAACCGTATCTTTGAAACTAACCGGTCTAAGCTTAAGCTTAATTAAAGACCCGTTAGGATTCTAATAGGTTATATTAAACCTTCGTTCCAGATTAGGAGAACCAGTAAAAGCTACGTGCATTTTGCTTATTGTGATTATTACTTGCTCAGGTAAATACTTTTAACTTATTTTCCCTATACGGGCTTGGGTTACGGTATATAGCATACCGCTTGGTCGAGCATCAAATCTTCCATCGTTAGGTGGTTAATTGAATAATTTGATCGGCTCGTTTAAACAGTTTTGTTTGCTTAAAGCCTTTGGGGGGTTAATGACCATGACCCGGATATCCTTGGCATCATTTTACGAAATGGCCACGACTTAAGCGCGGGGTTAGGCGTACACCTGTCGGTGCACAAAAAAATAATGTGGTGTGTCTATTGATCTTTAACCCGGACACGATCCGGGCTACTGAACGCATAAGTGACATGTAATTCGTTCATGAGATTATAATATTAAATAATTCTCCCAAGTTATAAAATGTTTATGCCATGTGCATCCAAACCAATTTTAAATCATTTTCCAAAATGAGTCAGTTGATTGTATTTACCAGTGTAAACTGACGTATTTTCCCAAAAAGACTAAATGCAGGTACTAAACGTAATTGGCTGGATGTCTCCTTAGCATCGATAGAAGTCTCGCAAGCTTAAGATGCCTGAAGTATGTTGAACTATTGTTTCATATTTATTTTCGATCCTACTGTGGATAAACTTTCGAATGTTGTGATACATGATATTACGATATTAAATTCGATTGAAATTTATCTTTTTAAATTGCTTCCGCTGTGCATATTATATATTGTGTTGTTTGACTATTATGTTGCCAACCACGTCACGATAATCCCCCACCGGGCCCACCGGTGACACGTGTGGAAATCGGGGTGTGACACAACCCGTAAGTTCCTTTGATTCAAAAGCATGCTAGATATTTGTTAGGAGGAAACTTGATTTTTATACAAGCTTATTGTCGCACACACACATACATGCATTGAGTGATTTAGCCTTATGTGCTAATATTTCTTGTCACTGAGAGTTTTGTGAGGGGTGTGTCTTGTGGTATGATTGAAGGTTAGTAGAAGGACGGCAAGTTTAGCTTGGTTTGCATGATTGATCGCTTGTGGTTGACATCATTTTTGAATAGGTTGCTTGGGACAAGCAACGGATAAGTGTGGGGATGTGACGGGTGGTCCATAGGACAACCTTTAAAGGGTCTAAATATATGTACATTCCATGCTTTATTCGGTTAATTGCTTGAACTTGGTAACTACTAGATGATTTGATGTGCAGGTGTTAAAGTGTTCAAGATGCAGGATTTGTGAAGTCTAGATGAATGCTGAATGTTCGGGGAGTTAAGAAGTGAAGGAATCAAGAATTAATGAAGCAACAAAGAAAAAAATAACATTCAGCACCGTAGCCTACGGCTCCTGCCGTAGGTTACGGCTCCCCCACATGAGACACTTGCACTGCCGTAGATCAGAAGAGACATGCCGTAAGGAACTGCTGCTTACCGTAAGCTACGGCAGGCGCCGTAGCTTACGGCGCCACTTTGACCGATTGTTGAGCACTGCTTGCCGTAAGCTACGGCAGGCGCCGTAGCTTACGGCGCCGACTGATGCCAAGTTGTAACTCCTTCCATTAATGCTCATTTGAGGGGGTTTTATGGTGTCTTGTCACTTGTATTCGGTTACACAATCATTTTGGAGACGATTTTGCTTATTTTTGGGAGCTTGAAGACATTAGGAATCATTGTTCTTATGTTTCTAACTTATTTTGAAGATCAAGACTTTGTTATGATGTTTGTTCAAGCCATGAGTGGCTAAACTTGTTATGATCGTCTTTGGTTGAAGGTTATGTAAGACTTTGTGCTTGAATTCCTTATTTCTAGAATAACAAACTTTATCTTTATGATTTATTTGTTATGGTGTGTGATTAGTTGTTAGTAAATTATTGATTCTCATGCTAACCTAGTTTGAAACCATACGTTCTTGGTGCCGTTGGCAATCGAGATATCATGGGTAGAATTAGGATTGGGTAAGGGTTAATTGGTCATCGGGTAACAACCTCACGTTCTAGGAATCTGAGTACTTAGTTCCCTTTTATCACAACAAGTAATCACACATGAACTATGTCTATGTAGTTCTTTCTAGTGGAATGAGAGCACAAACGTCGAAGCAAACCGAAAACTAAAGATGGTCATTTGTCTCTAAATTGTTTACAAACCAAAACTTTCATTTTGAAATTAGAATAGTAACCTTAGTTTTAAAACTCAAATCAATCAAACCAACTCTTGAACTTTACTTTCATTGCAATTAGTTTAATCTTAGTTAACTTAGATATACACTTAGATAACATACATTCCACAAACTCCCTGTGTTCGATACCCACTTACCGCTAGCTAATTAGTTGTATTTGGATTAAATTTGATTGTGACCACGACATCACGTCAAATTTTGATGTGATGGAGAGTGTGAGACATGAGTGTTTAAGGGCTTATCTTACATGTTTTGTTTGGTTTTGTATAATTATATGTTTAGAATTAGTTTATTGCAAGTGCTTGTATGTTTGCAGGTAAAACGCGTGAAATTGGTGAAGTTACGGGGTTTAAAGATGAAGCGGATCGTGTGAGATTGATGAATGCAGATGTGGGAGATATTTCGGGATATAAAGTGTCTATTATGTGCAAGAGATATGAAAGATGGAAGTCCAGGGGGTGAAATGACATTATCTGAAAGATATATGTAGGCTGTAAGTGAGATGGGTGTTTGCGCCGTGGCTTACGTTTTCTAAACCGTAAGTTACGGTTGGCGTATTATGAATAACAAAACTTCACAGCAAGTTAGAGATGGGGCTTACGGGTATAAACCGTTAGTTACGGTTTAAATAAAAGAAACAAAAGTGGCATCTGAGTTTTAGAGTGGAGGAAATTAATTCTAAACATCATCTTTGATGCACATCAAGGATCAAGAGGCAGCCACGTGACTTGCAAAATTTGAGGGTTGTGTTTTAAAAGATAACATCTCATCAATTAATATGTACACTCACGCAGACTTCTAGGAACAACAAGGATGGTTGCTGGCTATCGACTTTTGGGGAAACAATAACACAATTTTTGGCAGCCACTATCTCGAGAGTTGGAGCCATAAACAGATAGCATTGCTATGGACTTTATTACCAAACTACCACGTACCTCTAAAGGTCACGATAGTATATGGGTGATTATAGATCGTTTGACCAAATCAGCTTACTTTCTTCCTATCGGTGAAGATTACAGAGTGGAGAAACTTGCTCGAGTCTATACTGATGAGATTATATGTTGTCATGCCATACCTCTTGACATAATCTCGGACCGTGATGGTCGTTTTACTTCGCGTCTTTGGCAAACGTTTCAATCCACTATGGGTTCGTACTTGAATCTTAGCACGGCCTTTCATCCTCAGACGGATGGGCAGACCGAGCGTACTACTCAAACCCTAGAGGATATGCTCCATTCTTGTGTCATCGACTTTGGTGGTAACTGGGATGTACATTTACCATTGATAGAATTCTCGTACAACAATAGCTACCATTCCAGTATTCAGATGGCTCCTTCCGAAGCTTTATATGGGCGAAAATGTCGATCTCCTCTCAGCTGGCATGAGGTTGGGGAAAAGCAGTTCACTGGCCCTGAGATTGTTCAAGAGACAACGGATAAGATTCTTCAAATCCATGATAACTTGATCAAGGCTAGGAGCAGACAAAAGAGCTATGCTGATAATAGGCGGAAGCCTTTGGAATTTACTGTCGGTGACCGAGTTCTTCTCAAGGTGTCTCCCTGGAAGGGAGTAGTTCGTTTTGGGAAGAAGGGGAAGCTTGCTCCTCGCTATGTGGGTCCTTTCGTGATACTTGAAAGGATTGGCAAGGTAGCATACAAACTCGACTTGCCACAAGAACTAAACAACGTGCATCCAGTGTTCCACGTATCTAACCTACGGAAATGCCTAGCCGACGAGGGACTGCAGGTTCCTCTTAAAGACTTGCAAATAAATGAAGCTGTTCAGTATGTGGAGAAACCGGTCGAAATCATGGATCAAACTGTCAAGCGTCTGAGGCGCAGCAAAATTCCCATTGTTAAGGTTCGATGGGAAGGAAAGCGTGGCGCCGAATTCACTTGGGAATTGAAAAGTGATATGAAGGCTAAGTACCCGCATCTCTTCGAGCAATCTTCTTCTAAGATTTCGGGGATGAAATCTCCTAAAGGAGGGGAGACTGTAACGCCCAGCGTCCCTAAACTTTAGACACTTGGCAAGAACAGTCCCTGAACTTCTAATTTTTTGTCAATTTTGGTCCCTGTAGTTTTATGGAGTTGATACTTTGATACTTTTGGCATGGATCTTATTTATATTGATGCTTGATTCTTGACACTTAAACTATGAGACTTGATATATAATCTAGATACTCGATTCTTGATACTATGGAAGCTAGATTCTTTATGTTGATTCTTGATACAGATGTGTATATAGATGAGAGCTTAAAGTTTGTGGAAAAACCTTTGTCGATTGAGGATCGACAGGTAAAGAAGCTTCGAAGGAAGCATGTACCTATTGTTAAGGTCAAATGGGATGCCCGTAGAGGTCCCGAGTATACGTGGGAGGTTGAATCCACGATGAAAGAAAAGTACCCTTATTTATTTCAGTAAATCTCGGGTCGAGATTTATTTTAAGGGGGTGAGGATGTAACACCTCGAAAATTCGTGTGCAATGAAATAACGACACGTGTCATGAAAGACAAAACGTGTTGTAAACCCGGATTTAACAAAGATGTTTTGGCAGGATTTAAAAGTGGCGTCATGTTAATTTTTACCTCTGAACGACCTCATTTATAAATCCCAAGACCCAAGTATATATATCTTAAACATCTAAATCCAGAAATTCTTGACAATAATTGAGGTAGTGGACTCCTACGAAGAAAATGCACGGTAAACCTTATTGTTCGGTACTTTTAAAAAGGATCCAAGCAAACAATTCATAGTGGTAGGGTTCAGAACTGTTCAAGGCCATTTTGGGAGGTCCCTAACTGATAATTGAGGTCCCAAAGTCGGAATATGAGGTTGCCCTTTCAAAACACCAAAGAACAACATGTTTTTGTGCCTGATGTCAAGCTTACGGACCTCAACATTGTTGAGGTTGAGGTCCGTAAGGTAGTGCCCAGCGACCAGAAACCGGCTGTTGCCAGTTTAAACGCGAATTTCGACCTTTTAATCGATTTTCCTCATATCCCTTGGCCCCTAAACACTCCCTAAACATGTAGGACACCTGTAGGAAGGTTGTGGTCAGTAGTAGACTTATTTGTCAATACTTTATGGTGTCTTTGTTCACTATATAAACCACACAAGTGCAACACTTGATCATTCATCCCTCAAACAAACTCCTGATCAATTGTGGAGCTCAAGAACACTTTCCAGGCCTTCCTAATCAACCATTAGATACTTGTAAGTTTGCTTAATCTTCTTTAATTAAGTTTAGCTTAGTTATTTAGCTAAAAGTCAATCCATCGTAATTACGGTTTGACTTCGAGATTAATTAACAATGGCTCAGTCAAATCTCGAATTAAAAATAGTTATAAGTTGGTAATTATGTGGGTAATAAACCCTTAAAAGGGTTCCCCCTGATCACCACTCTAACTAGGTCAAAAGTCGGGTCAAACTAGTTTATAAAATGTCAACAGGATACTTAAAATGCCATTTATGCATAATTAACATTATAGATCATATACAACCTGTTGGATCATTGTTATAACTTAGTAATTAGTGTAAGAACATGTCTAAACATGTTCAACCCGACAATTTCCTGTAAAGACCCGGTTCGGAACCGAAAGTCACATAGTTGACTTTCACTTTGACTTTCAGTTCTGACCCGTTTAAGCATGTTTTAGAAATGCCTTAGAGCTTCATTTGGACCAGGTTACATGCTAGTATAACCCTCTGTGATTATACAACATGGTTCATTAGTTAACCAATTAATATGCATGATTCCGTTAATTGCTCATATGTTGACCGTTATGCCCTTATTACCTTAAAACGTGATTTTTGGAAATGTAAAAGAGTAGAAACTTTAATTACTGATATATAAACTTGTATGCAAAGTTTGACATCAGTTTGAGGTGTAGATTAAGAGTTATGCTCATTAGCGTAAAATGAAAGCTTTGTGTTAATTAATTGGCGTAATTAGCGTATAGCATAGTTAAGCCTACTTTTTGACATCAAACTTATTACCCACTGATGTAATATATTATTTTGGGATTTTTAAAGATTTTTAATTAATTTTAGGCTGAGCATAACTAGTAGTCGTAGGCTTAATCCGGTAATTGTCGGTTTTGCCCTTACGGGCCATAAAATGAGTTTTACATATCTAAACGACTCCAAACCTTTTGCTACTGATTAGATATGATAAATAAATTATTTTAAGCCTTCTGGAAGTATAAAAATATCAGCTTTATGTATCGAACCCGTAAACGGCTTTTAATCGCCTTATTAAGCGTTTTTAACGCATAATATGTATTAAAACTATATTGAACATACCCGGGTTGATACCTACTGATATTTTAGGCAAATTAGAATGTTTTAACAGTAAGCAAAGGTTGATTAACTCAGACTTCGGTTTTGAGCTTTTCGGCTTATGTGAAATTACCAAAATGCCCCTACGGTGCATAGTTTGGTTATAATTGATAAATTTCACATATATACTTTAACCTACTGATATAACTTAGTAAATTGAGTATATTTTCTGATTACATCAGACCTGTAACTCAGGTTATCACTTAAACTCTTTTATAACCATTTAAATGACCAAACTACCCCTACGGGGCCTAGTTTGTGTTTAAACACGTTTCGGGCATAATGAAAGACATCTTACTGATGTCACAACATATTTGAGGTACAATTAACTTAGGAAACCTGTATATGGCTCTCATGAATACCCGTTACGCTTATTACGCGTTCGGTTCGGTTTATGTAACTAGTTTACATAAATTAGCCGAAACGGGTCAAACCTTATCGTTTTATCTCAAAATCCAGAATGTGTATGTAATACCCATATTAAGCAAGTCTCTGAACTTGTCGAGTCTAAATCACATTCTATCCGGTCTTCGCTTAATCGTGCGTACGAACCGTATCTTTGAAACTAACCGGTCTAAGCTTAAGCTTAATTAAAGACCCGTTAGGATTCTAATAGGTTATATTAAACCTTCGTTCCAGATTAGGAGAACCAGTAAAAGCTACGTGCATTTTGCTTATTGTGATTATTACTTGCTCAGGTAAATACTTTTAACTTATTTTCCCTATACGGGCTTGGGTTACGGTATATAGCATACCGCTTGGTCGAGCATCAAATCTTCCATCGTTAGGTGGTTAATTGAATAATTTGATCGGCTCGTTTAAACAGTTTTGTTTGCTTAAAGCCTTTGGGGGGTTAATGACCATGACCCGGATATCCTTGGCATCATTTTACGAAATGGGCACGACTTAAGCGCGGGGTGTAGGCGTACACCTGTCGGTGCACAAAAGAATAATGTGGTGTGTCTATTGATCTTTAACCCGGACACGATCCGGGCTACTGAACGCATAAGTGACATGTAATTCGTTCACGAGATTATAATATTAAATAATTCTCCCAAGTTATAAAATGTTTATGCCATGTGCATCCAAACCAATTTTAAATCATTTTCCAAAATGAGTCAGTTGATTGTATTTACCAGTGTAAACTGACGTATTTTCCCAAAAAGACTAAATGCAGGTACTAAACGTAATTGGCTGGATGTCTCCTTAGCATCGATAGAAGTCTCGCAAGCTTAAGATGCCTGAAGTATGTTGAACTATTGTTTCATATTTATTTTCGATCCTACTGTGGATAAACTTTCGAATGTTGTGATACATGATATTACGATATTAAATTCGATTGAAATTTATCTTTTTAAATTGCTTCCGCTGTGCATATTATATATTGTGTTGTTTGACTATTATGTTGCCAACCATCACACATGAACTATGTCTATGTAGTTCTTTCTAGTGGAATGAGAGCACAAACGTCGAAGCAAACCGAAAACTAAAGATGGTCATTTGTCTCTAAATTGTTTACAAACCAAAACTTTCATTTTGAAATTAGAATAGTAACCTTAGTTTTAAAACTCAAATCAATCAAACCAACTCTTGAACTTTACTTTCATTGCAATTAGTTTAATCTTAGTTAACTTAGATATACACTTAGATAACATACATTCCACAAACTCCCTGTGTTCGATACCCACTTACCGCTAGCTAATTAGTTGTATTTGGATTAAATTTGATTGTGACCACGACATCACGTCAAATTTTGATGTGATGGAGAGTGTGAGACATGAGTGTTTAAGGGCTTATCTTACATGTTTTGTTTGGTTTTGTATAATTATATGTTTAGAATTAGTTTATTGCAAGTGCTTGTATGTTTGCAGGTAAAACGCGTGAAATTGGTGAAGTTACGGGGTTTAAAGATGAAGCGGATCGTGTGAGATTGATGAATGCAGATGTGGGAGATATTTCGGGATATAAAGTGTCTATTATGTGCAAGAGATATGAAAGATGGAAGTCCAGGGGGTGAAATGACATTATCTGAAAGATATATGTAGGCTGTAAGTGAGATGGGTGTTTGCGCCGTGGCTTACGTTTTCTAAACCGTAAGTTACGGTTGGCGTATTATGAATAACAAAACTTCACAGCAAGTTAGAGATGGGGCTTATGGGTATAAACCGTTAGTTACGGTTTAAATAAAAGAAACAAAAGTGGCATCTGAGTTTTAGAGTGGAGGAAATTAATTCTAAACATCATCTTTGATGCACATCAAGGATCAAGAGGCAGCCACGTGACTTGCAAAATTTGAGGGTTGTGTTTTAAAAGATAACATCTCATCAATTAATATGTACACTCACGCAGACTTCTAGGAACAACAAGGATGGTTGCTGGCTATCGACTTTTGGGGAAACAATAACACAATTTTTGGCAGCCACTATCTCGAGAGTTGGAGCCATAAACAGATAGCATTGCTATGGACTTTATTACCAAACTACCACGTACCTCTAAAGGTCACGATAGTATATGGGTGATTATAGATCGTTTGACCAAATCAGCTTACTTTCTTCCTATCCGTGAAGATTACAGAGTGGAGAAACTTGCTCGAGTCTATACTGATGAGATTATATGTTGTCATGCCATACCATACCTCTTGACATAATCTCGGACCGTGATGGTCGTTTTACTTCGCGTCTTTGGCAAACGTTTCAATCCACTATGGGTTCGTACTTGAATCTTAGCACGGCCTTTCATCCTCAGACGGATGGACAGACCGAGCGTACTACTCAAACCCTAGAGGATATGCTCCATTCTTGTGTCATCGACTTTGGTGGTAACTGGGATGTACATTTACCATTGATAGAATTCTCGTACAACAATAGCTACCATTCCAGTATTCAGATGGCTCCTTCCGAAGCTTTATATGGGCGAAAATGTCGATCTCCTCTCAGCTGGCATGAGGTTGGGGAAAAGCAGTTCACTGGCCCTGAGATTGTTCAAGAGACAACGGATAAGATTCTTCAAATCCATGATAACTTGATCAAGGCTAGGAGCAGACAAAAGAGCTATGCTGATAATAGGCGGAAGCCTTTGGAATTTACTGTCGGTGACCGAGTTCTTCTCAAGGTGTCTCCCTGGAAGGGAGTAGTTCGTTTTGGAAAGAAGGGGAAGCTTGCTCCTCGCTATGTGGGTCCTTTCGTGATACTTGAAAGGATTGGCAAGGTAGCATACAAACTCGACTTGCCACAAGAACTAAACAACGTGTATCCAGTGTTCCACGTATCTAACCTACGGAAATGCCTAGCCGACGAGGGACTGCAGGTTCCTCTTGAAGACTTGCAAATAAATGAAGCTGTTCAGTATGTGGAGAAACCGGTCGAAATCATGGATCAAACTGTCAAGCGTCTGAGGCGCAGCAAAATTCCCATTGTTAAGGTTCGATGGGAAGGAAAGCGTGGCGCCGAATTCACTTGGGAATTGAAAAGTGATATGAAGGCTAAGTACCCGCATCTCTTCGAGCAATCTTCTTCTAAGATTTCGGGGATGAAATCTCCTAAAGGAGGGGAGACTGTAACGCCCAGCGTCCCTAAACTTTAGACACTTGGCAAGAACAGTCCCTGAACTTCTAATTTGTTGTCAATTTTGGTCCCTGTAGTTTTATGGAGTTGATACTTTGATACTTTTGGCATGGATCTTATTTATATTGATGCTTGATTCTTGACACTTAAACTATGAGACTTGATATATAATCTAGATACTCGATTCTTGATACTATGGAAGCTAGATTCTTTATGTTGATTCTTGATACTTGATACTTGGACTCTTGATTCTTAATGCTTGAGAAACTATGATTCTTGACTCTTGAAACTTATTTGGTGCTTGACTCCTTTGACTCGTGAAACTTGATTCTTGGTTGAACGAGAGACTAGAGCCTTGTCACTGGCGGAATCTATGAAACTTGGAAACTTTTGGTTTGAAATATAATCTAGATACTTTACCTAAACTATACGCAACGCAACGCATAACCTAGCTCGCTAAACGAATCAAAAACGGGAACGCGGAAAGGTGGGATTGACCAGAGTGGCAATCCGATCGGATTGCCACCCGATCGGATGGCCACCCGAACGGGTCACAACCCTATCCACCTTGTACCGCCTCCACTTCACTCTCACATTATAAATAGACCTGTCACATCACCATTTCAGTGATGTGACAGCTCTACTTGACTCAGACGCACAAACACCTTTCTCCTCCATTTTCTTGCTGATTTCGGTACGTTTTAGGCTAGATTCTTGTACTTTCTTGATCTACACATCATCCTCTACGTGATTCTCACTTGAAATCACACTTTTCAGCATGAAATCTCTCGGAATTGAGTTCTTGAGGGTGATGTCATCATGGAGGTTTGTACAAACTGCCATGTGATGTCATTCTAAGCAAGATCTAGCTCAGATCTAAGATATTTCATGCGTTTTCACACTAGATCTAAGCTAAATCTAAACCTTTTCCTATAAAACTTGAGTATCATCATCTTTTTCTCAAACTTTTACTTTATTCGATGGAAATCGGGTCTAAACTAACTGTTGTTCTGATGAATAGTCTAGAGTTGGTATTGATCTGGGTTCTTACCGGTAGAGACGGGCATGGCAACGGATTCCGACATAAACCCATTAGAAACAAACAGGGGTGATTCCCACCCGATCGGAGTTTTGGGTGCTAAGGGGTTTTACCGTTGTCTCAATACGTGTCATGCCGTCACTGTTAATCTAGAAACTTGGAAATTTTGCAAACATGTTGAACAAGAACAAGGGTCGCCCGATCGAACGGCAACCCGATCAGACAGCCGTCCGATCGGACAGCCACCCTATCAGGGGACACTTGCCCTTCTACTTTGAAGCTTTGATACTTAGAAACTTTCTTAAAATATTGGAAACTTTGATCAAGTGGTGGTCCGATCGGACAGCCGTCCGATCGAGCGGCCACCCGATTGAGGAGACCAGGACACTTAACACTCGGGTCGAGTGGCAACCCGATCAGACAGCCATCCGATCGGACAGCCACCCTATTCCCTCACTGGTGAATCTCACCCGAACGAGTGGCAACCCGATCGGACAGCCATCTGATCGGGCAGCCATTGTCTCCTCACACACATTAGTCACCCGGCCGACTAGCAATCCGATCGGATAGCCATCCGATCGGACAGCCATTCGATCCAGTGACCAACTTGACACTCTGAGCAACCTCGTTATTCTGCCCGACTCTTATCCTTTAGTAATCTAATCAGGCTAATTCTAAAAGAGCTCCCTTTGATCCAATAGCAGTTTATACTGTTAAGCAATCACTGTGAGTATACTCGATCCCCTTTTACTATAAACTTTTGGGGTGTAACATGTATTCTATGAAACTTAAACTTGAATCTTTGAAACTTATACTCTATCCTATGTGTACGTGAAACTTGTGATACTTGATTCTTGATTCTTGATTCTTTGTGCTATGTGACGTTTAATCCAGAGTGTGTAGTTCCGCCTTAACAATAGTAGCGCTATAGGAGTAATGCACCTCCCCGTTAGTCTTTGGGGTATTGTTAGGAGGAGACATATAACCTCCAGCTAAACTTTGGGGAAAGGCACTTAACGCATTGGAAAATTAGGTTATCACTGCGTGGACTGCGACACTAGCACGGCTGAAAACTATTTTGTTACATTTACACTTGGATATGAGATGTTTTAACCTATTATTCTTTTATCAAACTTGTATACTCGTCAATACTTTTGTATTGATATTTTAATACATGTTGCAGGCTGATAGGATGCTTGGAATGCATGGAAATCAACCTAGGAGATGCTTAGAAACGTCGCCTAGTTAATTTAGTCTTTTGAACAATTTAAACAATTTTATGATTTGGTTTGTAATGTGAGGCTTGGGCCGATGATTGTTAGACATTTGCATGAAATCAATTAATCCTTATTTAAACAATAGTGTTATGGAATTCTCAATGAACAATCTGAACGCTTAGTGCTCGCACCCTGATGTTTCCGCCATCGGTTGGGGTGTGACAGTGGTGTGGTGATTGTGTATGTGCATTAACAACTTGTACCAAGCCTTAATGTGTTGTATGTTAGCTAAAAGACAAAAGTGCTTCTCATCTTAACAGAAAAAACAAACACCGTTAGAGGTTTGGATGAAAATAGCAAAAAATGCCAAACGTGAAGGGCAATATGACACAAAAAAGTCGTTTTGGATGAAACTGGCAAACAAGCTCAAACTTCAGGACGATTTTGGCAATTTACCCATATATAAAATGTATATTTTTTTAACTTCTATTTTAGAACTAAATTACATGGATAGTTTATATGGTTTCCTTAAATTACATATACAATTACAGACATGTCGTAACACGTGGGTTCTCAACTAGAGGTGCACAAACCAGGTTTTTTCAATACCCAGTTCCGGTTATGGAACCGGTTCCGGGTATGGTCGGGTATCACTTATACTGGGTATTGAAAGAATCAGTTTCGGTTCCGGTTCCTAGCATAAAAAAACGGGGTTTTTTAAATACCTGGTTCCGGTTATGGAACCGGTTCCAGGTATGGTCGGTTATGTCACACTCCAACCGATGGCGGAAACATCGGAGTGAGATGAAAATGAGATTGCAAGAGACTTCATAACGTCTATTTGCGACAAGTATTAAATAATCAAAATTTCATTTCATACTAAGGTAAAGTTGTCACACCCCCAAAATACCACATGCGGAAACCCCCGCGAGGCGTGTGACGTACCAGGATCTAGCCACCAATCACATTGAACTCATAACAAGATTTCAATTAAAACTTTCATTTATTAAAATAAGACGTTACAAATCATCATTCATTGTTAAGCGGAAGCATAATACAATAGTTAAGAATTTCATAGCCCAAGTGTATAAAAAAAACCATTAGACTTGTCTCATGATTTCATGTATCTCGACCCATGACCACTCCAGTATCCCAGACAACAAGTTCCAAATGAGTGTACCTATAGACCTGCAAGCATGCAGAAAAGTGTATCAGCTAACGCTGGCGAGTTCACAGTTTTGTTACCGAAAACCATGTTACACGTTTAGTTGCCAAAAGTTTAATTCAGTTCAAAAGCAATTCCAAAAGCAATGTTGATAATAACTCGATACCGCAAGATGGCTCCAGATTGTTTGCCCTTCCCCAATGCCCCTATCAAAGCATTGGTCGAGTGGTTAAGGTAGTTAGTTCACGCCCGTCCTCCCCGGTACGGTGTGAGGGTGCCAACCTAATAGCGCTATCAACTAAATACCCCGTTGCCTCCCCGACAACTATTTCGGTAGAAGATGGGACTTAAGGTGATAGGAGTGAATGTATTATCCAACATTTCGGCTTAACATTCCAGTCAAACCCATTACCCAATATTCCTCCCCAGAATATTTACCAGATGTCCCTCCCCGGGACGCATTCTTGAAAAAGAGCAGTGAACTCACCTTAGATTGCTCGGTTTGTTACGTTACATTACCCGTTCCAAGTTGGTCAACCAAATCCTAGTATTATTACCGTTAACAATTAGTTCACATACACTTAAAACACATACCACACCTCGCTCACTATTCATATGATCTCATGATACACCTTAGTCATTCCGTACATGTACTGGTTCACAACAAAGATTCATGTTCCCACATCAACAAATTAGCATGGCATGTCATAAAGTTCATCACATACTAGTTTACATTACACGTGCAGGTTTCATATTAACACATAAGTGTACAGTATTCCAGTCGCACACTTCGGTGTGCGACTCATTAACATACATTTCATGCAATAGTTTGTGCAGCCCAACATTACTAACCCATCGTGGAGTGTGTAATTAAACTCTGGATGGAAATACTTAGTGATTATGATTGTAATATCCAGTATCATGCAGGAAAGGCTAATGTAGTGGCTGATGCTTTAAGTCAAAAATATCATGAAAAGCCAAAAAGAGTACGTTCTCTTAAATTAAATCTACAAGTAGATTTATATGAGCAAATTAGAAAAGCACAAGAATCAGTAATCAAGGATGATACTAAAAAATTAAAAGGAATGATTAAAGAATTAGAACAAGAAACAGATGGAATTTGGAGATTCCATAAGAAAAGAATGTGGATACCTAAATTAGGAAACCTACGCCACCGTATATTAGAAGAAGCCCATAAGTCTAAGTATACGATGCATTCTGGAAATGATAAAATGTATCAGGATTTAAGAAAGAATTTTTGGTGGATAGCAATGAAAAAGGATATAGCAGCTTATGTTTCTAAATGTTTAACCTGTTCACAAGTCAAAGCTGAACACTAGAAACCCTCAGGTTTATTGCAGCAATTAGAAATGCCAGTGTGGAAATGGGAATTGATAACAATGGATTTTGTTACCAAATTACCCAAAACAAGGAAAGGTAATGATACAATCTGGGTGATTATAGACAGGCTAACTAAGTCAGCTCATTTCCTACCAATGAAGGAAACTTTCAGTATGGAACAGTTAGCTAAGTTGTATGTAAATAAAACAGTTTCATTACATGGAATTCCTTTATCAATTGTTTCTGATAGGGATAGCCATTTTACCTCTCATTTTTGGGCAAGTTTCCAAAAAGCAATGGGAACCAAGTTGAATCTAAGCACAGCCTACCATCCTCAAACGGATGGACAAAGCAAAAGGACAATTCAGACAATGGAGGACATGCTTAGAGCTTGTGTAATTGATTTCGGAGGTAATTGGGACAATCATCTACCATTAATAGAATTTTCTTATAATAACAGCTATCACACAAGTATCAACGCTGCACCATTTGAAGCACTCTATGGACGAAAGTGTCGAACCCTAGTCTGTTGGGCAGAAATTGGGGAAAACAATTATCTGGACCTGATATAGTACAACAAACAACCGACAAAATCATTCAAGTCAAGGAAAGACTGAAAGCAGCACGTGATCGACAAAAGAGTTATGCTGATAACCGACGAAAGCCATTAGAATTTCAGGTAGGAGACAAGGTGTTATTGAAAGTCTCTCCTTGGAAAGGAGTGGTAAGATTCATCAAAAGGGGAAAGCTAAGCCCCAGGTACGTTGGACCTTTTAAGATTATTAAAAGAATAGGACCTGTAGCCTATCAGCTACAACTGCCAGAGGAAATGGCAGGAATACATGATGTATTTCATGTATCTAATCTCAAGAAATGCTTAGCTGATGAATCGCTGATGGTACCTCTTAAGGATATAGAGGTAAATGAGCAACTTAAATTTGTAGAAAGACCTCTACAGATTGAAGACAGAAAAGTTAAGAACCTCAAGCACAAAAGATTGGTTTTAGTCAAGGTAAAATGGGACTCCAAGAGAGGACCAGAATACACATGGGAGCTTGAATCAGAAATGCAAAGGAAATATCCACACTTATTCCAGTAGACCTCGAGGACGAGTTCTAAAACAAGGTGGGGAGGATATAACAACCCTCCAAAATATTTTTCGACAACCCTAATATAATTAAAATGTCCCTATATGTTTTAAAACATACCCCGTATGAGAAAACCGAGCCCAAAATACCTTTAATTTTGCAAAAATAAAATAAAAACCCGAAAAATAGGGCGCTCGCGGGCCGCGTAGACCTTGGCTACCTCCTACGCAGGGCGCGACAGCCAGTCACCAGGGCGACACCCTGAGCTGCCACGTGGCAACAACGTGTTGGACCTAGTGCGATGACCCAGACAAGCTAGGCCCTACTACCCCTATGTCGCAGGCCGCGTAAGAAGACCTTTGAGTCTTCGCGGGCCGCGAGGAACCGCAAAGCAGGCCCTATAAATAGGAGGCATCGGCTGTTCAGTCGAATTCGCTCACAACAATTTTCTCTCTCGAAATTCTATAGTGTAGGCATAATTCTTGGGTATTATACCCCCCTAAATAACGAAGTTCTGCCCCGTTGTAAGTATCATAACCCCGGTTACGTATTAGATACGCTGCCCGATTGATCCAGGGTTCCGTAACGGCTGTCGAGGTTCTGCCCGACGTAGTCGTTGGAATGCCGTCTCGGGGAGAGTATTACTAATGTAAATATTGGGTTATTATACTAACACGTGTGCATTTGTGTAATTTATAGATAATCACCAGGAAACCTTAAAGGAAAACCTAAAACAGCAATATGAGTAATCTCCTTTTTGCAAACTGTTTTTACAAAACCTCATATGATTAACATTATATTAAACAGTGATTGAGTATTTGTATTCTACAATTATCGTCGGTATGTTGGGGTTTTGTATAAAAAATTTGTTACTACATTGTGAGTAGTAACATGGCCACAAGTCAGGTTGACAGTACCGTGGGTGGTAATTAAAGTAGATGGAAACAAATGTAATTGCGCGACCGCCCTCAATACTGTACAATGGTTTTACTTAACTCGATTAAACGGAGATTCACTCACCAGTATTTCCCACTGACAAAATGTTTTTAAACGCGTTTCAGGTAACAAAATGTGAAAGCCAAATAGAAGCCAGCTGAACAGCACTGAAGGCTTGGAAAAGTGGCTATAAAGTTACCTAAAATAAAGAGATGTTTTTATTAAATAAAATAGGGTTTATCCCTATGAAAATGTGTGTACTTAAAACTTAGGATTATTCCCACGTGTTTAATATTATGAAAGTGTGGTATTTTACTCTGATAAAATATTTCCTAACTACGGTCCTGATGTAAATTCCGCTGCCAAAATGATAAACACCGATACCACTGATACTGATTCTCGCGGCCGCCCGTTCCCGGGACAGATAGGGGGGAGGGGTTGCGACACAACTGAACTTGTGCGATCCACACTGAAGTGTGCGATCCAATGGCTTTTGAAACTGGACCCAATTTGTGCGATTGGGGTGGGTTGTGCGATTGGTGTGTGTGATGTGCGTGCGGTGTTATATATTTTTATGTATATTTTTAGCCCTTTTTAACACTTTACTCAAGTTTTAAATTTATAAAACACGATATTTTACTAACACCAAACACACATATGGGCAAGTGCACCCATCGTGAGCGTAGTACAGTGTTGGTAAGATGTCGAGGTCGTCCAAGGACACAAGAGCTTTTAGTACCGGTTTATCCTCAACGTCTAATCAAATCAAAATTTTAGAAAAAGGTTTTAAACTAGAAAATAAAAACTAAAAATGCTGAAAAATGAAAATAAAAATAAAAACAGATAGACAAGATGAATCACTTGGATCCGACTCGCCTTTAGTGTAACCTTTGATTATTTTCACACTTTTGCACTTTTTAAGAGATTATCTTAGTTATAGTAGTAGGCCCATCTTTTGAAGGTGACGTTACCCTCAACCCAGTAGTTTGAGTCAGCAAGGATACAATCCTAAAGGGTTGGATTATTGAAAGATAATTAATTAAGTTATTAATGCGTAATGTGGTAGGCCCCTCTTTTTAAGGTGACGTTACCCTCGTCTAAGTAGTTTGAGTCAGCAGGGATACAATCCTAAATAGCGGGGTTAAAGTTTTAATAGTAGTTTACATATGAGGGGTTCAAGGAGTTCGGACCCCCGCCATCCAATACCAGTGGGAATTGAAGAAGGTCCTACTAAACTTGACCCTTGTCCTTGCAGGATCTATACACTGAATAAGGCAAGACTCTTACCAAACCATTCCCTTAACCCCCGACCAGGTAGCCAACATATCTCCATATAGATCGTGGAGATATGAATGGTGAAAATCTTTTATTTTATATAGACAGTAAAATAATGCCAAGACACCACGGACAAATGATAAGGAAGATTCACCTTCAACATAAGAAACTAGTTATTAAAGTCATTAATACATAACCAAATAAAAAGTGCGAAAAGATTAAAAATAAAAAGTATTACACTAAATGCTTGTCTTCACCAAGTGTTGTACGAGACTTAGGCAAACATGGCCTTTGATTGTCAAGAACTCTTACGATCAATCTTGGATCCCGAGACTACTCACACACTCTATGATGGATGATGGATGATGGTGGTGTATGCGGGTTGTGATGGTGATGGTGGGTGGGTGAAGTGTGAGAGGTGGTTTGCCAAGGGATGAGTTGCAAGTGAGCCAAGCACCCCTATTTATAGCCTGCACAGAAGCCCGGACATGGCCCCGTGTCCGCCCATCTTCTCTTTCTTCATTAATTGCAGTTTGTCTGCATTAGTTGACCACGCCCCCGTGTCCGCTGGGCACGACCCCGTGTGCAGAAGCGTATCTGTACTATCAAGATTTGCCTAGATTCTGCGAATCTTAGCTTTGACCACGGCCCCGTGTTCGCTTGGCACGCCCCCGTGGTGGGTGATAGAAGCTTCTACAACTTTGTCTTTTCTGCAGACACTTGGGCACGCCCCCGTGCTCATTGAGCACGGGACGTGTTCAGCCTTCTGTTCTCTTGTTTTTGCTTGGGAAGATGCTGTCGAGGGGTCGGGCATACCACGTTTATTCCTTTTCTTGTATTATTCTTAGATTTGGCTGCATTTTTGCTTCTTTTGTCCATTTAAGCTTTTTTAACCCTGAAAATACAAAAGGAAGACAAAAACACAATTTTTCCAACATTAGTACTAAAAAAGGGTTAGTTTTATGCCACATTTGGTGTAATTTATATGTTGCATTTTGCACACATCAAATACCCCCACACTTGAATCTTTGCTTGTCCTCAAGGAAAACTCTTTATAATGTGGCTTACACTCCCAAATGGAATGGGTAGAAGAGAAGGTTTTGGGCTTGTCATAGAGTATCGGGATTCCAAGATTTTTATTAGGTTTTATTATTATGTTATTTACAAACCTATTCGTCATGATTTATTTAGAACATTACATAAGCTAAATTACTTATTAGGGCATAACATGCCTCTTAAAAATTCCATTTATATACAAGTTCACATACCTCACGGGGGATCACTCAACACTCGGCCGAAAATGTATTTTTGTGAAACACTCGAGAGCGGCATGGAACTTACTTCTACCATAAGCTTGCCAAGCAATCAATCCTCCTCCTTTTTAACTATACACCTTTGTAAATATCAAGAGGACTTTTGGGGGAAGGGTTAGGCTTGGGTTAGAGGTAGGTGGTTGGGTTAGTGGTTAGTAGAAAAGGGCGAAAGGCGTAAAAAGCGTCGGTTTTCGTAAAACATTTTGTTTTTGTGACTTTTTATTCCAATGAATTATTATTCAAACAAGCCTCCTTTTGATGAGCTTTGTTTGTTTATTGCTAACTTCATTTTTCTTTTCTTCTCTATAATTTTTTTTTGATAAGGAAGTCACAAGAAAACCGAGCTTTGTTACTAAAATAAAGGGTTTAAAATAAAAAAAAAGGGTTTTGGTGGGTGAAGGGTGTTTGTTTTGGGTTAAGAAATGAAAAGGTTTAGGCTCAAAGGGGTTAACTAGGGGGATTTTGGGTAGGTGGTAAAAAAAAATAATGGTGTTGAAAGAAAAAGGGTTAGTCCTAATGCCGCCATCATTTACTTACTCGGGTTTAAGTTGGTAAGGACCGGGAATGTATCGTCATGGCAAGTTCTAGAGTCGTAAGAACCAAACGGCTATTCCCATAAGAAATGAAAAAATGAGCATTTAGTTTAAAGATGTGTATTTTTATGCTCAATAAAGGCTCAAAACTCACTTTTTGTGGGAATGGTTTTTTATGTGATCAAGTATATATAATCAAATTTTTACTAGATTTGTCATGTCGTTTCATAATTTTCTTATGTTGGTTCTTTTTATCACGACGCTATCGGTTGTAAATTTGTAAAAATATAACCTTTTTAGAACTTGTAATTCCCAATTTAAACCAAGACAAGTAAAAGATTGAAATTTTTTTGAAAAAGTTTGGGGTGTTTAGCAGTTCCAATAGAGTTTTGTGTAAGGCTTGTAATTAGGACTTGCAAAATTCAAGGTTTTAGCATCCCCCCACACTTAAATTACACATTGTCCTCAATGTGTCCCAAAAATAAGTTTTTAGGTTGATTGAATGTGCAAAAAGTGTGTTAAAAACAAATTCTTTATGTTACTGGGCAACTGGACACGGGCCCGTGGTGTCCGGGCATGGCCCCGTGTTCAGGTTGTCAGTAACAGAAATCATTAAACAGAAACAGAAGTCTGGGCACGGGGGTGTGTTCAGCGAACACGCCCCGTGTCCAGTTACCTGAACTGGGTGATTTTCTGCAGATGGTTCAGCACGGGGCCGTGTTGGCTGGACACAGCCGTGCCGAACTTGCTGTAATGAAGAAAAATTTTTCGGGAGGCTCTATTTTTGTGCATGGGATGTTGGTTCAAGTTTCCCTTGGTATCCTTCACCATCCCGAGTGTGTTTTATTCCTGAAAACTAAAACTAAACTACAAAACATAAAGATTAATCTAAGCTAAACTAAGGATAGTTCCAAGGAATGCCTCAGTGGTGCGCCACGTTTATAAGGGTCCTTGGCTAGACCCAAAGCCAGTCATATGTTACCCAAGTGGGATGTTTTGCATCCCATGTTGCACCGTCGGAGAGCATAATCCAAACTTGAGTCTATGACCTTCATGTAATTGACCGGGTCATCGTCTTCTACTCTCTTACCAACTTTGAACTTCATTTCCTTGTCCCCAACCCTCAATGTTAGTGTACCACCATTCATGTCTACCACCGCGTGGGCCGTAGCTAGGAATGGCCTCCCTAAGATGAGTGGTACTTCGGTATCTTCCTCCATATCTAGTATGACAAAGTCGGCTGGGAAGACAAATTCGCCGACTTTAACCAATAGATTTTCAGCGACACCTTGTGGATATTTGACTGACCTATCGGCGAGTTGTATGCTCATTTTTGTAGGGCTTGTTTTCCCTAGGACGAGTCGGTCGAACATTGATGCGGGCATGAGGTTGATGCTAGCCCCGAGGTCGGCTAGTGCATTGCGAATGGGAGATTCCCCAATCGAACAAGGGATTGTGAAGCTTCCAGGATCAATCTTCTTTTACGGGAGTTTGTTGAGTAGCAAGGCGGAGCATTCCTCACTTAAATTAACTAATTGCAATGATTCAATTTTCCTTTTGTGAGTGAGGAAGTCCCTCATAAATTTTGAATATTTAGGCATTTGGGTTAGGACTTCAACAAATGGAATGTTAACATGCAATTGTTTTAGCAAATTTACGAACTTTGTGAACTTCTCATCGGTCTTTTGGCGAATTAACCGACCGGGGTACGAAACTGGAGGATTCTTGGTTGGCTCTTGATTTGGTGGAGGAGCCGTCTCTTGTTGGGCCGTCGGTGGAGTTGTGGTTTGGCTAGATCGTCTCTTTTCAGCTGGAGGTAATGGAGCCTCCTTGGGGCCCATGGTACGGTTTCTCAATGTGATGAGATGTACTTGCGCCTTTGGGTTGGTTTCGGTATTGCTTGGTAATGCGCCTTGTGGTCTCTCGGAGATATTTTGAGCTAGTTGATTTATTTGTTTTTCAATGTTTTGAATACTAGCTTGTTGATTTCTAAAATTCGATTCCAGTTGTTGAAATCGATCCGAGTTTTTCTTTTCGGTGTCGGAGATGAGGCGAGATACGGTATCTTCAAGCCTTTCTCGTCCCCCTTGTTGTTGAGAGAAATTTTGTGACTCGTTTCTTGGTTGTTGAAAGTTTGTTCGTTGGTTTAGATTTTGTTGGTTACTACTATTGTCGGGTTCTCTCCAACCAAGGTTAGGGTGGTTACGCCATCCTTGGTTGTAGGTACCCGTTGGAGGACCCGACGGCCTAGGTCTATTATTAATGTAGTTTACCGATTCTATTTGATTATCCATTTCTTTCATACAACTCCAATTTTCATGTGGCCCACCACACCCCTCGCAAGCCATAACCGAAGCCGTTTTTGCCATGTCTAACTTTTTGATTTTTGAAGAAAGGGTTTCGATTTGGGCTTGCAAGGAAGTGCTCTCATCAACCTTATGGGCGCTCGGGGCAATAGATTTCGTGCCTCGGGGAGTGTGCCATTGAAAATTGGTTTGAGCAATTTCCTCAAATTGATTATAAATTTCATTTGGGCGGCGATTACCTAAAAGTCCCCCGGAGCTAGAATCAAGTGTCTGTCTTGTGTGTGGCAACAACCCATTATAGAAAGTGGATACTTGTTGCCATACCGCAAGACCATGATGAGGATACTTTCTTAGTAGCTCCTTAAACCTTTCCCAAGTTTCATATAAGGGTTCCCCGTCCTCTTGTGAATATGTATTAATTTCAGTCATGAATTTAGCCGTTTTAGCAGGAGGGAAATACTTATATAAAAACTTTTGGGCTAGTTCATCCCAGGTGTTTACCAAGCCAACTGGGAGGGTATTAAGCCAAGCCTTAGCTCGGTCTTTTAGTGAAAATGGAAACATTCGAAGGCGGATGGCGTCATTTGATGCTCCATTGATCCAAAAAGTATCACATATCTCCAAGAAGTTAGTGATATGTAAATGGGGATCTTCGTCCGCAAGTCCATGGAAGGTTGCGGAGTTTTGGAGCATTTGTATCAAATGCGGCCGAAGTTCGAAGTTGTTGGCCTCAACATTCGGTGCATTGATAGCAGCACCAAGATTACCTACGGTGGGTCGTAGGTAATCCATGAGGGTACGTTGATCCGCCATTGGAAGTGGGTCCCCCGAAACTTTCTCTTGGTTTTTAGCTTTAAGTCTTTTTCTTAGAAAGCGTTCGGGTTCATCGAGAGGTTCTTTTATGTCTCTACTAGAACTGGAGCTCATACACTGCATTGAAAGTTCAGATGTGGCACCTGGGTTCCAAGTCCTGCAATAAAAACAGAAAAGAACGTTGGTCAGAAGTTTCACCACGGCCCCGTGCTCAGGTGAACACGGCCCGTGGTCGGAGACACAGTAATTGTTTTCTGGATCCCTGTTACTGGGGAGCTCGACACAGCCCCGTGTTCAACTCTCTGTAACTCGAAAAATAAAGACTGCCAGTAACAATGCTGGGCACGGCCCGTGTCCGACCAGGCACGGCCCGTGCTGAGCTCTGCAGAAACTGAAAAAAATCCTAAAAAAAGAAAGAAAAAATAAAAAAACGATTTGGCCGTTGATTCCTAACTTTCTTAAAATCCTTGTGTCCCCGGCAACGGAGCCAAAAACTTGATGTGCGTGCGGTGTTATATATTTTTATGTATATTTTTAGCCCTTTTTAACACTTTACTCAAGTTCTAAATTTATAAAACACGATATTTTACTAACACCAAACACACATATGGGCAAGTTCACCCATCGTGAACGTAGTATAGTGTTGGTAAGATACCGAGGTCGTCCAAGGACACAAGAGCTTTTAGTACTGGTTTATTCTCAATGTCTAATCAAATCAAAATTTTAGAAAAAAGTTTTAAACTAGAAAATAAAAACTAAAAATGCTGAAAAATGAAAATAAAAATAAAAACAGATAGACAAGATGAATCACTTGGATCCGACTCGCCTTTAGTGTAACCTTTGATTATTTTCGCACTTTTGCACTTTTTAAGAGATTATCTTAGTTATAGTAGTAGGCCCCTCTTTTGAAGGTGACGTTACCCTCAACCCAGTAGTTTGAGTCAGCAAGGATACAATCCTAAAGGGTTGGATTATTGAAAGATAATTAATTAAGTTATTAATGCGTAATGTGGTAGGCCCCTCTTTTGAAGGTGACGTTACCCTCGGCTAAGTAGTTTGAGTCAGCAGGGATACAATCCTAAATAGCCGGGTTAAAGTTTTAATAGTAGTTTACATATGAGGGGGTCAAGGAGTTCGGACCCCCGCCATCCAATACCAGTGGGTATTGAAGGAGGTCCTACTAAACTTGACCCTGGTCCTTGCAGGATCTATACACTGAACAAGGCAAGACTCTTACCAAACCATTCCCTTAACCCCCGACCAGGTAGCCAACATATCTCCATATAGACCGTGGAGATATGAATGGTGAAAATCTTTTATTTTATATAGACAGTAAAATAATGCCAAGACACCACGGACAAATGATAAAGAAGATTCACCTTCAACATAAGAAACTAGTTATTAAAGTCATTAATACATAACCAAATAAAAAGTGCAAAAAGATTAAAAATAAAAAGTATTACACTAAATGCTTGTCTTCACCAAGTGATGTAAGAGACTTAGGCAAACATGGCCTTTGATTGTCAAGAACTCTTACGATCAATCTTGGATCCCGAGACTACTCACACACTCTATGATGGATGATGGATGATGGTCATGGATGTGGGTTGTGATGGTGATGGTGGGTGGGTGAAGTGTGAGAGAGGTGGTTTGCCAAGGGATGAGTTGCAAGTGAGCCAAGCACCCCTATTTATAGCCTGCACAGAAGCCCGGACACGGCCCCGTGTCCGCCCATCTTCTCTTTCTTCATTAATTGCAGTTTGTCTGCATTAGTTGACCACACCCCTGTGTCCGCTGGGCATGACCCCGTGTGCAGAAGCGTATCTATACTATCAAGATTTGCCTAGATTCTGCGAATCTTAGGGTTGACCACGGCACCGTGTCCGCTGGGCACGCCCCCGTGGTGGGTGATAGAAGCTTCTACAACTTTGTCTTTTCTGCAGACACTTGGGCACGCCCCCGTGCTCATTGAGCACGGGGCGTGTTCAGCCTTCTGTTCTCTTGTTTTTGTTTGGGAAGATGCTGTCGAGGGGTCGGGCATGCCACGATTATTCCTTTTCTTGTATTATTGTTAGATTTGGCTGCATTTTTACTTCTTTTGTCCATTTAAGATTTTTTAAGCCTGAAAATACAAAAGGAAGACAAAAACACACTTTTTCCAACATTAGTACTAAAAAATGGTTACTTTTATGCCACATTTGATGTAATTTATATGTTGCATTTTGCACACATCAATGTGCGGCCCAACAACTTGTGCGATCTGCCGAAGTGCTTATGCGACCTATTTCAGGTGTGCGATTATCCTCATGAATCCTTTCCATAATTTCCATTAACACCCCCCCCCCCCCCACTAATTTCGATCAATTTGGGTACATGATGGGTAACAGTTATGCATTATTAATTTCACCCGATCTAAACAAATTTCACAACACCCCACATAACCCTATTTATCATAAAAAATTAACATGATTATCAATCAATTATCGAAACCCTTATTCTCATTTAATCCGCACCATAGAGTCTTAACAGAACAATTATTCTTAACATTTTCAAAATCAAGACAATCATCCAATTTATATACGGCTAACATCCTAATTATGGTTTTGTGAGAACAAGTCTAGTCCTTGGTATCATTGCGAATCACAACATCTTTAGCATATACACTACCCTAGATTATCGATTAACAATGTAATTAGTTATTTACTTCCAGTTGGTATTCATCACCTTAACACAATCATAACCACCAAATCTAGCATGGATACATATTAATTACTTCACATCAGTTCTTGGTCACAATTTATACACTCCGAACATGGCCCCTATCTACTTTAGATCATACTGACTCACATGCACATAATCACAATTCACATATCACACTTCACAATGATTCACACATAATCAGAACTAACCAATTAGGATTAAACAAGTATGATTATACTAACCAAGGAATTGCGAAGAGTGCATTGGAGCGAGTGGAGGATTGTTATTCGATTTGCCTTGCTGCCATCGCCTCCTTGAGAGGGTCTAGGGTTTACGATTTTTGTGAAAGGAGTTCTATACTCCCTTACATATTACGCATAGGTACAATCAAGTGGGATGGGCTGGGCTTGGTTCAGATATAGGATGGGCCAAGGATGTAAAGTAGAATGGGGTGTGCGATCAAACGGGCTTGTGCGGCTCCGAGCACTAGTGTGCGACTAGAATGTGTGTTCATGTAATCTAGGCATTTACTAATTAATATGCAACGAATGCACAACCATCCAATCATCATAATCCAAAGTGATTTACACAAGTTTCACAAGTTACAAAATAGTGCACACAATGACAACGTATAGTGAAACATGAAGAGTAGTGATACGGGTTAAGTGTTACGAGATTTGACGAGGCTAACATTGGAAGTACGGATTGTCACATCATCCCCAACTTGAAAGAAATTTCGTCCCGAAATTTGATAAGCAATCCAGAGGAGTGAGGTGACAGATCAAGATGACTATGGACTGTGGATTTTCCTTGGGTAACACAAAAGTACATCGTTTGGAAATAAATACAACAACTTGAACAAGAACAAAATACAATAACAAGTAGGAAATTTAAAAGTGGGTTTCTAGTCATCCTACTAGATTCCATTCATCATCATTATCATTGTCACACCCTCAAAAATCCACCTGCAGAGTATTACCACGAGGCGTGTGACTGACCAGGATCATGCACCCAATCATATTGAACAATAAATAAAAGTAAATAAAATTCATCACAATCAATACGATTATTGTTTATGAAAACAAATATCCAAAACCAAGTTTAAGTGTCAGCGGAAGCATAAAGTTCAAAACCCAATTAATAATTTAAGTTCATAATGTTTAATAGGAACCCAACAACGGTTCTCTGCCACAACGACCATTCCTCCGTGCAAGCTCCAACATAGTACCTAACGACCTGCAAAGCATGTAGTAACGTGTCAACATAAAGTTGGCGAGTTCACGGTTGTTTAGTGTTGTTCCAAAAACGTAAGTTTGTTAAATTACTTTGTTTTTATAAAACATGTCATGGGGAGCTACCCCATTGTTTTAAGCTACTAAACCCGTACCATACCGAAACTAACTGTGGTTATGTTTAGTGCCCCGCGTCAATGTCTATCATGATTTGTAACGCCCTGCTTTTTCATACTTTTCATAATTAGAACGCATTGCTTGTAATTCTATCTTTGGAAGTCTTGTATTCTTGTATTCGTCATTTCGTTGTAATCATTGTAAAACCCGAGACTTGGATCATAATGAAATTCGTACATCCATGTTATACACGCTTTATACATGTTCATACGTTCAAATCAATTAATCATGTGACACTTTATTAATAATTTGTGCTAAATACGTCAAACTTGCAAACATGTGACTTATATGTTCAACTTACGCAAATACGACACTTATTCTCGACAAATATACATGTTTATACTTGTTTTATGTTGGTTTTATGAAATAATTACATAACATACCTTTAAATATGGTTTCATATACTTAAAACACCTAAAATATACTAATAACATGCTTTATATGAAAGACTAGGGGGTATAATTGTCAAATTTCAAAGAAATCAACGAACCCAAGGGACTCGCCTGCCGTGACTCACCTCACCCACACCCTTCACAGGCCGCGAGGCCGTGTAATCTGCAGAAACATTGATCAGCTTCATCTATTGGCGGGTTTTGGTGTTTTTGTTGAGTTTAAACTTGTGTTTTCTTCATTTAATGCACACCAAACCTTGCCCTAATCCTTTCCTATAAAACCCAATAATTTTCCACACTTCCCCACTTTACAAACTCACAAAAACACTCTCAAATCACTCTTAATCAGCTGGAAAATCAGAAAGTGGACAGATTCATCACAACTTGCTTAAGTGAGCATAACTTCTTCATTTCTTCATCTTTTTCTTTGATTCTTCTTTCTAAACACTTGGAACAACCTTAGGTATGTTTCCACAGGTTTTCCATGGAAAACCAAGGCCTGGAATATCACCAAAACAGGCTCCAAAGTGAAGTAAACTTTCTGTTTTGATTTAAACACTTGATAAACTACTTGAACTTGAGGTTTCTCATACACATTCCTATGTCCTTATGCTCATAATCAAATCTATGGTTAGTTGGGCTTAAAAACAAGGTTGTGACATGTAAAATCAAGGGTTTAAACCTCATAAACATTCTGTTTGGGTTAGGGTTTTAACCCATAAGTGGTGTACAAGCTTAAAGCTTAAAGCTTGTAGTTTGTGTGATTATAAGGTTAGCTTGGGCTATCCTACTTGAAAATCCACACATCACTTGAAGTTTTCTTAGATTAGTTGTAATTATTTCATTTCCTATTGTATGTTCATGACCCTCCTTGTTGTCTATGACAACATGTGTAGTGGTGGACACCAAAGAGGTACCTAAATGGAAGACTTATCTTTCCTACCTCATGCATGCCTTATGTGAAATACAAAAGAGCTTCCTAAATGGAGGATTCATCCTCCTACCTCATGCTTGACTTATATGACAATATGATATACTATATAACTTTTATAATATTCAAGTAACCAAACTTTTGATGATAAACTAGTGGTTATTTGTCAATATAGTAGGTTACATCATCTAAGACTTTAATAACTTGTTATGATTCAAATGGGTAATTTGACCCATGAAAACATTCTAACCCTTTTGGGTTCATAGTGTCAAAACAAGTATTATAAGACTAGATGATTATTTTCCTCATATATTTACTTTCATGTATTTTAAATTATGAATCTTTAATCTTCCGTTAACTCCCCAAACTCACACACCTATGTTTCTTCGTGTAGAAGGACACGGTGTTCCACTCTAATCAACCAACAAACACTCACGAGATATCAAGTGGAAAGCTTGCAAAACCGTGAGTATACTCGATCCCGTTTTACTTTTACACTTTGGGTGCAACATGTATGTTATACAAATTACACAACACTTAAACTATTTTAAACTCTATCCATGCTTAACATGAAACTATATGATGTTTGTTAGATTTGTATGCTATGTAAACTTTTTGTGTCGATATATGCTCATTAAATTTGCTAGCCTACCTTAACAATTATAGCACTATAGGATTAACGCACTGCCCATTAGTCTTGGGGTATTGTTAAGTTAAACATGTTAACTTCCCGTTATCCTTTGGTATAGGAAAAATTAACGCGTTGTATACTTGGGTTTGAACATATAGTACACCGTTTTAGCATATTAGTAACTTGCATACTGTGATTCATGTTAGATACGAGACTTTAAACTTTTTAATCTATATTATGCTATGTATGAAAACTTGTATACTCACCAACTTTTTGTTGATATATTTTAATGCATGTTGTAGGTTGATAGACGTGATAATGTATGAGAAGAAACAAGATTTAGGTGGACTTAGAAACACACCTAGATTAATTTGTTATTTGATGTTATGTTTTGAAACAATGTTGTCTTTTATTTGGATCTTTGTATGACATTTTTAGTATTGATATGAAATTTGAATTTAAATTATATTGTCACATAGTGTTATGAAGTTTTGAGCAATCTGTTCATCTCATCCCGATGTTTCCGCCATCGGTTGGGGTGTGACATCATTGACCAGTGCCCAGGCATACTAGTTCACTCCCGTCCTTTTCGGCACGGTGTGAGGCTTGTTAGACCAAATAGCGCTACTAACTAATATCCCGTTCGCCATTGGCCCGACGATTAATCGGTATAAATTGTGTGGGGACTTTCAGATAGTGTTTCGTCTAGTCCACTTAAGACATGTAATATAAATAGTAAATTAATAGGTTGTCCCGCACAAGGAGACTAGGTTTCCCGTATCCCACACAAGGAGACAATGTAGTTGTATCCCACACAAGGAGATAGTTGTTGTTTAATCCGTTCCCAATCCACCGGGAATACATGCTTTTAAAAAGTGTGAACTCACCTTAGTTTAGCTCGGCAGATAAAAGTCACTTGAGCTGATGTGGTCAACCACGTCCTACTATGAATACCATACAAGTCAGGTTCGTATCCATATAATTCACGTATTGATCTACACGTATACTATCAAGTTGCATACAAGATTGGTCATCACATAACACGTATAGCATACCAGTCAAAACATAGTTCACAACAGAAACCCAAAGTATGCAGTTTAATTGTGCGGCCCAATGTATGGGCCCGTCACGAGTGTGCGACCACCTCTCGAATGTGCGACCTGAAGAGTGTGCGGCCCACATTAAAGGTATGGCCCAACAGTCCATGGCCTAAGTGAGCGACTCAACAAGTGTGCGACCCATGATGGGCCTGTGTCACACCCCGATATTTCCACATATTACCGGTGGGCCGGCGGGGAGTATCGTGACGTAGTTGATATCATCATAGTCAATACACACAATATAATAGCACAGCGGAAGGCTTGGTGAAAAATTAATATTACAAACCATAGTGTCCGAGTGTCCAAATAAAAGGATATACAGACTTGGTTGTAATAGAGATCCAAAGGAGGATCATAAAATAAAATACAAGAAACTGAAATAACAGACTCCAGGCATCTAAGGATTTGCAAGATCCTCTTATTTGACACCGAATAGCTCCAGCCTAATTTTGTGAGGTACATGTCACTTAGTCTTTGGAAAATACGTCAGTGTACACTGGTAAATACAATTAACCGACTCATTTGAAAACATTTATGAAAAATGATTTAAGTGCACTAGGCACAAACCATTTATAACTTGGGATAATTATTTAAGTTAATCTTGTACACAGTTTTACATGTTAGTCTTACATATGGGGCCGGTTTGGAAGCCGGTCATGATTAACCGACTCACCACTTATAGAACCCACAAAGGAGTTATCCCCAACATGTGGGTTATATTAGCATTTGCATCTGTCAGGTGTATGCCAACACCCCGTGCATAGGTCGTGGCCATTTTCAAATGAAATGAGCCGAGGATATTCAGGACACGGTCGTATTAACCCCCAAATGCTTATGTTATCAAACAAAACAGATTAAAACAGGTTATGTAAATTTATTAATCACAATCCAATTAAATGATTTCATACCCGACCAAGCGGTATTATTATAATACCGTATCCCAAGCCCGTATAAGGGAAATTAAGTTAAAAGTATTTACCTGAGCTAGATGTGAAAGAAGTAACTCAGCTGTATATTCCTAAAGCCTTATGAAAATACCTTCTACTGAAGCTACTCAATCTGTATGGAAGGTTTAATAACCTATTAGGATAGTAACGGGTCTTTATTTAAGTTACAGACTTAGACCGGTTAGCTTGAAAGATACTTTACGGTTCTAAACGCTAGATTAAGTGGAGACCGGAATAGAATGTGGTTTAGACCCGACAAGTTTGGATACTTGTATATATGGGTAAACTAAACACATTCTGGAATTTGAAGATTTAATGATAAGGTTAAACCCATTTCGGCTATTTTATGTAAACTAGTCACATAAACCGATCCGAACGCACAAATGCGTAACGGGTAACCAATTGAATTATATACAGGTCTCAAATGTTATTATGCTTAGAATATGTTAATACATCAGTAGGATGTAAACATATATGTCTAAAAAGTATTTAAAACCAAATTAAGTCCCGTAGGTGCATTTTGGTCATTTTAATGATTATATAGGAGATTTTATAATAAAATGAGGTTCTAGTCTTTGGTAATCAGTAAAAATATTTATTTTATCAAGTCATATCAGTAAGATATCATACATATGTGATATTTACTATTTATGGCCAAACTATGCCCCGAAAGGGCATTTTGGTCATTTCACATATGCTTTTAAGGACATTTTTGGAAGTCTGAGTTCATGACTTATACTTACTGTAATAATATTAAAATTTGTTTAAAAATTCAGTAGGTAACAAGTCTTAGGTGTTAAATATGGTTTAAGACCATACTATGCACCTAATTAGTGTAAAATTCGCTAATTGATGATAATTAAGAGGTTTATAGAATTCTAAGATTTTTATCAGTATTAAATGCTCAAAATAATTTATTTAATATATAAGATTAGTAGGAAAAGGTTTGGCATTCAAATCATTTGTTAATCTCATTTTATGCATGAAAAGGGTATTATCGTCATTTACCGAATTATACAAGAACTCCATGATATGATCAGATTATAATCTGATCAAAATTCCAAAAATCCTTAAAATTAATATCTTAACAGTAGGTAATGAGTTTTGGGTCAAAACCTATACTTAAACATGACTTATGCAAGATATCGCAATTTAATTAATAAAAAGCTTCAATTTACGATATCGAGCTTAACTTCTGTTTGAAACCAAGAACTGATGTCAAATTTTTGGAACATATTCATATATCAGTAATAAAGGTTTCTGTCCTCTCACATTTTCAAAAATCTCGTTTATATGAGAAAAGGGCAAAATGGGCATTTATAAGCATATTAACGGAGATTAGCATATAATTCAGAAATACTAAGGACCAAGTAATATAACTTCAGGGGGTTATACTACAACATAAAGTGGTCCTAATGGAAGTTTAAAACATGGAAGGATTAAGCTTAATCGGGTCAGAACTGAAAGTCAAAGCAAAAGTCAAGCTTTTGCGACTTTCGGTTGTGAACCGACCCTAAACTGATAATTGTCGGGTTGAACATGCCTAAACATGTTCTAATATTAATTACCAAGTTATTAGAGTGATAAAACATAATTTATAACCTCTACATTGTTAGTTATAATTATTATTTCAAATTCTGGTCAGTTTGACTTTTTAACTTAATAGTTTGATACGACAATTAACTAGGCAAACGAAATAATTAGGAGGTGCCCTTTTAAGGGTTAATCACCTACCTAATTATGGTCACATAACCACTTTCAATTTGGACAGTGGCTGGACCATTTGTGTTTAAACCGAAAGTCAAAGTCAGATTACGATAACTTTGACTTTTCGGTTTTTAAACTAAAAACTGAACTAAGGAAGGGGGCTAAGACACTTACAAAGGGTCCTAGCTATCTTTTCTACAAACTTAAGCTCCCTTCTTAATCAGAGACCACCAGAGGAGAGTGTAGGAATGATTGAAAGTAAATGAGCAAATGAACAAGGCAACTTAAGTGCCTTTATATAGATAATTGCCAAGAAACAAGATCAAAGCAGGTGTTTTGGAGGTGTCTATGATCACCCCAGGAGTCCTAGTGGTATTCTAAAACCGACAACATGCTCCTGGTTTTAATTTGGAAGGATTTAAGGCGGTTAATGATGAAACCTGCAGCTGTCCAAAATTTCTGCCCAGATACAGGCCTTACGGACCGTAAGCCTGACCCCTTACGGTCCGTAACCGATGTTGAATCGTATCGTCCAGGTAGCTATCTTACGAACCGTAAGCCTTAGCCCTTGCGGTCCATAAGAAGTCGATCAGAAACATGAATTCTTTCCAACTTGACACCTTTAGTCCTTCAACTTTTATAATCATTCTCAATTATTTCCGAGAGCGTGTTTCAACATCATAAAGTCTCGGATTTAGTAAAAGGTCACTCAGAGGCATAAATTTGCATGTTGACACTTTTAGTCCCTTCACATACAAAGTTAAATGTTGTCGAGTTTAGTCCTTCGGAATAACTCCGTTACCTGGTTAGGGTTTAGGACACGTGTCTTTACATAATTGGACACGTTTTTACGTGGTGTTACATCCTCACCCCCTTAAAAGAAATCTCGACCCCGAGATTTACTGGAATAAGTGAGGGTACTTCTATCGCATAGTGGACTTAACTTCCCACGTATATTCAGGGCCTCTACAAGCATCCCATTTAACCTTTACTATAGGCACGTGCTTCCTTCGGAGCTTTTTAATCTGTCGATCCTCGATCGATATAGGTCTTTCCACAAACCTCAGGCTTTCATCAATCTGTACATCTTTATGAGACATTGCTAGCGATTCATCAGCTAGACATTTCTTTAGGTTACAGATGTGGAACACATTGTGAATTCCATTCAGCTCCTCAGGCAAGTTTAGCTTATAAGCTACACTGCCGACACATTCGATGATCTCGAATGGTCCAATATATCTCGGGCTTAACTTGCCCTTCTTACCAAAATGCATCACACCTTTCCCGGGTAACACTTTCAATAAGACTTTATCGCCCACTTCAAACTTTAGAGGTTTTCGCCTTTTATCAGCATAACTTTTCTGCCTATCCCTGGCAGCTTTCAGGCGATCACGAATTTGGACAATCTTGTCGGTCGTTTCAAGGACTGTATCAGGTCCTGATAATTGAGCTTCTCCTACTTTCGCCCAACAAACAGGCGTTCTGCATTTCCTTCCATACAATGCTTCAAACGGCGCAGCCTGTATGCTGGTATAGTAGCTATTATTATAGGAGAACTCGATCAACGGTAGGTGGGCATCCCAGCTACCACCCAAATCAATAACGCATGCACGAAGCATATCTTCCAAAGTTTGAATTGTACGCTCACTCTGTCCATCTGTTTGAGGATGGTAAGCAGTACTAAAATTCAAACGAGTGCCTAATGATTGTTGGAAACTTTTCCAAAAGTGAGAGGTGTATCTAGTATCTCTATCGGATATAATAGATACCGGCACTCCGTGGAGAGATACAATCTTATCCACGTACAACTGAGCTAACTTGTCGGAGCTATGAGTCTTCTTGATGGGTAAGAAGTGTACTGACTTAGTCAGTCTGCCAACTATGACCCATATAGTATCATTTCCATGCCTTGTTTTAGGTAACTTGGTTATAAAGTCCATAGTTACCATCTCCCACTTCCATGTGGGAAGTTCTGGCTGTTGAAGCAGACCCGACGGCTTTTGATGTTCAGCTTTAATTTGAGCACAAGTCAGGCACTTAGCTACATGTGTGGCAATAGATTTCTTTAAACCTATCCACCAATAGTTAGATTTCAAATCTTGATATATCTTGTCACCTCCAGGGTAAACTCAGTATTTGGAATTGTGAGCTTCCTGGAGGATTATATCTCGAAGTCCTCCATGAATAGGAACCCAGATTCTTCCATTCATTCTAAGGATTCCATCCTTGCCAGGTGCTAACTGTTCAGTAGTTACACCTAACTTTTCACTTGGAAGGTTAGCTTCCAAAACAGCTTCTTTCTGAGCAGCTAACAATCTTTCATTCAAGTTGTTCTTGAGTTCAATGCTCTTGGCATTAATCCTTATAGGTTTGACTCTTTCCTTCTGGCTTAGGACATCAGCGACTACATTCGCTTTGCCAGGATGGTAGTGAATTTCACAATCGTAGTCGTTTAGAGTCTCCATCCAATGGCGCTGTCTCATATTGAGATCCTTTTGATTGAATAAGTGTTTGAGACTTTTGTGATCCGAATAGATCACACATTTAGTTCCATATAAATAGTGTCTCCATAATTTAAGTGCAAAGACAACGGCACCCAACTCCAAATCGTGGGTGGTGTAATTCTTTTCGTGCACCTTTAGTTGTCGTGATGCATAGGCAATCACCTTGCCTTTTTGCATAAGTACACAAGCCATACCAGTGTGTGAAGCATCACAGTACACGACAAACTCTTCAATTCCTTCGGGAAATGTTAACACCGGAGCATTGCTCAATTTCTGTTTAAGAATCTGAAAAGACTCTTGTTGTTTTGGACCCCAATCAAACTTTACATTCTTGCGGGTCAGAGAAGTCAATGGTGCAGCTATTCTTGAGAAGTTCTCAATGAATCTTCTATAATAATCAGCTAATCCCAGGAAGCTGTGAATTTCCGTTGGTGTCTTTGGTGCCTCCCAGTTCATAATGGCTTCTATTTTAGCGGGATCTACTTGGATACCACGCTCACTCACAACATGTCCAAGGAATTGGACTTCACGAAGCCAGAACTCACATTTGGAGAATTTAGCATACAGCTTCTCCTGTCGAAACAATCCTAAGATACACCAAAGGTGTTTCTCGTGATCAACTTGGTTACAAAAATAAATAAGTATGTCGTCTATAAAGACAATGACAAACTTGTCTAAGTATGGCTTGCAGACTCTATTCATGAGGTCCATGAATGCTGCTGGTGCATTAGTGAGCCCGAAAGGCATCACTAAAAACTCGTAATGTCCATACCTTGTTTTGAACACCGTCTTAGGTACATCTTCAGTTCGGATCTTGAGTTGATGATATCCGGATCTCAAATCAATCTTCGAGAAGAAGCTTGCCCCTTGAAGTTGGTCAAATAAGTCGTCGATCCTGGGTAATGGATAACGATTCTTGATCGTTACCTTGTTTAGCTCACGGTAATCAATGCATAAGCGCATTGATCCATCCTTATTTTTCACAAATAAAATAGGAGCTCCCCAAGGCGAAGAGCTGGGTTGTATGAAACCCTTTTCTAGTAAGTCATCCAATTGAGTCCTGAGCTCTTTCATTTCAGTAGGCGCTAGACGATAAGGAGCTCGTGCAATTGGTGCTGATCCTAGCAGAATGTCTATCCTGAACTCAACTTGCCTCTTAGGAGGTAATCCAGGTAATTCATCAGGAAAGACATCAGGATACTCGAAAATAATTGGAATATCTTCAATCTTGGGTTTTGGTTCATCAATAGTCACTTGTGCCATATAGATGACACATCCGCCCTTCAGACACCTCGAGGCTTTAAGTATAGAAACATTGTTGGGTAAACCATATTGTGTATCTCCTTGAATAGTGACGGATTCACCAGAAGGGGTTTTGATGTTAACTAGCTTCTTATCGCAGGCAATTTGGGCTTGGTTATGTGATAACCAATCCATGCCTAAGACTACATCAAACCCAGCCAATTTCATTGGCAAAAGGGATAGCGGGATGGAATGATTCTTAATGGATATAGCGCATCCATCAAGAAGAGCTGAAGCAGTTTCTAAGGTACCATCTGCTAACTCTACCTCATATTTTATGTCTAGAGTTTTAATAAGCAGATTCAGTAATTCACTAAACTTATGGTCTACAAAAGACTTAGCAGCACCTGAATCAAATAAAACTCTAGCATAAATATCATTAATGAGGAAGGTACCTGTTATAACGTTTCCGTCATTCACCGCCTCCCTTGCATTCATCTGAAAAACCCTAGCATTGGTTTTCTTTGCCTCGTCAGGCTTCTTAGCATTTTTAGGGCAATTAGTCTTGATGTGCCCCTTTTCGTTGCAACCGTAGCAGGTCGCATCCTTGATGTTTCGGCACTCCACAGTCTTATGCCCTTTCTTCTTGAAGATCCCACAAGGTTTAGCTTGTGGGTCCTGATTGCACTTTCCAAAGTGCCTTTTGTTACAAGTTTTGTATCTGGGCTTGTCACCCGACTGCCCTTTCTTGGAACCAGAGTTCCCTTTATTCTTTTTGTTTGACTGATGGGACTAGTCTTCCTCCCTCTTTCTTTTCCCATCATCGGTGGTTTTCTTTGCCCTACTCCTTACAACATCGAGAGTAAGGGACAAAGATAGATCTACAGCAGATCTATAAGTAGTAGGCTTAGAAGCCTTGACATTTCCTTTAATCTCTGGGGCTAGACCACCGATAAAACGCGCAATGCGTTTGGGTTTTGGGGTGACCAAATACGGTACAAGCCTCGACATGGAGTTAAAACTGGTCACATAGGACCTGCAATCCAAATCCTTCATCACTAACGTGAGGAAGTTAGTCTCTATTCTTTCAACTTCATGCTGAGGATAGTAAGTGTCCTTCACAAGATCAACAAACTTATTCCACGAAAGGTTATACAGAGGAACCTTTCCAGTGGATTGCACCAAGGCTTTCCACCATGTTAGGGCGTCGCCCTTGAAAGACTGAGCTACAAACTTAACGATGTCTTCCTTAGCACACCCACTGATGTCAATCACAGTTTCCATTTCATCCAACCACTTCATACAGTCGATTGCTCCCTTTTCTCCCGTGAAATATCTCGGTTTACACGAGACGAAATATTTATAAGTACAACTCTTGTTGTACTTAGGAGCCTGATTAACAACAACGTGTCTCTGTGGTTCACTTTTCTGATTAGATGAGTGTTGAGACTCATCCTTCTTCAGTGTATGCGAATGTGATAGGGAGTTTGTATGAGTCTTGGACCGAACATTACTCGGCTCCTTAAACTTATTATCCACAGCTTGAGCAACTACTGTGTTTATCATCGCTTGTAATTCAGCACCAGTAATATTTATCCTGGTATTATTGTTTCCTTCTTCAGGATGACTGTTTGCTTCGTCAAAGCCAGCCATGATTTGAGTACTAAATTAAACAATAATGATGTATTTAGATTATATAATGAATCATCGCATTGATGATTAGATGGCCATGGTATTAATAAACCATATAGACCATTTTAGATAACAATTAAGAATCTATTTGATCATGATTTGCCTAGGCTACAAATGAACCATTATTGGCAATCAATAGGATATAATACTTTATATTTACTAGACAGGGGACATAAGTCACAACTGACAATGTCATAAAAGACATTTTTAGATAGCACAAAAGGCTCGTCCCAAAGGACATTTAGATGGCACAGAAGGCCTTGTCACAAGGACGACTAAAACATAACCAATGATCTCTTGGATCAATGATCTTTTAAGGGTCGAACATAGTTCATCGCCTTTTTGACAAGAAGTTTATAATATAAAACTATCATTGTCATAAATACACCTTTGCTCATAGGCACACATCTCAATTGGATGTATTGGTGTATACATCATATTGATGTTTAATAATCATGATTCGCATTGATCATATAGGCCATGAATGTGGCTTGGAAAAATCCAAGTACTTTTGGAAGCTAATGTAGTCTCTCAAGTCACACAGCCAGGAATGTTAACATGTTTTCAGATGTTAACAGGGAATTTATTGTCTTAAAAAGGTTGTACCATCATAGCCATTAATATTTGGACTAGGTTATACCTCTAAGAACTTCTTTTTGAAATTTTCATTGGCAGATTAATTTAAAATTGAAATGATATAGCATGATGATGTAATAAAAATACATATTTAAAATCTCAAAAAGAAATTCCATTAGAATACTAAACTATTACAAGAATACCCTAAACGAATGTTGAAATAAACACACTGTCCACGCAGGGACTATAGAAAAAGACATAAGTCCACGCAGGGACTAAGTACAGAAAATAAAATGTCCTCGCATGGACTTGATTGAAACTACAATAAAATAAAACAAACTTCTACTTCTTTTTACCTTTTATGAGATTCGCAAGGCCCTTTAGAAATTTGTTATGCTTTTTGTTTGTTTCGTTCGCTTTTTGCTCAACCTGGTCCAACCTCTGCAGAATTTGTTGAGTTTGAATTTGTTGAGGAGGAGGAGGTTGTTGTTGATAAGGTGGGTATTGATACCCTTGCACTGGATATCCAGTTGGATAAATTGGAGGAAATGGTGAAGGATAAAGTGCATTAAATTGTGCTGCCTCAAGATATGGATCTTGGGCAGGGGCTTGATATCCATAATCCGTATGAGTTGGATATTCAAATGGGTTATACCCAGATGAAGCTGGGTATGTTGGTATTGGGTTTTCGAAACCCACTGGCGGTGGCGGTGGTGCAAAAGAAATTGGCGGGGGATCGTCTTCCGGCACCGCATGTGAAGGTCCACCCATTTGTGGATCTTCAGGAATAGGGGGATATGTGCTTGAAGCTTGAGGGGAACTGAATCTTGGTTCCCCTCGCACGGACATCCGTGCATTCCTCCTTCGCCTAGGTGGCTCGGGAGGTGGTTGTGGTGGTTGTTGAGGTGGTTCCTCAATGGGTAAAGGCGGTGGAGTAACCGCTTGAAGATACGGCTCCTCCAATGGAGGTTGAGAAGGAGAGTTATGAAATGAAGGGGTAAATTCCCATTCATACTTATTCCACCTTTCGGCCTATGAATCGGGCCCTTGATATGGCGATCCTTGGTAAGGAGAACCGCTGGAGATGCTGATTGGGTGAGTTGGTGTCCTGGTTGGCGGCTCTGGATTGGGGTCGTCATCTATCTCCATCTCTTGGGAGAAGGGTTCCTCGGGTCACAACGGATTGTAACCCAATGGTTCATTAAAATAGACGTTTGGATTAAACTGGGCCGGGGAATAAGTGGAGTCAGAATGATGAAAAGAATGAGAGTGTAAAGAGTGGTACGAATGGTGCGAATGGTGAGAATGGTGTGAATCTTGGGAATGGTGTGAATGTTGGGGCTCGTCTAGAATAGGCGGCCCAAAAGATGTATGAAACGATGGTGATGAACTTAATGAGACCGAGTGTCTCGCGGGTTCAAATGAATATCCCCAATGGTCTCGCGAATCTGAGCTAGAAAAAGACACGGATGGAGTGCGCCTGTGAGAGGGTCCCGCATGGCCTGATGGTCCTCCCCTCATAGGACCTTTTCCCTTACCTCGTACGCGCGGCGGCATTTTCAATTAGTAAACCTGTCAAAACAAGTAAAATAAAACATAAACGACAAAAGGAAAAGTTAAGAATAAATCCTAGGTCATTTGCCTAGACTCGGAAGTCTAAGGAATGTGCTTATTGTGTCATTGAGATTAAACTCAAAAGGCTAGTGTTTAATTCACTCAATGTTGGTTCTGATACCAACCTGTCACACCCCGATATTTCCACATATTACAGGTGGGCCCGGCGAGGAGTATCGTGACGTAGTTGATATCATCATAGTCAATACACACAATATAATAGCACAGTGGAAGGCTTGGTGAAAAATTACTATTACAAACCATAGTGTCCGAGTGTCCAAATAAAAGAATATACAGACTTGGTTGTAATAGAGATCAACAGGCGGATCATAAAATAAAATACAAGAAACTGAAATAAGAGACTCCAGGCATCTAATGATTTGCAAGATCCTCTTATTTGACACCGAATAGCTCCAGCCTAATTTTGTGAGGTACCTGTCACTTAGTCTTTGGAAAATACGTCAGTTTACACTGGTAAATACAATTAACCGACTCATTTGAAAACATTTATGAAAATTGATTTAAGTGCACTAGGCACAAACCATTTATAACTTGGGACAATTATTTAAGTTAATCTTGTATACAGTTTTACATGTTTGTCTTACATATGGGGCCGGTTTGGAAGCCGGTCATGATTAACCGACTCACCACTTATAGAACCCACATAGGAGTTATCCCCAACATGTGGGTTATATTAGCATTTGCATCTGTAAGGTGTATGCCTACACCCCGTGCATAGGTCGTGGCCATTTTCAAATGAAATGAGCCGAGGATATCCAGGACACGGTCGTATTAACCCCCAAATGCTTATGTTATCAAACAAAACAGATTAAAACGGGTTATGTAAATTTATTAATCAGAATCCGATTAAATGATTTCATACCCGACCAAGCGGTATTATTATAATACCGTATCCCAAACCCGTATAAGGGAAATTAAGTCAAAAGTATTTACCTGAGCTAGATGTGAAAGAAGTAACTCAGCTGTATATTCCTAAAGCCTTATGAAAATACCTTCTACTGAAGCTACTCAATCTGTATGGAAGGTTTAATAACCTATTAGGATACTAACGGGTCTTTATTTAAGTCAAAGACTTAGACCGGTTAGCTTGAAAGATACTTTACGGTTCTAAACACTAGATTAAGCGGAGACCGGAATAGAATGTGGTTTAGACCCGACAAGTTTGGATACTTGTATAATATGGGTAAACAAAACACATTCTGGAATTTGAAGATTTAATGATAAGGTTAAACCTGTTTCGGCTATTTTATGTAAACTAGTCACATAAACCGATCCGAACGCATAAATGCGTAACGGGTAACCAAATGAATTATATACAGGTCTCAAATGTTATTATTCTTAGAATATGTTAATACATCAGTAGGATGTAAACATATATGCCCAAAAAGTATTTAAAACCAAATTAAGTCCCGTAGGGGCATTTTGGTCATTTTAATGATTATATAAGAGATTTTATAATAAACTAAGGTTCTAGTCTTTGGTAATCAGTAAAAATATTTATTTTATCAAGTCATATCAGTAAGATATCATACATATGTGATATTTACTATTTATGGCCAAACTATGCCCCGAAAGGGCATTTTGGTCATTTCACATATGCTTTTAAGGACATTTTTGGAAGTCTGAGTTCATGACTTATACTTACTGTAATAATATTAAAATTTGTTTAAAAATTCAGTAGGTAACAAGTCTTAGGTGTTAAATATGGTTTAAGACCATGCTATGCACCTAATTAGTGTAAAATTAGCTAATTGACGATAATTAAGAGGTTTATAGAATTCTAAGAGTTTTATCAGTCTTAAATGCTCAAAATAATTTATTTAATATATAAGATCAGTAGGAAAAGGTTTGGCATTCAAATCATTCGTTAATCTCATTTTATGCATGAAAAGGGTATTATCGTCATTTACCGAATTATACAAGAACTCCATGATATGATCAGATTATAATCTAATCAAAATTCCAAAAATCCTTAAGAATAATATCTTAACAGTAGGTAATGAGTTTTGGGTCAAAACCTATACTTAAACATGACTTATGCAAGATATCGCAATTTAATTAATAAAAAGCTTCAATTTATGATATCGAGAATAACTTCTGTTTGAGACCAAGAACTGATGTCAAATTTTCGAAACATACTCATATATCAGTAATAAAGGTTTCTGTCCTCTCACATTTTCAAAAATCTCGTTTATATGAGAAAAGGGCAAAATGGGCATTTATAAGCATATTAACGGAGATTAGCATATAATTCAAAAATACTAAAGACCAAGTAATATAACTTCAGGGGGTTATACTACAACATAAAGTGGTCCTAATGGAAGCTTAAAACATGGAAGGATTAAGCTTAATCGGGTCAGAACTGAAAGTCAAAGCAAAAGTCAAGCTTTTGCGACTTTCGGTTGTGAACCGACCCTAAACTGATAATTGTCGGGTTGAACATGCCTGAACATGTTCTAATATTAATTACCAAGTTATTTGAGTGATAAAACATAATTTTTAACCTCTGCATTGTTAGTTATAATTATTATTTCAAATTCTGGTCAGTTTGACTTTTTAACTTAATAGTTTGACCCGACAATTAACTAGGAAAACGAAATAATTAGGAGGTGCCCTTCTAAGGGTTAATCACCTACCTAATTATGGTCACATAACCACATTCAATTCAGACAGTGGCTGGACCATTTGTGTTTAAACCGAAAGTCAAAGTCAGATTACGATAACTTTGACTTTTCGGTTTTTAAACTAAAAACTGAACTAAGGATGGGGGCTAATGTAACGCCCGGCTCTTTTGTACTTTCTATTTATAGAAAGTTTTGTTCGTATTTCTATTTTTGGGAACCTTGTATTCTTGTAATCGTTCTTTCTTTGTAATCATTGTTAAACCGAGACTTGGATCATTAATGAAACTTGTATTTTGTTATATTTATGTTGTACACACTCTATATATGCTCGTACATTCGATTTGGTGAATCAATTGATGCTTAAACGTTATTCTCGGAAACTATGTGCTGAACTTGTAATTAAACTAAACTTATGCGTGAAACGTGTTTTGATCGTAAACGATACTTGATTACGAAGTTTGAACGCTTAGTTATACTTTAATTATGATCGCCATGCTTGATTATACCTTATACTATACTTATATGTCCAGACAAGTCCCTAAACTATCAAAAATGCACCTAAATGTATCAAACATAAACTACAGGGACTAAAAGTGTAACAATATGAAACTTGTCAAACTAGAGGCGCCGCGTGACGCCAAGGCCCCTAGCGTCACGCTAGGCCCTGTTTTCGACAGACTTGTGTTTCTCCAGCTGTTATGCACGAAATCCCAAGTTCCAACCTCACCCAATCACCTCTAATCCACCTCTAATCACCTCCAATCAACTCTAATCCCTTCCACTATAAATACACACCTTCTCCAACCCATTTTACACTTTCACAACTCTCTAATCTTCACAAGTTCACTCTCAATCTGTTGCAAATCAGAGTTTTTGGACAGATTCATACTTCTCTACAAAAGTGAGTATAACTTGCTCATTTCTCAACCAAATCACTTGGTTCTTCTTCCTATTGCTTTGTTATATCCTTGGGTTTGATTCCTTGGTTTCTCCATGGAGAAATCAGACTTGGAATTGCCCTAAAAAGGACCAAAACTTTCTGTTTTGTTTTAAGTTATTCAAAAGCTTGTTTAAACTTATCAAACTTGTGTCTAACACATCTCAAACCTATGTCCTAATGCTTATAATTTAACACCTCGAAAATTCACGTCCTATAATGTGTTGACACGTGTCATATATTTGAACGTGTGAAAGAATGTTATAGAAGGATTAAAGTTGACAATCATGGAAAGTATGTGAATATACGGGTTCTAAATGTCAACAGTGAATAAATATATTGTACATTGACCCTACATGATGCTAATACCTTTAAACGAATAAATCATGGGTCATACGAAGCTAAATATGAAAGAAAGTGAGAGATTACAAACTACAGGGGTTAAATGTGTCAACATGTTTAAGTTATACCTCTGAGTGACCTTTTGACAAACCCGAAGCTTTGTAACGATTAATTATGCTCACTAGAATGCACGATATAAATTTCATAAAGTTTCGTTATCGTATAAGAAAGTTATGATCAAATTCGTATGAGAGGGGTTAAAGCGTCAACGTTGAAAGTTATGACTTTTCGGGTAAAAATAAAGTTAACCGAGGACTTAACAAAGTGGGTATATGTCTTAAAGCCCTTATAAGACAATTTGGAGGGTTCAAAGTGCAAGGAATAAAGTCGAAGCAAAGTTTCCAAGAGCCAAGGACCAAAACATAAAAATCTAAAATTTGATTTGGTGCAGGAGGGGTGTCGCGCGACGCGAGGCCCCAGGGGGGGGTCTACGCGTGACGCCTAGGGTCATCTGATCCGAAAACTTTGGGTTCTTGTCTTCCATTTGCATTCTAACCGACTTATAAACGATTTTTCACATCTTGGGCGACCCCTAGGCAACCCCTAGACACTTAGGGACATCTGGAAGTGATCCATGGCCATGGTTAGACTTGTGTGTCAACAATCCATGAGTTCTTGAGCACTATATAAAGGGCCAAGGTTGCAACCAATTCTTCACACCTTCCTTCAGCATTTCTGATCATTTCTGGAGCTCCAAAGCAGGCTCAAGTGATCACTAATCGTGCATAGGACTTCAGTAAGTATGCTTAACCTTTCTTAGTTAAGTTTTTGCTTAGTTTTAGCTTAAAAGTCAAACCGTCGTAATTAACGGTTGACTTAGCGATTAATCATTGATGATCCAGTGATTAGTCGAATTGAAAGTAGTTATAAGTTGGTAATTATGTGGGCAATAAACCCTTAAAAGGGCACCCTCTGATTACCACTCTAACTAGGTCAAATGTCGGGTCAAACTTATTATTAAAAAGTCAACAGAACGCTTATTTTCTAATTTATGCATAATTAGCAATGTAGAACATATACAACCTGTTTGATCATTAATATAACTTGGTAATTAGTGTAAGAACATGTCTAAACATGTTCAACCCGACAATTTTATGTTTAGACCCGGTTCGGAACCGAAAGTCGCAAAACTTTGACTTTTGCTTTGACTTCAGTTCTGACACGTTTTGGTATGTTTTAGAAATGCCTAAGAGCTTTAATTGGACTAGGTTACATGCTAGTATAACCCTCTGTGATTATACACCTTGGTTCATTAGTTATCCAATTAATATGCATGTTTCCGTTAATTACTCATATGTTGACCATTATGCCCTTTTCACCTTAAAACATGATTTTTGAAAATGTAAAAGAGTAGAAACCTTAGTTACTAATATATAAACTTGCACCCAAAATTTGACATCAGTTTGAGGTGTAGATTGAGAGTTATGCTCATTAGCGTAATTAGAAAGCTTCTTTAGCGATTAAACGACATAATTAGCGTATAGCCCATTTAAATATACTTTTTGATATCAAACTCTTTACCCACTGATGTAATATATTATTTTAGGATTTTTGAATATTTTTAATTTATTTTAGGCTGAGCATAACTTATAGTCGTAGGCTTAATCCGGTAATTGTCGGTTTTGCCCTAACGGGCTATAAAATGAGTTTTACATATCTAATTGACTCCAAACCTTTTGATACTGATTTTAAATGATAAATAAATTATTTTAAGCCTTCTGGAATAAGAAAAATATCAGCTTTATGTATAGAACCCGGAAATGGCTTCTAATCGCCTTTTTAAGCGTTTTTAACGCATAGTATGTACTAAAACTATTTTAAACATACAAGGGTTGATACCTACTGATATATTTTAGGTAAATTATAATATTTTAACAGTAAGCAAAGGTTGTTAAACTCAGACTTCAGTTTTGAGCTTTCCGGCTTATGTGAAATTACCAAAATGCCCCTACGGTGCATAGTTTGGTTATAATTGATAAATTTCACATATATATTTTACCCTACTGTTATAACTTATTAAATTAAGTATTTTTGCTGATTATATCAGACCTGTAACTCAGGAAAATACTTAAACTCTTTTATAACCTTGTAAATGACCAAACTACCCCTACGGGGCATAGTTTGTGTTTAAATTCGTTTCGGGCATAATAAAAGACATCTTACTGATGTCACAACATATTTGAAGCATATTAACTTAGGAAACCTGTATATGGCTCTCATGACTACCCGTTACGCTTATTACGCGTTCGGTTCGGTTTATGTAACTAGTTTGCATAAATTAGCCGAAACGGGTCAAACCTTATCGGTTTTATCTCAAAATTCAGAATGTGTATGAAATACCCATATTAAGAAAGTCTTCAAACTTGTCGGGTCTAAATCACATTCTATCCCGGTCTTCGCTTATCGTGCGTACGAACCGTATCATTAAAACTAACCGGTCAAAGCTTAGGCTTAATTAAAAGACCCGTTAGGATTCTAATAGGTTATTATAAACCTTTGTTCCAGAATAGTAGACCGGTAAAAGCTACTTGCATTTGCTTATTGTGATTATTACTTTGCTTAGGTAAATACTTTTAACTTATTTTCCCTATACGGGCTTGGGTTACGGTATATAAAATACCGCTTGGTCGGGCATCAAATCTTCCATCGTTTGGTGGTTAATTGAATAATTTGATCGGCCCGTTTAAATTGTTTTGTTTACTTAAAGCCTTTGGGGGGTTAATGACCATGTCCCGGATATCCTTGGCATCATTTTACGAAATGGCCACGACCTAAGCGTGGAGTTTAGGCATACACTCGTCAGTGCATAAATAGTTGATGTGGTGTGTCTATTGATCTTTAACCCGGCACGCTCCGGGCTACTGAACGCATAAGGAACATGTAATTCTTTTACAAGATTATATATTAAATGATTATCCCAAGTTATAAAATGTTTATGCCACGTGCATCCAAATCAATTTTTAATCATTTTTAAAATGAGTCGGTTGATTGTATTTACCAGTGTAAACTGACGTATTTTCCCAAAAAGATTAAATGCAGGTACTAAGCGTAATAGGCTGGATTCTCTCCTTAGCATCAATAAAGAGTCTCGCAAGCTTAAGATGCCTATCGTCTGTTGAACTACTGTTTCCTATTTATTTTGATCCTTCTGTGGATAAACCTTCAACTGTTTGTGATACACGATATTACAATATTTTATTCGGTTGAAATATATCTTTCATTTGCTTCCGCTGTGCATATTAAATATTGTGTTGTTTGACTATTATGTTGCCAACCACGTCACGATACTCCCCACCGGGCCCACCGGTGACACGTGGAATTCGGGGTGTGACAGGTTGGTATCAGAGCCAACATTGAGTGAATTAAACACTAGCCTTTTGTGTTTAATCTCAATGACACAATTGCACATTTCTAAACTTTCGAGTCTAGACATATAACATAGGACAAATTCCACTTTGTTTGGTTTTGTTTTGTCCTTTATTTTTATATATTTCTTGTCGTTATCTCATGTTGTATTGACAGGACAAAATGCCTCCAAGATTCTTCCGAAGGAGAGGACGAGGAAAGGGGCCGATCACCGCCCCCAATGATAACGAAGCTGGACCATCGAATGTACGAGCTCCTTCTACCACGGAAAGTGATGATCCACGGCAAAACCGAAGGAACCTATTTGAGCCGGCTAGATGGTCGGTCTCACACAGTTCAACACCTCCTGTCCAAAACCCTTATGGGCCACAGCCAGATTATGAGCCCAACAACCCGCAATCGTCCTACATACCGTTGCAGCGATCTTTATCGCATAATTCGTTTGGTGACCCCACACCCATCTTCCGAGGCCAATTTAACCCGGCCAATTACTTACCAGAACCCGTGGGTTTTAACCCACTGGGGCCAGATGATCACTTCTCGGGAGATAACGCGGATGATATGGACGAGGATACGGACCCCGTCGAACCTGCCAGTGGTACACCAAACCACCCGATAGAGATCTCTGACGGATCTTCTTTCCACGGATCACCCTATGGTGGTCCAAACAATTTCCAAGCTATGTTCACCCGGCACGAGTGGTACTTTACACCTCCACGCCATTCACCGCCTCATCAGCAGCAGCAGCCGCAGCAGCAGCATCATCAAGATTCCTCTGGGGATCCCCGATTTGTGGCAGTCACGCCACCGCCTCCACCGTCGCCAGTGCAGCCGGCACCTCCACAACCGCCGAGACGGAGGAGAACCGGTGCACGCATGTCTTCACGAGCGGGAGACTTTCATTTCAGCTCTCCACGCCAATCAAGTGGCAGCCACTACCCGCCACTTCAGGAGGACCCACAAATGGGTGGACCTTCACAACCAGCTATACCGCAGCCACCGCCGATGGGTTTTGACAACCCAATTCCAGCATACACGGGTTCCATGGCATACAACCCGTTTGAACCACCGACTCACCACAACTATGGTTACGCGGAGGCCGATCCTTACATGGTAGCGGCTAATTATAACGCTCTTCACCCGGAGGGACCATACGGAGCTCCATGGGGAGTAGGTTACCCGACTCAGGGGTACCAGATACCTCCTCGACCTATTATCCGGACGCAATCGCAGCCGCCACGATTTTCTCCCCCAGAAAGGGAGGAAATCCTACAAAGGCTGGATGAAGTAGAGCGAGGCTTCCACCGTGACCGTAGGGAGAGACAGAGCTTCTTCCAAGGATTGGCAAGCTTGATCAAAGGGAAGAACAAGAAGGATCATTGAATCCTTCCAATTGTTGTAAGCCCCTGCGTGGGTGTATTTGGTTGTTAAGCCCCTACGTGGGTATGTATGTTTGTTTATTTTGAGCCCCTGCGTGGGCCTATCTTTCTAATAAACCCCTACGAGGGTATGTTATTGTTTAAAGTCCCTGCGTGGACTGTTATGTTGTATGTGTAAGTCCCTGCGTGGACTATTATGTTTGTCGCTTAACCCCTGCGTGGGTAAATGTTTGTTTGAAAAGACCCGTTTAGGGCAGCGTGTAATATTTATAAATTAATGGAATGTTTGTTTTATAAATTTCATGTTTGCCATTATGTGCATAAATAAATTAAAAGGGAATATATCACAGAATAGTAACCAAGTTTCAAAAGTGTTCTAATTAGGTCACTCGTATCGTTTTTGTCCCAATTAGATAGCTTAACATTCAAATCGAGTCATGTCCTTTTTTCTATGTGTCAAGAAAAAAATGAAGAATAAGATGTTAGGGTCGGATTAATTTAATATATGAAATTTTATTTATTAAAAATAAAAACACTTTAATTATATTAAAAATTAAAAAAACAAGTTACAATTCACGTTATCACTCAAAGTTAGCATCAAATAAAAGGGAAAAAAGAAACAAAAATCCACATCACCATGGTTACTTATGAAATGGATGAAAAAACTCTTAATTTTAATGAAAAATGAATGTTGAGTGACCTGATTAGAACACTTTTGAAACTTGAGTGACCTAATTGGAACACTTTTAAAACTTGGTTACTATTCTACAAAGTTACCCCAAAATTAAATATGAAATAAATAAATTAAAATCATTCCTTTTGAAATAATCTGCCTATGTAAATTTTTAAATAAGAATCTTAAAGAGTGAAACCTAGCCTTCGGGTCATTTTAAGACCGGGCCAAGATGGTAAGACCTATTTAAAAGGTTCAAATCCTTGTTAACATCTGAAAACATGTTAACGCTCCTGGCAGAAGTGATTCGTTGAAATCACACACGTTATTTTATATATAAGGATTCTTTAAAAAGATTCCTAACCCAATTTAATGATCTCTAAATCATGGGTTTAGATCACCAATCAAGATGATCATACTTTGACCATACGTTAGTAATATAATGCCTACGGGCCTTGCTCATTTCTATATGAGCCAAAAGACAGTGGTAGCAATGACTCCCTGTCCGGTAATATAATGCCTACGGGCCTTGCTCATTTCTACATGAGCCAAAAGACAGTGGTAGCGATGACTCCCTGTCTGATAAAGGTAATAAACTATATTTAAACCTTAAAAGCTTTGATTCTCTGAAATCATAGCTTATGATTTAAAATTGTCCATGTGACTAGGCCTCTTGTGCTACAAATAAAACTTTTATTGTTTTATAATTAGGATAAAATTATAATAAGATCCTAAATAAATACGATTAATAAATTAACCAAATATGGTCTCTGTTACCATGGTTAATGAATTGCCATAAAAGACAATTCCATAATAAACTCCCAAATAAACTATTGTCCTTGTTTTCTGCAACAGTTCAATTAAAATGGCTAACTCGGACGAGGTTAATAGCCATCCAGTGGAGGTTAATAATGACGCCCGAATTAATCTAACGGGTGCTGAATTGAAAGCGATCATAGACGGCGCTGTTACACAGGCTTTGGAGCGGCAGTATGAAGATTATAGTGGGACTCGAAGTAGGACCCAATCTGCACCGCACTCAAAGCTCAAAACTCATTCTGATGCTCATAGCAAGCCTCCTCCCAAAAAGGATGGACCCAAGAAAGATGATGATGATCGGCAGTCCACCAACCATCAAAGTGTCCCATCTCAACAGATTGTGCTACATCAGGAACCCAGTAATAAGGGTTGCTCTTATAAATACTTTGTCTCGTGCAAACCCCGAAATTTCACTGGGGAAAAGGGAGCCATCGACTGCATGACATGGCTAGACGAGATGGACACGGTGGTAGATATCAGCGGTTGCGCTGAAAAAGATGTGGTTAAGTTTGTGTCGCAGTCCTTTAAGGGTGAAGCTTTAGCATGGTGGAGATCTCTGATTCAAGCCACCGGGAAAATCCCATTGTACAATATGTCATGGGATCAATTTGTTGCCCTTATCAGGGAAAATTATTGCCCTCAGCATGAGGTGGAGAAGATAGAGTCTGATTTTCTATCGTTGGTGATGACAAACCTCGACTGTCAAGCTTACCTGACGAGCTTCAACACGATGTCCCGGTTGGTTCCATATATGGTAACCCCGGAGCCAAAAAGAATCGCTCGTTTTATCGGTGGTTTAGCCCCCGAGATCAAGGCAAGCGTAAAGGCTTCTCGGCCAGCTACCTTCAGGTCTGTAGCTGACATATCTTTGTCACTTACTCTGGATGCGGTCCGACAAAGATTGCTTAGGAACAAAGATGCTGAGAAGAGAAAACGTGAAGATAATGATTCACGGAGGTCGAGCAAGAAACACCGTGGAAGCGGTGATAACAAGAAGGGATCTGACTCAAGGAAAGATGGGCACCAGTCTGGTGAGAAGCCCAAATGCAAAGTTTGCAAGAAGCAACACTTTGGGAAGTGTAGACTGGAATCGAACTCGCAGTCTCAGCAGAGAACTTTTGCTTGCGGGATTTGCAAGTCCAAGGAACACAAAACCTTGGATTGCAAAAAGCTGAAAGATGCAACTTGTTACAGTTGCAATGAGAAGGGGCACATTAAGACCAACTGCCCGAAATACGCCAAGAAGCCTGAAGAGGCCAAGAAGACCAATGCGAGAGTCTTCAGAATGGACGCAAAGGAAGCAGTCCAGGATGACAATGTGATAACAGGTACTTTCCTTGTAAATGATATATATGCAAGAGTACTGTTTGATTCAGGCGCTGATAAGTCTTTCGTAGATAGTAAGTTTTGTGAATTGTTGAAATTACCTGTCAAAACCTTAAATGTGAATTACGAGGTGGAGTTAGCAGATGGCACCCTAGAAACCGTCTCTACTGTGTTAGATGGATGTGTTATATCCATTAAGAACCACTCTTTTCCTCTATCCCTACTTCCATTTAAATTAGCCGGTTTTGACATAGTCTTGGGTATGGACTGGTTATCTCACAACCAGGCCTAAATCGTCTGCAACAGAAAACAAGTGGTGATAAAGACTCCGTCTGGTGAATCACTTACCATTCGGGGAGATACCCAGTATGGGCTGCCTGAGCAAGTGACTATGCTCAAGGCTTCCAAGTGTTTAAAGAAGGGTTGTGTCATCTACATGGCACAAGTGATTATTGATGAGCCTAAACCGAAGATAGAAGACATCCCTGTCATTTCTGAATACCCAGAAGTTTTTCCTGAAGAACTACCTGGTTTACCACCAGATAGACAAGTGGAGTTCAGAATCGACATCATCCCTGGAGCAACACCTGTTGCTAGAGCACCTTACAGGTTGGCGCCCACAGAGATGAAAGAATTAAGGACACAGCTAGACGAATTGCTAGCCAAAGGTTTCATTAAACCTAGTTCGTCTCCTTGGGGAGCGCCAGTCCTGTTTGTCAAGAAGAAGGATGGATCGATGCGTCTGTGCATCGACTATCGTGAGCTTAATAAAGTCACGATAAAGAACAGATATCCTTTTCCCAGGATAGACGATTTGTTCGATCAATTACAAGGGGCAAGTTATTTCTCGAAGATTGACTTGAGGTCAGGTTACCATCAATTGAAGGTTAGAGATGAAGACGTACACAAAACTGCATTTAGGACTCGTTATGGTCATTACGAGTTCCTAGTGATGCCTTTTGGGCTCACTAATGCACCGGCCGCGTTCATGGATCTCATGAATCGCGTTTGCAAGCCGCACTTAGATAAATTCGTAATCGTTTTCATCGACGACATTCCTATTTACTCTAAGAACCAAGCTGACCACGAGAAACACCTTCGATGTATTCTCAAGCTTCTACATCACGAGAAACTCTACGCCAAATTTTCCAAGTGTGAGTTTTGGCTTCGAGAAGTCCAATTCCTTGGACATGTAGTAAGTGAGCGTGGTATCCAAGTGGATCCCGCTAAAGTTGAAGCTGTTATGAACTGGCAAGAGCCAAAGACGCCTACGGAGATTCGTAGCTTCCTAGGCTTAGCAGGATACTACAGGCGCTTCATTGAAAATTTTTCAAGAATTGCTGCGCCCCTAACTTCTCTAACTAAGAAGAAGATTAAATTTGACTGGGGGCCTAAACAGCAAGAAGCTTTCGATATTCTCAAGCAGAAATTGAGCAATGCTCCTGTGTTGACATTGCCTGATGGAATCGAAGAATTTGTAGTTTATTGTGATGCATCACACACCGGGATGGGGTGTGTGCTTATGCAGAAAGGCAAGGTTATTGCCTATGCATCACGACAGTTAAAGGTGCATGAAAAGAATTACACCACCCATGACTTGGAGCTGGGTGCCGTTGTATTCGCACTAAAACTGTGGAGGCATTATTTGTATGGTATCAAGTGTGTGATCTATTCTGATCACAAGAGCCTTCAACATCTGTTTAATCAGAAGGATTTAAACATGAGGCAACGCCGATGGATGGAGACTTTAAATGATTATGATTGTGAAATCAGATATCATCCCGGCAAGGTGAATGTAGTCGCTGATGCCTTGAGTCGAAAGGAAAGGGTGAAACCCATCCGAATCAATGCCAAGAGCATTGAAATAAAGAACAGTTTGAATGAAAGGTTGTTAGCTGCACAGAAGGAAGCTGTGTTGGAAGCTAACTACCCTAATGAAAAGCTAGGGGTAACTGAGGAGTAGTAATCTCTTGGCAAGGACGGAATTCTGAGATTAAATGGACGAATATGGGTTCCAATTTATGGGGGACTTCGAGATGTTATCCTCCAGGAAGCCCATAGTTCTAAATACTCCGTTCATCCTGGAGCTGATAAGATGTACCAGGATCTGAAAGCAAATTATTGGTGGATAGGCTTAAAGAAGTCTGTAGCTACCTATGTAGCTAAATGCTTGACGTGTGCGCAAGTCAAAGCAGAACATCAAAAGCCGTCAGGTTTGCTACAACAGCCTGAACTTCCCACTTGGAAGTGGGAAATGGTAACTATGGATTTTATCACCAAGTTAACTAAGACAAGGAAAGGAAATGATACGATATGGGTTATAGTTGATAGACTGACTAAGTCAGCACATTTCTTACCCATCAAGGAGACTTATAGCTCCGACATGTTAGCCCAGTTGTACGTGGATAAGATTGTAGCTTTACATGGCATACCTGTGTCTATTATCTCTGACAGAGATACTAGATACACGTCACATTTTTGGAAAAGTTTCCAGCAATCTTTGGGCACGCGTTTGAATTTTAGTACGGCTTACCATCCTCAGACGGACGGTCAGAGTGAGCGTACTATTCAAACTTTGGAAGACATGCTTCGAGCATGCGTGATTGATTTAGGTGGTAGTTGGGATAACCACCTACCATTAATCGAATTCTCCTACAACAATAGCTACCATACCAGCATCAAGGCTGCGCCTTTCGAGGCCTTATACGGTAGAAAGTGTAGAACGCCCATTTGTTGGGCAGAAGTTGGAGATGTCCAATTATCAGGACCAGAGATAGTCTTTGAAATGACGGACAAGATTGTCCAGATTCGTGACCATCTCAAAGCTGCCCGAGATAGGTAGAAGAGTTACGCAGATCCAAAGCGTAAACCTATGAACTTCGAGGTAGGTGACAAAGTGTTGCTTAAAGTATCACCCTGGAAGGGGGTGATGTGATTTGGTAAGAAAGGCAAGCTAAGCCCGAGATACATAGGACCTTTCGAGGTCATCGAACGTGTCGGGTCAGTTGCCTATAAGTTAAACCTACCTGAAGAGCTCAGTAGTATACATAATGTATTCCACATCTGCAATCTGAAGAAGTGTTTCGCTGATGAATCACTGGTCATACCACATACAGATGTGCTTATAGATGAGAGCTTGAAATTTGTGGAAAAACCATTGTCGATTGAAGATCGACAGGTTAAGAAGCTTCGAAGGAAGCATGTGCCTATTGTAAAGGTAAAATGGGATGCCCGTAGAGGTCCCGAATACACATGGGATGTTGAGTCCACAATGAAAGAAAAGTACCCTTATTTATTTCAGTAAATCTCGAGGTCGAGATTTCTTTTAAGGGGGTGAGGATGTAACACCTCGAAAATTCACGTCCTATAATGTGTTGACACGTGTCATATGTTTGAACGTGTAAAAGAATGTTATAGAAGGATTAAAGTTGACAATCATGGAAAGTATGTGAATATACGGGTTCTAAATGTCAACAGTGAATAAATATATTGTACATTGACCCTACATGATGCTAATACCTTTAAACGAATAAATCATGGGTCATACGAAGCTAAATATGAAAGAAAGTAAGAGATTACAAACTACAGGGGTTAAATGTGTCAACATGTTTAAGTTATACCTCTGAGTGACCTTTTGACAAACCCGAAGCTTTGTAACGATTAATTATGCTCACTAGAATGCACGATATAAATTTCATAAAGTTTCGTTATCGTATAAGAAAGTTATGATCAAATTCGTATGAGAGGGGTTAAATCGTCAACGTTGAAAGTTATGACTTTTCGGGTAAAAATAAAGTTAACCGAGGACTTAACAAAGTGGGTATATGTCTTAAAGCCCTTATAAGTCAATTTGGAGGGTTCAAAGTGCAAGGAATAAAGTCGAAGCAAAGTTTCCAAGAGCCAAGGACCAAAACATAAAAATCTAAAATTTGATTTGGTGCAGGAGGGTTGTCGCGCGACGCGAGGCCCCAGGGGGGGGGGTCTACGCGTGATGCCTAGGGTCATCTGATCCGAAAACTTTGGGTTCTTGTCTTCCATTTGCATTCTAACCGACTTATAAACGATTTTTCACATCTTGGGCGATCCCTAGGCAACCCTAGACACTTAGGGACATCTGGAAGTGATCCATGGCCATGGTTAGACTTGTGTGTCAACAATCCATGAGTTCTTGAGCACTATATAAAGGGCCAAGGTTGCAACCAATTCTTCACACCTTCCTTCAGCATTTCTGATCATTTCTGGAGCTCCAAAGCAGGCTCAAGTGATCACTAATCATGCATAGGACTTCAGTAAGTATGCTTAACCTTTCTTAGTTAAGTTTTTGCTTAGTTTTAGCTTAAAAGTCAAACCGTCGTAATTAACGGTTGACTTAGCGATTAATCATTGATGATCCAGTGATTAGTCAAATTGAAAGTAGTTATAAGTTGGTAATTATGTGGGCAATAAACCCTTAAAAGGGCACCCTCTGATTACCACTCTAACTAGGTCAAATGTCGGGTCAAACTTATTATTAAAAAGTCAACAGAATGCTTATTTTCTAATTTATGCATAATTAGCAATGTAGAACATATACAACCTGTTTGGTCATTAATATAACTTGGTAATTAGTGTAAGAACATGTCTAAACATGTTCAACCCGACAATTTTATGTTTAGACCCGGTTCGGAACCGAAAGTCGCAAAACTTTGACTTTTGCTTTGACTTCAGTTCTGACCCGTTTTGGTATGTTTTAGAAATGCCTAAGAGCTTTAATTGCACTAGGTTACATGCTAGTATAACCCTCTGTGATTATACACCTTGGTTCATTAGTTATCCAATTAATATGCATGTTTCCGTTAATTACTCATATGTTGACCATTATGCCCTTTTCACCTTAAAACGTGATTTTTGAAAATGTAAAAGAGTAGAAACCTTAGTTACTGATATATAAACTTGCACCCAAAATTTGACATCAGTTTGAGGTGTAGATTGAGAGTTATGCTCATTAGCGTAATTAGAAAGCTTCTTTAGCGATTAAACGACATAATTAGCGTATAGCCCATTTAAATATACTTTTTGATATCAAACTCTTTACCCACTGATGTAATATATTATTTTGGGATTTTTGAAGATTTTTAATTTATTTTAGGCTGAGCATAACTTATAGTCGTAGGCTTAATCCGGTAATTGTCGGTTTTGCCCTTACGGGCTATAAAATGAGTTTTACATATCTAATTGACTCCAAACCTTTTGCTACTGATTTTAAATGATAAATAAATTATTTTAAGCCTTCTGGAATAAGAAAAATATCAGCTTTATGTATAGAACCCGGAAATGGCTTCTAATCGCCTTTTTAAGCGTTTTTAACGCATAGTATGTACTAAAACTATTTTAAACATACAAGGGTTAATACCTACTGATATATTTTAGGTAAATTATAATATTTTAACAGTAATCAAAGGTTGTTAAACTCAGACTTCAGTTTTGAGCTTTCCGGCTTATGTGAAATTACCAAAATGCCCCTACGGTGCATAATTTGGTTATAATTGATAAATTTCACATATATATTTTACCCTACTGTTATAACTTATTAAATTAAGTATTTTTGCTGATTATATCAGACCTGTAACTCAGGAAAATACTTAAACTCTTTTATAACCTTGTAAATGACCAAACTACCCCTACGGGGCATAGTTTGTGTTTAAATTCGTTTCGGGCATAATAAAAGACATCTTACTGATGTCACAACATATTTGAAGCATATTAACTTAGGAAACCTGTATATGGCTCTCATGACTACCCGTTACGCTTATTACGCGTTCGGTTCGGTTTATGTAACTAGTTTGCATAAATTAGCCGAAACGGGTCAAACCTTATCGGTTTTATCTCAAAATTCAGAATGTGTATGAAATACCCATATTAAGAAAGTCTTCAAACTTTTCGGGTCTAAATCACATTCTATCCCGGTCTTCGCTTATCGTGCGTACGAACCGTATCATTAAAACTAACCGGTCAAAGCTTAGGCTTAATTAAAAGACCCGTTAGGATTCTAATAGGTTATTATAAACCTTTGTTCCAGAATAGGAGACCAGTAAAAGCTACTTGCATTTGCTTATTGTGATTATTACTTTGCTCAGGTAAATACTTTTAACTTATTTTCCCTATACGGGCTTGGGTTACGGTATATAAAATACCGCTTGGTCGGGCATCAAATCTTCCATCGTTTGGTGGTTAATTGAATAATTTGATCGGCCTGTTTAAATTGTTTTGTTTACTTAAAGCCTTTGGGGGGTTAATGACCATGTCCCGGATATCCTTGGCATCATTTTACGAAATGGCCACGACCTAAGTGTGGAGTTTAGGCATACACTCGTCAGTGCATAAATAGTTGATGTGGTGTGTCTATTGATCTTTAACCCGGCACGCTCCGGGCTACTGAACGCATAAGGAACATGTAATTCTTTTACAAGATTATATATTAAATGATTATCCCAAGTTATAAAATGTTTATGCCACGTGCATCCAAATCAGTTTTTAATCATTTTTAAAATGAGTCGGTTGATTGTATTTACCAGTGTAAACTGGCGTATTTTCCCAAAAAGATTAAATGCAGGTACTAAGCGTAATAGGCTGGATTCTCTCCTTAGCATCAATAAAGAGTCTCGCAAGCTTAAGATGCCTATCGTCTGTTGAACTACTGTTTCCTATTTATTTTGATCCTTCTGTGGATAAACCTTCAACTGTTTGTGATACACGATATTACAATATTTTATTCGGTTGAAATATATCTTTCATTTGCTTCCGCTGTGCATATTAAATATTGTGTTGTTTGACTATTATGTTGCCAACCACGTCACGATACTCCCCACCGGGCCCACCGGTGACACGTGGAATTCGGGGTGTGACATATAACCTCACCCATGGTTAGTTAGGCTTAAAAACAAGGTTGAGACATATTAAATCAGAGGTTAAAACTACACAAACTTTCTGTTTTGTTTAGGGTATTTAACCCACAAGTCATGTCAAGCTTAGACCTTGATGAATGAGTGATTATGGAACAACTTGGGTTGTCCAAACATACAATCCTCACATGATTTGATGATTTCTCTTTAGTTAGGTTGTTTATATTATTGTACTAATCCTAGTTCGAGACCCTCCTTGGTTGTTTTTACATCAAGTGAAGTGGTGAACATTCAAGGGGTTCCTAAACTGAAGCTTGTTCTTCCTACCCCATACATGACTTCCATGATAACTCGAGGTGCCTAAATGAAGATCCTAATCTTCTACCTCCTACATGAATTATTGGACTAAATAATATGTAACCTAGATATATATATATACTTATTCGAACCTTTAATGTTGAACTTGTGTTTATATGTTAAAGTAGTAGAATATCATCTAAGACTTTAAAACCTTGATATGATTCTAATGGGTGTACTACCCATGAAATACAATATAACCCTAGTGGTTACATAGTGTCATATAAGTGTTATGAGTTAAAGATGATTATTTTAATATTATACTTTATGTTATACTGAAATTTGAAACTTTAATCTTCCGTTAAACGCCAAACTCACACACCTATGTTTCCTCGTGTAGAAGGACTAGGTGCTCCAAACTAATCCATCGACCAACTCACTCGCGGGATTTCAAGTAGGAAAGCTTGCAACTACCGTGAGTATACTCGATCCCTTTTTCCCCTTTACACTTTGGGATGCAACATGTATAACTATGCAAACAACTTTTAAACTCTATTAAAGTTACTCTATCCATGATCAAACATGAAACTAATGTGATTTACTTGTTATTCTCGTATGCTATGTGAACGCTTTGGAACATTATATGCTCATTAACTTTGCTCGCCCACCTTAACAATTATAGCGCTATAGGATTAACGCCCCGCCCGTTATACTTTTGGGTATTGTTAAGTTAAACATTACCACCCCGCTAAACTTTTGGGATTAGGCTCTTTTATGCGTTGTATTCTCGGGTTTGATCATATTGTACGCCAAAATTGCATACTAGTAATCACATATTATGAATCATGTTGGACTAGAGTTTTTATTCTATTATGCTATGTAGTTAAACTTGTATACTCGCCTTTGCTTTTGCATTGAAACTCTATTTTAATACATGTTGCAGGTTAAATCGTTGAAGTATGATGAATGATGAAACAAGTATAGGGTGGACTAGATACACACCTATAAATCGCTTATCTTTTGATGCTATGTTATTCGTTGAAACAATGTTGTATTTTATTTTGATTATTGTATGACAATTTAGCAATTGCAATGAAATTCGGATTTAATTAAATATTGTCACATAGTGTTATAAAGTCTCTTGCAATCTATACACACTTCGTCTCATCCCGATGATTCCGCCATCGGTTGGGGTGTGACAGCTAAGACACTTACAAAGGGTCCTAGCTATCTTTTCTACAAACTTGAGCTCCCTTCTTAATCAGAGACCACCAGAGGAGAGTGTAGGAATGATTGAAAGTAAATGAGCAAATGAACAAGGCAACTTAAGTGCCTTTATATAGATAATTGCCAAGAAACAAGATCAAAGCAGGTGTTTTGGAGGTGTCTAGGATCACCCCAGGTGTCCTAGTGGTATTTTAAAACCAACAACATGCTCCTGGTTTCAATTTGGAAGGATTTAAGGCGGTTAATGATGAAACCTGCAGCTGTCCAAAATTTCTGCTCAGATACAGGCCTTACGGACCGTAAGCCTGACCCCTTACAGTCCGTAACCGATGTTGAAATGTATCGCCCAGGTAGCTATCTTACGGACCATAAGCCTTGGCCCTTGCGGTCCGTAAGAGGTCGATTAGAAACATGAATTCTTTCCAACTTGACACCTTTAGTCCTTCAACTTTTATAATCATTCTCAATTATTTCCGAGAGCGTGTTTCAACACTATAAAGTCTCGGATTTAGTAAAAGGTCACTCAGAGGCATAAATTTGCATGTTGACACTTTTAGTCTCTTCGCATACAAAGTTAAATGTTGTCAAGTTTAGTCCTTCGGAATAACTCCGTTACCTGGTTAAGGTTTTGGACACGTGTCTTTACATAATTGGACACGTTTTTACGTGGTGTTACAGCCTGTGATCCAAAATCAGTGTGTGGTCCGTTCTGGCTCGGTGTGCGGTCATGCTTCATTAGTTTGTATAATACGCAGTTCAAGTGTGTACCCCGTAGAAGTGTGCGAGTGTCAAGTGTGCGATGTGCATCAACAGTTTATACAACATGCTGTCTAGATTGTACGACACAATAGTGTGCGACCCTCCAATGTGCGATCCGTTTAACATTGCCATAAATCCTGGAAATCAGTTACACAATCAATCAGTTCAATCAATTACCAAATTTTTACCTTAATTCGCATGAACCCTAATCACCACTTAGTCATTAATGATAATTAGAAACATAAACAACATTCAAATCAGATCAAACTGCCCTTGTAGATCATCGAACATTAATCTGATTTATTCATCCATCATTATAAGCAACTATCATTACTAGCAATTATCGAAACAGATCCTGTGGACATCAAAATATTCTTATCATGCAATCCTAGTTAATCACCATGAACACATTCATGTCCTACCATTCGATTCAGTAGATATCATACGTTTGATTCAAACCATACTTAATCATATTGTTTATCAAAACCCTAGATCATGCTTCTATTTCGGACATGTTAATGGCAATCAATAAGAACGCAAAACTTCGAATCAATCACCTTTCATTTAGTTTATCAACACATATCCACGGCTAAAAAGAATGTAAACCAACTAATGGTGAATCATACTAATCGGAAGAGTGTAGTGTGCAAGCTTGAATGATAGAGATGGTGTCACACGGAGGAGAGAGCTTCGAAAGGGATGAGGGCTACCGTCGGGTATGCAAGGGAGAAGGGGAGAGCTAGGGTTTGGTATTTTTGTGTTATACTAGATTATGAGGAAACCACACACAACCGTGTGTGTGTATGCGTTACATTAAGGGTCGGGCCCAGCTTTGGGCTGTGTTTGGGCCATGTATCGTGGCACAATTGATATGGGTTTGGGTCGAGAACAAAACCATCAAGAACAAGGGGTGTGCGGTCACAAGTGGGGTGTGCGACTCGAGAGCATTGTGCGGCTTTGTGCTTTAAAACATAAATATCTAATAACTCATAACCATTAAATAAAACCAATCAAGTATACTCGAACACATTGTTCATTCAATATAACACACGTAATTACAACGTACAACGAAGTATGAAAGAGACCAGTACATGGAGAAAAGCCTTGAAAAATACGAGTTGTCACAATCATCATCATCATCAATTTCCTGCAATACGTATTAAAGTACATATCAACACATAAAGTATTGGCGAGCATACAAATTTGAGTATTATCATAAGTATAAATGTTTTAAACAAATCCACATGACATAATCGTAATCTAAGACTTAACATAACAATACTAGCATGCAACTTATAATTGTCAACTCAAAGTTTCCCGCTAGCGTAATCTTGTCGTAGCAACGACAAGACCATTTTGTTAACTTAACATGACCTCAAGAATATGGGCGGTGACTTAATCCTATAGTGCTATACATGTTAAGGAATGCTTGTACGAAGTTAATGACAAGTATAAAGCAAATAAGTTTCTAACATGTATGAATTCTAGTATCACGTATCAAACATGTATATTGGACTGTTTGTTGGTAAGCATTTTTATAAGTGTATGTGTGCATTTTAATAAGGAATAAGTATTGCACCCAAAAGTGATGAAAAGTAAAAGGGTCATGTACACTCACGGTTTTGCTAAGCTTTCCGATTAAACGCAAGTTGACGAGTTGATGAGAGTGGAGCACCGAAGTTCATGACATCTAACCATAATCTGGTTAGAAGGTGTATGAGTATTCGGAGTTTGTGAAGAGTTTGGATTCGGAATTAAGTATAAAAAATATATGTACACAAAAATATATCTTGTCTAAATACTCGTTTGGACACTAATTTTGTATGTGTTTTCATGAGTCCTAATTTGCCCATTAGAATCACAAACGAGGAGTCTAGAACGGAGATAATATAACATAAGTTCATGACATCTAACCATAATCCGGTTAGTATCAAGAATTCGGTTAAATATATATTATATATTATATAGCATAGTTCGTCATGTATCATCATGTATTATCAGGTAAGTCAAGCATGGAGGTAGGATTAACCTCATTGTATGATTCACCAAAGCACAAAGTCATCAACTTAGTTGATGACCCGATTGGTCATGAATGACAATAAAAATACAACTAACTAGTTTGTCAAGTAGCCAAGTAAGAATAACCCGGGCGTGCCATACCCAACATGGCAAATATTGGAGGCAAGACGGGGTTATGTTACTTTGATTCTTGGAAGCTACTTGAGACGAACACAAACAATTAAGCAAGTGAGGTAGTGGAACAAGTTTGGAGAGCCAATGCTTCCATGGTTCACACATTACTCATACACATGTCTTCCAACATTGAAAGTTGGAAGCTTGGATGGTTTCAACACGTAGAACATTTTGGGCAGAATTTTAAAGAGGTTTTGAACCTTATTTCTTGGTGAAAATGAACCATACACAAAATGCACAAGTATAAGCTTAGTTGGCAGCAAGGTGGGTACAAGATTCCACTAAGTTTTCAACATTATATACAAGAAACAAAAAGATAAATTAGAGCATAACTTTATGCTACTTTGTACCTCAAATATGGTGAGGTTCCACCTTAGTTTGCTATGGAATACTTGTGGAAACCTTCCTAGAGGTTGCCCAAGTAGTTTGGAAGAAGAAATGTGAAGAAAAGCGAGTGAAAACTCACTTAGAACACTTGAAAGTATTCTTCCTTGCTTGGAATTCTTGAGAGGATTAGAGAGTTTGGGAGTAGATTAGAGTATGGAAAGTGTTTATGAGGTGGTCGAGGCTTGTATTTATAAGTGGGGATCAGAGTTTGGGAGTTAATGAATGTGGAAGGTGATTGGAGGAGAGAGGAGGAGGAGAAGAGTGAAATGTGATTGACTTAAAAAAAGGGTGGAAGGTGATTGGAGGATAAAGGAGGTGGAAAAGCTTTTGGTTTTGCTCAGTTTTAGTCCTTGCACTTTGTAACTAGGTTATTTTATGCCATTTTCTTGTATTTAAACTCGCTTAAGTATATTAAAATGTAACAACGCATTAAATAATTATAAAGCACGTATAGTTATGAATACAAGTATTGTAAGTATCAATTTCGTGTATAAATATGCATTCAAGACTTTTGCGTATAATACAAGTATGGTAACACGTATATGTATAAAATAGAATTTCATTATGATCAAAGCTTGGATTACGAGATTGGAGAGAAAATACGAATACACTTTCTAAATAAGGAAAGTATGAAAATGCGCAGTGTCACAGGTTATCACTTATACCGGGTGTTGAAAGAACCGGTTCCGGTTCCTAGCATAAAAACCATACCCGGTATACCCGGTTTCGGGTCGGGTATGGAACCGGTTCTTCAAAAACCATCAAAAATCAGGTATTAAAAAGCCGACTATTTCGCGTATTGAAAAAAACCCGGTACAAGTACTAAAAAAATGTTTCAGGGCAGGCTCAATTTGTAGTGTTGTACGAATTTCCACCACCGTTGCATGTTCATTCAACACTTTTCTTGATGGATAATGCACTTATACACTACCCGTCTCTTGGTCTCTTAAGATCTAGCAATTCATATCCAAACTCTTCTAAATCCCTGATAGCTTTTATTTTATGTTGCAAACAAAGTTTGCTTCTAAGATGGCTTAACTTTTATTTCTATTGCAAACAAAACATGCTTTTAAGAATGAACATTTATTGAAGTCTACTACAAAAATAAAACTAAGATCGGCTAAAACACAACATTTCGTTATTAAACTATAAACCACAACATTTCGTTATTAAACTATAAAAATCAAAACATGTACCAAGTAACATGAACATGTATTCGGGTATTCGGAAAACCTGGTTCCGGGTATAAAAAAAACCGGGTATGAGTACAAACCGGTTCCGGGTATTAAAACAACCCGGATACAAACGGGTATAAATCGGGTTGGGTTCCGGGTACGATTTTTTTACATAGAAATCTATACCCTATGCGTACCCAGTGAGGGTAGGGTCGGGTACGGTTCCGTGTACGAAAAAATCGGTTTTTTAATACCCGTTCCGGTTTTTTTTTTGGGTTCTGGTTACAGTTTTTTTGTCCACCTCTATAATCTCAACATAAAACAATTTAATACACGGACCCAAAATATTTTAACATGCAAGCTATTTGAAAAAAAAAAAAAAAAAAAAAAAGCCCAAGTGTGAGCTGCTTCTGGCCCATGTATAAAAATCGAAATTGAGTCGTTTTTTGGTATTTGTATTGCATCTTGTAGAAAGAGAGAGTTGCAGAGGCGTACTTGTAAATTGTTTGTTCATCATCAATGGCAGCACGAGGTGGAGCAGAAGGTGCAAGAAGAGGTGGTGGAAGACCACTTCCTCCCTCAGCAAGAGGTCCCCCTATTCACAATAAACCCGGACCCCGGTTTGAACCGGTCGATCGTGAAAAGGTTAGGTTTTGCTCGCTCTATTCATCCGTTTCCCTTTCCACTTTCATTTTCGTGTGTTTTTATCTTGTTTTTTTCAGTGCCTCGGAGATAATTATAGTATTATATTGTTGAGGTATGACTTACATTGGTTGTTTGATGTTTTTCTAGGGTTTGGGATTGTGTATTGTTTCTGCGGAATTTATTATGTTGTATGCTTTTTAATGTTTTGTGTTTTTATCATCTTATTGGTCTGAAAATTCTTAATTTAAGCTGAACTAGTTACATGGGCCGGGTGAAGGAGGAAGCTGTAATTAAGATTGTTAGGATTGAATTGCAAACACACTAGTTACAAGCAAACTGCAGAAAAGTAATGGCACACGAGAATTTACGTGGTTCGGTCTAAGATGACCTACGGTTCATGGGCTGCAACTGGGATATAGTATCGTTGCTCTCTGTTCTCATGATGACGGATGAGAAATTTCAAGTACAATATGTGTTTGAATAGATACTACTAGGGTTACAAAACTTAAGTCAACAAGAAAACATAAATAAATGGGCACTAATGAAGAAATATAGGGCTGATCTAAAACCCCCCATATCTTCAATCTTTATTATCCCAATAACGTGTCGTTAACTAACCGAGGTCCAGTCCTTCACAAAAACAACAAAGATCATGGGCTAACTACGTACAAATTTGTCAGCTGATTTGCTTGTTTCTAAACTCTGCTCTTAGTTTGATAGCTCATAGTTTGAATAAGCATATTATTCTTGTATTATGACATGAATCATATGACATATTATTTTTTGAGAGGAAATGGCTGTTGAACATTCTAAGCACTTAGGAAGGAAAATCTTAGTCAAAGCAAAAGAACGTGCAATGTTGCTTACGAGTCACGTTTATGACTATATGTTAGAAGATTCAGTGTCAAATTCCAACCTTTTAATACAAATTGTGTGGAGGAAGAGGACTGAGGAAAGCATCCTTTATTTTAAGACACCCTTCCACTAGTTAATTTGGTCACTTGCCAGCAAAAGGAAAGGGGCAATCATGATAATATTTTAAGAAACCACACTAAAGTCTCCTCACTGCTTCAGTTAGTAAATTCATACATAAATGCCCACCTAGGTGTCAAGTGTGTCTACTCCTTCGGTTGGCAACTGATTGCTGAATTAAGTTTTTCAAGATGTCAATAGAGGGCTACTCCTCTTTTCTTGGCTTGTTCTTGTTAAAGAATCTTTCTCTGCTAGGAGGTAACGTTTCCAATCCTGTGCAACGCATTGTGTCAAACTGTCAATGACACAATGATTTCTTTCACTAAGAAAGCAGTTGTATCAAATTGGTTTAGTACCAAATTTTGTTCAAATAGCCAGATGTCTAGATAATCTGTAATTATAGTTTTTGTATTGAATTAGTTAAACTGCCTGTCTTTGCATAATCCCTGATAAGCACTAGAGAGTAACTTAACTGCATTGCTTCACTTAGTTCTTTTTAAAACTCTAAGGGGCTGTTTGGCAACATCTGAATCAATAAGTGCTGAATGAATAAGAGGTCTGAATGGGTAAGAGGCTCTGAACCAGTAAGTGCTGAACTAGTAAAGTGCTGTTTGGTTGCACATCTGAATGACTGTGTATAATGACATTTTTACCCCTTTTAATTAAAAAAACCATTTTACTATTTAATGAAACCGAAGCTTTATCGAATACGCATATAATCTAATATCCATATACAGGCAGCCATAGATGAACATATAAACCACACAATTACACCTAATTGTCACAAACCTAACAAAAACAACATCATTCTGCAACTATTTCCACTAACCGCATCCTAATAAACCTAAATAGATCACTTACAAACAATCCTGAACTACAATTGCCACATGCAGTGATTAGAAGAATAGAACAATGAACTAACCGATTTAGAAGCTTTATCAGAAACAGAGCACGTGATGTTCGTCCATCGGAGTGTCACCGGATGAACTTTATCGGAAACTGAAGCTTCAGAATCCGAAATTTCTCCGTCGTTTTCTTCCTCTTCGGTTTCGGTTTCCGGTAAGTACGCAGGGCCGGGGCCGGAGAAAAAGCGGAGGAGTAACGCCGCCGCGACGGCGGCGAGAATCTGACCTACACCACCACCTTTGCCGGAGATTCTCACCATTTTTGCGTGAATTTTTTTGCCGCAACTAAAGGCGGCAGGAGGCGGGAGGTGGTGAGGAGAGGGAGGAGGAGGGCGGCGGGAGGCGTTCGATGGTGAGGAGAGGGGTGGAGGCGGAGGTCTGATGAGAGGTGAAAGGTGTTCGGTGGTGAGGAGAGGGGTAGGGTTTCTTGGCTGATAGAGGTGAAAGGGGGCAATGGTCTTTTTTTTCATTCAGCAAGTGATGAAAGCTGAATGATTCAGCACTGAATCATTAAGAGCTTTGCCATTAAGAGGCACAACCAAACACATACACCTCTGTCCGAATAAGAGGTTCACCTCTTAATGAATCATTAAGAGGGTTGCCAAACAGCCCCTAAATTAAAGCATACCTTAAACAAACATGTAAATGCTAGGTAAACAAACTATCCAATGTGGCAATGTTACAGCATTTCACCAACCCATATTGACTTAGGGCACCCCTTCATCAAGTTATGAATGTCAGTCCAGTTTTGTGGTTTCTGTTATTATCTTTACAGAATCTTGTTAGTCATTACTCTTTAGATTTGTATGTGCTATAGACTATTTAAAATCTTCATCTTGAAAAGTTTGGTCCATTTGCGAAAGTATAGTATGCAAAATAAGATAGTCATTCTTCTCTTATCAGTATGCCATTACATTGCAATACTTTTAGTCCTTACTGATAAAGTGTTTTCTTTTACACACAGACTTGTCCATTGCTACTTCGAGTTTTTACAAAGGTAAGAATGCTGTTTTACACACTGGAAACTTCTTTTTAATCAAGAAAATTATCTAACATAATGCTGCTTAATGGCGTCTTTAATGACGATTTATGAGTGTTCTTGATTTCAAATTTTCAAACAGGTTGGTGGTCATCACAGCCAGGCAGACTTTGCAGTGAGAGGCAAGGAGCCTAAAGATGAAGTTCAAATATACACTTGGATGGATGCTACACTTCGTGAGCTAACCGATTTGGTATTTTAATTTATATTTATGAATCTGAATTATATGACGTAAAGAGATTTGTTTGTGTTCAGAAGTGTTTTGTATGCTCTTTTGGCATTCATTTTATCATTTGTTTTCTAGGTAAAGGAGGTAGCACCCGAAGCTAGAAGAAGAGATGCTTTGCTGTCATTTGCTTTCGTGTACCCTACAAAAACCGGTCATTTTACTGTCAAAGAGGTAACACCTTTTCTTTGTTGGTTTCTCAAATGTTGATGACTTCTAATTTTGTGAATATGAATTACCGTGAACAACTAGGATTAGAACTGGCAACGTGATTTTTGTTTTGGACATGATTCAAAAGTATAGTTAGCATTGCTTTGTAATTTTTTGTTTGACGTTTTTGTTGCGTGTTTTGTCTACAAGGTCGGGAAAACCTTCTCGTATCCTAATGCAAGACGGCCAGACGACGGCAGCAAGGCTCTTGGCACCCTTAGCTTTGAGGTATTTCTTGTGTTTGACCTGAAAAAAGATCAAGTTTGACTTTTGTACAATAAACAGTTTATTTTAAAAAAAATCTTGATTTATTTTCAAAATCTGTATCTATGAACCTGTTTCTGACTTGTAGCCAAATTTGCAGATCGGAGATTACTTGGATGTGGCAATTCTGTAGACTTCTGTATCATCTTTATATTCCAGTAGTTCTATGTTCCCATTTCGGCCTTATTAAACCGTTATGTCCGTATTGTTTGTTTGTGTGTGCATCTGGGTTTGTGTTTCAACTCACAATCAGATAATCGTAGATTTTTGTTGCAGTTAACAAAATCTAAATTAGCGGGGATATTCACGCCTCTGCATTGACAAAATTGAATCAAACCAAAGATATTTACTCCACTGATTTGGATGGTAAGTTTTTTTATTTTTTGCTTGGTTGTTTCAACAGAGTAATTACACTTTGGGGTTATATTCAAAATCAATAATCATCATTATTTTAGTTAAAAAAAAACATTTAATCAGTTAATACTTATTTGTGTGAAATTGTGTGTTTTGACTGTTCTCTTATCTTAAACTGGTCACTTTTATCTGTTGTTGAACAATAATATCATCACATCTAGGCAAGTCACTATGAAAAAGAACTTAAACAACACGTTCATTATTTTTTAATTGAGCTATGCATGCTGCACTATCTTTATATAGGTCTTTTGATGCTTATTCCATTAAAGTAAATATCAGAAAAATATATTGCCATATTTTCTAGATGAAGTGAATTTGATTATTTTCTTTATGAACTTCCATAATATTGTAATACCGCCACTTATTAATAAACGTTCGATGTAAGAACGTCATGATGTATCATGTTGCGTGTGAGCGCAAAGAAACTTTAGTGTGTAAAAATGGTACTTTTAAACAAAAATCTAAATGTACTCGAAATCAAAGAAAGTAACAAACTATATGAAGTTAAAATCGAAAACTCTAAGCCGACTTAAATAAAAAAAAGGTTTGAGCTCCCACCTAACCTGGCAGTTTGAGAACAGTTTGGATTTCAAACCTAAAATTGAATCATAAACCGTACCGGTTTAGAATTGATTTGGGCCCAAACCGATTTGACTAGGTTCAAACTTTCAAACCTAAAATCGATCATAAACCAAACTGGTTTGAGCCCATGATGAAAATATCAAGGCAATTTATGAACCGAACCGGTTTGAGCTAAACCCTGTCTTTGTACACCTCTAACTTAAAAGTCAAATAAATGTTTGGAGGCCTACATATAAAGTCTTAAAAGCCTTTGATGTAGGTATGTGTGAATATAATTTATGTGTACATGATAAAACAAAACAAAAAATTCATAATGTAAAAATTGAATCCGGATAACCCGTGAAAAACCGTATCATGTGCGAGTTCTTGTGTCTAACACGATTTTCAGGTACTTGTCACATTTTTGGGTTTTTGTCGAGTTTCACCTACAAACACAACCCAATTAACACGCATAAAAAATCCCTAAGAAAAGAAAAAAAAAGAGAAGATTGCATAAGTAATTAATCTCCTTAAAACTCTATATAAAATGCAATATATCTAGATAAATATATAGATTTTTAGACAAAAGAATCGTTAATGATAACAATGATGATCTATATTCTTTTATAAATAAAATATATATAAATTGCTTTTGTGTTTACATGGCATAAAAACAATCCTACACCTATAAAGAAAACCTTAATATAAACAAATAATATTGAATAATATCTACCAACAATTTTTAATAAAGATAGCAACATAACATACGACTAAAAACACCAATATATAGCCTTGCCATTTTTGTCAGCATCATAAAAAATGAGCGTACAGCTTGACAGACAAAAATCTTGGTTAAAATGCAAATATACGTGTCACACGTGATCGACTCAAAATTATGAAGCCTAGGTGCATATTTATTCAAGGAATATTGGATTTTTATAACTGTTGGCCGTCAACAGTCCCAACTTCAAAAATAACCACTGGCAGACCCAACTATTGACATATTCGCCAGCAATGGACCCTGACTAACAAGTCCCCTAATACCATTCGTATCCGGTCGCCGGAAAACCGTTTTTGCCCAGAAAAAGGTTTCTAAATATCCAATCTAAGGTTACAAAGAGGTTTGAGACGAAAATGTTGAGTTTTCCGGCCAAAAAGTTGAGTTTTCCGGCGAAAAAGGAGTTTTCCGACGACTTTAATAATTGAGGATTTTACGAGAAAAAGGTTCCCAAAGGTCTATAATAAGGTTACAAAGAGATTCGGGACGAAAATGTTGAGTTTTCCGGCCAAAAATGAGTTTTCCGACCAAAAAACGTTTTTCCGGTAACCGGAGACTAACGGCGTTAGAGTTCTGTTAGTCAGGGTCTATTTGAGGCCAATATATTAAAAGTTAGGACTGTCAGTAGTTATTTTTAAAGTTGGGACTGTTTGTGGCCAACGGCGAATAGTTTGGATTATTAAAATCCAATATTCCTTTATTCAATTCACTTTACAAATTCACTAGGTTAGAACCCCGTGTATTACACGGGTTGATTAAATATATTTTTGTATAATAAAAAATTACATCTTTAATTACACGTGTATAACATGAGTTGAATAAGCACGTGTACTACACGGCTTGAATAAATATAATGTAATCAATTAACACACACAGTCGTCAAAATACGTTTTTGGTAAAAAGAACTTTGATATACTATTTACATATTAGAACATTTTACTTTGTTTTTTTTGTTTTTTTTCTATTATTAGGTTATAAACTTGTGTATTACAAAAATAACATTCTACTTTGTTGTTTTTTAATTTATTAACAGGTTAAAAACGTCTCTGTTACATGTGGTCGAATCAATAAAATATTAAATAGTTATTATTATTAAGTGTAAAAAATAAAAAATAAAAAATAAAAAGCCTTAGGCCCTCAGCCACCGCCATTAGAGATTTTTGAGTATGAAATGAATCTATTCATAATTTAAAGAAACGCAAATTTTGCACCAAAATATACATTTAGTCCATTAAATCCACTTATTTATTCTTTCCTCACTCATGACCCATTGCTTTATACCTAAATATTAGTTTTTATTCTTCCCTATTTAATACATGTAATCTCCATCAAGTAATCAAAACTAAAGAGGAAAACAATTACAAAAAATGATATGCACTTTTCAATTTGAAATCACATACAGAACTAACGTGAGGCTATCAACCTGCAAATGTGGCTTGTTTGGCATTTAGTCAGCGAAAGGCGGGCTGGATCTCTCCTCCGAGTGGATGTTGATAGCTCGGAATCAAAAGGGGCTTGCTCCATGTGAATGGCCTCATAAATTTAAGAGATCCAATTGTGTTTGGACTACATCTTCGATGAAAACAGAGGCAATTTTGCTTGGGTTTCAGGCAGTTTTGCGTTTGCACCACATCCCGTTCCATTTTGCGAGTCAGTTGATGTAGGTCATCAAACGATAGTGGGACCCTCACATGTTAGGCATGTGAGGGGAATAAACTGAGATAAATAACTTGGTTAGTCATAAAGGATTAAACCAGCAACAAAAATGAACTTAAAGGATATTTTTAGCAAGTTTTAAATATTAAGGTTGGAACCTAGAGGTTTGAGGAAACATAAAGGACGTTTTGTATAATTTACTCGCAAAATAATAAAATAAAAATAAGTATAAAGATTATATTAGAAAATAAGTATAAATATAGAGATATAGTTATAGATAAACGTCGACTAAAAATATGAGATAACTTGATAAATTATTTTAAAACTTGTAATTTTTAAGATAAAAATAAACATAGATATATGGTGGGAAATCTAAAAAATAGATGTCTATCATATCGACACGTGTCCCTCAATTGGTTTCTTTTATTATATGTATAGATTTGTGTGTATACTGATATACATATATATTTTTGCAGCTTGCTGAGCATGTATTTATGTACTATACATTTATACACAACAAACTGAATTTTGTGTTCTAATGCACATGAATTATGACGCAAAATTAATGTAAAAACCAAATTAAAGAAATGTGCTAATACTTTCACATAAGCGACAGAATTCTTCGACCGACGTCCTTTGGCTTTTCTTTCCTTATTACTTATTACCCTTCATTCTTTGTCTTGACACACTCTCTCTCTCTCCATATATGTGTATATATGCATACAAACATATATATAGACGACACACAATGAGAGAAAAAAAGAGAGAGAATGAAAGAGATTTTAGTTCACTAAAATATTTTAAATCTACTCATTAATATTGTTAGTCGGGTGTAAGTTTCCGACACGATACAAACATAATATGAAATTCGTGAGTTTAAGTTTAGTATAAACAGCTCTGAGTCACACTTAGCTAAATCATTTGTGTTCAAATGGACTCACGGGATTCGGGTTGACCCGTGTATTATTATAATTATTTTTTTGTGAATTGTTTGTTATTATAATATGGATTAGGATCAAATACAAAGGATCCTAATTGTAAGAAGTATAAGAAGGATTTATAGAGTGACAAGTGTCCAATAACCTAAAAAAACCCACTACACAAAAAAACCCACTAAAAAAAAAAAAAAAAACTTAAACATCCACCACCACCAAACACCCCCCCCCCCCACCTCCCCCCCCCCCCCCCCCCCACCCCCCACATCACCCACCCCCCAAAAAAAAAAAAAAATTTTTTTTTTTTTTTTTTTTTTTTTTTTTTTTGCCGAGGGGGTGGGGGGTGGGGGTTTAGGTTTTTGGGTGGTGGTGGGGGTGGGGGTGGGTGTTTAGTTTTTTTTATATTTTTTTTTTTAGGTTTTTGGGGGGTGGGGGGGGGTTAGGTTTTTTTTAGGTTTTTGGGGGGGGTGGATGATACGATCAAGGAGTCACGTTTCCATATTTAATGTTTTTCTTATTTTTGTGTGGTTTGCATGTTCCAAGGACCATTATGGCCTTTACAATAATTGTTGGGTGTCTTTTGTAAGTTTGAACATTGTTGATGTTTTGGTTATTTAACCTAATGCCGATCGGTTCTGGGGATCATCCAGAAAATCGATTTTCCTTTATCTCTCTAGTTTCTTGTTCTTAACCCTATCAAGGGTATCAGAGCCGTTCCGATCTCCGATCGGGATTACTCTTGTTATCATGACGAACACTCGTAACCAAGATGTTGACAACACCCTCAAGAATCATGACAAGGCAATTACTGAGATCCAGGCAACGCTATCGGCTCTAGCGAAACAACAAGAAGAAATCCTGAAGGCGGTCAAAGATAAACCGGGTCAGAACAGCGGCGGTGGGACTAGCTCGGGTTCATCGTTTTCTCCCGACAGTGCTGACTCGCGGAGTAATCGGCTCCTGAGGATCGGGAAGGTCGACTTTCCCAAGTTTGCGGGTGAGGACGTGGAAGGATGGATCTACCGTTGCGAACATCTACCGTTGCGAACACTTTTTCGCGATGGACGAGACTCCGGACGAGGTGAAACTTAGATGCGCGGTTGTCCACCTGGAAGGAGCCGCGCTCCAATGGCACAGGGCTTACCTGCGCATACGTAATGCTACCGTAGCCGAAATCCCTTGGGAAGAATACGTGAGGTCTATTTCAACCCGTTTCGCTAACGATATGTTTGAAGATCCCTTAGAAGAGTTGGCCTCCCTCAACCAAACCGGTACTCTTCTCGAGCTTAACACCGCATTCGATTGCTTGTTGAACAAGGTAAATCTTACTGAGTCCCAAGCTATTAGTCTCTATCTCAAGGCCCTTAGACCGGATATTCGGGGGCCGGTTAAGATGTTTAAACCGCGCACCTTACATGAGGCATACGGGTTGGCTAAGACTCAAGCACTGAACAATGAGAATTTGGAAGAAAAGTTTGATAGGGGAAAGGGGGCTGTGGGGAACACGAAGAGCAGCCCAAATGCAACAATTACACCACCCACCAATGTTACC